>CM031599.1:35865565-35895565 GCA_018398815.1 Conus ventricosus | reverse complement strand
TACACACACACACACACACACACACACACACACACACACACACACACAACACACACACACACACACACACACACACACACACACACACGCGCGCGCGCGCGCGCACGAACGCACGCACGCAACACACACACACACATTTGCAGCACGGTAAGATCAGTAAAAAGATTAATAGTTTGACCGAATCGATAGAAGAAATTACAGTAAGGTTGAGTGTCTGTGTCTGTGTGGAATATCAGTTATTTGAATGGGGTGGAACGGCGGATTGATTTTAAACGAAACGTAGGGAGAGAGAGAGAGAGAGAGAGAGAGAGAGAGAGAGAGAGAGAGAGAGAGAGAGAGAGAGAGAGAGAGAGAGACAGACAGACAGACAGACAGACAGACAGATAGACAGAGACAGAGAGAGAGAGTATATGGCATTTCAAAATCGTTTTAATGTATAACAGTAATACATATTTTCAACTGGCATTTGTTTAAAGCACTCGAGCGCGCGTACACACACACACACACACACACACACACACACACACACACACACACACACACACACACACACACACACACACACACAACACACACACACACACACACACACAGGGAGAGAGAGAGAGAGAGAGAGAGAGAGAGAGAGAGAGAGAGAGAGAGAGAGAGAGAGAGAGAGAGAGAGAGAGAGAGAGAGAGACTCGGTAACTGCCATGTTTTCAGGAAGTCGTCTCAAGGGGTGTCGTCTCAAGGAGTGTCAATCTATCGGATGTCGTGTCACTGGGATCGGGTCGTTGGGTTTCGTCTAATTGGGCTCCGTCTCATCGGGACGACATCTGTACAGAGCAGTCTGGACTGAGAAAGTGAGATGGTGTGTCTGTTCCAAATGTTACTACAAATCGGGGTCCGATTTTTAAAATTGCCTGGGCAGACTTGGAATTCCCATTCTCTCTGCAGATTCTAGCATTTGGATCGGTCAGTTCTGGAACTGGAAATAAACAGTCTGCTGAATTCGCGAGGCGTAGAGTAAGTCACAAGCCTTACGAAGGTAATGTTAAACCAGGAATATATCTGGGTTAACAGTCATTCAGGACAATTTTGAATCCTTCAAACTTGCTTCCTGCGGCTTAGAAGTGTAAAATATATGGAGGTGTAAATGCAGGACTTAAAAGTCGCGTGTAGATGACTTTCTATTATTAAGAAAGTTTACAGGAAAACTGACCAGGTCAAATTCAGAGGTCCTCATGAAGTAATGTTTGGTGTTGAACATTGAGACTGACACTCACAAAAAAAGGTAAGTGAAGCGAGCTATGCTAAAATGCATCCTGACAGAATTCATTCAGGGCAGTTCCTGTTCTATAGGCCAGTACTGTCTTCCACTTCCAAAAGAGGAAAAGTATCCATGGTTTACAAAAATGTCTTATTTTAGTCACAAAACACACACACACACACACACACACCACACACACACACACACACACACACACACACACACACTATATATACACATGCTCACACGCGCACACATGGGCCCGTGCCCACACATCCATACACACAAGTGTACATTCACTACACACACATAGTAAAAAAAATGTTAGGTAGGCACTCAAGGTCTGACCAGCGCATTGGGCTAATGCGTATGTCAGTCATCTGCTAAGTCGTAGCCACGAGACCCTCTTCTTCAATTCTCTCATCTTAGTTGTTAATTCAGTTATCCCTCAGCTTAAAATCATGCGTAGTGCGGTCTCAAAACTTAGCGGATGTGGTGTAGCGTATATGGACAAGTCCGCACGTAGTGACGCCTCCTTGATGAAACTGAAACTGAAACTGCTGGCGGTAACTCCGCGATCAGTCATTGCATGATTCCTCCCTCCGGCTGAAGAGCGCCTTCCGCACGAGAGCCTGGTTCCCTGCCTGCTCCCGATAACTGCCTCTCCAAGTAAATCTCTCACAAAGTAATGAAAATAACAGACATCTCTCAAAAATAGTACAGATAAAAGACAAACATCCAAGCATGTATTAGTGACCCGCCGTTGTAAGGGAGATCACTCCTCTGAAAAGTTAAAAGGATAACTCCGTTGGTCAAGAAAGCTGAAACAGACTGCTCATAGCCATAAGCGGACTATTGTTTTGTGCATCCTATGCTTGTTGTGATGTCTGATGAGGACATGTTTGTTGAAAATTCCCCTGTTTGCTTCTTAGTGTGTTTTAGAAACGTATAGCTTTGCACTCTGTTTGGTCCGTTTTTTCTGAAATTTGGATCTGTTGGTCAATTTATTTACTTTCGAATATCTCGCACTGAGTACAGTACGGTGTTTTAGCAAAGGAAGAAAGTATATACCCATCGGTGACTAATTTAGCAGCATGCTACACACGCGTGCCTGCCCTAAAGGGAACAAATAAACGTTTCCTCATCTTCCCTTTGACGACCAAAACAACGGTAGATTCTATGGCGGGCGTTTATTGATCTGTCGGGAGCAACCATTTCATAAGCTCTTTGAGTCCACCTGAGTGCTCTTCAGGAAAACAATCTTCTGGAATCTTAAAGTGCATTATTGATCTGTCTTGGGCAGGGTAGTGACCTACAGTGCAGATGCTTTGCAGACAGCCTTCTGATTGATTTTGTTACTTTTTTTTTAAACAAGGTTTGCCCTCAGAGTGCTGTGTGCTCTGGTGAGGTAGGAAATCGTGTCTTTGCTGTTTCTCCCTTCGTTCGCTATAACCACCACATTCGCTGTCTGTCTGTCAGCCTGTTTTTGTCTGTCTGTCTGTCTATCAAACTGCCTGTCTGTCTGTCTGTCTGCCTCCTCTCTCCTCCCTCCCCCTCCCCCCCCCCTCTCTCTCTCTCTCCCTCTCCCTCCTCTCTCTCTCTCTCTCTCCATCTGTGTGTGTGTGTGTGTGTGTGTGTGTGTGTGTGTGTGTGTGTTGTGTGTGTGTGTGTGTGTGTGTGTGTTTTCTGCTTGAGGGGGCAGGTGAGGTAGGACTGGGTTAGAGGCTTCTGGGACGGCTGACAATTTGTCCTCCCTCCTCACACTCCATCATTTTCTTTCCCCAGCAGAGCTGAAGAGATCGTCTGGCGATAATTCTCAGCCCCCCCCCCCCTACATCTCCTCATCATTCCCGGGCCTCTGCCAAGAAGGTTCTCTTTTCACACCCACTCTGTCGGTCTGCTGGTCTCTTGCCAAAATGAAACAACAACAAAAAATCAATTCTATTGACATTTGGTGGAATGATAGAACGTGGCCCATAATCGAATCCATTACATTTTGGCGCGGAAGTGTGACATGAATAGGAATCAAAGGATAGGATTCAAGTTACGTTTGGCAAGATAATGTGACGTAGCTTAAAGGGTATGATTTAATATATATATAAAATACGTTCAGCAAGATCACGTGGTGTGAATTGGGATCAAAAGGCAGGATTCAACATATTTGAAGGAAGATCACGTGGTGTCAATTGGGATCAAAAGGCAGGATTCAACATATTTGAAGGAAGACCACGTGGTGTGAATTGGGATCAAAAGGCAGGATTCAACATATTTGAAGGAAGACCACGTGGTGTGAATCGGGATCAAAAGGCAGGATTCAACATATTTGAAGAAAGACCACGTGGTGTGAATTGGGATCAAAAGTCAGGATTAAACCTATTTGAAGCAAGATCACGTGGTGTGAATTGGGATCAAAAGGCAGGATTCAACATACTTGAAGGAAGATCACATGGTGTGGATTGGGATCAAAGGGCAGGATCCAACGTAAGTTCATTAAGATCACGTGGTGTGAAACGGGAACAACGGGCAGGCTACAAGATAGGTCAAGCGAGATTACGAGGTGAGAATCATGATCAAAGCATAGGATCCTAAAAACGTTCAACATGATCTCTTGGTATGAACTGGGATCAAATGGTGGGATCTAAGATATGTTCGGTAAGTAAGGTAAGTGTGATTTGGGATCAAAAGACAGGATCCAAATTACTTTCGGCGGGTCTACGTGGCTTGAATTGAGAAATCAAGGGTCAGGATCCAAGGTACTTTCAGCAGATGCGATGTGAATTGGAATCAAAAGGCAAGATTCAAGATACTTTTAGCAAGATAATGTGGTGTGAAATGGAATCAAAAGGCAAGATTCAAGATACTTTTAGCAAGATAATGTGGTGTGAATTGGAACCAAGGGGCAGGATTCAAAGTATTTTCAGTAAGATAACGTGGTGTGAATCGGAATCAAAGGGCAGGATCCAATGTACTTTTGGCAAAATGACTTGTGCGAAGTGGGATCGAAGGGCTGGACGCAATGTACTTTTGGCAAGATGACTTGTGTGAGCCAGGATCAAAAATCTGGATCCAAGGTACTTTTGGCAAAATGACTTGTGAGGGATCGAAGGGCTGGACGCAATGTACTTTTGGCAAGATGACTTGTGTGACCCAGGATAAAAAATCTGGATCCAAGGTACTTTTGGCAAAATGACTTGTGAGGGATCGAAGGGCTGAGCCCAATGTACTTTTAGCAAGATGACTTGTGTGAGCCGGGATCGAAGGGCTGGATCCAAGCTAAGTTCAGCAAGGTGAGGTGGTATGATTTGAGATCATTAGGCAGGATCCAAAATACGTTCAGCAAAATTAAGGAAAAAGCAGAACCGGATTTATCATTTACTGGAAAGCTGAAAACAATGCCCAATAACTCTAGAGTGCATTCGGCGTGGTTCTGCATTAAAAGGGTGGACCCAGCATGCTTCCACCAACAAGACACAAAAATTAGCGAATCGATTTTCTGTCAGATTTCCAGTGAATGTTGATGGTTCTTTTCATTGCAAAGAAAGTTATTTCTCTTTTGCATGATATGAATACAAGAGAAAAGGGTTTTCAGATTGCAATACCATAATGCAAATTCAATCAAGTGATCAATGTGATTATTGCAACAACAAAAAAGTACTGCTTTCAAATTGATCAGTGTGGATAAAAACATTTTGAAATTACAAAGAACAACAACACACAGCCACATACCACACAGTCTGTCTGTCTGTCTGTTTGTTTGTTTGTCAGTCTGTCAGTCTGTCTGTCTGTCTGTCTGTCTGTCTGTCTCTCTGTCTGTCCCCTCTCTCTCTCTCTCTCTCTCTCTCTCTCACACACACACACACACACACACACACACACACACACACACACACACACACACACACACACACACACACACACACAAACATGCCATTATCTTTACATTTAGATAAGCAGTTATACATACATACATACATACAAATTCAAACAGAGTGAATTATATGCTACTGCGTCTGTAAAAAAAAAACGGTACAGGCGCAGTGAATCGATGCTAACGAAACTTAATGGCATGGTAGACCAGGATCCAAGGATGGACCTTTTGCTTTGACTGTGGTTGGTGGCATGGACTTCAGTCAAACAGCGGAACCATTATCATCTCAACCTTTGCAGGGGTCTTCGTTCTCCCCGCCTGTCCGTATAATTGTTGTGTCCTTGGTTCAAGATTCAAGGTCCACACTTTATTGTTCGTTTCAGATGGTTCAAATGGTAATTTTTCTTCGTCTGCGAGCCTGATCATCGTTCCTTTCTTTGTTGCAAGATTGGCGATTATACACGTCATTGTTCATTGAAAACATTCAATGTTTATTTTCATCTCCCGCGCAGGCTTTACAATTGTTTCTTTTGTCAAAATTTAAGAGTCACATTTTAACTTGTGCATTTATAACTGCTTAAATGGTCATTTGTCTTCGTTTGCATTCCAGTATGGTTTTTGTTTGTTTGTTTTACTGTTGAAAATTCAACACTTAATTGCCCGACTGAAATTCTTTGAATGCTATCGTTTTGTCCTGTTCAGGGTAGCAAGTACCAAGGCCAGCAACAAAACAACAATTATACAGCAAACACACAAAATCATCTACGGCTGTAAGCATCGTTGGATTGTTAACGACAGAGTCCTCTCTCTCTCTCTCTCTCTCTCTCCTCTCTCTCTCTCCTCCTCTCTCTCTCTCTCTCTCTCTCACTCTCTCTCTCTCTCTCTTGCGGGGGGAAGGTGGGCCTTCGTTTTTACACTCACTGTTTTCTTTTAAAAATATCTGCAAAGCCCTCGGAGAAAAAAAGAAAAAGAAAAAAAAAAGAAAAGAAAAGAAGAAGCCCTCGGGCTGTACCTTCCATCTCCCTCTTTGTCATCATGATCTATTTCTGTACCTTCCATCTCCCTCTTTGTCACCATGATCTATTTCTGTACCTTCCATCTCCCTCTTTGTCACCATGATCTATTTCTGTACCTTCCATCTCCCTCTTTGTCATCATGATCTATTTCTGTACCTTCCATCTCCCTCTTTGTCATCATGATCTATTTCTGTACCTTCCATCTCCCCTCTCTGTCACCATGATCTATTTCTGTACCTTCCATCTCCCTCTCTGTCACCATGATCTATTTCTGTACCTTCCATCTCCCTCTCTGTCACCATGATCTATTTCTGTACCTTCCATCTCCCTCTCGTCACCATGATCTATTTCTGTACCTTCCATCTCCCTCTTTGTCATCATGATCTATTTCTGTACCTTCCATCTCCCTCTCTGTCACCATGATCTATTTCTGTACCTTCCATCTCCCTCTCTGTCACCATGATCTATTTCTGTACCTTCCCTCTCCCTCTCTGTCACCATGATCTATTTCTGTACCTTCCATCTCCCTCTCTGTCACCATGATCTATTTCTGTACCTTCCATCTCCCTCTCTGTCACCATGATCTATTTCTGTACCTTCCATCTCCCTCTCTGTCACCATGATCTATTTCTGTACCTTCCATCTCCCTCTCTGTCACCATGATCTATTTCTGTACCTTCCATCTCCCTCTGTCACCATGATCTATTTCTGTACCTTCCATCTCCCTCTCTGTCACCATGATCTATTTCTGTACCTTCCATCTCCCTCTCTGTCACCATGATCTATTTCAAACTTTTTCCCCACCTGTCCCTGTCTCAGTTTCACTCTCATCTGCTTCCGTGTTTCCGTTTGTCCCGCCCCCCCCCCCCCCCCCCCCCCCCCCCCCCCCCCCCCCCCCCCCCCCCCCCCCCCACACACACACACACACTCTGTCTCTCTCCTCCATCTCTGTCTTCGGGTCTATCTTCCTCCGGGTTATGATTATGTTCTGCCTGGACTATACTCACTTGAAGCGTGTTCCCATAGTATGTGCTAATTCTGATGGATTTGTATTTACGCAGTCTGTTACAGATATGATTACCCGTGTCTGTGTCCTCGGGTTCATGTTTTATTGGGTCTATATTTGGAACCCATCAGATTTTAGTGCCAAAAAATATCAAATAATACCAGAATCTTGATAAAAGAAATGTTTAAGATGCATTGATATAAGCAAACGTATAACATTTGGTGCTGACCTGAATCACAACCCTGATACAATGACCAAAGGACTGTTTGACGTCTGTGGAGTCTCTGCTCTCCCGAACGTTCTTCTGTCTGTTGTTATTGTTGCAATTGTTGCTGATGTTGCTGTTGATGATGTCCTTGTCATTGTTGTTGTTATTGTTGCTGCTGTTGTTGCTGCTATCGTTGTCATCATGATCATCATCATAATCATCATCCTCATGATCATCATCATCATCATCATCATCATCATCATCATCATCATCATCATCATCATCATCATCATCATCTTCTTCTTCTTCTTCTTCTTCTTCTTCTTCTTCTTCTTCTTCTTCTTCTTCTTCAGCATTATTTTCATCATCATCATTATCATCATCATCATCATCATCAATAGTATCATAATCATAATAATTATAATTACAGTGTTGAACACCCGGCATAAGCCTACATGAGACCAGCAGAGCTTCCTCATTTGTGTTAGACTCCTGTATCCCTGTTTGAAGTCACTAACATGAAAAGTTGGCTGACTGTTACAGGTGGGTTATAACTCTCTGTGCATTCTAATTGAGGTGTATAGCATCAAGATTGAAAGTGTGTGTACGCGCGCACGCGCGCGCGCGCGCGCGCGCGTGTGTGTGTGTGTGTGTGTGTGTGTGTGTATGTGTGTGTGTGTGTATGTGCACGCGCGCGCGCGCGCGCCGCGCGTGTGTGTGTGTGTGTGTGTGTGTGTGTGTGTGTGTGTGTGTGTGTGTGTGTGTGTGTGTGTGTGTGTTTGAGTGTATTTCTGAGCGAGAGAGAGAGAGAGAGAGAGAGAGAGAGAGAGAGAGAGAGAGAGAGAGAGAGAGAGAGAGAGAGAGAGAGAGAGAGACAGTTACATCTTGGTCTGCAAATGGCGACTTTTTCTTTCCCATTTTTGCTGGCTTCATTCCGCCTTTTCTGTTTTGTGTAGTCTCTGGTGTTGGTCAAGCAAATAAACGCGACCGTGGCGGTATGTGGAGGCTAGGTTGCAGACCTGAGGGAAAAGTGAAACGGGCGTATTTAATGAGGAAATTAGAATGGGGAGTACATATCGTTGCAATGTTCTTCACTCGCTCCGAGCAGATGACTTTTCATGACTGACTCAACCCGATGTTGATTACTGATGAAATTCAACCCGTAGTACTTGAGCCATTTTCTTGCTTGTGATTGAAAAACAGTTGTGTCATTTCTCGCAGTCTGCAGCACCAGACTAGTATTTACTATTCAAGTTAACAAGAACTTGGAGTTATTCGTTCCATAAGAGGCATCGAAGCAGTTCGGCTGGTCGTTCCAGTACCAACGAAAGAGGAAATTTTAAACTGTGGCCAGTGATCCGGTGCTGCATCCAGCGAAGACTCCTTCACGTGTGTGTGTACTCAAGTTGTTATGTGAAGCAGCGAAGGGACGTCTACAATAATTGCGTCGGTATTTGACATTGGGTCTGCCGTGTAGATGTGTAAGAAAAAAGAAACAAAAACAACCCTGGATCTGAATGTAATTCACATTACTGAAACGTGCACCCCAAAACCTGTTTACAGTGTTATACCAAGGTAGTATGACTTCACGCCCGCGCGCACGCTCTCTCTCTCTCTCTCTCTCTCTCTCTCTCTCTCTCTCTCTCTCTCTCTCTCATACACACACACACACACACACACACACACACACACACACACACACACACACTGCTTGCAGGAAACATTGGACGGCACGTGAGGAGTCTGGTGTGGGAGACCCCAAAGCGGCCCTCCCGACGACGACGGGGCAACAGGGAAACATACTACGACTTTCCAGCTCCACGTGCCCCCCGTTGGTTCAACCCTTTCAGTGCCCTGGACTGGGAATCCTATTGACGGGCCCACGACGACCAAGCCACCTGATGCAACTGCTGTGTTATCTCTGTTCATTTTGACTGATTTTTAAGCACCTCTATGTATACGTTGTATTCTGACCAAGATTGTTCTTGACATTTTTATCATTAATTATTAATGATTTCTTTTTTCCTTTCATATAATTTGAATATTAGTTTTAGAACATGACACGAGGAAACAACTTTAGTGTTTTTCAATGGAATTGTAGATCAATAATTTCTAATTATGAACATTTAGTCCAGCATCTCGCAAATCATAAATATCATGTCTTAAGCCTCCAGTCATTAAATGTAAAGAAAGATAAACTACCTAAGTTAGAAAATTATTACTTCCCTCCCATCTATCAAAAAAAGACACAAACGGGAAAATCAATACTGCTATTTACATACATGAAGGGTAAATTACACACTGTGCCCTAATCCTATTCCACCAGATATTTCCACAATTCATTCTTGTGCTGTGACAGTACAATTTGATAAGTTTCTACTAACTATATTATCAGTGTATTTACCAAAAGGTCCAGATGATAACAACACTGAATGGATCCGTATGCTTCAGGCAGATAAAGGCAAAAAAGTACTAATTACAGGAGATTTTAATGCAGATGCCCCTTTTTGGGAGAAGAACTGTGACCATATCTCAAGCAATTGTTTGATAGAGAATGTTGTAGATTCATCATTTTATCTATTAAACGATGGTCGAGTTACACGCATCCCCAATAACCCTAATCATAGAGCTACGGCAATTGATTTAACTCTGGTTTCGCCTGATCTAGCTCCCATTTGTGAGTGGAACACACTGGCTCATTGCTTAAATAGTGATCATATCCCAATTATAACAAGTTTTGAAACTACAAGCACAAGAATTACAGATCTAACTGAGGATAAAGTCCCAAAGTACAATTATAAATTTGCTAATTGGGATAAATTTTCAGCAAGTATGTCCACGTTTTATGTTGAGGATATGCACGATAAAAATATAAATGATCTTTATTTTTCATTTACCAAAGCAGTCCTAGATGCTGCAAATGACTCTATACCCATGCTTAAGACAAAGAAATCACATAAGCATGCTGGAAATATCTGGTGGAATGACGACTGTGAAAAAGCAAATAGCGAAAAATGGGAGAAATTTAAAAAATACATACAAGAAAATTCTACCCCAAACCATCAAGAGGCAAACAAGGCAAAAAAATAAATCAGAGTTAACGCCCAGGCCAAGAGACAATACTGGTCTTCTTTTGTATTAATGAAATCTACAGTCATAAAGATATGCAAAAAGTCTGGGGGGAAATGAAAACCACGAAGAACGGAATTAATTTACCACAATGTCCCATAAGATTAGAGAACTCAGATCTGCCCACTAATAATGAAAAAGCAGAAGCATTTGCAGAGATGTTTGTCAATTATAGTAGAAATGCAGGTTTATCAACTGTAAGTAAAGAGTACAGAGAAAGTGAAGAGCTAAGTAAAACAAAATCAAATCATGATGATAATGAGTTCACAAGGAAAAGCTATGTAAATTCTGAAATAACACTTGAGGAAGTAAAAGAAAGTATTTTACATTTGAGTAAAGCAAAAACATCTGTTGGATTAGATGGAATATCTTATGAAATGTTAAAACACTTACCTTGCAATGTTATTCGATTTCTACATATATTCATACAAAGATGTTGGAGTAAAGGGGAAATGCCTTCTGTTTGGAAGCGATCAATTGTTATTCCTATACATAAGCAGGGAAAGCCTAAAGCAGATAGAAACAGCAATCGACCCATCTCGTTAACATCACACGTTTGCAAACTTATGGAGAAAGTAATATTAAACAGATTAGTCCATTTCTGCGAAAAACAGTGCATTATACCCCCAAATCAAGCAGGCTTTCGGAAAGGACGATCAACTACAGAACATCTAGTGAAATTAACAACACAAATCAAACAGCAGTTCGCGAGGCGGAAGAATATCCTTGCAACTTTTTTGACGTTAAGAAAGCTTATGATCAAGTATGGCACTACACATTATTGCAAAAGCTTAAGGAAAACAATATTAATGGTAATATGTATAACTACATTAAAAATTTCCTTTCACATCGTTTCATACAAGTAAGAGTAGGAAACACGTACTCGAATTCCAGAGAACTTCAGATGGGATTACCTCAAGGTTCAGTTATTTCTCCTGTTTTATTTAATATACTCAT
Organism: Conus ventricosus; assembly: GCA_018398815.1. Taxonomy (NCBI): domain Eukaryota; kingdom Metazoa; phylum Mollusca; class Gastropoda; order Neogastropoda; family Conidae; genus Conus; species Conus ventricosus. The sequence continues at coordinate 35,884,132 of CM031599.1, read as the reverse complement.
CGCCGATCTCCCAAAGAGATTGTCACACGATTCAGTTTTAGTCCAGTATGCTGACGATATATGCATGTGGATGAAGGTAACAATGAAACGAAATACACCCACTAGAGCATTAAACTATACAAAAAAAGTTTACCAAAAGGAATTAGATAAAATCACTAATTTTATGAAAGAAAATGGTTTATCACTATCTTTAGAAAAAACAAACATGGTCCTTTTTAACTCGGGTTATAACCCAGAAAAAATGCCTATATTCAGCATTAATGGAATTGCCCTTAAGTTTGTGCAAAGTGTTAAGTTTCTAGGTGTTTATCTGTCATCAAAACTTACCTGGAACCAACATATAAATCATATACTTGATAAAGCACGAAAAGCATTAAATTTTCTCAAAATTATAAGTAAACAACGTTGGGGTCAACATACTAAAGCACTTTTATGTCTTGCAAACTCACTTGTTCGATCTCGTTTAATATATGCCCAAGAAGTTTTCTTTAATGCTCCCAAGCACCTATTATCGAAACTTCAAAGCATAGACTGCAAAGCTGTTAAACTGGCACTTGGGGTACCAATACATACTTCCAATCTAGGATCCTATAAAGAAGCGGGTGTTCTTCCTCTAGATGACAATAGGAAAAATTCTTGTGCTAAATTTATAGTAAAGTCTTTAGCTTTTGATACATTTTGTAAAGAAGAAATTAGATTAGACTCCGCGAAAGATTTTGCTAAAAGAGCTAAAACAATACACTCTTTACAATCAATCAATTCTTATGCCACCGATATAATCAATTCTAAAGAATTAAAACACAAACAAGTAGCCACTAAGCCAACTGTTTCACCAGTAGCACCCTGGGAGCATATTAAACCTGCTTTTGATATTGATGATACAAATTTAAACAAAAATCAATCTCCAAATATCTTGAAAAATTTTGTAAACATAAGCATTGAAAACAAGTATACTGACTATATCAAGATTTACACAGACGGTCTGTAATAGAAAATGGCAGTGCAGGATCAGCATTTTTAATTCCTTCCTTGAAAACATTAAAACGTTATAACATTGGTAGGCATTATTCCATTTTCACTGCTGAATTATATTATATTAACAGCCATTTTAATGGCGTTACATCACATTAAAGAGTTACCTTTAAATGAATGCAAGATATTATTTTGTGTGGATTCAAAATCAGTATTATACGCTATCAAAGGTCAAAATACCAAGACACGGGTTGAGATGACTCACGAAGTCAAGCACTTAATACATCAATTAGCAAGCAAAGATATCAGTGTTACTTTTTATTGGATTCCATCTCACTGTGGAATTCTCTCTAATGAACAGGTAGATCATGCAGCCAAGAGTGCAGCACGCAATGCTACAGGGACAATTAAACTTAATGTTAAGCTAGATCTACATGAATATTGTAAATACTTTGACAAGTTAGCAAAGGATAATTTTGTTGACAAGTTGAAGACCTCAGATATACAATATTCACATAATTGTGTAAAAACTTGTGATACACTGCATTCGAATATGATAATTGAGAGTTTAAGTCAAATCAAATCCAGATCAATTACGTCTTTGATGTTTAAGATTCGTCTAAACGCTCTCAAAACAAAATTTTGTAAAGATATTATTTGTGTTTGTGGGAGTCAAATTTCTACGAATCATCTGCTTCTGCACTGTCCTGTCATCAAAGCTCAAATGCTCAAAAAGGAGGCACTGCGCTCAACCATCGAAATCCGATAACATTACAGAAAATAGTTAATGACCTTGATCTTCTTAAGTTGTTTTCAGAAACTTTGCATTCTAGTTCTGTTGGTATTTTTCTTTGATAGTTGTTGGTAATGTTGAGATCATTTGTGTTTTGTAGAATCCAATACTTAAGTGTGGCATTGATGTTGCATTTACTCAAAAACACTCAACACTTTAAAGAATCTCTCACATGCTTTTTTTTTTTTTTTTTTTTTTGTCTAATGTCACTTGAGGCGAAGAGACGTTAAATTAAAGTACTACTACGACACACACACACACACACACACACACACACACACACACACACACACACACACACACACACACACACACACACACACACACACACACACACTGCAAAATGCTACATAAAAATATGGCTAAAGGACATGTCATCATCAAGTCTTAAATCAAATATAAGAAGCTACCGAGAAGAGGAAGAGAAAAAACATATTTATTGTGATCCTCCTCCAGATGAAAATCATTACTTAAACTCTTTTATAACCTTTGAGGAATTTAATGATTCATTGGAGTGTTTTACTTGCAATACCAGTGCTGATGGCATCAACGGTATTTCATATCAATTGCTCTGCCATTTGCCTTTATCTTGGAAGCAATTACTTCTCTCATTTTACGAAAAATGTTGGTTAAATGGAACTCTCCCTACTATCTGGAAGAGGACGGTTGTAATACCAGTTCCAAAGCAAGGTAAACGTAGATCCGAAATTGGCAGTTATTGTCCAATAGCTTTAACATCGCAAGTTGGTAAGATATTGGAAAAAAATGTTGAACGTCGTATTTTACATTTCTACGAAAAGAACAATATTATTCCAAACAACCAAGCAGCTTTCAGGAAAGGAAGATGTACAACTGATCATCTGGTCAAAATTATGGATCAAGTTAAAAAACAGTTTTCCAGAAGAAAAAGTACACTTGCTACTTTTTTTGTACTCCCAGTTCTTATAGAACAGGGAGTACTTTAGAACGGGAACGAAGAAATGCTGTGTGTGTGTGTGTGTGTGTGTGTGTGTGTGTGTGTGTGTGTGTGTGTGTGTGTGTGTGTGTGTGTGTGTGTGTGTCTGTCTGTCTGTCTGTCTGTCTGTCTGTCCGTGGTCAAAATGTGTTCCACTCGCTCCAGACAAAACTACTGGGCCGATCTTTCTGAAAATTTGTAGGTATGTTCATTATGGGCCACGGTTGATGCCCGATGTTTTAGCTTACCGTTACAGCCGTTACTAACGGCTGTAACGGCCTGTAACGTTTTTTCTTCTTTACGGAATATCTCAGAAAGTACTTGGCCGATCTTTGTAAAAATGAGCAGTTACGTTCATTATGGGTCACGGATGATGCCCGATGTTTTAGTTTACCTCGTTATAGCCGTTACTAACGGCTGTAACGGCCTGTAACGGTTTTTCTTCTTTATGGAATATCTCAGAAAGTACTTGGCCGATCTTTCTGAAAATTTGTAGGTATGTTCATTGTGGGTCTCGAATAATGCCCAGTGTTTTAGTTTACCGTTATAACCGTTACTAACGGCTGTAACGGCCTGTAACGGTTTTTCTTCTTTATGGAATATCTCAGAAAGTACTTGGCCGACCTTTATGAAAATTAGCAGGTATGTTCATTATGGGTCACGGATGATGCCTGATGTTTTAGTTTGCCCCGTTATAGCCGTTACTAACGGTTGTAACGGCCTGTAACGGTTTTTCATCTTTATGGAATATCTCATAACGTACTTGGCCAATTTATAAGCGGTTTGGATGATCTTGTGACAAATCGGATCCTCTGTCCATATGTAAGTGATGTAATGCTGAAAATGGATTAAAAAACCGTTAAAAACTGTTATTCTGCCGTTATTTCTTATATATAGGTGGATTTGAATGAAATTTGGTATATAGAAAGGTTATCACACACAAATGGCACTTCTATATAGTGTTTCAAAATTTGACCGTTAAAAAACGTTATTCTTGACATATTGTCCAATTTGGATGAAATTTGATATGTACACAGGCTTTAGCCCAGTGAGGACTAAAATACCGGTTTCAAAAGTGTATATCGGTTATATAACCGTCAAACCGTTATTTTCCCGTTATTATTATATATATTGGTGGGTTTTAATTAAATTTAAATAGAAAGGTTATCACACACAAATGGCACTTCTATATAGTGTTTCAAAATTTGACCGTTAAAAAACGTTATTCTTGACATATTGTCCAATTTGGATGAAATTTGATATGTACACAGGCTTTAGCCCAGTGAGGACTAAAATACCGGTTTCAAAAGTGTATATCGGTTATATAACCGTCAAACCGTTATTTTCCCGTTATTATTATATATATTGGTGGGTTTTAATTAAATTTGGTATATAGGAAGGTTATCACACACAAATGGCACTTCCATGTAGTGTTTCCAAATTTGACCGTTAAAACCCGTTATTCTTGACATATTGTCCGATTTGGATGAAATTTGGTATGTACACAGGCTTTAGCCCAGTGAGGACTAAAATACCGGTTTCAAAAGTGTATATCGGTTATATAACCGTTAAAACCGTTATTTTCCCGTTTTTTATATATATATTGGTGGGTTTTAATGAAATTTTGTATATAGAAAGGTCATCACACACAAATGGCACTTCCATGTAGTGTTTCAAAATCTGACCGTTAAAACCCGTTATTCTTGACATATTGTCCGATTTGGATGAAATTTGGTATGTACACAGAGCTTTCGCCCAGTGAGGACTAAAATACCAGTTTCAAAAGTGTACATCGGTTAAATAACCGTTAAAACCGTTATTTTACCTTTATTTCTTATCTCACAAAGCACTCGGGCCGATTTATAAGCGGTTTGGAAAACTGGGAGTACGTTTATATGCTTCGCATCTTGTTTGATATTAGAAAAGCTTATGATAGTGTATGGCATGCTCGTCTGCTTTATAAGCTAAAACATATTGGAATTTGGGGAGCAATGTATTAATTTGTAAAATGTTTCTTGTCTGGGAGATCTATTTGTACAAGAATTGTCACATGTTATTCGTCATTCAAGGATATTGATATTGGAATTCCTCAAGGATCTATCATTGCTCCAATTCTTTTTACTATTATTATTCATGATCTCCCAAACGTTCCATCAAACAACATCCATTTCGTTTAAAATGCTGATGACATTGCTTCTGACAAACGTCAGAAAACAAACAAATAAGAGAGTTATAACACATGTTCAAAAACTATACAAAGTTGAGCTAGATAAGTTAGATTTATACATGAAAGAAAATGGTTTAGAACTTTCGGGAGAAAAGACACAATTAATGCTTTTTATTAATAGTAATACTCCAAAGCATCCTCCTCAGCTTGTTATAAAAGTCAACACTCTTAAATATTCAAAAGCTGTAAAATATTTAGGAGTCTATTTAACCCCTAAGTTAAAGTGGCGATATCATATTGAACACATTATAAGTAAAGCTAGACAAAGATTAAATTTTCTCAAAATAATTAATGCTCAGTCATGGGGACAAGATACTCAAACACTTTTACACCTTGCTACCAGTTTAGTTCGATCGAAATTAACTTATGGTCAAGAGGTTTATTTCTCAACTCCACAGACGCTGCTAAAACATTACAAAGCATAGATAGTAAGGCTGTTAAGTTGGCACTTGGTGTGCCAGTACACACAAATACGCTCAAAACATACAGAGCAGCTAATCTGTTAACTCTTGAGGACCAACGGAAGTTGGCCACCGCAAAGTATGTGACTAGATGTCTTTCAGTTTCTAATTCAGTGACAAATGACATTTTTCTTCACTCAAGACAGGATTTCCCGAAAAGAGCGCAAAACGTTTCCTGTCTTCAACCTATTAGAAACTATACAGATGATCTTTTTAAGAGTTGTGATATTGATATTACATCAATTTCAAGTAGTGCCATAATACCCATTATTCCTCAATGGAAGCATATTTCTGCTAGATTCGATACAAATTATACAACTCTGAAAAAAGAGGATAACACCAATCTTATATCCGTTGAAGCAAAAGAACATCTGGAAAATAAGTATCCGAATCATTTAAAGATTTTTACAGATGGTTCAGTTTTGGAATCATACACAGGGGCTGGATTTGCTATTCCTGCTTTCAAGATAACAAAGTCATTTTGTCTAGGAAAAGGTTTTTCTGTATTTACTGCAGAACTATATGCAATTCTTATGGCCTTATCCTTCATAGCTGATATTGATACTGCGATTTATAGCATTTTACTTTGTGTTGACTCAAAATCTGTTCTTTACAGTCTGTAAAACTGGAATGCAAAAGTTCGAAAAGATTTGATATTTGACGTAAAATACTTAATACATTCAATTATATGTAAAAGTTATTAATGTAGAATTTTGTTGGATTCCATCTCACTGTGGTATTTGGGGGTATAAAATGGCTGATAGATCAGCGAAAGAAGGAGCTATTAGAAAATATCCTGATAGTACACTAAAATTAGAAAAAAACATGAAATAAATTCGATGTTAGAAAGTCGTATAATGACAGAATAGCTTCCTTCAAAGTCAAAAATTTTACCGTGTTCGAGATCCTTGTCTAGTCTCATTTACAAAATTCGATTAAATTCATGGAAGACTAAATTTTCAAAAAATGTAGAATGTGCTTGTGGTCATCCAATATCAATTGAACATATTCTTTTTGATTGCCCATTGCTATCCCTGTTATACAACATATCTGGGATAGATGTAGCAAAAATGGGATCTTTAAATGATATAATTTACAGCGAAGAAATGATACAAATTGCATCAGTTTTATCCAGCACTATACTTGCAAATTTATTGTAAACATTAAATCATTTATAGTTATTGTATTAATGTTTATATGTAGCCTTTCACACATGAGTGCATATTCACACCAACACACACACGCACACACACACACACACACACACACACACACACACACACACACACACACACACACACACACACACACACACACACACACACACCACTCTACACATACACGCACATACATGCATGCGCACAGTACACAAACACACGCGCGCGCGCGCGCGCACGCACACACACACACACACACACACACACACACACACACACACACACACACACACACACACACACACACACACACGCACACAGGCACAAACTCTTACGCAGCCCGTTTTAATTTGGGTTTTGTTGTTTTTTTAGGTTTTTTTGTGGATTGGTGTATTTTTAGTCTAATATCACCATTGTTGTGAACAGACGTTAAATTAAATCAATCAAATCAACTACAAAACACCACACCGCACGCACATTACGAACCCCCCACCCCCCACCCCCACCCCCCTCCCCGCCCCACCGTTAGGTTTCACAACAGACAGATGAAGAGAACATTGTGACCCAAAAGGGACATAACTGCAATTCACCCATAACTGAGTCTCTTCCCCTACGATTGTTTTATTTTGGGCCGAGGCCGTGATGGATCCAGCGACTGGTTATGGCAGCAACACACTTCTGGAAAAGCTGAACAAAATAGCATAGCGGTGAAGTACTTACCTCCGTTAAACGTTGCATCATCTCTACACAAGACTATTACAAAAGAACCATGGCAACTCTTCACCTGATTGTGTAGCAGATAATGTTTTCTGTCCCCAATTTCGGAACGTTGTTACGGCTCGGATGGTGCCGAGAGAATGGCGGAACATTTACACACACGGATGAAGGATAAAGTGTTGCCAATGCCATGAAAATATTCATAGCTTTCAGCAATCATGGCCGGGTGACTCTAGCGGTGTAATTATAGGTGTTGTAAATTTAGCGGTACAAAAATAGTCACACGTCTCCGAGGCCGTTCGGCCTCTGTCTGACCTATCTACATGACAGACCCACATTGTGGACCAGAGGTTTGATTCTTGTGTGAAATGTTTAGTTGATTCACCTCTCATTGCAAAGAGGACTCAATAAGGTGACGTTTGGAAATCTGTGTTAGAGTTCACGTTCCGTGAGAGAGACTCTGCCTCTCTCATAGCACAGATGCTACTGGTCGACACACCTAAAGCAATTTTGTTCCATCAATTACCTTAGCAGTTCAAGCATAGAGAGAAAATGCTTTAACATGGCTGTGAAAGGGTGCGCCTGTAGTTCAGACAGTCGATATTCTGACTGTTATCTTGGCTTGCGCTTCAAATCAAATATCTGACTGTGTAGATCTACTTGTTTGACCCATAAACTGAGGAAAGGTAACTCTATTTGCAATGGAAAGACGTTATCTTCCCCGTCCTTTTTTTTTTTAAGTGGTTCTGTTTGCCTGCTGTTGACTCGGGTTTGGTTATGAACTTCTGTGTGGGACCGGAAGATCTGGTATTGGAATTGAGATTTTTCTGACGTTATCATTATTTCGTTTGTAATTGAGGAAATCGTCGCTTGTAATTGTCACAGTTGCATCTGTTTGTGTAAATAAAAAAAAATCTGTCAAATGATAGATGCATTTGCGGGAATTCTATTGTATCTTATGTGTTATGGATAACTTTTAAGCATTTTTCTGTGAAAATGTTTTATGAAATGACGGGAATATTCGGTGAAAATTTTGTAATCCACGGTGCTATGAAAACCTGAGATCATAGTTAGGAAATAGTTGCTACTGGGCAAAGGGAAATAATTTTGTGTGACATTCTGCTCACTATTTATATAGTCGGTTTGATTTTCAAAGAAGGGAAGCTTACTGGGTGGTAGCCTGCTTCGTTTTGTTTGGGTTTTTCTGAATGCTCTCTTTGATTGAAAGGGGAGGAGTGGGGGGGGGGGGGGGGGGGAGGGGGGGAGGGGGGGAGAGAGAGTAGGGAAACAGAAGCATAGAGCTGGTGGAAGGTCTGTATAGGCCTATGTGTGACCTTACGTATACTGGTCTCCAGTAATCCCACTCTCCTATTCCATCATCTCCTAACGCGGCGTGGTGATTGAGCTGGGGCTCCATTCTGGACAAAGGGAAGTGTGGGATGCTGATGGACAGTCGGACCTTCACCTTCAAGGCTTCGTCCACACTATTCTGTTTCATCAAGCACTCCCTTAGTATGATTGCCTACCGGATGATGACAGGTCTTGAATAATAGCAATAGTAATGAGGGCAATTTCTATAGCGCCCATCATAACAGCGTCGGCCACAGGGCGCTTTACAAGTCTTAACAATACAACATCTAAAAATATATGCAGGACACACGCACGCGCACACATAAACTGAGGAAAGGTAACTCTATTTGCAATGGAAAGACGTTATCTTCCCCGTCCTTTTTTTTTTTTAAGTGGTTCTGTTTGCCTGCTGTTGACTCGGGTTTGGTTATGAACTTCTGTGTGGGACCGGAAGATCTGGTATTGGAATTGAGATTTTTCTGACGTTATCATTATTTCGTTTGTAATTGAGGAAATCGTCGCTTACACACACACACACACACACACACACACACACACACACACACACACACACACACACACACACACACACACACACACACACACACACACACACACACACACACATGTACTGGAACATAATATCCCATACATAAACACTGAACAGTGATCTAACTTGTGACTTCCTTGTTCACGAGTAATTATGAACCCAAATTGGGACATTGTGTCCTGTGTTCTGACGTTTAAAAAACAATAACTTTTTATTTGATTATGTATTGATTGATTTATCTATTCTGACATTGTTTACGAAAAGATTATTAATTTAATTATCCATTTATTTATTCATTTACTTTTCCATTAATTTATTCATTTATTTATCTCCTTTTCATTTATTGATTGCTTATGTATTCTTTTGATTACTCTCTCTCTCTCTCTCTCTCTCTCCTCTCTCTCTCTCTCTGTGTGTGTGTGTGTGTGTGTGTGTGTGTGTGTGTGTAAAAATGTTCTTTAAAGAAAGGAGAGTAAGAAAAGTTTGGAAATCACACCAAGTGCTTGTAAGTCTTCATTTGACTGAATCTGATGCCCCTTCAAAGAGGCTCACATTATTTACGGATCATTACCTCTTATTTGTATGATAGCCCTCCAGTCTTTACACGGGTGAAACAATAACGCTCAAGACAACATACCCCAGACTTAAACTCTAAACTTCAGCTTAGTTGTAGAGAGTCAGGGACGGGACAGAGAGATAGGTATGGAATGGAGGGGATGGGGGAGAAGAGAGAGAGAGAGAGAGAGAGAGAGAGAGAGAGAGAGAGAGAGAGAAAGCGAGAGAGAGAGAAAGAAGAGAGAGAGAGAGACAGAGAGAGAGACAGAAACAGACACGAGACAGAGAGAGACACACAGAGAGACAGAGAGAGATTAGACGGGAGCCAGACGGAGACAGAGACAAGCTTGGAGTGACTTGGTCATACAAGACACAACGAGACACGAAACAGGACGCTTCACATAATCCTGCCACTAGCAAACAATTTCCTGCTTTTCCTCCACAGTAAACGACTGAGCCGGAAAAGCATTACTCGTACTACGTGGAAACCGCTGGCCTCCATCTCTTAGCCAAACATGTCTGCCGGCGATTACTTGCCATTCTTCGCTAAAGCCCTAACACTAACACTAGCGGGAAATAGCTATGTTAGTGAAGCAGCGTCTGGAGTGACAGGCCAAAACCGTGCTACCTACTCATCCCTTTTTCCCTCTGGATATTTTTGTTTTACCTCACCAAGAATTGCTCCTCTCCCTTCCTCCCTTCCCTTAAGTGCCTCTTTTCTTCTCCGCACCCCCCCCCCCCCCCCCCCCCCCCCCCCCCGCCCGCCTCTAGCCAGAAATGAATGCCGAAATGTTTCTTTGGCACGTGTGGAGTCATTCTAGCATACTCCCTCCTCTTTGCCATCCCACACAACAATAACGTCTTCAATAATATTTGAGTGTCAGAGATTTACGTAAACGTGTCCAAAGGCAAATAGAGAAACTCTGACAAGAGACCTGTTCCGGGAACAAACAAACAAACAAACAAACAAACAAATGTGTGAAAGAGAGTGACAGTGTTGATTGGTATTCTCAATGCTTTGTGACGAGGACGTTCTTGAGGCTTTGTTTTTCGTTTTCCTTTTGCAGTGTAAATGACTAGCAAATCATGGGAAAGATTTTGACATTTTTGTTGTAATCATTTAAAGTGCAATCTGGGTGGTGTTGTTGTTATTTTTGTTGTTGTTGTTGCTGTTGTTTTAATGAAGAGTTAACGATTGAGCTGTGTCCATTTCACAAAAAAATCGTAACTGTTTTACATGGTAAGACAACGGTAGATCATTGATGCAAACTAGAAATAACACAAAGCCTGCTGGGATAAATTATAGACACCATACGTTTAAAGGTACGGATTGTTACCTGTTGAAAACAGACGATGAAATCAACTTTAGGGTTTTAAAAGATAGTGTAAAATTGCGAGCTTTCTTGGCAGATTACTTATGAAAAACAAAATCAATTCAAGAAAAGAAAAAAACGGTTTGAATGTCATTTGTCTTGCCTGAATAAGACCCAATAAGTCGAAACGCATTTTGTTTCGTTTTGTTTTTTAATTTGTATGCTTCTTCATTTGGCTGTCTGGAAATATTGTTTTCGCTGCTGTAAGAGATAATATTGTTTTCGCTGCTGTAAGAGGTAATATTGTTTTCGCTGCTGTAAGAGATAATATTGTTTTCGCTGCTGTAAGAGATAATATTGTTTTCGCTGCTGTAAGAGATAATATTGTTTTCGCTGCTGTAAGAGATAATATTGTTTTCGCTGCTGTAAGAGGTAATATTGTTTTCACTGTTGTAAGAGGTAATATTGTTTTCGCTGTTGTAAGAGGTAATATTGTTTTCACTGTTGTAACAGGTAATATTGTTTTCACTGTTGTAACAGGTAATATTGTTTTCACTGTTGTTAGAGGGTATTCAATCGAAAAAATGTCGATAGAAAATTTCTAAAGGAGAAGCATATAGCAGTTTAGAAGATTGTGTTTTCAGTTCTTCAAGATTCATTCGGTGTTTTAAAACAAACATGGTTGCCATTATTTTTATTGACTCGAATAAACTTCACCATTCAAGCTGTCAGCGCCGTTTAGAAATGAGGATGGCATTTAAAGGAAAATTTTCTGGCAACTTATTTAACATTGCAGTCCGCTGCTGGAGTCACTGGTTCCATGGTATTCCACGGCCCAGAAGGATCCAACAAAAATGTTCATTCGTTCCTTTCACCATAAGACATCGTATTAAAGAATATAACCTGTCAGAAGGAAGCATATGAATGATACTTGCACGACCACGAACGAATGATAACGATGATTGTGAAAGATTCCATTGGGGTCGGAGACAACTTGAAGCGGCTGCTTTTAACGTTTCACATTTCCTTCCACGCCCATCCGTAAACCTGAAGCGTTGGCCACAAAATGCTAGACGCTTATAAAACAAGCATCAGTTTACAATAATAATGACAACAATAGTAATAACAATAACAATAATGAGAAGAAGAACAACAACAAGAACAACAAAAACAAGAACAACAAGAACAACAACAACAACAAGAAAAAGAAGAAGAAGAAGACTATCCAACCTGCGGTCACACGGAAATGATGATAATAATAGTAATAATAGTTATGATAATGCTAATAACAATAATGATGATCTAGTTGCAAAGCGAGACGACTGCAGGCGGAAATCTAAACAAATCTTAAATAAATGTTAGCGAACCGCCCAGCGAACGTGGACAAACGAGTCACAAGACAAAACACAACGCGTTTCGACCTCTTAGGTCTTCCTCAGGTGAGACATAAACGAATAAAACAAGAAAATTCACTTAGCTTTGATCGCTTCAGATCGCTTCAGAGTTCAGCGCAAGGAAGAAGGCCAATAATGATGATGATAATAACATTAATGATAATAATGATAATAACAACAATAATAATCATAATCATAATAATAATAACACAGAAGAAGAAGAAGAAGAAGCGCTGTACCTATGTATCTAGGCCTTACAAAGACTGACTCTCACTCTCTCTCTCTCTCTCTCTCTCTCTCTCTCTCTCTCTCTCTCCTCTCTCTCTCTCTCTCTCTCTCACACACAACACACACACACACACACAAAACACACACACACACACACACAACACACACACACACACACACACACACACACACACATGCACGTACACACATTCACGCACACACATACATGCATGCGTGCGTACACATACACGCACACACGCGCGTACACGCGCATGCGCACACACACATACACACACGCGCATACACACACACACACACACACACACACACACACACACACACACACACACACACACGCACGCACACACACGCACGCACACACACACACACACACACACACACACACACACACACACACACACACACACACACACACAACAAACACACAAACATCTCGCAGTCCCTATTCACAATCATACGAATGGACACAGGGAAAAACTACAAACGTTCGGATGATTCTGAATTTGAAAGAAAAGTTCTTCGAAAAGTTTCAAGTTTCAAAGCTGAAGTGGAAAGATTCAACAGAAGATGGATGTCTAATTTTGAATGGAATGGGAATTCCAGAGCCACAGGGACCATACACAGAAAAGGCATAAAAGCCATGAATTTAATTTTTGAAGCTGTTTTGGCGAAGAAATCGTGAATCACAGCCAGATTGGGGAGAGCAATAAGGTGTTTACAATGTATTTAGATAAAAAGAAAAAAAAAGATTAGCAGGGACAGTGCCAGTGACAATACTGTGGCAGATGCAGGATACAGAGAATAAGGGGCAAAACTCAACCAATAGGCCTGTCTTCTTATATTCTAGCTCATGACTTATTGCATGGGAATTAGTCTTCCTTCTTCAGCCTGTGACTCAAAGGTATGGTACCGATCTTCATCCCAGCTCGCCACATAAACAAGAGCTTGCATTTGAGCTCACGGTTCAGTGTCTCGTTCCAGTCCTCCTGTCTGAGCCCATAGCTTGAGGTGTGGTCCCGTATCAGTCTATGGGAGCCGGAATAGCTCAGTTGGTAGAGCGCCGGACTCGTATTCTTGGTGATCCTGGGGTTGCTGGTTCGAACCTTCGCCGGGGCGTTTCGGTACAGGGGGATTTTTCCCTCGGAGTTAACATTGGTTCTGACTCCGATCCTTCGAATGAGACTATAAACCGAGGTTCCGTGTGTGAACGCACGCATAACATCTTGCACACACGTAAAATCCCATCACCAACTTTCGGAAGAGTAGGCCAGTTTGGCCGTTGGTATGGATGACACGTTACACATAGCATGCACCCTGCGTGAGAAATGGAAAGAATGAATGAAGGAAGGAAAATGAGTGATCGATATTGAACGATACTGACTGGATGACACGGGAAACGACTGAATGAAGCGCCAGCTGGCAGCTCTTCAGTCGGCACTACCCAGGTAGGCAGCCCGTTGTGTAAACGAGTGTTGATTGTAAAGCGCTTAGAGCTTGGCCTCTAGCCGAGAATAGGCGCTATATAAGTATTCATTATTATTATTATCATTATTATTATTATTATTATTACTAACAGTTTGATCCCAGTCTTCCTGTTTTAGTCTACTGTGGTGTATGGCCGCCAATATTGTCGTTGGAGTCTATCAGATCCAGAACTCTTAAACTTTGGACGCCGATCAGGAAAACGCACGCACACACACACACACACACACACACACACACACACACACACACACACACACACACACACACACACACACACACACACACACACAAGCATACCACACACATGCACACACACTCGCACGCACGCACCCACGCATGTACGCACACACGCACGCACAAACACGCACGCACGCACGCACACACACACACACACACACACTCACTCACACCACACACACACACACACACACACACACACACACACACACACACACACACACACACACACACACACACACACACACACACACACACACACACACACACACACACACACACACACACACACATGCGCGTGCATACACAAAAGCAAGCAAGCAAGCAAGCAAGCGCACACACACACACACACACACACACACACACACACACACACACACACACACACACACACACACACACACACACACACAGAGCAAAACACACACACACACCAAAACACACACATTCAAATACATTCTAGCTCTGTGATGAGGTTCACACTCGCAACCTTTCGGCCACAATCGTTGTCACAGACCATGGCACCATGAATGGCACCATGGCGACTGGTCAGAAAAGCATCAACAACAACTACACCAAAGCGTGTTTTTTTTTTTTTTTTTTTTTTTTTTGTCATTCAGATGTACAGCAGTCACAGCGTGCAGCTCATCAATAAAGGAAATCTCAACGGTGCCAGGCAGAGAGCTAGTCTGAAAGGTTTGTAATTTGTCTGCGCCTGGCGCTGGATTCCAGTCCATGATGCCAGACCCCAAGCATGCTGATCGCTGTATTCGCCTGCGGAATCTGTGTCACTGGGTCCAGTTTTTTGTTTTTAATTTCTGTCATCAGTTGCCGACTCTCAGAAGTCGTTTAGGTGCAAGCAATCTCTTTGCTGTTGCTGCTGCTGCTGTTGTTGTTGTTGTTGTTGTTGTTGTTGTTGTTGTTGTTGTTGTTGTTGTTGCCGTCGTCGTCGTTGTCGATGTTGTAGTTATTGTTGTTGTCGTTATAACGTTGTTGTTGTGTTGCTACAGGCGAATATGTGATTTACGTTTTAATGTGTCGACTGATCAGGTTCTTTATTGAACAGATTTTCGCTCAGGACCGGCATGTTTATTTGAAAAGTCGGGTTATAGTTTGCAGTACCCGTGTTGTTCAAATCAAACAGGATTCAATACATCCAGGATCCAATATTTATCTGCGTTTTTCCTGATGACATTATTTCATTGTCTGTAACTATTGTTGGTCTTCAAAGACAACTGAATAGCTTTTCATCTGCTGCAACCAGATTAGAATTAAAAGTAAATATGATAAAGACCGATATTATTGTGTTTTGTAAAGGTGGTTATCTGGCACGAAATAATAATAATTATTATGAATACTTATAAAGCGCCTATCCTCGGCTAAAGGCAAAGCTCTAAGCGCTTTACAATCCACACTCGTTTACACAACGGGCTGCCTACCTGAGTAGTGCCGACTGAAGAGCTGCCTGCTGGCGCTTCATTCAGTCGTTTCCCGTGTCATCCAGTCAATATCGCTCACTTACTTTCTTCATTCTTTCCATTGCTCATGATGCCGGGTGCATGCCATGTGTCACGTGTCATCCATACCAACGGCCAAACTGGCCTTCTCTTCCGAAAGTTGATGATGGGATTTTACGTGTGTGCAAGATGTTATGCGTGCGCTCACAACCGGAATCTCGGTTTATAGTCTCATTCGAAGGACTGCATCGAAACGGCCTGGTGGAGATTCGAACCCTCAACCCCAAGATCACCAAGATTACGAGTCCCGCTCTGAGCTATCCCGGCCCCAGAGAGAGATGGGTCTATGTTCTTGTCAACGCATTTTGGTCTCTTGAATTTTTTTCACAATCAGATTAAGTGTCACTTTTGGATGCCAAGAACGAAAAGAGCAGTCACAGTTATACTTCACATTTTAGGTAAATTGAATTGTTATGCATTTTCAGTTTTCTCAAAGTTATTTGACTCTCAGACAACTTCACTTTACAGTATGGAACGGAAATTTAGACTTTAGA
Organism: Conus ventricosus; assembly: GCA_018398815.1. Lineage (NCBI taxonomy): Eukaryota > Metazoa > Mollusca > Gastropoda > Neogastropoda > Conidae > Conus > Conus ventricosus. The sequence continues at coordinate 35,867,706 of CM031599.1, read as the reverse complement.
AAAATGTTGAAACAGAAAATGTGAATTTGCATGCAATGAAAAAATTCGTAAATGTAGACCGTCGAAGTCCGAATGGCTTAGTTTATGGTTATCTTAGACGATATTCGATTTATGTTAGTTCGTTTTTTAAACGTGTTAAGTACTGAACCTTAAATAAATGTTAACGAACCGCCCAGAGAAACGTGGACAAACGAGTCACAAGACAAAACACAACGCGTTTCGACCTCGTAGGTCTTCTTCAGGTGAGACAGAAACGAATAAAACAAGAAAATTCACTTAGCTTTGATCGCTTTAGATCGCTTCAGAGTTCAGCGCAAGGAGGAAGGCGTTGTCTCCCTTTTAAATGGGGTCATTAATTCATTCGAGCTTTCAACACTGTGAAGAACTTTCTGTCCGAGGAACCTGTGCTACGGTTGCCTGACCCGAACAAGACGTTTGTGCTCAGCACTGATGCCCTGATTGACATCTTCAGTATGTTATCTCCCTTTTAAATGGGGTCATTAATTCATTCAACGCCTTCTTCCTTGCGCTGAACTCTGAAGCGATCTGAAGCGATCAAAGCTAAGTGAATTTTCGTTGTTAGATTCGTTTCTGTCTCACCTGAAGAAGACCTACGAGGTCGAAACGCGTTGTGTTTTGTCTTGTGACTCGTTTGTCCACGTTTCTCTGGGCGGTTCGTTAACATTTATTTAAGATTTGTTTAGATTTCCGCCTGCAGTCGTCTCACTTTGCAACTAGATGTATTAAGTACTGGCTGAAAATTTCTAGAATGGAAGAAATGAAGATACTTTTTAAAGCTTATAAGGTATTAAAAAATCTGTAATTTAATGGCAAGAAGAAATGAGCTACAGTGTTCGTCAATGCTTAAATTCATACGTCTTTGCTTATGTTTGAGATAACCAGGGAATTGAAAATATCTCAGTTTTTTCCCCAATGTTTTAAACAACTGCAGATGGCAGGACTGACATGATCATATCTACAGTGGTGACATTTTCGCAATACAGACTCTGAAAAAAAAGCACATGATAGAACTACACATTAAAATGGATATAGATAGTTATGCTAAGAGCGCACTGAGTAACTTTCATTTTGGTGTTTCTGGCATGGCTAGTGATCGTTTCAGGTACAGTACCATCAGTGAAAACGAGTTAACATGTCGTTTATGTAATCTGCCAAAGATGATGAAATCCATTTCCTATCTTTTTCTTTTTCTTTTTTTCTCTGTCCTGCTTTTCATGACCTGAGACTAAAATCCATAAAGCCAAAGTATTATTCTGATTCCTGTAATTTCAGACTAAACCTACCCTTAGCATCCAGAAATGAAAACATTCTTGAAATGTTGCAATGTATATTCATGAAGCACAAGAAAGGCTGCGTGCTGTATATTCTTAATATTGTGGTATGGTGCGTATGTACTTGCTTTTTCTTTTCATTTTCTCTCACGATACTATTGATTTCATGTGTATTGCAGCTACCACCCCTTCAGGATGGGACTTTGGCATTAATATGAATACATTGTCGCATTCGCATTCGTATTCGTATTCGTACTCTTTCTCTGTCTCTGTCTCTCTGTCTCTCTGTCTCTGTCTCTCTCTCTCTCTCTCTCTCTCTCTCTCTCTCTCTCTCTCTCTCTCTCTGTATGTCTGTCTGTCTGTCTGTCCCTCTCTCTGTCTCTCTGTCTCTGTCTCTCTCTCTGTCTCTCTCTCTCTCTATGTCGCTCTCTCTCTCTCTCTCTCTCTCTCTCTCTCTCTCCTCTCTCTCTCTCTCTCTCTCTCTCTCTCTCTCCAATCGATGTTTAAGTTCTAGGAAAACAATCATTTCTGTCTGTCTGACTCCCAGTACTAACCACCAACCTGCACAATTGCCAAACATTATAATTTGGAACGGTATCAGTAATGGATTAATCGTCACCTTTCAGGTGAGTAATGTCCCTTGCTCTCTCTCTCTCTCTCTCTCTCTCTCTCTCTCTCTCTCTCTCTCTCTCTCTCTCTCTCTCTCTCTCTCTCTGCACCAGTCTTTGCATGTCGAACAGCTTGAAGTGCATCGGATCGTCCTGATCTATAAGACGGATCTTCCAAAGTCGACTGGCATTGCTGTCTGAATAGAATCTGGCACCACGTTAAAATTAACCCGGCTCACTG
>CM031599.1:35861021-35862965 GCA_018398815.1 Conus ventricosus | reverse complement strand
CCCATGCCCTGAAACACACCACCACACACACACACACCAACACACACAAACGATAGGGAGGTGCTTGCAGGGGAATGTGAAGGGGGCTTTTGTGGTTCGCACTTGAGCGACGTAAATTCGAGACAGCCGCCAAATGCACTTATCAGAGTCCTGAATATTGATCACAGGATCTCTTCAAAGGTCTCTCAGCGGCCACCTGAAAAGGCAGCCTGAAGCAGGTGAAGCAAAACAGCGAAGCAGGACGTTGAAGCAGGTGAGTAAGAACTATTTTTAGATACCGTTCGGATCCGAACGTTTTACCAGTCTGCCAAAGCTTGAAAGCAATCAGACTTCAGATTGCCAGAACTTTCTAAGTTCTTCATTCTCAGACATGTAGGTTAGAATTTTATGGCCGTTTGTTCAGTAAATCATCAAAACTCATTCCCAGTTTATAAAACTTGGGAAAGTGGTAAAAGGCGTTTGACAGCAGAATCATCCTTCTTGCATATGAATCATGAATGAGACATTTTTGTTTAACAAAAGATGTCCACGACTGCTCTTGTTTTTGATTTTTGAAACACTTTTTTTGCTTTTCCAAGCTGATAAGCCCAAAATCAGTGAATGGTGCATGTTTTTCGTTGATTAAATTTTCACAACCTTCCAGCTTTTCTTCACAAAAGGAATCATGTCATGAACGCTTTTACATCTATTAAATTTCCCGACATCATCCTCTGAACATCAGTCTCATCATCTTGCACAAGTTTTCCCCTAAGGAAAGTATCCAGCTTGGTTTATTGTCATGATAGTTTGTCTTTTTCAGAAGATTCTAGAAAAGCTAGGCTGCTTTTTTTTTTTTTTTTGGCATTGATTTTTTCATCACCGGTTTTCTTATGCTGAGGTAGGTTATCATATCATCATGATATTTAATATGATCGTCAATAGCTTCTTGTTGCTCCACATTAAAAGGAACTCTTGACTTGTAGACTCTTCGGGCAATGTAAAATTTTCGAGTTCTTGACTCAATCCAGTTGTAGGCACCAAGCATTCTTCAATTTGTTTGTCTAATTCTTGCGTATTCTGAGAATCATTCAAACTGTCACTTGGACGATTGGCATAGGTCTGGTGTCACGCAACCTGACACCGCTCCATAGAGCTGCTGAATCAATAACCGACGCTGTCTCTCGGTCTTCGTGTGTCTGTCCTCATCGGCTAGTATTGATTTTCACAGCGGTTAGTCAGTCAGCTTGCCAGAACGTTCTAAAGCCAACGTCGCTTTGCATATATTTTTAAAATTAGCTTTCTTTTCTCATACAAGCTGTGGATAGAAATTCCAAGCTTGTGAAACTTTGGATAGTGGTAAAAACAAAATGATAATTCCATCATGGGCTCCATCAAAATTTCGTTTTTCAAATAATTCTCCCAGGACGCTTTTGGGTTAAGATTTTTTAAAACGGCTTTGTTCTTTCAAGCCAATGGCCTAAAAGCAAAGATTGTCGAAGTGTTTTACAATTTTTCAGATTTGATCTCATAACCGCCTTCAGCAAAACAGGCGTTAATTTCAGTCATGTTTTTCAACTTCATAAATGAACCTTCATCAATCGGCTCATAATCAAGTTTCTCTACAAAGCAATTACGTAAAAAAGCGTCCAGTTCACTACTGTCATTTCACGTTTCCTTTGCTTTGTTTCCAACAAATCTAGACTCTCTCTTTGACCGGATTGGAAACGAAGCAAAGCTCTCGTTAAACACGTCCGCACTCATCGACGACCCAGCAGCAAAAGGCCGGCCTAGCTGAGGATTCGTTAGCCCCGGGCAGAAATGACGTCATACCTACTGTCGATTGGTTTAAACGCGCACACGTGACATCTGAGCTCGTTGCCTGATGATTAAAAATGCACTAGCATCGCTCTCTCATTGCACGTCGGCTGCACAAGTTGCAGGGCCAATATTGATTTAGATTCAGTC
>CM031599.1:35842796-35845021 GCA_018398815.1 Conus ventricosus | reverse complement strand
TTTTAGCATGACAGCATTAATTTGATCTCTAAAGCTTGCGTAAATCCGTTGTTTTATAAATTTTACATACATTCGCTGTTTCATGTTTGTGGGGGCCAGCTACCTCAGGAGCATGCTCTGGTTAGGTTTCAGTTATTCCCGATATATTGGGCAATGAAATCTTTACCTCTTAGGAATCTTAAATCTTCAAGTCTAATATTTTTGCCCTTTTCATCTAGGTCAGATAGTAGAATTTTAGAGAACAAAAAGACAGATGATTTTCAAAATGACTAATTTTTTTTTTCCCAGTGACTCATGGTGTTGGTCAAGTACAATGGTGTTTATTATTCATGTCATTGTTTGTTATGCTCCTTTTTGTCTGACACACTGTAGTAGATGTGTGTACTAACACACCAGATCAAGTCAAGCCCAGACATACCACCACAGCTGCTGAGAATACCAACAGTCAAGATTATGTCCATGGCGTAGCTGAAGGACAAATTTGAAACCTAAACATTGACCATGTAGGTACCTAATTTAAAAAAAAATACTCAGTAGACATTGCTGGGCGGGGGATGGGGGGGGGGGGGGGGGCGGGGGCCGTGGGAGAGGGGTGTCGAACCTGCGACCCAGTTCCTGAAAGTCTAGTGCTCTGTCGGCTGGACTGTTGCAGTTGTACCAGAGATTTGCTATGAATATCTCACACAATCCACGATCAGGTCGCATAGTTCATCATCACCATCATCATCATCATCATCATTGTCTTCTTCTTCATCATCTTCTTCATTTTCTACTTCTTTCTTTCATCCTTTCTTTCTTTCTTCTTCCTTTTTTTTCTCATCCTCCATCTTCTTCTTCTTTTGTTTCCTTCTTCTCTTTCTTCTTTCTCTTCAATTTTTTCTTTTATCTTTCCTTTTTCTTCTTCTTGTTCTTCTTGTTGTTGTTGTTGTTCTTGTTGTTCTTGTTCTTCTTGTTCTTCTTGTTCTTGTTGTTGTTGTTGTTGTTGTTCTTCTTCTTCTTCTTCTTCTTCTTCTTCTTCTTCTTCTTCCTTCAAACAAACATTCAGGCTGATGTCTGTTTTGAAGATGTCTGTCCCTGCAATAGCCACAGTCCTCCATAGAAGGTAATAGCCAGTGCTGACAGCGACGGGAAGGAGTGGGGGCGAGGGGAGGGGGGGGGTGATCGGAAAAAAAGAACATGGGAGGGGAGACAAATGAAATGACAGCAAGAAAATAACCCAAGACAACATTTTGATGGACAGTACCAGAGAAAATCGGTCAGTGGTCATTAACCCCGCTCCCTAGGGGTACGAAGCGTCGTGTCTGTATGTGTGGTAATGTAGGAATTCATGGCCACTCCTCAGATAGCCAATCACCACCTATATACCCCTGCCCCCATACCCTCTGGCGAACGTTAGCTGTCACTTGCGTTATGCCAGGGTACTGGAGCTGTCCCTCTCTCTCTCTCTCTCTCTCTCTCCTCTCTCTCTCTCTCTCTCTCTCTCTCTCTCTCTCTCTCTCTCTCTCTCTGTGTGTGGCCCACCCTGGTGATAGTGGTGATTGGATCACAGGACATTAGGATGTTGTTCTATGACTTTTCCGTTCCTTTTCCTGCCCACTATATATCGGCCAGTTGTATGCCAAGCCATGGTGTGCGGGTACTGTACTTCACATTGTTCAAGGAAGCTTTCTTAGTATCAGCTGTGGTCATGTTACCATAGGAACATTTGAATTTAAAAGAGGTTTCACTACGTGTGGACCTGCCTATATACGCTACACCACATTGGTAGGTTACAAGACCTGAGTGCACAGGGTTTACAGGTAGATTATTTGATAAATGGTGCACTAAAAAGAACATGTATGGGACGAAGGTCTCACAGACGAAGCCCTCTGCTAGAGATGTTTCTACCTGGTCTGATCTATGTTCATTTATTTATTCATTTATCTATTTATCTTATGCATTTATTCATTGATTATTCACTTATTACTTATTTATTTGTTTGTTTGTTTGTTTATTTTTTTTTCATATTCTTTTTTGCTTTTCTTAATTTCATATTCGTATACTATGGGACGTCATTACCTGTGTTACACAAACGTGTGATGAGAGAACTGTTTTGGTGGCTTTTTAGCCTAGCTTTCTTCATTTTTTGAAGGGCGGGGTGGGGGTAGGGGTGCAGGTGGGGGTGGAAGGGCTTTTTGTGTGTATGGTTGGCTGCTTTTGTTTTTGTGTGTTTGTTATTTTCCTTA
>CM031599.1:35820296-35837796 GCA_018398815.1 Conus ventricosus | reverse complement strand
TCGTATGTTTAGGTATTAAAGGTCCCACCTTCAGCCTGATGTTATTTAGAACCGAGAGACTGTGGTCATGGTCATTACAGAGGTGATAGGCCAATGCGGAAAACGATTATGGGAGAATACAAATGTATTTAAAGATCTAAATATGTCAAAGAGTGTTGAAACGTAGCTGTAGTTGCTGGTGGTGGTGGTGGTGATGGTGGCGGTGGTGGTGGTGGTGGTGGTGGTGGTGGTGGTGGTGGTGGTGGTGGTGTGTGTGTGTGTGTGTGTGTGTGTGTGTGTGTGTGTGTGTGTGTGTGTGTGTGTGTGTGTGTGTTTGTCTGTCTGTCTGTCTGCCTGTTTATCTGCTTTCTGTCAGTAGTGTAGTGTAGTGTAGTGTAGTGTAGTGTAGTGTAGTGTAGTGTAGTGTAGTGTAGTGTAGTGCAGTGTAGTGTGTGTGTCTGTCTGTCTATCTGACTGTAGTGTAGTGTAGTGTAGTGTAGTGTAGTGTAGTGTAGTGTAGTGTAGTGTAGTGTAGTGTAGTGTAGTGTAGTGTGTGTGCGTATATGTGGGGGTGTGAGTGTATATGTGTTGTGAGCGCGCGCACGCGCGCACGCGCGCACGCGCGCACGCGTGTGTGTGTGTGTGTGTGTGTGTGTGTGTGTGTGTGTGTGTGTGTGTGTGTGTGTGTGTGTGTGTGTGTGTGTGTGTGTGTGTGTGTGTGTGTGTGTGTGTGCTTTGTGGTGTTGTGTAGGAGAGCAGGTTTCGATATTGGAAAAAAAACTGGAGAGAGCTCTGGCGCTCTTCCAATGTCTGAAAGCTAAAGAGGATGCAGTTTACCACTTTAGTTTTTAGGAAAGTAAAAGTTTTTGCTCCTTTGTGTCCACTGGATAGATCGATCGATCGATTGATAGAGAGAGACCGATCGATCGATCGATCGATAGATAGATAGATAGATAGACAGACAGACAGACAGACAGACAGACAGACAGACAGACTCACTGACAGTCAGACAGATAGTAGATAAATAAATAGGTAGGTAGGTAGGTAGGTAGGGCGGTAGACAGGCAGGTAGGTAGAGACAGAGAGAGAGTGACAGACAGATAGATTAGGATATCATAGTGGAGAATGAGGGCGGAGTAAGTGCAAAGCGACACTGTGCAGCATTAAGCCTTTTGTAACAAAATAAACACAACCATCCAGAGGATCGTTTCAATGACTGGGATATCCGTTCAATAAGGGACAGTGTTTTGTGATAAAATGAGATAATACTGGCAACTCATATACACAAAGTATACTTGTGCTGCTAAAGAAGACTTTTTTTAATCAGTACTGTGATGTTTCTATTGTCGCTTTTGGGCTAAGTAAATGTTTTCAAAAGTAAAGAGCGGATATGTGGGGGATAATCTCACCCGGTACATTCTAAAATTAGGCATAAAATTGAATCCTCGTGGATTTGGTGATAGCTACACTTGTCTTCAAGTTGAATTGTTGTTTGTCAGTGACATTCCATAAGCATGTTTATAAACATCATGTCAGCATCTTTACTGCCATACGCTCCCAGCTTGTACCACGAGGAAGCACATGTGTGGATCAAAGCTGTTGATGAAGGCTGCTGCTTTATAGTTAGCATCACCATGGCTCATGCGAGCGGCGGTTTAAACGGTTCCTCATATTACTTGCGTATTACCAGCATGGCGGCGATTGCATTTCCATCAATCACCTACTCTATTGATCAAGGAGCTGATGACTCAATGTAATGTTGATCGGCATGTCTGTATTTGAAAAACGGTATTGGCGTCCAGCCGAAAGCTTTGACATTACGAATCAATAAAGCTGGAAAGGAAAGAACAGCTACAAATTTCCAATATCTAAACGTTTTATCAAATTATGATTGTTATTTATCATTCAAGTATTCGACCCTGTCTACCCACTAATGCAATTTTGGGAAAGTTTTAAATCAGCCCACTGGCTGTGTAGACGTGTGGCAGGCTTGGCCATGAATTAGTGCTGAATCAGCTAGGCCTTGGATATGAACTAGGTCCCAGGGCATTGTTTCACAGTGGTGTAAAAGTGATTTTTTTTACTCGCTTCACAGGTGCTAGTTTTTAATACTGTTTTCATTGCTTTTTATTGTTGAAGGTGTTTGTGGTTCCACACCAGAGGCTTCTAATATGAAGGTGTTTGTGGTTCCACACCAGAGGCTTCTAATATGAAGGTGTTTGTGGTTCCACACCAGAGGCTTCTAATATGAAGGTGTTTGTGGTTCCACACCAGAGGCTTCTAATATTAAGTTTTTGGCCTGTGTGAACTGATCTTCTCGCGGTCAGCTTGGAGTGGATTTGATCCAGCTTGGCCTTTAAAAGGGACACGTGATTGACTTCCAAACTGTGTACAGCTGTGACTTCACTCCAACATGATGGCCAGTCTGGACCTTTCACGATTTGTAGAATCAGGACATTTGAATCAATACGGACACCATTGAATCAATATCGAGATTATTACCGAACCAGCACTCAGGCTGTTGACTGAATATGAAGCACTCAATCTGTATTACGTCAGTTCGATCCGTTTATAGCCCATTGGATCAATATTCAGACCGTTGAGAAAATATGCAGACTGCACTACAGAATAGTGTTGATCTTTTACAGCACTGTTGATGAAATAATCAATATTCAGACCATTCATTCAAAATTCAGACCATCATATTAATACTCAATGTACTGAATAAATATTCAGATCATCCTATCAGAGCTGATGTGAAGATTACTTTTCACTTCCTGTTGACGACAGGCTGTATATAATTCAGCTTTATTCAACTTGTATACAAACCGCAGCCTGGTTTAACTTTTATATACAATGCAGAGTGATTTCACTTTTAGACAAAATGCAGTTTTACTTAATTTTCGTACAAAATGCAGCTTGGCTTAACTTGTGTACAAAATGCAGCTTAATATAACTGTAGTACAAAATGCTGCTTGACTTAACTTTTGTACAAGATGCAACTTGATTTGTACAAATACAGCTTGTTTTAACTTTGTATAAACTACACTTGCTCTAATGCAAATGCAGATTTCAGCTTGATTTAACATTTACACAACACGCAGTTTGCTTTAATTTGTCCACTTGTACTCATGCATGTGTGTGTGTGTGTGTGTGTGTGTGTGTGTGTGTGTGTGTGTGTGTGTGTGTGTGTGTGTGTGTGTGTGTGTGTGAGGAATTGGGAGAGAAAAAGAGAGAGAGAGGAGGGAGGGAGAGAGTGGGTGTATGTGTGTGTCTTCAGTACAACTAAGAGTTAATCTGACAATGAATTGGTTTCAGTCATAGTGTGTGTGTGTGTGTGTGTGTGTGTGTGTGTGTGTGTGTGTGTGTGTGTGTGTGTGTGTGTGTGTGTGTGTAGTGCGTGCGTGTGGGCGCGCACGCGCTCACTGAAGTATGTACATGCAAGCACGCACACAAAGAACAGGTGTGATATCAATGACACGCATGCTGATGTAAGTGGCTGAAGTGTTTAGAGAAGTGACTGCACAGTGCTTTCCTTCCCCATCCTTCCACTTCACTGATCGCCACGGGCTGCGTTTTACGACTTGTTTTGATTCGATTGCACCAGTCCTTTTCTTCTTCCCCCTTCTTCTCCCGTCCATTCCAATCCCATCAACATTCCTTCAAGCGACCCCCGCAGCTTTATTGATGATTCACATCGAGTGGACACGATTCACGGGGAGGTATTGAATTTCTCAGCGAACGGCTATGGCAACATTTCATATTGGCCCCATCCCCGTTTGCAGCTATTCCTTTATAATCCAAACTTTTAAGATTTTCCGTTAGACGGCATTTTTCTGGTACACTGACGTTATGTCAGTTTGTGGTAAAAATGCGCTTTGTGCGGAATGGTGTCACTGGATCGTCGGAAGGTTGTATAAGAGGAGGTTTTGTTATACTGGGCAGAACCTTCCTTGCTGTCTGAATAATCTCTGGCTGTCTATCTGTTAGTTTGTTCATATTTACGTATGTATGCATGTTTGATTCTCTTTATTCCGCTTCGACCAATACAACTCCCTCTCACCCGACGACAACTGCACTAACACTTCGACATTGAATTGTCATACAAAGTTAACATCTCACCTTCCTGTTTGATGATGATCTGACGTAAAGAAACATGTTATGTCAAGCAGCGTACATCAAATCAGAGCATCAGTCCCTTTCGCCAGCATATCACAGCTGACGCAGCATAAACTTAGTAATTCCTTCCATCCTGTCCACACTAGACTATTGCCATCCCCTACTAGCAAACCATCCATTGACAGTCACACAATCACTTCAACAGGTCCCGAATACTGTTGCAGTATCATTTACAGATGTTGTGAGATAGGCGCATCACGTCATTCCTTGAGGAACTTCACTGGCTTCCAATGGGACAGAGAATTTAGTATGAAATATTTCTGTCAGTGCTTTTAAAATCGTTACTGTAAAGGCTCCTCTGTATTTATCTGAGCCACCTAAAATCCTACTCTCCATCCGTTAAAGAAGAAAACGGTCCTGTGCCGCTTACACACAGGCCACTCGTTTTTTATACCCATTCTTATCTTTTAAAAGGTGAAGAAGCTCCGTGGTGCATTCCATGCCATGTTCCACTCACAGTGAAACACTATTCTTTTAGATTGTTGGGGACTTGCACGATGTGAGACATAAACCCTTACAGCGAGTCCATGGAAAAACCTGTTCGGAGATGTTCCGCCTGACGTGATCTTTGAGTTTCTGAAGGAGATTAACATTTTTCGTCTGATTTAAGATTTTACGGAAGAAAGATTTTTAACGAAGTTTTCTGGTGCGTTTTTAGAGGATGTATTTATAAAGAGATGTGTGAAAGGTTTTTTTTTCTCTTTTTTTTTCTTTCTTTTTTTTTGATGACTTGTGAGTTGATTTTAACGTGGTGACAGCCTGATATGGCCTTTGCGGTCGGCTGGGCTATAAGCAACATTACCTTAAATGGACTTGAAACCTGTTCACCGGCGGAGCAAGACGCACCGAGCCAGCGCTCCGATTAAATGGAGTGAACTTGCTTCTGCTTGAGTTCACAACTAAGAAAAATGTGCCTTAATTGTATTTCGTTTAATTTTTTGTTTCTCTCATTCTCAAATGAAAGGAGACTTTATATCGACTTTTCAGAATGGACGGATACTTTGTGTAAATAAAAAAAAAAATAAAAAAAAAAAAAAAAAAGGAGGAGAGGAGGGAAAGAAAGGAGGACAAATTGTGGTGTGTTCAGTGACGATGTTTTTTTGTGTGTGTGTGTCCGCCACCTGTCGCCAAATATTGGCCAGTTTTTATAGGAACATCGATCTCCTGTGCATTTGGTTATTTGCTTGTTTTCTCCTCTCTTGTTCGTGGTCAATGCGAAAATGGCACCGAAGAAAACTCCGTCAAATCAAAAGAAACGCAACAACAGACCTAGCAGCAGTCTAGGCCACAGTGAAGACGGCGCCTCCGACTCCTTTGTCAGCCCCAGGTAGGACAAGTTTCAGTGGAAGGAAATGTGGGCAGGGAACGATCAACTAGTAAGAGAAGAAGGATTCTGGAGCAACAACAACAGAAAATCACAAACTTTACAGACGTCAAGAAAGCAAAAATCAAAGTGAAGGGGACCAAAGGGATATCCTAGTACAGGAAGGTGATTCGAACATAACACTCGCAACTATTCTGACTAGAATGGAAAAAGGGATGGATGACAGGAAACAAAACGATCGACTAAATCTTCAACTTGAAAATTTTTATCTGAATTATTTGAGGTGAAAAAAGAAAATGACCTCTTGAGGACGAAATAGATTTACTCCAAAACAGCTACACAGACCTGAATGACGATGTTAGCCGGCTCCAAAAAGAACTCAAGCAGAGAAAAAGAACTGCGCAACTCACTCGAACAATACAGTCGAAAAGAAAATGTGATGAAGTTTTAATCTGCCGGGAGATTCAGGACGAGAGGACAGCGAGGAGACAGAAGAAAAAGTTGTAGATTTTTTTAAAAGAAAACTGGAAACTGACATCGTTTCACCACAGCTACATCAGCGTTGCCCATCGAGTGGGCAAATACACCACGGTAAAAACAGACCGGTCATCGTACGTCTAATAAACAGAAAAATAAAATCCGAAATTTTCAAAAAGAGGCGACTGCTAAAACAAAATAAGTGTAAACATCTACATAACGGAGATTTGACCAAACTAAATGCACAGAGACTGTACAATATCAAACACCATCCAGCCGTCATGACAGCCTGGTCATTTCAAGGAAAACTTTACTGTAAACTGATAGATCTCCAAATTATTCAAATTGAAAATGGAGACACGGACAAGATTGGTAGAGTGCTCCTCGAGACCAACAGAACAGCTGACCGAAGCCAGGTTTCTTCCAACAAACAACCCAGTGGGGGGTCGTTTGGACACCGCAGACAACGGGAGGACAACCGGGCGGACAGGGCCAGCCGAAGGAGCAGCTACAGACCAGTCCAGTCCAGGCTGCAGGTCCACAGCCCCCGACGACGGCTACAGCAGACGGGTGACCAACGCCACAGGGGCAGGTCATCCGATGGATCGGGTGAGGGCGTCATCCCTCCAGGCCGTGCTCTGGACAGTGTGCCAGAACAGCCCAGAGGTGACGGCAAAGATGGCCACGGGGACACAGCGTCGCCGGATCATGTGCTGCGAGAAGCCCGTCAATCTGCGGACTCCGTGCCAGAGACTTCTCCCGACGCTATGTCCGGAGCAGCTGCTTTGGAGATGGTGAGGAATCCATCAGTGACTTTGTGAGTGACGGTGTGGAGGTTTTCAACTCTCATCCTTCTTCCCCTCCCCGTCCCAACAGTGACAGTGAAAGGACAGTTCACAGGTTCAATGAGCGAAAAAACAAAAGGATATCTTACAAGTAGGCCGATGCAGTGATTCCAAAGTATGTACAAGTGCTCGCGATGTGTGTGTGTGTGTGTGTGTGCATCCCTCTCTCTCTCTCTCTCTCTCTCTCTCTCTCTCTCTCTCTCTCTCTCTCTCTCTCTCTCTGTGGGTGTGTGTGTGTGTGTGTGTGTGTGTGTGTGTGTGTGTGTGTGTGTGTGTGTGTGTGTGTGTGTACATAAGGAGAGAGAGAGCGTGTTCTCTCTCTCTCTCTCTCTCTCTCTCTCTCTCTCTCTCTCTCTCTCTGTTGAGGGGGGGGGGGGGGTGGGGGAGGCGGGGAGGGGTTGGGAGGGGGTGAGTGAGAGTGAGCGAGAGGGTATGGAAGTAAATATTCATAAGGGAATTCATAAAGTATAGTAGGTGCATTGTGCATCTGGGGAGAATGGAAGTGACCATTTGTGTGCGAGTGCATGTATTGTGGGGTGCGCGTTGTGTGTGCGCTCGCGCGTGCGCGCGTTTTGACATGCGGGCAGTGTGTGTGTGTGTGTGTGTGTGTGTGTGTGTAGTGTGTGTGTGTGTGTGTGTGTGTGTGTGTGCGTGTGTGTGCGTGCGCGCGCGCATGAGCGTGTAATTGTGAAACTTTGTGAGAAGTAAATGTTGACTTTTTGATTGCATAACATGAACCATTTAGTATTGGCCATGAAATGTTAGTCTGCTCCATGTGTTGAAAATGTTTCCGATGGTTTATGAGCACGTTTTTGATTCACTGTTCCTTACCCAGTAACATCAAAGAAAAAAAAAGTGAGGTGTACACACACGTATGCACATGCATATTTATATATGTGTATGTGTGTATGTCTAGGTCAATATGTATACACGTGACTGGACGTGTGTTTGTCTATGATCAAGCATTACGACAGAAGTCCAGAACAAGTGCTTGTCAGACATCTGGATATAATTTAAGACTTTGATACATGAGCAAACACGTATTGTAAGGGGGGGAGGGGGTGTGCGCGCGCGTGCGTGCGTGTGGGCGTGCGTGTGGGTGTGTGCGCGTGAGCGTGTAACTGTGAAACTTTGTGAGAAGTAAATGTTGACTTTTTGATTGCATAACAATGAACCATTTAGTATATGTTATGAAATGTTAGTCTGCTCCATGTGTTGTTGAAAATGTTTCCGATGGTTTATGAGCATCGTTTTTGATCCACTGTTCCTTACCCAGTAACAACAAAGAAAAAAAAAGTGAGGTGTACACACACGTATGCACGTGCATATTTATATATGTGTATGTGTGTATATCTAGATCTATATGTATACACGTGACTGGATGTGTGTTTATCTATGATCATGTACTAAGAACAAAGTCCAGAACAGGTGCTTGTCAGACATCTGGATATGATTCAAGAATTTCATACATGAGCAAACATGTATTGTAAGGTGTGCGTATGTGTGCGCGCGCGCGCGTGTGTGTGTGTGTGTGTGCAAGCACGTGCGCGCTCGCGTCCGTGCGTGTGTTTGCGGGTGTGATCTTGGTAGCATTTGTGCACATTTATGTGGGTATGCAGAGGGGAAGAGGGGGGGCGCCAATGCGTGCGCGTACGTGCGAGTCTGTGTGAGGGGTGTGTGTGTGTGTGTGTGTGTGTGTGTGTGGTGTGTGTGTTGTGTGCTCTTATGTGTGTGTTCGTGTTTGTGTGTATGTGGGGGGGGGGGGGGGGGGGGGGTGCGTGTGCGGGCGCACCGAGTATTTGTGACATATTTTTGTACAATGGATCTTTTCTTCTTCTTCTCCTTCCTAAAATACTGGTTCACTCACAAACGAGTAGGTCACCAGTTGGTTTTGTTTGATTTGGTTTTGCTGTTGAGGCCACATAACCTAAGAAAAGACTAGAAGTAAGGCTGATTTATCATTCAACAACACAATAGCCCTATAATCATCAACGTTCAGCTGCTCCTGTGTATATGTCTTTTCTGCTCCCCTTTGGACTTGTAAGTCACTTTTTCCTCATGTTTGATAAACACTTGACCCTTTAAAAACCTGTGACAGAATGTCCTTCTCACACTCTGAACTCTTGAAATCTACATTGTGTGTGTGGGATATCTGATGAAGTTGTACACTTTTAGATGAATTTTTTTCCAGGTTCGGATTGGGAAAGATAATTGTTTCCTTTCAGCTTCACCTTAAGAGAAAATAACTTGCAGACTCCACAATCAATATGAAGCCAAAACTGTCGGATATCTTGATGTTTTTATTTCCTTCTTTCTTTCCTTTCTTTCCCTCTTTCTTTCGTTTATCCTTCGTTTCTTTGAGGTGTGTGTGTGTGTGTGTGTGTGTGTGTGTGTGTGTGTGTGTGTGTGTGTGTTGTGTATCAGGGGGAGGGGGGGGGGGGGGGGTTCACGGTCCGTGAATGAGCTGTGTAAACCAGCCGGAGACGGGAAGTATGTATTTTACGGAACTGCCACGTTGTGAGTGTCTCAATTTTGTAAATTTGGTGCTGAGATAGTAAGGAAGAGTGGCCACCCTTTTTCCCTCCGTGAGCCCCCCCCCCCCCCCCCCCCCCCCCCCCCCCCCCCCCCCCCCCCCCCCCCACCCCCCCCCCCCCCCCCCCCCCCCCCCCCCCCCACTTCCCCGCCGGGGAAGAGAAAACAAAAGCCGTAGAGGGGGTGGGGTGACAGGCCCTTATTACATTCCGGGAGATTCTCTGTCATCTACCCTTTCCCTCCCTGTCGTCGCTGCCTCTGCCTCCCGCCTCTCTCTCTCTCTCTCTCTCTCTCTCTCTCTCTCTCTCTCTCTTTTATTTTATTTATGATCATCGTTACTATTATCGTGATCATAAACTTTACTACCAGTGGGCCTACTGCTGCTACTGCTACAGCTGCTGTCACTACTGCTACTACTGCTGGTGCTGCTGCTACTGCTGCTGCTGCTTCTTCTGCTGATACTACCACCACTACTACAATTACTGCTACTGCTGTGCTGCTGCTGTCGCTACTACTGCTACTGCTGCTGCTGCTGCTGCTGCTACTATTGCTGTTTTCGCTACTATCATGATTATCATGGGCAGTAGTTTGCGTTATCTGCGCAGATTCTCTAAACGGAGTGATGTATTTCTCAGTATACGGACCTACCAAACAGGTGTATTTTTCGCTGGCAGATTTTTTGCGCCAGTTTGTGGATGTTTAGAGAAGAGGAGGTGGTGGGTCGGTGGGCGGCGTGGTGGTGGTGGTGGTGGGGGGGGGGGGGGTTGCGGACGAGCGGGTGGGATGGAGGGGGGGGGGGGATGCGGCATGAATCTGATGATGTTTGATGATTTGATGATGTTCATTCAGAGAAAAGGGAAGGGATTCTAGTTCGATAAATCTAATGTTGCTTTTGTATGCTGTACTTTTTTATGCTTGCGGTTTGCGGTTTTTTATTTTTTTATTTTTTTTTGTGTGTGTGTTGTGTGTGTGTGTGTGTGTGTGTGTGTGTGTGTGTGTGTGTGTGTGTGTGTGTGTGTGATGTTTTCTTGGTTGATTTTTTTGGTCCGTTTTGGCACTATATATAGAACATTGTATATATTTGAATGTGAATTTTCAAGACTTGAATGGCAACAAACGGCGTTCAAGTGCAGACTTCAAGTGCTGAGTACACTTTTAACATTATAATTCTTATTGTTATTATTGGTTTATTTAAGACTTTCTCCTCGTTTTGTTTTTATGTTATACGTATACAGCCCGTGTCGGTACATACATTAGCAATATTGACATCTCGCAAAGAATGTTGTCTGGTACAAAGATAGCAGGTATATCTCATAGCCAAATGGACGGTCCTAATTCACATTGGGGTAATTACGCAAGCCATGATTACGATGATTGTTCAAATGCATGCTGTTGTAAAGTATATTCCTTTTTGCACTTGATGGTCTTTTATGTAATTTTTTGATTACAAGGAAAACACCATGGATTCAGTAGGTAACAAGGCAAACATGTTAACAATTTCATCATTAAACTGTCAAGGTCTAGGGAACTATCAGAAAAGAAGAGATATATTTCAATATTTAAAAAAAAACAATACTCTATATATTGCCTACAAGATACTCATTTTGAAAAAGATACGGAAAAGTGTATTAATGCAGAATGGGAGTATGACTGCTTTTTCTTCCTCATACAGATCCAATGCTCGAGGAGTAGCAATACTATTTAACAATAATTTTGAATTCAAAATAAATAAGGTGGAAACGGACATGCAGGGTAACTTTATCATCATATCATTTACAACGAATGAAAAGGAACTGTTGCTAGTAAGTGTTTATGGACCAAACAAAGACGATCCAGCATTCTATGAGGAACTCACAAATAAGATCAAAACGTACAACAATAACAACGTTATTGTGGTGGGGGATTTTAATATGGTACTAGAACAGGACATTGATTGTTACAATTATAAACACATAAATAACCCAAAAGCTAAAAAAGTAGTTGAGGATATGATACAAGATTTGTCATTAGCAGATATATGGAGAGAAAACAAACCGGATTGTAGGAGATACACATGGCGGTAGACCTACCCCTTGCAACAGAGTAGGCTAGACTTCTTCCTTCTGTCAGAATATTTAATTTGGTATTTTGAAGATGCTGACATTTTACCAGGCTATAGATTGACCATTCACTGATTACACTAAAGCTTCAATTCGGAAAGAAGATTAAACACAAAACTCTTTGGAAATTTAATACATCTCTACTAAAAGATAAAGAATATGTAGACGGAATAATAATCTAATAAAAGAAATAACAGAGGAATACACAGATAAAGATGAGGGGAATAATATTAATGCTAACAATAGCCAAGATGAAAACCAGTCCAACAGCTCAGACCTTAAACTAACAGTGTCTGATCGGGTCTTTCTTGACTTCTTACTAATGAAGATAAGAGAAAAATCCATCCAGTATGCCACAATTAAAAAAAGAGAAACACAATGTAAAGAAAACAGCCTTATGCAAACTATAAAGATATTGAGAGTAAAGAACTTAAATCAGAGGAGGATTTGAAGAAAATTGAAGAGAGTAATAGAGAATTGATATCACTAAGAGAAAAGGTTATGAATGGTGTACTACTAAGATCAAAAGCAAGATGGGTTGCTGATGGGGAAAAGGTTAGTAAATATTTCTGCAGTTTAGAAAAGCGTAACTTCATTAGCAAACAAATTGTAAAACTACTGGATGGACAGGGTAATACACTGGACAAACCAGAAGACATAAAAGTTACAGTAAACATTTTTATGAGGATCTATACCGAAAAAGATCAACTGTGAAATGCAATATTGAAGATTTGGTGAATAAGATACGAAACTAACAAAAGAACAGACTAAATCATTACAAGGAGAAATAACAATAGAAGAAGCAGGGATTGCATTGAAAAATATGAAGAACGGAAAAAGCCTGGATCGGGATGGGTTTGGAGCTGAGTTTTTCAAATGTTTTTGGAAACAAATCGGCGTGTTTGGGACTCGAGCTCTAAATGAAAGTTTCAGAGAAGGCGAACTATCAAACACCCAGAAAGAATGTATTATAATCTGTGTACCCAAAGAAGGAAAAGCAAAAGAATATGTAAAAAAACTGGAAACTATTTCACTTTTAAACCTTATATACAAAATTGGCTCCACTTGTATTGCTAACAGAATTAAAAAGGTCCTTCCATCACTGATTAGTGAAGACAGACAGGATTTGTCCCAAATAGATACATAGGTAGTAACATTAGGTTAATTTATGACATAATACACTATCTCAACATAAAAAATATCCCAGGGATGCTAATTAATTTAGACTTTGAAAAGGCGCTCGACTCATTAGATTGGGATTTTATGCACAAAGTGCTAGAGGCTGTAGGTTTAGGTAAAGATATATGTAAATGGATAGAAGTATTCTACAAAAACATTAAGTCTACAGTAATCGTAAATGGCCAAACATCATCATGGTTCTCAATAGAAAGGGGTTGTAGGCAAGGAGATCCAGTTTCACCGTATATCTTCGTATTATGTGCAGAAATATTATCTGTAATGATCAAAGAAGAAAATAATATTGAAGGTATACAAATCGGGGAGAATGAACACAGATATCACAATTTGCGACGACACTCAACTGATGAACACAGGGAATAAGAAATCATTTGAAAATCTATCGAGATTCTCGACAGGTTTGGGAAAACATCAGGTTTTTTCTTAAACAAAGAGAAAACACAAGTAATTTGGCTTGGAAGACAAAAGCATAGTGAAATAAGATATATGGAGCATTTAAAGATGAAGATATATGGAGCATTTAAAGATGATCTGGAATCCAAAAGAATTCAAAATTAGGAATTTGGTTTACTCAGGACTTAACAACATGGAAAAAAGAAACTACAAGGATAGAATGATAGAAGTGAAGGCACTATTTAAAATTTGGCTAAGAGAATCATTACCCTTTAGGAAGAATTGCAGTCTTAAAATCATTTAATTCTGTCAAAACTAACTTACTATGGTTGATGCTTCCAAATCCACCTGACACATTTGTTAAAGAATTACAAGCTTATGTTACTGGTTTGTATGGAATAAAAAACAAGACAGGATTAGTCGAAAAACAGTTATTAAAGATGTTACAGGATGGTGGGTTGAATCTACCTGACATAAATGCTCTCATCACTGCATTAAAATTAACATGGATAAAAAGGCTGAGACAAACATACACACAGATGGAGAGACATGTTGATTTTTTCTTAACCAATTATTGAGAACATTGAGAAGTACTCTCCAAATCATCTGGGCATCACACTCAAGACAATATTTCTGGAAACATGTATTTATGTCGTACAAGCAGTTCTATTATAAAATAAAACCGAAATGCTAGAGAACTACTTGCAGAACCAATCCTTTACAATGAACATTTTAAAGTAGGAAATAAAACTAATAAAACACAAAAACTGGAACAACAGAAATGTATTTACAGTATCTGATTTGTTCAAGCAAATGGAGATTCACTATCCATGGGGAATTCAGAACAAAGTTAATATTGAAATAGATTTCCTATTTATGGTGGATGTATATTATGCATTAAACGATACATTAGAGAACAAGGATTTGATGAATGAGATAAAAGATAACATTGAAGCAGAAGTCAACACATTGCACAGCACTAAAGAAAATTATTCTGTAGATAAAGGTTCCAAAACTTATTACAGAGTTATAGTAAAAGATAACTGGGAACCAAACTGTTGTGCAAAATGGACAAAGAAGCTGAATAGACACATACCTTGGAAGAAATGCTTTAGAAAAATTCATCAAATTAAGGTATATAAGCTAAAATGGATGCAAATGAGAATAGTGCATCGAATAATTGCAACTAATGTAGCTCTGAAAGAAATGGGAATAGTAGAAAGTTATAACTGTAGTTTCTGTGAAGAGGAAAAAGACAGCATTGAACATATGTTTGGAGACGCATACACGTCAATGAGTTCTGGAAATCATTGCAAGAATTAATAAAAGGAAAGTGTTTAATAGCGAATAACCTGTCTCTGACTGAAAAACACAATAATATTTGGAGCAGATGACAATACAGAACTGATACTACGTTCGATCTTATAATACTGATAGCCAAACATACATTTTTAGCTGTAAAATAAACAAATGTAAGCCTTCAATAACAGTATTTCTAAAAATACTAAAGAGAAGATACAGTCTTGAAAAATACATAGCAACTGTACAATTGAATCTGCTAAAATTTAACACTAATTGGATCAATTATGAAGTATTATTTGAAAAATTGATAATCAAAATCATAAGATACTGGATTTAATACGTGCATGAGAGGATATGTTCAGGTGTGTAGGTAATTTTTATTGGTATTCAAATATCTTGAGTGTAGTGTAGCCTGTGGCCGCTGCTTGTCTGGCATGGCTGTCGCGGCTGGGACCCGTAGGCCGAATCGGCAACTTAGCTGGTAGGTTGGTTGGTCGGCGGGGCGGGCTGTGGTTGTAGCGGTGTCATATTGGTAGCGGGTTAAGAGCACATAATTAACATTCTTTTGATTGTTAAAGAATATATGAAGACACAGATGGACGGGATTTCGGTGTGGTGTGTACACCCAGTGGGAAATGCTTAAGTCTGTTTAAATTTATATTTTGAAGGATCATTGCAGTGAACATAATTATATATATTATGCGTTATATACAACGCTATCACATGGTACCACACGGAGAAAACATTACTTCATTATTATATATGTAAATAATTATGTATATTGTTTAAGTATTATGAAATTCATAAGAAGAGAGAAAGTGGGGGGTGGGTGGGTGGGAGGGGAGGGGGTGTGAGTGGAGTGAGCGGGTGTGTTTGGTTGCCTTTGTGTTTGTAGTTGGTAAGAACTCAGAGGATTGTGCTTAGTGAATTTTGTTTGTTTGTGTATGTGTGTATATCCAACAAAAAGAAAACAACTTTCCTCGGCATACATTGAATCACTCAAATCCATTCAAATCGAAAAAAAAAGATAACTCGTTTCTAATACGGTTCACGGATTATTTACTACAATATTGTCAAACATGTACAAATATCATTAAAAACAAAAATATGTGTTAATTTGCATCCGGAAATGTACAGCAAAGAGAAAGATCATGTTGATGAAAGAATGGAGAAGAGAGAAAGAAGGAACTGTGGAATGGAAGAGAGAATGAGGAAAGAAATAAAAAATGTATTTAAAAGAAAAAAAACAAAAAAAAAAACATTACCTTAAATAACCATCCAGAACTCTTCGCTCTTCTGCTGATACGAGGAAAAAATCAAAATAAAACATTTGCACGCATTCTTTGTGCTTTAACTAACCAATTCTTTCCACTATTGCTCCTGTCTTCCGACATCAAATCGAACTTAAAAAAACACCCCTTTTTCAGGCCAGCTTTTAGACAGCCTTCAATGGACGTTCTATTTCTGCCCCCTGCATATGTTGTTCTGTCCTTGCATGCTAGTATCAGTTTGGGACCGGGGCTGTGTGTGTCTAATTAGATGCAAGACCGTGTATTTGCCTGTGTGTGTGTGTGTGTGTGTGTGTGTGTGTGCGTGCGTGCGTGCGTGCGTGCGTGCGTGCGTGCGCGTGCGTGCGTGCGTGCGTGCGTGCGTGCGTGCGTGCGTGCGTGTGTGTGTGTGTGTGTGTGTGTGTGGTGTATGTTCTTGTGTGTGTTCGTGTGTGCTTGCATGCGTGCACTATGTATGGAGTGTGCTACGCAGGTATTTCTTTAATATGTATGACTGATTGATGCCTGTAATCTATGCATTTCATATGGTTTTAGAGTAACATGTTGAAAATAAGTTTCATTGTTTCAACTGATTGTATATGGTATGATCTATTATCTAATTAGTCAGCACTATTTTTCTTACATTTCGTATGTATTGTACAGTACTTTGGGCTTCAGAAAGCGCCATAGAGATGTCCATTATTTGACGTCCGCTTGCACCACGCCACATATAAATGTCCGTTATCTCAGTTGACATAAGTTCATTCACATGAAACAGCCACTGGAAGAGCCCAGTGTGTGTATCCCACCTCCCTTCCCCGCCTGATTCCCCACAACTCTGAATAATTTGACCTTGCCATCATCTCCATATTTGTTTGGTTAGCGATGACAGGTATTGTTCTTTTTGGTCTAGATGTGCAGCCACCTCCTCTCTCGCCATCGAGTTCCGTGAGGTACTCACTCAGTGGTATGGTTGCTTCAATCCTGTTTAGCTGGGGTGATTCCTTGGGTCTCTTACGACATCTGCTCTACCTAGTTTCAACTCGTTTGTAAAACGATGTATCACCAGCCAGTCTGATCTTTCATTTCCCTTGACGCTTACTTGTTCGGGGTAGTGTTTCAACATAAACCTTTTCAATGAAACACTTGGGGCTTTGAGTGTGCCCGTGGATGCAAGCCTGTCGTGCGCTAGTGTCACAGCTTCTACTTCTGTTGTCAGTCGGATTTGTGAAGCTGCATGCGTCTAGGCCATCCTTGTTTGCTTGGCTGTTTTGCTGTACTGTGTATCCCCCAGCCGGTCTTATTGCCACGTAATCATCTAATGGCAGCCCTAGGCATTGAATAACGTCATCTTGTCCGGCTGCACCATCGCCGTGGCCCTCGGTGGGATTGATTATGGATTAGGGCTCACATAACGGTGACAAGGCAACCTTCTGACAGTTAGAATACAGAATGAAGCATAGAGACCAGTCATGGAAACTACAAAGGATATACCAATCGCATTCCCTGCTTACTCTTCCGTCATCCGTTCTACCTTTTTTGTATTCTGAGATCTTATCTTCACTTATGTTTAACTTGTGTTAGATTTGTAATAGATTTTGCATTGTCTTGTCCATATGCATTTAGAGTGATTTACTTTGGCTTTAAAGCCCCTACAATGTAGCCCTGTTGAAATATGTTTGTAAACCTCTTGCAAGAGAAAAATTAATGAATTTCTTTGAGCATTTTGTAATACTGACAGTTGCGTGTGTGTGTGTGTGTGTGTGGTGTGTGTGTGTGCGTGCGTGCGTGCGTGCGTGCGTGCGTGCGTGCGTGCGTGCGTACGTGTGTGTGTGCGTGTATATGCGGGTGTATGTGCGTTTGTGTGTGTGTGTGTGTGTGTGTTGTGTGTGTGTGTTGTGGTGT
>CM031599.1:35811745-35820196 GCA_018398815.1 Conus ventricosus | reverse complement strand
TGCAGTCTAAGTCAGAGGGTGCATGTATATCATGTCCTACAACAAAGTCAACCTTTGACCTAGCATGTGCAAGAACGTCTTGATACCTTTGTATGCTGGCAGGCAAATCAACAGCAGAGTTAATAGCATCTTCTAAATTAGCTAGAAATTGTTTTCTAGCATCAAACCCTGTAGACTGATCTAGTAATGCTAGACTTGGTCTGTGCTTGTGCTCCTAATAGACACCAAACGTATGTCCGTATGGAGTCGTTAAGTCTTTGCACTCCTGGCATTGTTAGACCTTCACTTTCATCTAAGATAAATGTTGCCCAGGCTTTAGGATGTTTTTGTTCAATCGATCCTAATCGAACTTGTTTGTCTGGCTGAAAAGAGGTGTGACCAGGCCAGTAGTCATAATTATATTCTCTTTTTACACCCCACAATACAATGTGCCTAACCCATGATTGCGGTCTAACTTTTGTCTAAAATCAGTTGAAGGATTAATGTTAAATTCGTTGCAGATTCTTTCATATGCATTATTGTCCATTGGGCTGTTAAATGGATTAAACGCGCTGTCGCTTGGGAGGACTACTTGTAGTTCAGTTAGTATTCGTCTGTACTGGTAATAAACATGAAAGTTATATACTGACCTTACTAAATGATTGGGGTCGTTTAAATGGTTTGCATATGAAACACCGCAGCCAGTAGTTGCGCAGTAAATGGTAAAATTTAACTGATTCTGATAAAACATCATAGGGCGGGATGACCATACTGATGGTACTCTATCACTCTTTATTGGAGGATTTGAATATTTAGTTAGTGGGTTTACAAGTCTGACTTGGAAGCCGTATGATTCATCTACTGCAATGGTTAGATTGCTGAAGTCTAAATATTGGGATTATAAAACGCTCCTACATTGTAAGTAGCACTTTCGTTGTATTTAAATGGTTCCATTTTTTAATTAGTTTTTAAAATAGTTATAAAAAGAGATGCGCATCTATATAAACCAACAAAACAAACGTGTGTCCTTAACGTACCTAATTGACAATAGGCGCGGTAATTATAGGGTTGCCCTTAGAGAAATTGGGTTTAAAGTTATGTGGGTTAACATATCTGAGGGGGTTCAAAATAACTGGATTAATGTTAATAACGAACAAGGCAATCAAATAAATCATGTGCAAATACCTGATGGCTACTACAACTTTTGTTCTTTAAAAGAAGTACTTAGTGAATATGGTATATTGTTAACAATTAACGAGGCAAACCTCAGAATTACTATACATTTCCCACTAGAAGAAAGAAGAGAGTACACTTTCCCTAAAGGGCTAGCAAAAAATCTTAGGCTTTCACAGTAGTGGTAGAGATTATAGATTTAGTACAAGAGAAGATGTTTATCAATTTAAAGGCAATAAACCTTCTGATTTTCTCGTGAACCCCATTTTGTATGTTCATTTACAACAGTTAAGAACATGTGCTAATTTCTTTGCTGGCTATCCATCTACAGTTCTAAAGGTTTTGTTACCAACTAGGGCAGGGTTTGCGATTATCAGTTATATACGTTTGACGGAGACAGTCAATTTAAAGAATTAATTAGCGTAGATATAAATTCATTGGATGTAAAAAATAACTAACCAAGATGGAAAGCCGGTTGTTTGTTCTGATTTATTAATAGAGCTGGAAGTAGAAGAGCGTATTAAAAAATTAGTAAGGACTCAGTCCCGCGGACGTTAATTTTTATGTCTCTGTAGAGAATGTAAATATGTTTGTTTACAATCACCAAATCTTATCTTGCACGTAAGGCGCCATTTTAATGTGCTGATTACGTCGATTTTAGAGGTTGTGAAAAGGTGTTAAATTTGGCCAAAAGTGATATGAGATGGACGTGATTTGGATGTGAAAAGGGGGGTTTTCGTGCAACATAAGATGGGTGGTCTTGAACCAACATATTTACATTCTCTGCGATCACTGAGGAGAAACCACCAAGTTTCGAAATATCGGTATATGACCAGGAGTTAATATGTTAGTGAGTTTCCCTCCCTATTGGAGGATGTCTCTCCCCCTTGGAGAATATAAGCTTGCTGAAGGCTCATTTTGAGAAGCATTTATTTTATTTTTCCCCATCCACCCACTCAAGCACATACTGTTAGTTAGGCAGAATCATCTGCCACTGCAGGTATGAATGCGTATCTCCCCCTATTTCTTCAATCTAAGACATAAGAGCAAGCTTTGTTTATAATTCAATATTTCTTGCAGTCATTGCAACACCAAGCTGCTCTGTAAGTTGCTGGAACGGTGCTCGGTACTTATCCTTGGAATGTATTAGTTTGTTGTATATATATATATATATATATATATATATATATATATATAATATATATATATATATATATATATATATATATATATATATATATATATATATATATAAGAACAACACATACATACATACATACATGCATACATACATACATACAGGCATGCATGCATACATACATACATACATACATACATACATACATACATACATACATACATACATACATACATACATACATGCACATGCATGCATACATGTATACATGCATACAGACATACAGGGGTGGCGGTGGGGGGGGGGGGAGAATGGAGTGGGGGGGATGTGGCTTGTGCATCTGTTTTAGTGCTTGCTTTGTGACCTTTTGTTTTGATGCCTTTTTTCTCAATATTGTGCCATGTTTATGGAAACTTATTTTTCCTGTATTGTGAAGCGCTCTGAGGATGAGTCTTTTTCTCTCATCGAAGAGCGCTATATAAGCTCGATTTATTATTATTATTATTATTATTATTATTATTATTATTATTATTATTATATTTTATTATACAGGCATACAGACATGCATACAGAGAATAGAACACAGGGGACCAAACACCCAGAGGCGGAACATAACCAGACGACCCCCTGTTTAGAGCAGTGATGATGTGAATACAAATGACGTTACTCCAGGACTGCTGTGGAAGTGGCATTGTTTCTCCGTCTTTTCCTGCGGCGTTTTCCAAGGGAGTTCACACCCACTTCCCCCTTCTGCAGTTCCTCGAAATGGATCTGTGTTTTTCGTCATCCATCGTTGTTCTCCGCCATCTTTCTGACCTCATTTTCCTCTCCTCAGGCAAAGATAAGCCACCCCCCTCGTTTGATCTCTATATACCAGACATCACATGACAAGCTGTTTGTATTTTCTTATTGAAAGTTCATCCATGTTCAGGCTCTCCTGATCTGCGACAAATAATCAATACTTGCTTGTGGAGTTTTTCACCGATGAAAATTATGAAATGTTAGACAACTATTACGCAGCTTTTGCTCTGCCACGACTGTACAAATCCCCATTCTCAAACATTACTGAACACGGTGAAAGGATATCATCATTGGAAAAGTTCCCTTTGTGTCCCACAAGGCGTCTGTCTTCTCGTCTTGTGGGTGTTGTTCAGAAATATTTATCAGCATACTTATTCTTACCTACTCAATGGCGAGGGCCAGGTCATGACGTTTGAGCATCTCTTTGGATCATCTTGGATCTTTGAGCCACAAATCTGCCTGTTTCAAGAACGAGCCTAAAGAAAACGGACACCTTAACCAATCTGATTGGTGACAAAGTCCATTTGGTGGGTATCTTGCTTACAGACCTTAGAGATCTACTTCTCCAGGCATGGGAAGAGATGCTGAGCTATTGCAGGAACTAAACCTAGTGGCCTGTATGTCACACAACGTGTTGATTGTATTATATTCCAGTTTCTTTTCGTTTAGCATGGGTGACGTAGTTTGTATTTTAAGTTATGTGCCAGTCATTGTTGATATGCAGCCTTATACATCAGCATGCCACCGACTGTCTCTGGTTTAAAGCTGTTTTTAACAGAGCATATATTTCTGATCCATATGAGACAGACAGACAGAGAGAGAGAGAGAGAGAGAGAGAGAGAGAGAGAGAGAGAGAGAGAGAGAGAGAGAGAGAGAGAGAGAGAAAGAAAGAGAGAGAGAGAGCGATCGAGAGAGAGAGAGAGAGAGCGATCGAGAGAGAGAGAGAGAGAGAGAGAGAGAGAGAGAGAGAGAGAGAGAGAGAGAGAGAGAGAGAGAGAGAGAGAGGTTTCTGTGGAATTCATTTCAATATCTTATTGCATTGATCTGTGACTTGATGACTATGAATTTCCATCAGAATAGATGTCCTTTAACAGCACCATTTGCGCGTGGCTGACAGTGTTTACCTTAGAAATGGATATCACCGAGATCATCAGCCCGCTGGCCCAGTAAAGCAAATAATTCCATTCTCTGCGCTAAACTCTGTTTGCAGTGTCAACGTTGTGTTCCGTTTAACAAAGACCAGGATCCGCTGATGGCTGTTATGATGAAATGTGACACGATTATCTGAGTCATTTTAACGATGTGGTTTCTGGAAATCATGCATTCTCAGGCAAAACTCAATTATCATGCTCTAAGGATGATTATGTATTCGTGGCAACCATTGTTATTTCACATTACCATATAAAATAATACAGAGTGACAGTCTGCCATAGTTTTCAATACTGTTTCAAAAAATTTCACAACCACCCGGCTTATCAAAAAATAATACGTTCATGCTGTAATAAACCCATCTTGAGAGTTACAAATTTTTCAGAAAATTCTTTGGAGCAAGGCTACTTTCGATCGATGTTTTCTTACACTGTCTAAAACCTTTGTGTAAGTTTTTTTTTCACCATTTGGAATATTCCGATTGATTAGAAATTGATTAGATTCAGATGGAAACAATTTTTTTTCGCTTTAATTCATATTTCTGTTCTTTTGACAATTTGAGCAAATGGAAAATAAAACGTTGTTGGAGAGCTGGCAATTTTTTTATTTTATGTACATCTGCGCTGAAAAAAAACAACACATAACCTACCCTTCTTTCTTACGTCCATTTCAGAATTGTGATCAAGTCTGCCAAAAATGATAAATGTTTAGAAAGTGTACATTTATGCATAAAGCGCATCCACATTTGGACAGTCTTTTCGGATGGACATTATATCCGCAGTAGTCAACAAGAGCTGCAACTGCTGCTTCTTCATCTCTGTGTTGCAGCTAAGAAGTCCTGTGTCTGTACATACTGTGTCTACTTTTTGGAAAGGCATGAGATCCTATTTATCGAGACTTTTTGCATTTTTTCCCCTTTCTCTCCACCCACACAACTCTTGACTGCCGGGAGTGTTGACAGCCCCTCACAGGTCTTCCCTCTCGTACATGTCTCCAACCATGTCATTATCTCAACCCAAAGGCGTTTGGTTTACATGAGAGGAAAACAAATGGAACAAGAACCCTGTAGACGGAACGTAATGCCAGTGGTATGGACCTATTTGGTTACATGGGACATGGTTTCTGTTCCTCACATGCAGTTCTGATTGTTTCATTCTACTTTTTTTTCTAAAACAATGTGTGTGTGTGTGTGTGCGTGCGTGCGTGCGTGCGTGCGTGCGTGCGTGCGTGTGTGTGTGTGTGTGTGTGTGTATGTGTGTGAGTGTGCATGTGTGTGTGTGTGTGTGTGTGCGCGCACACGCACACGTGCGTGCATAAGAGTGTGCGTGAGTGTGTGCGTACGTGTGTGTGTTCGTGCGCGTGTGTGTGTGTGTGTGTGTGTGTGTGGTGTGTGTGTGTGTGTGTGTGTGTGTGTGTGTGTGTGTGTGTGTGTGTGCATGTGTGTGCATGTGCGTGTGCGTGTGCGTGTGTGTGTGTGTGTGTGTGTGTGTGTGTGTGTGTGTGTGGTGTGTGTGCGTACGTGTGTGTGTTCGTGCGCGCGCGGTGTGTGTGTGTGTGTGTGTGTGTGTGTGTGTGTGTGTGTGTGTGTGTGTGTGTGTGTGTGTGTGTGTGTGTGTGTGTGTGTGTGTGTGTGTGCATGTGTGTGCATGTGCGTGTGCGTGTGCGTGTGTGTGTGTGTGTGTGTGTGTGTGTGTGTGTGTGTGTGTGTGTGTGTGTGTGTGTGAACTGATGAAATCATGCATGTATGTACACTGTTGTTCCCCACCTTCCTGGTCAAACTGATCATCAGGGGCTATCTTCAGAACAAATCCCTCTGTTGCCATTACCACCTCTACGCGCGTCCTCGCTGTGCGACTAACCTGTTACTCAACCCCTCCCCCCCCCCCCCACCCCCACCCCCAACCTCCATCATCTCTATGCAATGAACCTGCTAGCCCCCTCCTTTCTGTGCCCTAGCTTCTCGTTGTCGTGCTACTCACAGTCTCCTCTGTGCCATCTTACCTGTGCCATGAATTTCCTCCTTTTCCTCTCGCCCCACGTAACTCTTGTCTGCCAGGAGTATTGACAAACCCTCACGAGTCTTCCCTCTCGTGCGTGTCTCCGAACATGTCATTATCTCAACCCAAAGACGTTTGAGTTGTATGGGAAAAGAAAGGAACAAGAATCTTCCACACGGAATGCAATACTTGGGGTATGGACCTATGTGATTGCATTGGAATATGATATCTGTTTCTTCATTTGCAGTTGTGAACATTTTGTTCTATGTTGGTTTTTGTGTGTGTGGTTTTTTTTCTAACAAAATGTGTGTGTGTGTGTGTGTGTGTGTGTGTGTGTGGTGTGTGTGTGTGTGTGTGTGTGTGTGTGTGTGTGTGTGTGTGTGTGTGTGTGTCTGTCTGTCTGTCTGTCTGTCTGTCTGTGTGAAAGGGGGAAATCATGCACGCATTCTTCTTCTTTATCTGCCTGGTAAAATTGACCATCCAGGGCTGTCTTCAGGACAAAAGTTCTGTTTCCATTACCATCCCTATACGCGTCCTCGCTGTGCAATGAACACGGTACTCCCGTCGTCACTGTGCCACGCACCTGCTACCCCACCCACTCTATGCCATGAACGTGCTAACCCATCTTATTTGTGTCACGTTATTCCCATCTCCTCTCTATCATAAACCTGTTATCCCGTCCTCTGTCCCATGCACCTGCCACCTCAGTCCACTCTGTGTCATACCGGGGAGCCGGAATACGCCCACACCCATCACTTTCGTGCCATGAACTTGCTACCACCCACCACTTCTATGCCTTGAGCCTGTTACCGCCATCCTCTCCGTGCCAAACTTCAACACATCTATGCTATGAACCTACCAACCCCCATTCTCTCTGTTCCATGAACATGCAACGCTCATCCTTTCCATACCATTGACCTACTATCTCGTCTTCTGTATGCAATAAATCTGGCCCCACGGCTTTACTGTGATTTTGAGGTTCATTGCGCAAAGCCTTGGCAACATTGTGTGTGTGTGTGTGTGTGTGTGTGTGTGTGTGTGTGTGTGTGTGTGTGTGTGTGTGTGTGTGTGCGTGCGTGCGTGCGTGCGTGCGTGCGTGCGTGTGTGCGTGCGTGCGTGCGTGTGTCCTGCGGTCATTCTCAAATCGTTGACTGAATTACCTACGTGATTCGAATGTATCTCTTCTGTGTTGTCCCCATGGTTTAAAGGATACATGGTGTCTGTATAATCAGTCAAACAGAAAAGTGGTGATATTTTTTTCATATCTCAAGCATTTTCTTTTTAGCACCGTTGTTCAGTTCTGAAACTGTCCCTGTTGACTTTTGGGCCTTAAACAATATGATTGAATTGAGACAAGTTCTGGCAGCCTACTCTGTGTGTGTGTGTGTGTGTGTGTGTGGTGTGTGTGTGTGTGTGTGTGTGTGTGGTGTGTGTGTGTGTGTGTGTGTGTGTGTGTGTGTTTGTTTGTCTATATGTCTGTCAGTGTGTGTGTGTTGTGTGTGTGTGTGTGGTGTGTGTGTGTGTGTGTGTGTGTGTGTGTGTGTGTGTGTGTGTGTGTGTGTGGTGTGCGCGCGCGCGCGTGTGTGTGTGTGTGCGCCTGTCTTTGTATGTCTTTGTGCATGCCCGTGGGTGCATGCAAGAGAAAGACAGAGACAGCGACAGGCAGACAGGGACACAGACAAAGAGAGACAGAGAGAGACAGAGAGAGGTAGACAGAATATATGTGTGGGGGTGTGTGCGCACGCGTGGTGCGTGACTGCGTGTGTATATGAGAAATACACACACATAGAGACAGAAACATAGACACAGACATATAGAGAAAGGTAGTGTTTCTGGAAACACACATGAGTGCGTGCATGGGTGCGTACATGCGTATGTGCGTGCGTATGTGTATGTGTTTGTGCGTGTGTGTGTGTGTGTGTGTGTGTGTGTGTGTGTGTGTGTGTGTGTGTGTGTGTGTGTGTGTGTGTGTGTGTGTGTATGTGTGTGTGTGTGTGTGTGTGTGTGTGTGTGTGTGTGTGTGTGTGTGTGCCTACGTGCGTGTGCGCGCGCGCGCGCGCGCGCGCGTGTGTGTGTGTGTGTGTGTGTGTGTGTGCGCGTGCGTGTGTATGTGTATGTGTGTGTTGTAGCAGTTCTACAGACACATGCACACACGTACAGAGACGTGAGCGCGCGCGCACGCGCACGAAGCGTGTCTGTACGTGTGTGTGTGCG
>CM031599.1:35801745-35806745 GCA_018398815.1 Conus ventricosus | reverse complement strand
GAACGCCAACTCGATCCTGCAGCCATGCAATCGCCCGGGTCCTGTCAAAATCAGACAGCTTGCGTCTTGGAGGCATTTTTGTGTTATGAAGAATTATGCACGTTGGGCTGCTTTTAGGGGCATTCCAGTCAGTAAAATGCTCTGCAATGCATTGGTTTTTGCACGTGCATTTGGAATTTCAGTGCAAAACCGTTTGAAGCAGTGTTCACTCTTGCTTAAAAAACAAGCGATTTTGACAACAATCTGCAACTTTCACACCCCCCCCCCCCCCCCCCTCTGCATGCCGCACGTGACAATAAGACAGCTTTCGCAAGCTTTGCGGAATACTCTGTTAACCCCTTAAACCTTTCCCAGTCGAATTCTTCGAAAAAATGCATTGCTTGTATTTTGGCCAATTTAAAAAGAAAGGGCCTTTTTCGGGGTGTCCTTAATTAAAGTTCGACCCTGTATATTCCTCGTAAAACTGATCATCAAGAACTGTTTCTATTAACACATTTACACGCTTCTGCGTTACACAATGAAGTTGTTAGCCCCATCCGCACTGTGCTATGAATTGCTGTCCACATCCCTTCTGTGCTTTGCGCCTGCTGCACACATCTTCTCTGTGCCATGTTACCCTGTCTTTTCTGTGCCATGAACCTGTTACCCCCATCCTTTCTGTGCTATGAACCTTCTACCCAATCCTCTCTGTACCATGTTACTCCATCCTCCTCGTGCCATGACCTTACTATCCTCACCCTTTATGTGTCATGAACATGCAACCCCATCCTCTCTGTTTTATGTGTATGCTACTACATCCCCTTTCTGCTGTTAATATGCTAACACACCTACTAAACCGCCCCACCCCCCATCGCTATTATGGCATTAATCTGCAAATTCCATTTTTCGTTGCGTATAGCTGCTACCAATATCCGTTTGTGTTGTGATAATCTAACCTCTGTTTGCCAGAACCTGTTAACCCCACCATGCCTGTCTCGTGAACATGCCACACCCGACCTCTCACTTTTATGTCACCTCATCTTCTTTGAGCAATGAACTTGCTGCTATCTTCCTCTCTGTCAAGAAAATGCCACGCCCATCCTTTCTGTGCTACGAACCTGTTACCTCTATCATTTCTGTGGTCATGAACCTCCTTTGGCCATTCTTTCCATGTGCCAGGATCCTGCTGCCTCTTCATATTGTGCGGCGAACCTGCAACTGTTACCCTGTCTTTCCCGTGAACCTGCTTTACCCAGCCTTTTTGTGTCAGGATTCTGCTACCTACCATCCCTGTGCCATGAACACGCGACCCCACCCTCTCTGTGCCATAAACCTACTTTCTCCGTTCTCTTTATGCAAGGATATTGTCACCTTATCATCTCTGTTTCATGAATCAGTTTCCTAATTCCTAATGCTACCACCGTCCATTCTGTGCACGAACTTGCTGCCCCATCCTCTGTGTGATACGAACCTGAACCTCCATGCTCTCTGTGCATGAACCTAATGCACCCATCCCCTGTTTAATGAACCTGAACCTCCATGCTCTCTGTGCATGAACCTGCCGCATCTATCCTCTGTGCAATGAACCCGAACCTCCATGCTCTCTGTGCATGAACCTAATGCACCCATCCTCTGTTTAATGAACCTGAACCTCCATTCTCTCTGTGCATGAACCTGCCGCATCTATCCTCTGTGCAATGAACCCGAACCTCCATTCTCTCTGTGCATTAACCTACTGCACCCATCCTCTGTGCAATGAACCCGAACCCTCCATTCTCTCTGTGCATGAACCTGCCGCATCTATCCTCTGTGCAATGAACCCGAACCTCCATTCTCCCTGTGCATGAGCCTGCTGCGCCCATTCTCTGTGCAATGAACCTGAAACTCCATTTTCTCTGTGCATGAACCTACTGCACCCATCCACTGTATAATGAACCTGTACCTCCATTCTCTGTGTGTATGAATCTGCTGTCTCAGTCATCTCTGTGTGTTATGATTGTGTATTTCCACCCTCTCTGCATGTACCTGCGACCTCTACTTTCTCTGTGCTGGTTAACCGCCACTTCCATCATATCTGTGTCCTGAACCTACCACACACTTCTTACACCATCATATCTGTGTCCTGAACCTACCACACACTTCTTACACCATCATATCTGTGTCCTGAACCTACCACACACTTCTTACACCATCATATCTGTGTCCTGAACCTACCACACACTTCTTACACCATCATATCTGTGTCCTGAACCTACCACACACTTCTTACACCATCATATCTGTGTCCTGAACCTACCACACACTTCTTACACCATCATATCTGTGTCCTGAACCTACCACACACTTCTTACACCATCATATCTGTGTCCTGAACCTACCACACACTTCTTACACCATCATATCTGTGTCCTGAACCTACCACACACCTTCTTACACCATCATATCTGTGTCCTGAACCTACCACCACTTCTTACACCATCATATCTGTGTCTGAACCTACCACCACTTCTTAACTCATATCTGTGTCCTGAACCTACCACACACTTCTTACACCATCATATCTGTGTCCTGAACCTACCACACACTTCTTACACCATCATATCTGTGTCCTGAACCTACCACACACTTCTTACACCATCATATCTGTGTCCTGAACCTACCACACACTTCTTACACCATCATATCTGTGTCCTGAACCTACCACACACTTCTTACACATCATATCTGTGTCCTGAACCTACCACCACACTTCTTACACCATCATATCTGTGTCCTGAACCTACCACACACTTCTTACACCATCATATCTGTGTCCTGAACCTACCACACACTTCTTACACCATCATATCTGTGTCCTGAACCTACCACACACTTCTTACACCATCATATCTGTGTCCTGAACCTACCACACACTTCTTACACATCATATCTGTGTCCTGAACCTACCACACACTTCTTACACCATCATATCTGTGTCCTGAACCTACCACACACTTCTTACACCATCATATCTGTGTCCTGACCCTACCACACACTTCTTACACCATCATATCTGTGTCCTGAACCTACCACACACTTCTTACACCATCATATCTGTGTCCTGAACCTACCACACACTTCTTACACCATCATATCTGTGTCCTGACCCTACCACACACTTCTTACACCCATCATATCTGTGTCCTGAACCTACCACACACTTCTTACACCATCATATCTGTGTCCTGAACCTACCACACACTTCTTACACCATCATATCTGTGTCCTGAACCTACCACACACTTCTTACACCATCACGTCTGTGTCCTGAACCTACCACACACTTCTTACACCATCACGTCTGTGTCCTGAACCTACCACACACTTCTTACACCATCACGTCTGTGCATGAATCTGCTACCTTCATCTTCTCTGTGCCAAGAACCTGCTCATCTACTCTATGCCATGAACCTGCTGTCTCCTCTTCCATATCGTGAGCCTACACCCCCCCCCCCTCCATTCTTTCCGTTCTATGACCATACTATCCCATCATTTCCATGCCACTAACCTGCTACTCCCGTCTTCTCTGTGCTTTAAACCTGTCCCCGATGCATTGAGGTCCGGAGCTAGCACTAAGCCATAGCGAACATTTGTTGTGCCTTACTTTGTTCTGAAATTATTGTTGCTTGAAATATACAAGTGATCCAAAAAATACCCTTAATCAACATCTTTGTATCACCAATAGTTTAAAGGATGCACTGGGGCTATAAAATCATTCAGGTTTAGAACAGGATTGTGTTGGAGTCCTATTGCATACCTGAAGTCTGATTAATCTACCTCTAATCTGTTTTGTTCCAAGAGAAAGGTGAAGAGTTTTTCTTCTTGTATCACCTGAACACTTTCTACCTGTGTGTATCACTCCTGAAATAGTTCCCTGTGGACTGCCGGGCCATAAATAAAACGATTGATTGAAGAAAAGTCCCGGCAGCCTACTTCAAATAAAGTTCTTTCTGACGTTCTTTCTGACTACAGAAAAACCAAACATGACGA
Source organism: Conus ventricosus (assembly GCA_018398815.1). Taxonomy (NCBI): domain Eukaryota; kingdom Metazoa; phylum Mollusca; class Gastropoda; order Neogastropoda; family Conidae; genus Conus; species Conus ventricosus. The sequence goes on along the minus strand of CM031599.1, from coordinate 35,802,737 downwards.
TCGTCTGACAGTCTGTGCTGAGTCTCAAGTCAAAGCCAAGAAAGAGTAGATATTGCATCTTAGAAACGTTTCCCCAGTTCCTGTCGCAGACAAAATTGATATTTGGTTTCAAAAGATTTTATGACAGTGTAAACTGTGGATTTCCACCAATGTCTTCTCTCTGATTTTTTTTCCTGATAAACTGAGAAAAGGAAGAAAGAAAAACCTTTTCTGCTTGTCCTTTATGAACAAGACTTTAAACACGGGGCCAGTAGAAAGGAGATTGAACGATGTCATTGGTACCCACGTTCAACATAGTCACCACGTGAATGGAACAGACATAATTTTAGACTCCCCTGTCCTTCTGTAGTCATTTTACAGCTGAATTCACCTTCCGTAGTAATAGAGACAGTTCGTTTTGTTCTTCACGAATCTTGATGATACCATGTTTTGCTTCTTTGTTTATTTGTTTGGTCCATCTCTGTTCTCCATGGGGAAAGTAAGCCTACCCCCTACTTTTTGAGATATCAAAACTGCTCTCTACTTCTTCTCTATGCAGACCTGATTTTAACAGTTTAAAATCACTGACTACTCTCATTTAGTATAGCTTTAATGCCCTGCTGTCTTATAATCACCAAATGTACAGTCCGCTAGTATCAAAGACTGTTAAAGGTTTAAAAGGTATAATAGGTAATCAAAACAGCCTTCTTAAGTAAACGTATTAAATTATACGCATATGCGCCACCATCTTGTTCCTGTGCAAGTTCTTTTTTATTTTCTCAGGAACAGAGAGTTTATTCACGTTATGTATTGACAAGTTTGCAATGAGGACTTATTTCTGAAGCTGGAACCTTCTTTTTGGCATCAAGAACACCATTTCTTTCCAGGATCGAACAGCATCTCTCTGTGTGACAAACGAGCCCCAATGAAACAATGGATTAAAGGCAAAATGATATGGAATTAGGCAGTGTAATAGCTAGAAACAGCTCAAGTAGCAGAGCAATCAGTTGACA
>CM031599.1:35786745-35791745 GCA_018398815.1 Conus ventricosus | reverse complement strand
CCCCACTCCATCTTCTTCCCACCCACGCCCACCGCCATCCCACACACACTACACACATGACATTTTATGAACAACGCTCGACAAGAATTTGAGAATAGAAGAAAAGAACCCACCCCCCACACCCACCCACCCACCCACTCGTCTCCAATTTCGTGAACACTGCACGGGGTAAAATTTAAAACATGCAGAAGGGAGCACCCACAGACACACACACACAGACACACACACACACACACACACACACACACACACACACACACACACACACACAGGGCAAACTCAACACGAAGCAACAAAAATCCACTCGCGTAAACGCACACACACGAACGCACACATGCAAAGCACATAAGCATTCAAGCACGGAAGCGCGCGTGCACATACAGGAGGCGAAGGGATGGAGAATGCATTCATTAACTCGTAAGCTACGAAGAACGACAAAAGGATGCGTTTTGAGACTAGATTTGAACGCAGAGAGAATCTGTGAAGAGCAGAGCTGGGAGGGGAGGGAGTTCCAGACAAGGGGGTCTTGATAACTGAAAGAACGTTGGCCAAAGGATTTCAGTTTCATGCGGGAAGCTTGAGAAGTTTGTCACTGCTAGAGCGGAGAGTGTGAGAGGGTTGATAAGTGACAAGTGTGTTGGAACGATAAGCAGGCAATGTTTCATCGAAGTGTCGGAAGGCAAGCGTTGCGAGTTTATACTGAATGCGTACATGAATGGGAAGCCAATATAGTCTAACTAACAGAGATGTAGTGTGGGTTCTTTTGGACTTTTGGAAAACAAGTCTGGCTGCGTTGTTTTGTATATGTTGAAGTCGGTTTATATCGACAGTGGGAAGACCGGCAAGAATGCTGTTGCAGAAAACGAGTTTTGACATAATGAGGGAATAGATAAGTTGGGCAGTCCCTTTCTGTGTACGATATGAGCGAATTGACGCAATCTTTCTCAAAACCAAATAGGCTGAACGACACAGGTGACCGATCTGGACATTCATGGACAGCGTACTATCCAAATGGACACCCAGATCCCTCACACTGTCTTCAAAGGGAATTTTGTTGGTTCCAGCTTGAATAGATTTGTTTAGAAATGCGATCCAAAACAGAACGAGGTGCTGCAAACATAGCCTCAGTTTTTCCATCATTTAGCTTGAGCTTATTTTTAAGCATCCATGATTTAACAGATTGGAAACACAGTTCAAATTCCGATACCAAAAGTTGGAATGCAGCAGACTCAGCAGCGGCGTGCACCTGGGTGCCATCGGCAAATTTCTGATGAGGAATCCCGTGTTCCTCAATGACCATAGATAGAGGTTGAATATGCAGAGAGAAGAGAAGGGGGCCCAAAACGGAGCCTTGGGGTACACCAAAGTCCAGGGGAAGGGGAGAGGAGACCTTGCCACCAACAGACACAGATTGTGTTCTGCCAGTCAGGTATGACCGAAACCATTCTAACGCAATGTCTGTGATACCGAAAGACACCGACGGTCTTTTTAAAAGAATACTGTGGTCACCAGCCGCCGTGGCGAAGTGGTTAGCGTCGCGGACTCCCGGCTGGGAGGTCGTGGGTTCGAATCCCATCAGAGTCATGTGGGTTTTTTCTGCCCCGACCGGCTCCTACCCAGAGTTGAGTTTGCTGCGGACTCAGTTGGGAAGACTGGGACCACACAGTCGAGCTTCATCCACTTAATGGATGCGTTTCTGAGAGTGTTGCTCAAATTTCCTGACCAACGCTGCAGGTGCCTGTATCTCTCGGGCCTGGTTGACGCCAGGATATATCATGAAAGGAAGCGTAGAGTACAGCCCTGTCATGTAGTCTCAGACCGAAATGGAAATCCGTAGCATCATCTTAATCATCCTCATTCCCATTGATCAGCATTAAAAAAAAAAAAGTCTCAAGTTCTGTGGAACTTCATGCCCTGCTCTCATGGTGACCTCAATTTCGATGTCCTCTCCGCGTCTGTGGCCTTGGTTTGTTCCGTCGGGGTCACCGGTATCGGCGAGTCCATGGGGGCTGTCGTTGGACGGACGTGGTGGCGCCCTCCGGAGGGAGAGCTCACTCACGCCGGCTCCGCGACTAAGCAATTATTGTCGTCAGTAGGGGGCTTAGTAGGTGGTGTCCTGCGTATGTTAGATCAGAACAGGCGCCACTGAACACCACCGAAGTGACTCGGCAGCAGTGCAGTGTCTCCTCCGGTGGGTTGCCTCTTGACGACTTGACATTGACTGCTCCCTGTGGATTGCTGGTGCCGGGGCTGCGGCGGGGCCAGCCGGGCTATGGCTGTGGACGGGGTGTCGGAATGAGCGGTGTGGGTGCACTGCCTCTGAGGTGGCGCAGAGGTTGGGACAGCAAAAAAAAAAAAAAAAAAAAAAAAAGAATACTGTGGTCGATAGTGTCAAATGCGACACTGAGATCTAGCAAAATCAGGAGCGATGCTTTTTGTTGTCAGCGGACCGACGGAGACTGTCAGTCACACACACACACACACACACACACACACACACACACACACACACACACACACACACACACACACACACACACACACACACACACACACACATGGAGAGAGACATAGAGAGAGGGAGGGAGAGAGAAAGAGAGAGAGAGAAAAAGAACACACATAAAGGCACACGCACCACACACACACACACACACACACACACACACACACACACACACACACACACACACACACACACACACACACACACACACACACCCACACACACACACACACACACACACACACACTTTGAAATGTTCGCTTAAGCGGTCTTGTAATTGTGAGGATTTATTTGATCGGCATTCCCTGTTACGCCTATGATGCAGGAATCTGCTGTGTCCACCAGACTACCAGGGAAATGGTTTCTGAATAGAAATGCTCCAGAAAGCCTTGGGGATGGGGCAAATCAACATCTCTTTCTGACCTTTATTGCGAAGAACGTGGTCATGCATGTGTGTGCGGGCGCACGTGCATGTGTGGTGTTCTTCTTCAATTTTACGTCTATCCACGTTATGTGGTGTGTGTGTGTGTGTGTGTGTGTGTGTGTGTGTGTGTGTGTGTGTGTGTGTGTGTGTGTGTGTGTGTGTGTGTGTGTGTGTGTGTGTGTGTGTGTGTGTGAGAGAGAGAGAGAGAGAGAGAGAGAGAGAGAGAGGGAGAGAGAGAGAGAGAGAGAGAGAGAGAGAGAGAGAGAGAGAGAGAGAGAGAGAGAGAGAGTACAACAATGTGTTAATCTGATAGTGAATGGTTTTAGTTAGTGTGTGTGTGTGTGGGTGCGCGTGCGCGCATGCGCATGTGCATGTGTATATGGGATATTCAGTACTCTGTCTGTCTGTTTGTCTGTCTGCCTGTCTGTCTGTCTGTGTCCCCCCCCCTCTCTCTCTCTCTCTCTCTCTCTCTCTCTCTCTCTCTCTCTCTCTCTCTCTCTCTCTCTCAGTCTCTCTCTCTCTCTCTTGCCTTCCCCGATAATTCAGAATATAAATAGAAATATTTAAAGGCATTTTCCCCGAGGGTATCAAAAACATGATCTAAGCATATACAGAATGGACTCCTGCTGCTATACAAACGAATCAAATGATCTAAACGTGAAATAATCTCATCTAAAGAAATGCCTGTGAAGATGAACATGAAAATCGTATCTTTATGCAAATCCCGCACATTTTTTTCCCAGGAAAATGAAAACCAGAAAAGTTATCTACAGCCACACACATTATCATTCCAGAAAATACTATCACTTCCACAAAATTGTTCCAAGTTTGGTTTCCTTTATGCAGACTTCACAGTAGTTTGGTTGGTCTGCTGCATCCACGGACGTCAATTTTGTTGTCACGTCCTAGAGGGTGTCACCGCTCATGTGGGATTTAATCCATCCTTTGAGGACCTCACGCAGTCCTACTTCAGCGTTCCAGTATCTGGCAGCGTGTGAACTCGTTTTACCCTGTTGGGATACTCACACTATACTCGAGAGAGTAGCCAGTTCACTCCGACTTCGTTGAGTGCAGAAATTTGTGGAAGAGGTTGTGGGAAAAGATAGATAAAAGATATGGCAGACAGAAATGACAGTGGACGACAGTACAGCAAAGGAGGAGACAGAGTTACTGAGAGCGAAAGGAAAAGGGGACGTTACTAGCACAGAATGTCCAGGAGGGGGAACTATTTGTACACGCACGCACGCACGCACGCACGCACGCACGCACAAAACACACACACACACACACACACGCACACACGCACACCATACACTCAAGCCTTTCAGTGGCTCTACATAAACTGAAAAATTATAATCAATAATATGAGCAGATAGTTTTGCTGACAACAGTGACAGGAACGTGTCAAGTGGGAAATGCACAGCATGTGTGCTTTCCTCCTCTATCTCAGCGGCTAATTGATCCCCGTGGACCGTCCTTTGAACGGAACAGCACTCCTGTATCCAGTCCCACCACATTGTCACCCACATCTTTTCATCTGATATGTTCCATCAGTCTGGCTCTGTAGAAATATTGACGTTTCACACCGACTGGATAATCGACTCAGCAAGAGGTGCTGAATCCTGCCCAGAAGAAATATAGTAACTGTCCATCTCCCCACCCACTCATCCCCCACCTCAATGGTTCCTCCCTCTTCAAACGAACAAACACAGACACACACCGACATACTCCCTCTCATGTGCGCGCACGCGTTTGTGTGTGTGTGTGTGTGTGTGTGTGTGTGTGTGTGTGTGTGTGTGTGTGTGTGTGTGTGTGTGTGTGTGTGTGTGTGTGTGTGTGTGTGTGTGTGTGTGTGTGTGCCTTTGTTTGTGTGTGATATTCAACACTCTGTTTGTCTTTCTGTTCGTGTGTTTGTTTGTTTGTCTGTCTGTCTGTCTGTCTGTCTGTCTGTCTGTCTGCTGCCTCTCTCTCTCTCTCTCTCTCTCTCTCTCTCTCTCTCTCTCTCTCTCTCTCTCTCTCTTCTCTCTCTCTCTCTCTGTGCGATAGTTCAGAACATACGCAGAAACATTTAAA
>CM031599.1:35779245-35781745 GCA_018398815.1 Conus ventricosus | reverse complement strand
ATGTCAATTTCAATTCAAACTCGACAGATCCAGTGGAAAACATACCAAAATGTAACTACAAATTTGCAAATTGGGAAGATTACAGCACATTCTTAGAGTCTCATGATCCTGATTCAATAATCAGTGAAGATATCGATGAAGTTTATTCAAATTTTAAGAAAATATTACTACTTGCAGCTGATAAAGCGATACCAAAATGTGGTTACAAGAAAATTGGTAAATATATTGGTAATGTGTAGTGGACGGAGGAGTGTAAAATAGCGGTGACATCAAAGCGCAAGGCATTTAAGTCATGGATTAGAAGTAAGACTGAAGAAAAATTTCAATCCATGAAAATACAGAAAAATATTTGCAAAAAGATCATCGCTCAAGCAAAAAAGACATATTGGGAAATATTTGGCAACTCGGAGATTACAGAATCAAAGTATATCTACAAGGTTTGGAAAAAGAATAAAAGAGATGAAAAATTGTAACAGGACAGTCATTTCCTGTGAAACTAGATACGGAATTTCGAACCGCTTTGGATAAGGCTGAGGCATTTGTGAATACTTTTTCATGTAACAGTTGTTCTGCAAGCCTGAATTCAGAGGCTAATCTTTTTAGAACAACCGAAGAAGAAAAAGATATGTATTCAGACCCTAGCCCAATTTAAGAACACTATTTAAATTCTTCTTTACAAATTACAGAATTGAAAGAAGCATTAGCTTCTATTTCTTCTTCAATTTCAGCAGTTGGTCTAGATGGCGTTTCTTACCAGATGCTCTGTCACATGCCTTCTTCTTGGATAGGTTTGCTACATTCTTTATTCCAAAAATGTTGGGATATGGCGCTATTCCTAAAATCTGGAAGAGTTCAGTAGTTGTACCAGTTCTAAAAGAGGTCAAAATTAGATCTTCGGTTAACAGCTATAGACAAATTTCGCTTACTTCTCATGTTCGAAAAAAATATGCTCGAACGAATCACTTTTTATTGTGAAAAGAATAACATCATTTCAGTTCAGCAGGCTGGCTATAGGAACGGGAGATGCACTACAGATCATTTGGTTAAGCTTACTACTCAGGTCAAACGTCAATTTTCACCCCCAAAAAAGTACACTTGCTACATTTTTTGACAAAAAAAGCATACGATAGTGTTTGGTATGCCAGATTATTGTTCAAATTAAAGGAGATAGGAATTTGTGACAAATTGTATGGATATATTAAAGCCTTTTTGAAGGATAGACACATGTCTACAAAAATTGGCAATACCTACTCATCGTTCAGAAGTGTAGATATGGGGATTCCACAAGGTTCAATCATTGCTCCAATTTTATTCTCCATTTTTGTTTATGATCTTCCAAAAGCTTTGTCTAAGAACACACATGTGGTTCAATACGCTGATGATATTGCAGTATGGATAAACACGTCCAGTTTAAGAAAAAAAATCCGAATAAGAGGATTATCAGTCATGTGCAGACAATTTATCAACAGGAACTAAACAATTTATCAAATTATATAAAAGAAAATGGTTTAAAATTGTCAGGTGAAAAAACATGTTTGCTGCTATTTAATAATGGTGAAACTCCTTCCATATTACCTATTTTGAAATCAGAGGATAATATCTTGAAATATCAAAATGGTGTTTTAAATCTTTAGGAGTCTTTTTTACCACAAACTTAGTTTTGGAAAAGCTTATACAACATTTATTAACCAAGGCAAAAAAGAGATTAAACCTTTTAAAAATAATCAACTATCAGCCTTGGGGGCAAGACACGAAAAACTTTATTGCATTTGTCTACTTCTTTAGTTTGATCCAAATTAAAGTATGGCCAAGAAGTATATTATTCTGCTCCAAATATCTGTTACAAAAGCTACAAAGTTTGGATAGCAAAGCAGTGAAACTGGCCTTAGGTGTACCAGTTCATGCAAATACTATCAAAAGTTATCAAGCTGCAGAGTTTTACCTTTTCGAGAACAACGGCTCCTAGACGTATCAAAATATGTGATTAGAAGTCTGTCAGTTAAGAACTCAGTTACAACAGAACTATTGATGGATTCGAACAAAGATTATCCCAAACGAGCTAGAAATATTTTATATTTACAACCAATTAGAAATTACGCGTATAAGCTTATGTCTGATTGTAACATTGATTTACCAACAATTTCTGAAGATCCCATCACGCCTAAAATTCCCCCTTGGGGCATTTGTGTGGAAATTTTGATTATAATTACACAAGTGTTTCTAAAACTGAAAACGTTAATCTCTTGGTTAGTGGGGTCAGAGTTCATCTTGACAATTTGTATAGCAATCACCTGAAAATTTATGCTGATGGCTCAGTCCTAGATAACATTGGTAGTGGTTCTGGTTTTGTGATTCCTAGCCTAAATGTGAAAAAGAATTATCATCTTGGCAAAGGGTTTTCCATATTTACAGCAGAATTATATGCAGTATTGATGGCTTTGAGCTACGTTTATGATGCTCCCATGCCTTTTCATAATATTCTCATATGTGTTGATTCAAA
>CM031599.1:35746745-35776745 GCA_018398815.1 Conus ventricosus | reverse complement strand
GGAGAGAGAGAGAGAGAGAGAGAGAGAGAGAGAGAGAGAGAGAGAGCGCACGCGCGGCGCGCGTGTGTGTGTGTGTGTGTGTGTGTGTGTGTGTGTGTGTGTGTGTGTGTGTGTGTGTGTGTGTGTGTATGTTGTGTGTGTGTGTGTGTGTATGTGTGTGTGTGTGTGTGTGTGTGTGTGGTGTGTGTGTGTGTGTGTGTGTGTGTGTGTGTGTGTGTGTGTGTTCGCGCGCGTGTGTGTGTGTTCGCGCGCGTGTGTGTGTGTTCGCGAGCGCGTGTGTGTGTTCGCTCGTGTATGTGTGAGCGTGACCTAGTCTGCATTTATTTACTCCACTACCTTTTTTTTTTTAATAGATTTTTGTGTGTGAGCGGAATCGAAATCGATATGGGTTTTTTTTTTCGCAATATTTTTGGCCGTTTGAGTTACTTAACACAAATCCTTGCCCTTTCTTTTACTCCTTTCACAAAGGCTGACAGAATTTAGTCCATCACTGTCACGAGTTTGTACGAGGCCTCGACGATTGACCCATCTCGGGGTGGCGGAATTATTCTTTTATTTATTGTCGTTGCTGTTGTCGTGTATCCCATCCCTTAATGTGGTTGTGGTGCGTTTGCACCTTAAGTCGTTCAGCTCAGTTAGGTTTACTTTCTCTCTCTCTCTCTCTCTAATTCCACTGCCCGTGCAATTATCCTGCGGGTTTCACGGGTGGCTGGTACCTTTCGTTTGAATGGCTGTCTCTATCGGCCTCTCACCTGTCTTGTAACCTGCCGCACGTGCATCATTCCTCTTAGGCTTGAGGTATGCTCACTGTACGTAGCGTGGCATGTCGGCTGCCATGGGTTGGGGCAGGTTTTCTCTTCACTCGAGCGGAAGATGTCTCTGAAAAGCGCCTGCTCTGTTTTTGGTTCTACAACCACTTCGTCGAAGGTCGGTCGGTACCTTCTCCCTACGGTCGGCCCGTGGGGGAAAGGACATCACATCACTCATCTTTTTTCGCATCTGCTCTGCTGCCCTCTCAACTGGACAGGGGGCGAGAGAGTCGCTTGACCCGTCACTTTGGGTCACCCACGGGTAGTGGTAAGCATCAGTTTCGTGGTTTAATTTGTTGTTTTTTTTTTTTTTGTTGTTGCCGGCAAAGTCTTCTCTTTTGCGAAATTTTTCTTTTGTTTTTCAAATTATAAAAAAAATATTTTTTGAGCCCAAACTTTTTTGGTTAATTCAATCGTTAACTCGGCCAGTCAAATTTTTCCCAAAAAGTCTTTCTCCTTTTTATGCATCTGGTGATGCGGTAGTCGGCGGTGGGGGGGAGAACTGGTGATTCAGGGTTGGTATTGCTTGGTCTCGCTCGTCGCCCTGTCCCAATTCCCGGTCTGCATTTTTCGGCCCCCGTTGTTTGTGGTGCAAGGGGAACGAGAGTTTTTTGTTTGCGAGCGTGCGTACGCATAAATTTCGTTTGGATGCGTGGTTGGAGAATTGTGTCATTTTGAATGTTATAAATGTGTGGAAAATGTGCCATTGAGTTAGTATTATTGCAAAATGTGGTGGCGGTTATAGAGCGGGCGGTTTGCTGTATTTGTTCAGTTTCCTAAAAAAGGAAAATGTTGAATATGAGTGAAGGAAGGATGAACATAAAAATTTGATATTTGTTTGTTTAGCTTGTTAATGTAACCTCTTACCTGTTCGTGTGAGGGAACCTTTAGCAAAACGTTCCTCGTTTGGTTTGCTGTGTTTGCTCAGGCTGTGTTGAGCTGGTGTTGTTGGTGTATTTAGTAGACCTCCCTCCCGCCCATCATGCGAGTGGCTGTTAGGATTTAACAGCATGGGTCAGACTGTACTGACTGCGGGGTTCCAGTCCCTTCTTTCTTATTTCCCCCAGTTACCTTTTCCTCCTCCCTGGGCTTCACCCGAGTTTGCACTGGTTGGTCCCGCGCACTGGTTGGGACCCGCGCATGGTTGGGGCCACGCATGGTTGGGACCAACGCACTGGTTGGTGCCGCGCACTGGTTGGGACCACGCACTGGTTGGTGCCGCGCACTGGTTGGGACCGCGCACTGGTTGGGGCCACCCCACTGGTTGGGACCAGAAATGGTTGAGGCCACGTACTGGTGGAAAAGCCTGTGGCTTGGCGGGACGGTCCTGATCCCGTCCAGGACTCCAGCAACAACGCCGTCCCCGGGGCGCGCTTCCACCTTTCTTTTTGGGTTTTGCGTCAAGGGTGTCAGCCCTGAATGACTCTCTTCAAGGACCGACCCGGTTTGGAGCCCCTAGTGCGACAGGGTGCTCCCATTAATTTGGAGAGGCAGGGTGTGGGGGCACTACATGACATGAGAAAGGGATGGGTGCTGGAAATGTTTATTTATAATTGTGTATATGTCATATGTGTGAAATGCTTGTTTTGTGATTGGGGCATGTTGTGTATTGATATGCTTGATTGTGATTGTGTATGTTGTGTGTGTTGGAATGCTTGATTGTGTTTGTGCGTGGTGCGTGTGTTGAAATATTTATTTGTGATTGCGTGTGTTGGTGTGAATAAATGGGGTGTTGTATCGTAATCTTTCTTGTGTGGGCTCTTTGCGAGGCGTGTGAGGTCAGTCATTCCCTTCACTCCCATCTAGACGATCCTGTCAGGCAGACCTCCAGGGTCGGTCGTGAAAATTGTGGGGGCTCGTCCGGGATGTGAAGGGCTCTGACTGTCTCTCTCTCGTTTCGCGGAGTACCTGTCCAGTTCTGTCTATTTTGTATGGTTTAGTCAGTTTGTCGTGTTTTGTTTGTGGGTGGTTGGCTGGGTGACTCTAGCGTGCAGGGAGTCTTTTGGTGGCCTGAAGGAACACCGTGTGACTGGGGGGTCGAGTCGAGACGAAGGGGGTCGACCGCGTCCAGACCTTTTTCCCGCCGGGTACCTGCGCAGATACGGCCGTAGGACTTGCCTTTCTGTTGCCACTCAGTCTGCCACCCTGTTTTGTATTTAACCAGTATTTTTTTTACCGGTTATTGATTCCGGTGGGTGTATCAGACGTTAGTGTCACGTTTTTTTTCCCCGGGATTCCTTCTGTCATATTGTTTTTTTTGTCGGTGAGCCCCACCGCACTGTTGCTCGTGTTTGTAGAGCGCGGTGTTCCCAGAGTGGGAGCAGCCGGACATTGCACGTTGACATTTTTCTTTTATTTGTAGTTTTCCAGCTAGTCACCAAGAGACGGACATACCCGAGCGGTATATTGTTTTTGTTTTTTTAAGTGGAATTGTCTTTCTCCTGTATTTGATAACGTAGGATATCGTTGTCATGGCAACGTCCGGTGCTGGTGGTATAGCGACGCGTGCGTCGAAGAAGGGCTTCAAAATGAAAGTCCCTACTATTAGTACCAGACTTCGACTACAGTGACTTCCACTTTTTCCCAGTGCTATAACCGATAGCCCAGCGATACTTTCACTTCTTCTTCGCTGGGGGATTTTCCTGGGGACCCCGACTGGCACTTCCGCTCGGAAGCGTCAGAGTATAGCGAAGCAAACTGTGGGCTTCTGTTGAGTCGCAGAAATCAAAACCCTCTTTTCTCCATGTTCCCTGTAAGGAGCATCCCCCGGGAGACTTTCCTCATGGGAAAGTCGAGACCCAAGGGACGGGTAAAAGGGGTCATCCTCCCGTGTCGGGAGGGGTGAATCCTGGCCAGGACATCGCTCCGTCCTTATGTTTCTGGAGGGGCCCAGCGTAGTGAAGAGGCTGCTAGACAGGAAGCTCTGCGTAGGGAAGAGGCTGCTAGGCGGGAAGCTCTGCGTAGGGAAAGAGGCTGCCAAGCGGAAGCCCTGCGGAGGGAAGAGCAGATAGGATGGAGGCTCTGCGCAGAGAGGAGACTGACAACAGGAATTCTGCGTAGGAAGAGGCTATGCTCCGTAGAGAGGAGTAGGTCAGCGTAGGGAAGAGGCTTCCAGACGGAGGCCCTTCGTAAGGAAGAGGCTGCCAGACAGGAACCCCTCCGTCGGGAGGGTTGGATCAGCGTAGGGAAGAGATGGAACAACTTCTTTCGCGGGCTCCCGCATCTGTAAGTCAGGGGGTTAATCACCGGCAGGTGATAGAGTTAGAGGCCCAAAGTTAAAGCTTCCAGAGTTCAGACCTAGTGAGGACATAGTATGTTCTTAGGCTTTTTGACAAGGTAGCTACTTCATCCCAAATTGTCTGAGGAACAAAAGGCCATGCACCTTTTTTCTGGGTTGTGGGTACTGCAAGGGAGTGTGTGGCTCCCCTTAAACGAAGGCGCGTCTTATGCAGACATGCAGTTGGCTCTGCGTAAGCGTTTCCACCTTACCCCAGAGAGGGTACAGGAGGAGTTTAGGTCCATGAAAAGAATAACGATGAGACCTTCGTGCAGTTTGGAGATAGGCTGCCCCAAAACGCTAGGGTACTGGCGTGGGTTTGGCTAAGCTGGAGTGGAGGATCTGATTCCATCGAACAGCTGACCAACACCGTGCCCCAGAGTTGAGGATCCGTTTTAGGCGAGACAGCACCTCAGGATTTCGCGGCTGCGATTATCCCGCTGAGGTTTTTGCTGAAGCCCGTAGGGCTTATGGGCACCGCCCAGATAGGGACAGGAAGACCCCCACAGGATTTGGGCAATAAGGCGCCGACGATGCTAGCGGTTCGAACAAGGCAGGCAGTTCATGGGGGACCTCAGCACCCGACTGTGTTTTCTTTGTGGCGCCTGGCCACATTAGGAAGGATTGTCCTAAAGCCGCCGGTAGTCATGGGGCTAGTCCTTTCCCCCCGTCTCGTGCCTCGGCTAACGTGGGTTTCCCTCCCAGCTTCTGGTGGTACGGAGTGCCCAGTGTTTCTCTCTGTTTTGGTTTTCTTCCTTGGTCGACAAACCATCAGGGATTCGGGAGCATCAACGATCTTTGTGGATAAGGATTTGGTTTCCCCTGAGGCCCGGCGGGGCGCCAGTTTATGATGTGTGCGGGTTGGAGGCTGGTTTCACCTCCACCCGTCCTTCTGTACTCATTCCGATCTCCACCCCTACTTCTGTGGCGAAGTATGGGCCATCGCGGTGGAGCGCCTAGGTATTCCTTTCATAGGAATACTATCACCCCTTTGCGGACGGACGCAGTCAGTCCGTGTCTAAAGGATCTGCCCGTACAGGCGTGTGTGGGGTTACCACACGCTCCAAAGCTAAGAAGCAGGAGAGGAATTGCGTCCCGTTCTTCAGCCGATCTCTGACGAGGGTTCTTGCTAGGGCTGATCCTGCTACCATGGTCCGTCTTTAGGCCAGGGACTTGGATGTCCAACGCTGCGACAAAATGGTGGATCGTCCCGCTCAGTCGGCCCCACACGCCCCAAAGGGGAGCTTTAAGCTCCACAGGGGATCCTCTTTAGGGTTTCACTCGGCAGATGTGTGGCCAAGCAGCTTGTGTTCCCCAAAGCTTGAGAGAAATCTGTTTCTCCGGCAGGCCACGAATTCACCCATGGCAGGCCAAAATGGGCTCAAAGCGGACTCTCGAGCGGGTAAGACAGGATTTCTTTGGGCCCGGGGATAACTCGCAGGTTAGGCAGTAAATTCCCCAGTTGCGATATCTGCCAACGGACAACGCCTAAGGGTCGCTTGAAGCGTGTTCCCCTAGGGGCGTGCCACTGGTTGGGGAGCCATTCAGCAAGGTCGTGTCGACCCGGTGGGACCCATTAAGCCACCATCCGATCGCGGTCACTGCTACATCTTGGGAGTGGTGGACTATGCGCCCGGTACCCAGAGGCTGTCCGCTAGGACTATCGAAGCCCCTACGGGTTTCTGAAGCTCGCTGGCAGATTTGGACGCGCACTGGCGTGCCAAGAAAAAAGTACGGCCGGAAGTTTGTACTGGGAGCGATCATCATTCCTCTCCAGTGCCGGACCCGGAATCCGCCAGTCAGTCGTCGACTCATGAGTTAGGCAGTGGAAAAGCAGAGTCATTTTCGCCATATCAAGGGTTCTAGCAATACGGATGCTGACTATCTCAGCCGAGCTCCGTAGTCAGCACACCCCTTGGGGGAAATCAGTCAGAGGGACAATTCCCCCCAGCCAGGGTCATGTCCCCTTTGGGTCTGTGTAGTGACAGTTGTAGGTAGTGAATCATCACCCGTCTCAGATTGCTACTTTATTGTTGGGAAAGGTTTGCTAGTTTGTTTGGGCAAATGTAGTATTATGTATTTCCCTGGTAATTCTATCGTGGAACGGTTGTATTTGATTTATCGTACTCTGTCGATCACAGAGGGTTGGGTTTCGGTCCCATTGTTGTGAATTTGCACATGCGTCAAGGTTCAAAAAGGGGCACTGTATCTCCCGAGAAACAGATGCTTTTAGAAGGGGGTTTGTCACGAGTTTGTCACGAGGGCCAACGACGATTGACCCATCTAGGGTGGCGGAATTATTCATTTATTTATTGTCGTTGCTGTTGTTTGTGTATCCATCCCCTTTAAAGTGGTTTGTGGTGCGTTTGCACCTTAATGCGTTCAGCTCAGGTTAGGTTTACTTTCTCTCTCTCTCTCTCTCTAAATTTCCCCTGCCGTGCAATTCAACCTGCAGGTTACGGGTGGCTGGTAAACCCTTTCGCTGAATGGCTGTCTCTATCGGCCCTCTCACTGTCTTGTAACCTGCCGCCGTGCATCATTCCTCTTAGGCTTGAGGTATGCTCCTGTGACGTAGCGTGGCATGTCGGCTGCCATCGTTGGGGCGGTTTTCTCTTCATTTTGAGCGGAGATGTCCTGAGAGCGCCCGCCTGTTTTTGGTTCTACACCACTTCGTCGAAGGTACGGTCGGGACCTTCTCCTACGGTCGGGCCGTAGGGGAGGGACATCACATCACGTCATCTTTTTTTTCCGCATCTGCTCTGCTGTCCTCTCAACTGGGCAGAAAGGGGAGAGAGAGTCGCTTGACCCGTCACTTTGGGTTTAACCCCCGGGTAGCTGGTAAGCATCAGTTTCGTGGTTTATTTGTTGTTGTTTTTTTTTGTTGTTGCCGGCTAAGTCTTCTCTTTTGCGCAATTTCTTTTGTTTTTCAAAATTATAAAAGAAATATTGTTTGAGCCACTTTTTCTGGTTAATTCAATCGTTAACCTGGCCAGTCAAAATTATATCAAATTTTTTCTCCTTTTTATGCATCTGGTGTGCGGTAGTCGGCGGTGGGGGGGGGGAGAACCCGGTGATTCAGGGTTGGTACTTGCTTGGTCTCGCTCGTCGCCCCTGTCACAATTGCCGGTCTCGCATTCTTCGGCCCCGCTGTTTGTGCGTGCAAGGGGACGAGAGTTTTTTGTTTGCGAGCGTGCGTAGCATGATTCGTCGTTTGGATGCGTGGTTGGAGAATTGTGTCATTTTGAAATGTTGTTATAAATGTGTGGATAATTGTGCCATTGAGTTAGTATTATTTGCAAATGTGGTGGCGGTTATAGAGCAGCGGTTTTCTGTATTTTTTTCAGTTCCTAAGAAAGGAAAATTTTTGATATGAGTGAAGGAAGGATGAACATATAAATTGATATTTGTTTGTTTAGCTTGTTAAATGTAACCTTTACCTGCTTCGTGTGAGGAGACTTTAGCAAAGTTCCTCGTTTGGTTTGCTGTGTTTGCTCAGGCCTGTGTTGAGTGGTGTTGTTGGTGTATTAGTACCTCCCTCGCCCATTTATGCCCAGTGGGTGTTAGGATTTAACGCATGGGTCAGCTGTACTGACTGCGGGTTCCAGTACCCTTCTTTCTTATTTCCTCCAGTTACCTTTTCCCTCCTCCCCGGGGCTTCAAACCCCGGGGCTTGCACTGGTTTGGTGCCGCGCACTAGTTGGGACCGCGCATGGTTGGGGCCACGCACTGGTTGGGACCCGCGCACTGGTTGGTGCCGCGCACTGGTTGGGGGCCACGCACTGGGTTGGGGCCGCGCACTGGTTGGGACCACGCCACTGGTTGAGGCCACGTATGGTGGAAACCTGTGGACTTGGGTGGACGGTCCTGATCCCCCTCCAGGACCTCCAGCAACAACGCCCCGTCCCCCCGGGGGCGCGCTCTTCCACCGTTTGTTTGTGTGCGTCAAGGGTTTTCAGCCCTGAATGACTCTCTTCAAGGACCGACCCCGGTTTGGAGCACCTAGTGCGACAGGGTGCTCCCCGTAGACTTTGGAGAGGCAGGGGTGGTGGGGGGACTACATACATGAGAAAAGGGGTGGGTGCTGGAAAGTTTATTTATAATTGTGTATATGTCATATGTGTTGAAATGCTTGATTGTGATGTGCATGTTGTGTATTGATATGCTTGATTGTGATTGTGTATGTGTGTGTGTTGGAATGCTTGATTGGTTTGTCTTTGGTGCGTGTGTTGAAATATTTTATTTGTGATTGCGTGTGTTGGTGTGAAAAAATGGGGTGTTGTATCTTAATCTTTCTTGTGTGGGCTCTTGCGAGACGTGTGAGTCAGTCATTCCCTTCACTCCCCTCTAGACCGATCCTGGCAGGGCAGACCTCCCGGGTCGGTCGTGATAATCACACTTTTTTTTTTTTAAAGATTTTCCATCATTAATAACAAAAGAAATAATCAACATAACAACAATATACAACTCAAAAAGGGTACAAATCAATCAAAGGAGGAGATAGGGGTAAAAAGGGGGGGAAAAAACAAAGTTTTAAACACATGAAAAAAATCAAATAGTCCATTCAATATCGACCAAAAATAAAAGGAAAGGAAGAAGGTCACAAAAGTACAACTTTAAACTCTTTCTCATTCATGAAGCACCCGAGGGAATGAATGCGTCAGTATACCCGCCAAATAGGGTAAAGTGGTTAATCAGAATGTTTTCTCATGTATAACATATTTCATAAAAGTCATTAGCTACTTATCACCTCCAATACTTTTTGCCATTCTTTTTCTTTTTCCCTCCTCGTCTAACTCATTCCAGTAGACCTAACAATTAGTTTTTCATAAGGGTACCATTTTCTATCAAATTCCATGTATTTCATTTCTGAATAATGCATATATTTTCAACCCAATATATATTATTAAGTTCTCTCAAAAATGACTGACAGTAGGTTTTATTTTGTTTATTCTGCATCTATAAATATAATGTTTAGCCATAGGATAATGTGTTCAAAAACTTCATCAGTTTTTGTATGCTCGTCATTTCCGAATAGAACCAGCTCCACATTAAACTCTATTCTGCTGCAATGTTCACATCTTTTTTTTAATGTTTTTTCCAGTTCCCCCAGAAATGTTTCGCAAACGGGCACTGCCACAAGTAGTGTTGAACTGAATCGGTTTCGGATTCACAAAATGTACACAGATCAGTGGTAAGGATTCCCATCTTCTTTAAGATACAATTTGTAACCACAATATTGTGACAAATTTCTTATTTGGAAACCCATTTTAATTTAATTTCTTTAATTTGTTTCACTTGTTTCATTGTTGTTTCCCAGTCTACCACAATTTTTAATTTATCTTCCCCTTTTTTCAAAGGAGCTTATATCAAATATTGTTTTTTTTTCGATGAGAGTGCTGTAAAGGGTTTCGATCCCTTTTTAACGCTTGATATTATTTGTAGTGCTTTCGTTCTTAAATTACAACTATTGTTCATTACTTTAATATTTGCACTTCTTAAATACCTTTTTATTGATGATATACAGCCCATGAAGTCGAGGTAATTTACAGTGATATCATATTTTTCAGAAAAAGATTTATAATCGAGAAAATTTCCATCCTGATTGACAACATCTTTAACTAGGAATATCATTCTGTCCATCACACTTTATTTTTGATTGAAGGGTTTAATATGTATACACAAACGTGCCCCTTTTTCGCTTCCTTTTCCCTAACTCCATTCCCCCACCCACCCACCCACCCACCCCCACCCTCCCCCCCCCCCCACCCACCCACCCGCCTTTTTACGATAATCTACTTCCTATTTGTTCCAGATCTGTTTGTGTTTTAGCGAAATTAATCGATGGTGAGTTCGTGCGTATGTGTGCGACTCTGAAAATGGAACTATGGCGACAGTGTAGACTCTCTCTCTCTCTCTCTCTCTCTCCTCTCTCTCCTCTCTCTCTCCCCTCTCTCTCCTCCCTCTCCTCTCTCATCTCTCTCTCTCTCTCTCTCTCTCTCTCTCGTTGAATTGTCAGTATGAACGATATGTGCTGAAATAATGTATGCATGACAAGGACAGATTGTAAGACTAGGCTTTGGCCTAAAACCTTCATCGTTGCGTATTAAAGATCAATCTCTCTCTCTCTCTCTCTCTCTCCTCTTCTCTCTCCTCTCTCTCTCTCTCTCTCTCTCTCTCCTCCTCTCTCTCTCTCTCTCCTCTCTCTCTCTCTCTCTCCCCCCCCTACGTTTTTAAACTTGCGTCCTGGACCAAGATCAGCCTGCTGCCCAGTAACACACACCATGGATTCAACGCTTCTTCCTCGGCACCATGGGGAACAGGACTAGAACTCCTTCCTTCCCAAATTTGACTCGTAAAGCGACAGGTCGAACCTTTTGAGCTACCCACACGAACAAGGCTGATTTTCAGAGGGAAAAAATTGCGGCAAATTCAACCCAGATTTTATGCCTATCTTATTATATTCTATGCCCCTTCAGTGCTACTACTCCCATGTAATGCATGTTCCGCGCTCATCACTGGCTTTCCTCCCTTGTTGCTTCTCCTGTGCTACAAAGTGGAGTTGCGCCCATGTCACTGGCGTTCCAAATTAGTGCCAGAACTACAAAGTCGCCAATTACAAGCTTCATTGCTGGTCAGTTAGTGGCATTACTACAGTGTCGCTCGTGACATGCTTCATTACATGTCAAACATGTGGCATTACCACAATGTCGCTTATGACATGCCGAATTAGTGCCATTGCTACGATGTCGCTCATGACATGCCGAATTAGTGGCATCACTACAATGTCACTGCATTACATGCCAAATTAGTGGCATTACTACAATGTTGCACATTGCATGCCAAATTAGTGGCATTACCACAATGTCAGTGCATTACATGCCAAATTAGTGGCATTACTACAATGTTGCTCATTGCATGCCAAATTAGTGGCATTACCACAATGTCAGTGCATTACATGCCAAATTAGTGGCATTACTACAATGTTGCTCATTGCATGCCAAATTAGTGGCATTACCACAATGTCAGTGCATTACATGCCAAATTAGTGGCATTACTACAATGTTGCTCATTGCATGCCAAATTAGTGGCATTACCACAATGTCAGTGCATTGCATGCCAAATTAGTGGCATTACTACAATGTTGCTCATTGCATGCCAAATTAGTGGCATCACTACAATGTCAGTGCATTACATGCCAAATTAGTGGCATTACTACAATGTTGCTCATTGCATGCCAAATTAGTGCCATTGCTACAATGTCGCTCACTGCACGCTTCATTACATGCCAAATTAGTGGCATTACCACAATGTCGCTCATCCCATGCCAAATTAGTGGCATTACTATAATGTCGCTCATCCCATGCCAAATTAGTGGCATTACCATAATGTCGCTCATCCCATGCCAAATTAGTGGCATTACCACAATGTCGCTCATGACATGCCAAATTAGTGGCATTACCACAATGTCGCTCATGACATGCCAAATTAGTGGCATTACCACAATGTCGTTCATGACATGCCAAATTAGTGGCATTACTACAATGTCGCTCATCCAATGCCAGATTAGTGGCATTGGGAGCCGAATAGCTCAGTTGGTAGAGTGCCGGACTCGTAATCTTGGTGATCCTGGGGTTGCGGGTTCGAACCTCCGCCGGGGCGTTTCGGTACAGGGTTTTTTTTTCCCTCGGAGTTAACATTGGTTCTCACTCCATTTCCCACACAGTCCTGCGAATGAGACTACAAACCGAGGTTCCGTGTGTGAACGCACGCATAACATCTTGCACACATGTAAAATCCCATCACCAACTTTCGGAAGAGTAGGCCAGTTTGGCCGTTGGTATGGATGACACGTTACACATAGCATGCACCCTGCGTGAGAAATGGAAAGAATGAAGGAAGTAAGGAAAATGAGTGATCGATATTGAACGATACTGACTGGATGACACGGGAAACGACTGAATGAAGCGCCAGCTGGCAGCTCTTCAGTCGGCACTACCCAGGTAGGCAGCCCGTTGTGTAAACAAGTGTTGATTGTAAAGCGCTTAGAGCTTGGCCTCTAGCCGAGAATAGGCGCTGTATAAGTATTCATTATTATTATTATTATTACCATAATGTCGCTCATCCCATGCCAAATTAGTAGAATTACCAGAATGTCGCTCATGACATGCCAAAGTAGTGCCATAACTACAATGTCGTTCAACCCACGCCAAATTAGTGGCATTACCAGAATGTCACTCATCCCATGCCAAATTGGTGGCATTTCTTAACGATGTTGCTCATTCCGTTTTTTAAAATTAGTGGGTTTCTAAAATTGTTTTTCATTCCAGGGAAAATTTTAAGTGCCTTTACCAAAATGTTCCCTCATGCCATGCCAAAACTAGGGGCCCCATTCAACAATGTTGCCCATTTTTTTCCCAAAAAATTAAACTGGCTTTTCTCGCTTGTTGCTTACTTGGCCGTAAATTTTGACTGAACCGCGCCTTTCCCCAATAAAACACCTTTCCAAAGGAACCCCCGGGGAAAACCCCAAAGCCTAAACTCCCTTTCAAATCTTTTCCCGCATGACAACATGCCAATTTAAAATTTTAAATTGAAAAATTATATTTCCGCCCTTGGAAGCCCGGTTTATTATCCCTTTTGAAACCTGGCGTGTTGTTTAAAAAAAAATTAAAAAAAAATTTTTCATTTTAAAGCCATGGGGGGGTAAACATAATTTTGCAGGGCAAAAACTGTCCCGCTTGCTCAATGGGTTTCAAAATATCCCTCTATCCACAATTCCCCCCCCCCCATCCCCCCACACCCCCAACTTACCTGTTTGTTTTTTTCTCCATTTTCATCTCCTTTGTGTTTTGCTCGCGTACTGTATGTGCATAGCCTACACATAGGAAAAGTGGTATGTTTTTCCCTTTATGAATTGAAAACCCCGGTGCGAGCCCCGGGCGTGTTGATATTTTGGGTTTTGGGGAAGGTTTTGGGGGGGTGGGGTTTTTAACTTGTTCGTGTGTGTGAAAATTACTCACACACACCCACACACACACAACACAAAACCCCACACCAACACACCACACACACACCCCCCACCACACCCCCACCCCAACCCCCCCCCCCACACAGATTCTCTCTCTCCCCTCTCTCTCCCCCTTTTCTCTCTCCTATTCTATCTCTCTCTCTTTTCTCCCCTTTTCCTAAACCCCCCAATTTTCCGGGCCCCTTTCCCACCCCTTACCCTTTTCCAAAAACCCCTCCTTTTCACGCCGCACGCACACACACACACACACAAAACACACACAACACACACACACCCACCCAACCCACACAAAAACCCCACCCACCGCAAAACACGAAATACACAAAACCCCCACACGCCACCGCACCGCCCCCGCACCCTGCCGCCCAAACCACCCCCCGCCCCGGCACACCCGCACAACAACAACCACACACAACACACACACCCCACACACACACCCCCCCCAACACCCACACACAACCACCCCCCACACAACCAACAATAAAAGCCCAAAAAAGGGCCCAGGGCCCTATAAAACCACAAAAAAAATCCATTTCAAAGATAACGCAAAAAAGCCCCCGGGAAGAAAGATAGATAAAAAAATAAAAGGGAAAAAAAAGGCCCCGGGAAGAGGACAGACAGCCAAAAAAGGCAGGCAGAAAGAAAGACGAGAAAAAAAAGAAAGCCCGACAAACAGTAAAAGGGAAAGAAAAAAAAGAACGGCAGACAGACAGATTGAAAAAAAGGGAAAAAAAAGGGAAAAACGAAAGAAAGAAAAAAAAAAAAGAAAAAAAAGGGAAAAAAAAGAAAGAAGAAAGAAAAAAGAAAGAAAGAAAGGAAAAAAAACAAGATTAAAGTTTTTTTTTTTAAATAAAAAAAAGAAAAAAAAGAATTTAAACTACTTCGTAAGAGAAATTCAACTGCCCATCATTTCCCAATCGAACAGAACCGGGAAAAGAAAAGGGTCCAGGGGTGTGCAAATTCCGACCTCTCCTGAACCTCCCCCCAGCCCCCAAGATCTGAAAAAAAAAGGGGGAAAATTCTTTTTCTGAAAAAAAAAGTGTTGGCTTTTTTAGGGGTTTCCCAGGAGCGCTCTTTTGGACCCGGCACAGAGCGGTTTCCCCCTATTGTTATTTCCTCGGAGTTAAACCCCTTGGGAAAAATATGTGTTTTTTGTTTGTCAGAAAAAGTAAAATTTTCGTTGCCAGGTAAACCCAAATTTAGTAAAAATTTTAAATTTTATACATATATAAAATTATTTTTTTAAAAATTTTATAATATAAATATATAAAAATTATATATATATTTATATAAATATATTTTAAAAACATATAATTATACACACATTGGGAGAAAAATTTTATTTTTTAAAAACACAAAAGCAAACAGTTTTTTTTTAAATTGTATAATTCCCCCCAAATAAAAAATTTTCGCTTAAAAGCTTCTTCAGTAATGGAAAATGTTTAAAAAAACCCAAAATAAAAATTTTATAAGGAAACATTAAACAAGAAAAGTTAAAAGAAACCTTTTTTCTGTACAAATCAAAAAAACCCTTTTTCCCCCGTCCCCATTCATGTATCCCGTTTCACACTCACTCTCTTGCCCAAATGTATCGGGTTTCCTTCATTTCACCCTTCCCCCTCACGAAAAACCCCCGGCGTTATTTTCCCCAGCCCAAATACCACCCCCCCACTCTCTCTCTCCCCCTTCCTCCCCTCCCCCCCTAATCATCGGAAAAATAACCCTTTAATCAAAGACAAACAAAACCAATCGATCGTTTGATAATGGCAAATGAAGATAGCTAGCTAAACCCAATAGGAATTCCCCCAAAAAAAAAAGTAGAAAAAAGGGGGAAACGTTTATAAACAGTTGTTTTAAATAAAATTAAGAAAGAAGGACGGCCCCAAACCCCCCACTGCCGCCCCCTCTTCCATTTCGTGCCCCTTCCTATCGCAGGATCTGTAATCGCAACCCAAACATTTTTAAAAAGACTATAAAATTTTTGAGAAAAAAAACTAAAAGCCCTTTCCAAAACTAAAACGAAATCCCCACACCTAACCCCCCCCCTTTTACCTGTTTCGGGAGCCAGCGGCAAAACCTTTTCCGGTCCCAAAAGGGAAAACCCACCCCTCCTGTGTGGCCCTAAAAGGCCCGCCAAAAATGACACCCCGCACCCCTTAAATTCTCTCTTCTCTCTCCCTTTTTTCCCCTCTCTCCGCTCTCTCTCCTCTCACTCTCCTCCTCCTCCCGTTTCCCCCTGTTTTTTCTTTTCCTCCCTCTCTTCTCTCTCTCTCTTCCCCTCTCTCTCCTTGTCGGACATCCGCCTCCACCAACCAGTCCCCACTGCACTAAAACCTTTCCTAAAACAACTTTTAATCATTTAGAAAAAAAATCCTGGCACTTTGGGAAGTCGGGATTTTTTAAACTTTGAGCGCCAGTGCATGGACCCAAAATCTTTTGCCCAACGGGAACCCCCTGGGAAGGGCCCAAAGTCAAAGCTACCCATCCCCCACAGCCCCAAACCCCCGCATTTTTTTTAAACCAGACATTTTTCCAAAATTAAACCCCCATTATTTACCTAAGTTTATGTTATCCCTTTTTTAATGTCTTCCCCTTTCTTTCCAAACCCTCCCAAATATTTTTTTTATCAATCTATTTTTTCTATCTGTTTATCCTACCCCCTTTTTGGCCCCCTTTTTAAAAAAAAGAAAAAAAATTTGAATCCCTTCTTTTAAAAATTTTTTCTTTCTGTTTTCTTGCCATTTTTTTTTCCAATAGTACTTTAGCTTTTTAAATTCATTTATCTTTTTTCATTTTTTTTCTATCACTTGTAACAGCAAAAAATAACAACACAATAAAAATTTAATAAAAAAAACAAACATAAACCCGGTAATAATGAAAACGAGGGTTGATGAGTTGATGTTTGAATGATGATGATAAAGATGATGTTTTGATAAATGATGAAACAATAAAAAATTTAAACAATTAAACCAAGGAACAAAAATTTAAAGTTTTTAATCAAGATAAAAAAAGGTTTAAATGATAAAAATAATAACAAAAATTGTTAATGATATTTTTTGTAATGACAATAACAACAAGGGACGATGATTTTGATTTGATAATAACAATCTAACCCATAATCATGTTTAATAATGTTAATAATAATGATCCCTAATGATGAGGGTAGAAATTTTCTAATAATAACGAAAAATGATAAAAACTTTTTAATGAAAATTGTTTAATAATTTTAATGAACCCCATTAAAAACAAGGATATACAAATTAAATTAATATAATATTTAACAATAAAAAATGTTAAAATGATAATAATATGAAAAATATAATAATAACGGGATGGGGGTAAAATTACGATTGATAAATATTTCAGTTGTTTTTTGGGGGGGTTTTGAAAGTTTTTTTGTTGTTACCCGTCATCTGTACTATTCATCCCTGTTTGAACTTTTTTTCTTTCCCCATTTTCGAATTTATATTAAAAATGTTCAAATCTTTTTTCATTTTTTTATTTCTATTATACATTGTATCAAATTTTCTTTCTCATTTTTATATTTCTGTTACGTAATGATATGATGGGGAAAGATTGGGTTTTAAAGGTTGGGTGGCGGTTGTCGTTTTTGTTTTTTGTTGTTTTCGTTGTATATTCTTCTTTCTTCCCTTTTTTTTTTCTTTTTCTTCTTCTTCTTTCTTCTTCTTCTTTTCCCCTTCTTTTTTCTTTTTCCCTTTTTCTTTTTTTCTTTTTCCTCTTCCTCTTTTTTCTTCTTCTTTTTTCTTCTTCTTTTCCCCTTTTTCTTCTTCTTTCTTTATTTCTTACTATTCTTCCCACTTCTTCCCCCCCCTTTTTTTTTCCCCCTTTTTTATCATTATTTTTTATTCCCCTTTTTCAGTAGTTGTAGTAATTTTTTCGTTGTTGTTTTTGTTTTCTTTGGGGTATGTTGTCGTCGTCTTCGTGTCGTCGTTTGCTGTATCCCCTCAACATCATCATCTTCCAATTTAAACATCATCCTTTTCACATCATCGCCCCCACAAACACTTTAACCCCCCATCTTCTTTTTTAGGGGGTTTTCCCCCTTTTTCCCTTTTGTAAAATTTTGTCCCTCTACTGTTTTTTTTCCACCAAGTCTTCAGGGTTTTAAGAGAAACACGAAAGAGGTTTAAATGACTGTTTGTTCCCCCCTCTCTTTTCTCCTCTCTCTCTCTCCCCTCTCTCTCTCTCTCTTCTCTCTCTCTCTCTCTCCCCCTTCCCCCTCTCTCTCTTTTTCAACCCCACACTCTCTTTTTCTCCCTCCTTTTCCCCCTAATTCTCCTCTCTTCTCTCTTTTCTCTCTCTCCCTTTTCCCCTCTCTCTCTCTCGTCTTTTTCCCCTCCCCTTTTTTTCCCCCCCTCCCCTTTCTCTCCCCTCTCTCACCTCTCTCCTCTCTCTTCTCTCCCCTTCTCTCTTCTCTTCTCCCTCCCCCTCTCTATCTCTCTCTGGCTCTTTGTTTTTCGAACCAATAAATTTTAGGGTTTTTTCTCTTAAAGTTTCAAAATTTTCCCCCCAGCATTCGCCCCCCTATTTTAGCCAACCACAGGGAGGGAAACCGTGAGAACGGGCCCCAAAAAAAGGAAAAAATTAAGGGAACAAAATAGGAAAAAAAAAAAACCCCCAATTTTGATTGGTTGTAAATGTATTTCCCTTTTTAATATAAATGTTTTGTATTCAAAAACCCCTGCGGGGTTTCCCCCCCGTAAAAGTAGATGTTTTTTTACTTTAGATTTAAAAATTTTTTTTGGGAATTTTAGTAAACTAGAATTATTTCTTCGTCGCTTGTTTGTTTTATCGAAAATAAATTGCCTCCTTTCCTCAATACGTCCTTTGGGCTAAAAATTTTTTTGGGTTCCTCGTATCTGAATTTAGGTTTAAATAGTTTGCCCACGGTTTTCAGTTTTATGTAAAAATGGGGAAAAATAAATCGCCCCCCCCCTCTTCTCTCTCTCTCCCCCCCTCTCCTCTCCTCTCTCTCTCTCTCTTTTCTACTCTCTTTTCTCCTAGTGAGGGGGTGTTTTGGGGGGTTGGTTGTGTGTGTGTGTGTGTGTGGGGGTGCGGCGTGCGTGCGTGCGTGCGTGGTGCGTTCGTGCGTGCGTGCGTGCGTGCTGCGTTGTGTGGTTTTGTTTGTGTGTTTTGGTGTGTTTGGGGTGTGGGGGTTGGGGTGTGGGTTTTGTGTGTGGGTTGTTTTGTGTGGTTTGAGGGAAGTCAAAAAATTTAAATTTTGAGATCGAACCAATTTAATAAGCAGAAAATCTGCTTTTTTACATACGTGAGTGTTGTGTTGTGTGTGTGGTATGTGTGCGTCTGCGTTCCCTGGGCGTGGTGCGTTGCGTGCGTGCCCCTTTCGTTTGTGTGTGGGGTGTGTGTGGTGTGTGTGTGGGGTGTGTGTGTGTATGTGGGGTGTGTGTGTGTGTTTTGTGTGTGGTGGTGTGTGTGGTTTTGGGTTTTCGTCCCGTATGACTGTTTTCTGTCCCCGGTCTGTATCTTTTGTGGTGCATGTGTTTTTTCGTGCGCATGTTTCCCCGAGTTTGTGCCCATGGTCCCGTGCATTTGTATGTGTATGTGGGTGGGGATGGGGGGGATTTTTTTGGGGTTTTGCAAATATTATGTGTTGTTTTTTCTTCAATTAAAGTCCACCCAAAAAGCCGGGTGTTGTTTAACCAGGGAAAACAAAAAAAACAGAAAACAGGTACTCGATGCAACAAAGAAATTTCAAAAAGAAAAGTGACAAAACCCCGTTTAAACCTTTAAAATGATCCTGTTTTGTGTCCATTATTACAAACTATTTCGGGGAAACCCGGGAAGGTTTTGTTACTCCCGACCCCCAACCCTGAAAAGCGAAATTTGGATTTTAAAAAGCACGTTTTTCTTGTAGTCGGGTGGGGAGGGGAAAAAAGTTTTTTTTTAGAATACAAAATCTTTTTTTATAAACAAATTTGAAATCTATTTGGGGAGAGGCTTTTTTTCCCCATCACTTTCCCCCATCCAGAAAAGCGTTTCCCGCATATGGGATTAGTAAAATGTGGGATTTTGGGCGTTTTTTTTTGAAAAACAAACAAACAAAAACAAAGCCCCCCTTCCACTGCACTTTATTCTTGATCCGGATTTATTAAAAAGGAAAATTTTTTGAAATTCCCTTAAAAGAGGGGAAGAGAGAGAGGGGAGAAAGAAAAGATAGAGAGAGAGAAAAGGGGAAAAAAGGGAGGAGAGAAGTAGGAAAAGAAAAAAAAAAAAAAGAAAATTTTGATTCATTTAAAAGGTTTTGCCCAAACGAGCATCAAACTTATTATTTTTTTGTCGGAAAAAAGTTTTATTTTTGCTTAAAAGTTTTAAAATGAAAAAATCCAAAAAAAGCGTGCTTGCACCCCCCCCCATTTGACACATCTATTTCCAAGCACACTCCCCTCCCCCAACGTTTCGTGCATGCGCGCACACACACACACCAAAACACACACACCCCACACCCCCACACCCCACCCACACACCCCACCCACACATTATATATAATTTTATTTTTTTTTTTTTAACAAAAATTTAAAAACCAAAAACCCCAAAATGGGTGCTGAAAGGGCACTGGGAACTGCCCCCCAAAAAAAAAACATGCCCCCAAAAACCCAAAAATTCCCCCCCCACAGCCAATATTGTTTTTACCAAAGGGCACCCCGGTTTTAAAATCCGAAAATTTAAAAAAGAAACCAAAAATAGGGATTACTGAAAAAAAACTTTCAAAAAACCAAAATTTTCCCAAAACCCAAAAAAATCATTCA
The DNA here is from genome assembly GCA_018398815.1 of Conus ventricosus. NCBI lineage: Eukaryota > Metazoa > Mollusca > Gastropoda > Neogastropoda > Conidae > Conus > Conus ventricosus. Next base: position 35,756,843 of record CM031599.1, on the reverse strand, counting down.
AAAATGAAAAAAAAAAATCCAAAAAAAACTGAGTAAATCATTTGGAAAAATCAAAGATAAAAAAAAAGACTAAAAGTATATCATGGGGAAAACCAAAAAAATTAACCCAAAACTACCCTTTCCCCTAAGTTCCCCCGAAAAAGGTCTAATATGCCCCAAACCAACCCCTTAAAAACCGAACCCCAAAATTAAAATTATTTTTCCCCAAAAAAATGGGAAACTTTTTACACAGGTTTTCCCCCGGGAAAGGCCCAAAAAAAAACAAAAAACCCCAAAAAACCCACAAAACCCCCCACACCCCAAAAACACACCCCAAAAAAGAAACAAAAGGCCCCAACAAAAACAAAATATTTCCCCCCAAAGGGCCAAATTAAAAACCTTCCCCACAAAAACCCCTAAAAAAACTATCGAAACAACCTTTTTTTCGAAATTTTAAACCCCCAAATTTAAAAATTTTAAACCCCAAAGCCCCCAAAATTTGGCCCGGCCAGTTTGGGACAAACTGTTTTTTTAAATAAAAAAATAAAAAAAAATAATAAAAAAGGCCCCCGAACAAAAAAAGGGAAAAACAAGCCAAAAGGAACAAATTTTCAGGGGCCCCCCCCAAGGTAATGACCTTGGGGGTTTTTTTTAAAAAAATTTTTTTTTTTCTTTTTTTATTGAAGAAAACGAAAAAATGGGGGGGAATTTAATTATTTTAAATAAAAATTTTTCAAAAAGTTGCCCCAAGGGTTTTTACTTTTTCGAAGGCCGTTTTTTTTGTTTACTTATATAATATATAATTATTTTATAAAAAATATATATATCTTAACAAATTTAAATAGTGGGGGAAAACAAGTCAAGGCCAACCCCAAATTTTTTCCGTCAAAAGTAAAAAACCCCCAAATTTTTAATACAAAAAAATTTTAGGGGGGGGAATTTAAGATAATAAAAAAAGGACCCAAAAAATAATTATAAAAATTTTAAAACCCCTTTACTACTGGTTGAGGGGAAAACCCCCGAAAAACCCCTTTTTAAAAGGAAAATCTATTTGTTGGTCCTATTTTCCCTTAATTATATTTTGTGAACCTTTTGTTTTTATTTTCAAAAAACAAAAAAGTCCAAAAACCTCGTTGCCAACCAACCCAATTTTTTCAAAAAAAATCCCCCCCCCCCCCCCTTTTTTAATAAAAAAAACCAAAAGGGGGGGTGGGGGGGAAAATAAAAATTTTTAAAAAAAAGGGGAAAAAATGAAACCGAGAAAATTAAAAATTTTCCTACAAAACTTTAAACCCTTCAAGGTGGAGGAATCAAAAGTTGAACCCCTCTTTTATTTGGGCCTTCTACGTTTTTCCCTAAAACCCAAAAAACATTTGGTTTTGAATTGGCAAATACAAACCCATTATCCATCCCGTTTGTTTCCCCAAGGGGTTTCCCAAAAAAAATCCCCCCTCCAAAGGGAGGCGGAAAAGGGATTTCCAGTAAACGAAATGTTAAATAAAAAACTTAAAAAAAAAAATTTGCAACTTTCCTTTGGGGCCCCCTCCCGGCCAAACACCCCCCAAATGGTTCCCCCCCCCAAACCCCCAACCCCCCCAAAGGGTAAATTCCCCCTTTTGAACCAAAAACGGGGGATAAAGGTTTATAAACCCCTTGGTTCGCTTCACTTTTCAAATTAAAAATTTTCACCCGGGTAAAAATTTCCTCCTTTTTCCATTACCCCCCCCCCTCCTCTCTCCTTCTCCCCTTCCTCTTTTCCCTTCCTTTTCCCATTCTCTTTTTCCCCCTTTCTTTCTTCTTTCCTCCTTTGTGTTGAAAAAAACCCGCCAAGGGAACAAACCCAAGATTTAAAATTTTGGAAACCATGCCAAAAGGGAAAACCCCAATTTCCCCTGAACGGTGTCGGGGGGGTTCAAAAGGGGTTTACCCCTCAAAAAAAAGGAAAAAAAATTCGCAAAAAATGGAAAATTTAAAAAGGATTTCCGGGAAAAAAAATTAAAAAAAAGGCCCCTTTTAAACCCCCCCCTTTTTCTCTCTCCCCTCCCCTCTCTTCTCTAAACTCTCTCTCCTTTTTCTCTCCCTCTCCTCTCTCTTTCTCTCTCTTTTTTTAACCAAAAAAACCTCCTTTATCAAAAACCTTTCCTTCTCCTTCCTCCCCTTTTCCCCCCTTTCTCCTCTCTTTTAAAAAAAGGGTGGGTTTTAAAAAGCATTTGGTTAAAATTTCTTATTTCAAACCCTGAAAAAATGGGAAAAAAAGGGGTTCGGGCTTTCTTGGGCTTTCTTTTCCCCCTTTTCTTTCTTCTCTCCTCTCTCTCCTCCTTCTCTCCTCTCCTCTCTCTCCCCTCCTCTCTCAAATTTTCCCTTTTTTTCCCCCCCAAACCCCAATCTTTCCCTTTTTCCCCTCTTTTTTCCCCCACAAAATTCAAAATTTTTTTTCCCCTTTTGGGGGTTAAAGGGGGAAAAAAAACCCCTTTGGTATTTTTAATTAAATTCCCAAAAAGGTAAAATTTTTTTTTCCGAAATTTTTCCATTTTTCCTTTTAAAAAAAAACCCCTTCTTTTCCCCCCTTTTCTTCCCCAACCCCAAATTTAAAAAGGTTTTTTAAACCTTTTGGAAATGCCTTTAAATTTTTAAAAAAAAAAAAAAAAACCCCGAGATTTCAAACCAAAATTGGGCAAAAATTTTTAAAAAATTTTAAAAATTTAAAAATTTGGGCATTCAAAAACGGAAAAAACAAAAACGGAAAGGGGAAAAAACCAAACCCTTTCCCCCGTGTAAATTTTGGGGGAATGGGGCCAACGGCCCGGGTTAGGAAAAAGGGAAACAAAGGGGGGGGGGGCAAGGGGGGTTTGGGGAAAAAAAGAAAGGGTTTTTGGCCGGGTGGTTTAAACCCCTTGGTTTTTAAGGGGAAAAATTAAATTTAAATTTTAAAGGGGGAAAAAAAAAAAAAAAAAAAAAAAAAAAGGGGGTTTTGGGGGGGGAAAAACAGGGAAGGGGGTTATAACAAAAAAAGGGAAAATTGGGGGGGGGGTTTCGTAACTGTTGGGTGAATTTAAGGGTTGGGGTGTGTTTTTTTGGGAAATTTTTGTTATTTTGTGGGTTTTTTGGGAAGGGGATTTTAAATTGGTAAGGGGGAAAATTTTTAAAAAAAAAAAAAAAAAAGGGGGTGGGTGGGGATTTTGGGAAATAAAAAAGGGGTTTGATTGGGGTTGCTGTAATCTGTATGAAGGGGTGAAGGGGTTTTGGTGATGTTGTGGTTTTGGGTTTGGGGTTTTGGGGTAGGGGGAAGGGGTTTTTTGGGGGGGGGGGATATTGGGAGTTTAGGTTGGATTGGGGTTTTGGGGGGGATGTTTTTCCAGTTTGGCCCCAAAATTTGGGGGTTTTGGTTTTGGGGTTAAAATTTTCCCGGGACTGAAAAAGTGCGGACTTTTGGGAAATTTTTTCCCTTTTGGATTTGGGTTGGTTGTGGGGGCGGGGCGGGTTTGGGCGGGGTGGGGGTCCCTTTGGTGGTTTTTACTGGGGGGGTTCGTTTTAAATGGACCGCACCAAAGGAGGCGGGGGTTTTTGTTCCGGTTTGAAATGGAAACGTTTGATGGAAGGGGGTTTTTTGGGGTTTTTAAATGGGGCCTTTTGGGTTTGGGGGGGATTTTAGTGGGAGGGCGGGGGGTAGGGGTAGGCCCCGTGGGTTTTGTTTTTCCTTTGGGGGATGGGGTTTTGGGTTTTTTCCTTTTAAGGAATGGGGTTTGGATAAGGCCTTTTGGGGGGCAATGTGCAAAAGGGGTTTTAAAGGGAACCCCGGGGGAAGGGGGTTGGGGTGGAAAAAATTGGGTTTTCCTTTTTTGGTGCTTGGGGAGAGTGTTTTATCCTTGGTGGGCGGGGTCTGCGAAGAAGGGGGGGTTTGGGGAAAAGTAATTTGGGGATTGGGCTTTTGTGGTGGTTTGGGAGGAAATTTAGTATGGGGGGTGTCGGTTGGGGTTTGGGGGGAAGAATTAGAATTGGGTTTTTGTAGGGTCTTTTTTAGGGGGAAAGGGATGTCTAAGGGAAATTGACCGGCTTTCGAAATGGTGTAATGAGTCGGGTTTGGTTTGGGAAAGGGCTGGGGAAAGTTTTAGGGGAAATTGAGGAGGTTTGTTTTTTTGGCCTTTGAGCCACATCTTTTTCCCCCCCCCCCCAAAAAAAGCCCCCTCAAATTTCCCCAACTTTTTCCCAACCTTCCCTAAACTATCCGATAACCAAAACCATTTTGCAAATCCGTCAACCTTTCCCAACCTCACCATCTCCCTAAAGAAGGCCCCCACTTCCCAAAAAATCCATTTTCTACAAAACCCCCCCGACGCACATGATTTCCAGGCCCAAATCTTCCCCCCACCCCCCACTAAAGGAAAACATCCCCTACCCCACAATTTTTCCGTCTTCGCCGGGCTCTGCTCCCGCCCGGGGAAAACCCTTTACCCATACAACAGCCAAAATGTCACAATTTTTCACCCCAAAAAGCGGATACCCCCTTCCCATCATCAATTTCAGCACTTTCCCCCGCCCATAGCTGTATCCAAACATCTGCTCTGGGCACCCAGCTCCAACCAAAACAACAGACCCACAGCTACCTCCCCTACCAACCCCCAAAAACCCTTCCCCCCCTTTTAGGATCCCAAATCCCAATTGGCAAAAATTTTACATAACCAAAACCCCCTTTCCTAAAAACCCCCCTGATCCAAATTTAAACGTACCCAAAAACCCCCTTTAAAAACCCCCCCTCGTGCGGTTTCCCGTTTTTTAAAAACCACAAATACACCCCCAGGTTCTCACCCCTTCCCCCAAACCCCCCTGCAAAACTGCCCCCTCACCCAAAAACCCGACACCCCCTAAGGGCCCCAAAAACTCCTTCACAGCAAAGCACATTTCCTTTTCCCGGCCGCAACATTATTTTCCACCAATGGCCCGGGTGTTTTGGCAAAATCTCCCCCGGGGAAAAGGCCAGCACACCAAACAGGCATCTTGAACAACCCGGGCCCAATCCCCCACCGAAACCCAAAAACCCCCCGGGCCCCACACTTCAACCACCCCAAACAAAATTTTGACCATGTCCAAAATCATGGCACTCTGGCCGTACAGGTGGAAAAGCTTTGAACGCACAATTTAAAATCCCATTCCCCCCCTTTCCCCGGGGCCCCCACCCCCCCCAAGGCCTTTAATATCCAACAATAACCCCCAAAAAACACAACTAAACCCCCTTCCAAAACCAGTTTTTCAAAAATCCCTTTCCAACACAACCCCACATACACACACACATTTCACAAAATTTCATACCCACCACCAAAACCCTTTACTCACCTTTTCAAAAAGGGGTTTCGCAAACCTCCCTCTATTTAATCCTTTGTTTTGTATTATCCTTTCCCCCTTTAAAACCCCCACCCACCCCCTTTTTTTTTTTTTTTTTTTTTTTTTTTTCCCCCTTACCCTTTTTATTTAACCACCATTAACCCCAAAACCCTCCCCAAAGATATCACACCATCCCCAAAAACTGGGCACACAACCCCATCATATCACACACACACACCCCCCTGACGCAAACCCCCCCCCCCCCCCCCCCCCCCCCCTTTCCCTTTCCTTTCCCATAATCCCCCTGGCCGCAAAGTCATTTCCGCCCCCCAAACACAGGAAAAAACGGAAGAGTAATTTTTTTATTCGTTTTTTGTTTTTCGTTGTTTTTTCTGGCCCCAAATGTTAAAGGGGATTTATTTTTTTTCCCCGAAGAAGGGGCCCAATGGTTGAAAAGCATCTTTTCCCTTTTCTTGTGGGTTTTTGTCTTAAAGTCATTTGCGGTAAGTTTTAAACAAAATCTATTTCCCAACTTAAAACTAAAAAAAATTTTAAAATAAAATGAAAAATAAAAAAAGAAATAAAAGAAAAAAAACGGGAAATTATCAAAATTATCTACAAAACAAGTCCTTTCAGAATAACAGAAGCCGTGCCTTGGCCATACTTAGCTTTTCTGCTTTCTGTTTTTAAAAGAATTCACATTTACATTTGGAAAGTGAAAATCGAACGCAAAGTTTTTGTAGCCTGATTTCAAAAAAAAGGTGTTTTGAGTGAAGAACATTTTTGTCGTCTTTTATCTTAAACACCCAAAAAGGGGTTTGAAACGAACGGCGAAAAGAAAAATTTTCCCCGCACCAAAAATTGATTTAACGTCATTGAAAATTCCCTTGAACGTTTATTTGTGAAGAAGTGAGAGCAGATTCTGAATTGTTCACTTTTTATTTTTGTGGCTCCCCAAAGAAGTAAGGGCTGCTGTAATTTTAATATCTAAAAGTAACGATTTTTTTTTTTTGGTGCTGGAAAACAAATTAAGTTGGAAAAAAGTCCCTCTATGTTAAAACCCGGGAAACAACTAAAAAGGGAGCCATCGCGATAATTTATGAAAATGGAAACTTTTCCAAAAAAAAAAACCCAAAAACCTTTTTTTTTCCTAACAAGCAACAAAAAGGCAAAAATCAAAACTTTAAACTGTAAATACAATGTTTTGGAAACAAAAAAATTTTTAAAAGGGGAATTTTGTTTTTTAGGACGAAAAAAAGTTCACACACCCCCCCCACGCATGCAGGCAGGCAAAGGGAGGCACAAAAAAACACGCAGCAAAGCACCCCACGCAGCAAAGCACGCCCACGCACGCACGACGCACGCAAACAACAAACACCAAAACCTTTTTCTTCCAGGGGTTTTAAAAACCAAAGGGAACTTTAAGGGAAAGATTTTTAAAAAAGGGCAACATAAAGTAAACCCCAAAAAGATGTATAAAATAAAGGAACTGGGACAAGAAAAATTGCCATGATAAAAAGGGAAAAAACCGATACATGGGACTATCAAATTTTTGATTAATCAAAGGGAAAAGGCTATATGAAGTCCATACTTCATTTAAAATGTGCCAAAAAATGAACCGTTTGTGGGAATTTTTTAAAACATTTACTGGCCCATAAATTTGGGGGGAAATAAAAAAATGTTTGGGTGGAATTTTCCCCATTTTTTCATAGTTTCATACATGTTTTTATAACAAATTTGAAAATTTGGGATTTGTTTGAACAAAGTTTTCCCCATTAAAAATTTACCCAAACCCAAAGGGGAAAAAGGGTTTTGTTAAAAAGTTTTTTTGCAAATTCTCATTAAAAATTTACGATTTAATAGAATTCTAAAAAAAGAAAAGTAAAATTTTCCACTATACAAAAAAGGGGCAACGGGATCCAAAATTTTTTTCCCCCCTTTTTTTTCACCCAAAAAAAACCCCTTTTTATTTTAAATTTTTTTAAAGGTTTTTTAAATTTTAGGAATTTTTTAAAAAAAGAAAAACCCAAAAACGTTTTTTTGTTTAAAATTTTTTGGAAAAATTTTTTTGTTTTTGGCCCAAACCTTTTTTTTTTTTATCCCCAAAGGCCGGGGGAAATTTCCCCCCGGAAAGGAAATGAAGAAGTAAGGAAAATGTGATCGATATTGAACGATACTGACGGGATGACACGGAAACGACTGAATGAAGCGCCAGCTGGCAGCTCTTCAGTCGGCACTACCCGGGTAGGCAGCCCGTTGTGTAAACAAGTGTTGATTGTAAAGCGCTTAGAGCTTGGCCTCTAGCCGAGAATAGGCGCTGTATAAGTATTCATTATTATTATTATTATTACCATAATGTCGCTCATCCCATGCCAAATTAGTAAATTACCAGAATGTCGCTCATGACATGCCAAAGTAGTGCCATAACTACAATGTCGTTCAACCCACGCCAAATTAGTGGCATTACCAGAATGTCACTCATCCCATGCCAAATTGGGTGGCATTTCTACGATGTTGCCATTCCGTGTTAAATTAGTAGGATTACTACAATGTCTTTCATTCCATGCCAAATTAGTGCCATTACCACAATGTTGCTCATGACATGCCCAACTAGTGGCATTACTACAATGTTGCCCATCTATGCCAAATCACTGGCATTTCTCGCTTGTTGCTTACTCTGGGCCGTCAATTGACTGAACCGCAGCCATTCCAATCAACACCTCTTCCATGGAACCAAGGGATAACAAAGCCTAAACCTCCTTTCAAATCTGATTCGCATGACAACATGCCAATTCTTTTAAATTTGAGAAGTTATATTTCCGCTCCTTGGCAAGACGGTTATTATGCTGTTTGTATCCTGTGCAGTGTTGATTGAATTATGGGGAAAAATGTCATGTTAGCCATGGGGTGACATAATGTTCCCATGCAGAAACTGTCCCGCTTGCTCAGATAGGTTCAGAATATCCCTCTATCCACACCTATCCCTCCCCCCCATCCCCCACACCTCCAACTTACCTGTTTGATTTTTTCTCCATGTTTCATCTGCTTTGTGTCTGCTCGCGTACGTGTATGTGCATAGCCTACACATAGGAATGTGCGTGTATGTGTGCCTGTATATGTAAGTGTAATACCGTGCGAGCGCGGGCGTGTGTGTGTATGTGTGTGTGTATGTGTTTGTGGGGTGGGGGGGTATTTGTACTTGTGCGTGTGTGTGCAAATACTCATCACACACCACACACACACACACACACACACACACACACACACACACACACACCACACACACCACACACACACACACACCACAACAAACACACAGAGTCTCTCTCTCTCTCTCTCTCTCTCTCTCTCTCTCTCTCTATCTCTATCTCTCTCTCTCTCTCTCCCCTCTAAAGCCTTCAATTTCCGCTCCCTTCACTCCCTTATCTGTCCACAATCCCACCTGTTCACGCACGCACGCACACACACACACACACACACACACACACACACACACACACACACACACACACACACACACACACACACACACACACGCACACACGCACATACACACACGCACACACGCACGCACGCACGCACGCACGCTCGCACGCACGCACGCACGCACGCACGCACACGCACGCAAAACACACACACACACACACACACACACACACACACACACACACACACACACACACACACACACACACACACACACACACACACACTAATGAAAGTCAAAAAAGGCATGGCTATCAAACCAGCTAAATAAATCCACTCTAGATAACGCAGAAAGCACAGTAAGAAAGATAGATAGAAATAAATAAAGAGAGAAAGAAAGAAAGGACAGACAGAGAGACAGACAGACAGATAGGCAGGCAGAAAGAAAGACAGAGTAAAAGAAAGAAAGACAGACAGACAGATCAACAGAAAGAAAGAAAGACAGGCAGACAGACAGATTGAAAGAAAGAAAGAAAAGAAAGAACGAAAGAAAGAAAGAAAGAAAGAAAGAAAGAAAGAAAGAAAGAAAGAAAGAAAGAAAGAAAGAAAGAAAGGGGAAAAAGAACAAAGATTAAAGATTTTTTTTTAATCAAGAAAGAAGGAAAGAAAGAATTAAACGTACTGTCGATAAGAGAAAGTTCAACTGTCGATCATCTGCCCAGATCGAACAGAACCAGGAAAGAGATAAACGATCCAGAGTGTGCATAGTTCCGACCTCTCACTAGAAGCCTCATCCACAGACCAAGATCTGAAAGGGAAACTGGGAAATCTTTTCTGAGATAAAGTGTTAGCTTTTTTAGTGGTTCCCAGGAGCTGCTCTGGTTTGGAGCAGGCACAGAGCGCGATTCCCTATTGCTTATTTCCTCGGAGTTATAGACAAGTGGGAAAACTATGTGTATGTTTGTTTGTCAGAAAAAGTCAAATTTTCGTTGCCAGGTAGAACGGCAATTAGTAGAAATCTTAATCTTTATACATATATATATATATATATATATATATATATATATATATATATATATATAATATATATATATATATATATATATACATATAATTATACACACACTTGGAGTAAAATTATTTTTTTAAAAACACAGAAGCAAACAGTTTCATTTTAAATTGTATAATCTCCAATACAATTTTCGCTTAAAAGCTTCTTCAGTAATGGCAACTGTTTAAAGAAGCACACTATATATATAAGGTACATTAAACAAGAAAAGAGTTCAAGAAACCTTTTTCTGTACAAATCAGACAAACCCTTTTTCTCGTGCATTCATGTATCCACGTTCACACTCACTCTCTTGCCCACATGTA
>CM031599.1:35734245-35741745 GCA_018398815.1 Conus ventricosus | reverse complement strand
CTGAAAACACTTTCAAAACCAGATACGCAAACCATAAACAGTCATTCAAAAATGAAAAATACAAAAATCAAAAAGAACTGAGTAAATACATTTGGAAACTCAAAGATAAAAAAATAGACTACAGTATATCATGGAAAATCATAAAAAGAGTAACACCATACAACATATTTCCAAAAAATGCAACCTATGTTCCACAGAAAAATGGTTAATATTATGCAAACCATACTTAGCAACTCTGAACACAAAAGTAGAAATAGTGAATAATTGCAGGCACAAGTGGAAATCTTTGCTAGCACATTCCACCTGAACAGGCCCGAACACAAAACACACACACACACACACACACACACACACACAGGCCCCACGTGCAGCAAACGAAACCCGCACACACAGAGACAAGATCAGGTCCCGCACGCCATAAAAGACCGTTGGCGTGCCACAAAAAGTCATCCTGAGGAGAGAGACATATCTTGAAACAAGCTTGTAGATGAATTTTAGCACTTCATTTTAATAATATTTTTAACAAATGTTGCTCCCCAAGGGGTTGAGCTTTTTCAGATTTTTAAGGACGTTTTTATACTGTTTATCATATATATATATATATATATATATATAATATATAGTGCTGAACAAATAAATAGTGGGAGAAAACAAGCTCAGGTTAACAATTCTTCAGTCATTATAGTAATGACTTGGCAAAGATTTGAATTATAATTTTGTTTTCTTTTTTTTATATTGAAGATGACGAAAATGGGGGGAATATATTATAAATATGAGAAACCCTTCACTAGCTGCCTGAGGGAACCATCGTACTCCCCTTCGAAGGCAGATCTATTTGTGTGTGTACATATATATATATATATATATATATATATATATATATATATATATATCTGAACAATAAAGTAGTGGGGGAAAACAAGTGCAAGCTAACAATTCTTCCGTCATAGTAATGACTTGGCAAAATTTGAACTTAATACAAAACAAACAAAAGGAGGGGGTGGGGGGGGAGATGAAGATGAAGTAAATGGGAACATGAGACCAAGAAAATACATCATAAATATGAAAACCCTTCACTAGCTGTGTGAGAGAACCATCGTAATCCCTGTTGAAGGCAGATCTATTGGCATTGCGTGCTTCTACGCCTTTCGTCCGCTGGATCGGACTCATCAGGAAGACACGGCTGTTTGTGTTTGTACTCTTGGCGTCAAATAGAGACACACCACAGTCCATACCTCTGTGGTGTTCTCACCACCAAGGGTTCAAAAAAGAATCCAACAGCACCTCCAAAGCAGCCAGCGAAGGGTAGTAAAGGAAACAAAACGAAAGTGTGGAGAGGATAAAAGTTGCTTAAAAACAAAGAACATTATGCAAACAGTGTAAAGTGTAGGGACAATCTTTGAGCCTACAATGCTTGAGGATCCATTCAAGGATGCAGGGGAGATCAAAAGATATGGAACAGTCTGAGTGGTCAGCTCTACTGTTCAATAATAACCCAAGCATTTTCAGCGGCTAAGAATTGTGCAAATACATGTATACTCATTATCTCGCTGTTTGGGTTTCCTCATGTCTCCCTAGCAAACTCCTCCGTTCTCTATAAGGGCAGCCTCTTTGGGGAATGGCCCGATTCCCGAGATAATACGTAACCCATGTCTACATCATCTACATAATTTGTCTTATCTTTCCTAGCGCTGTGCTTGCATTCAGTGTCCAAGGACGACTGCCGAGAGATGTTCTGAACTTTGAAAGCGATGGCAAGGGTATGGAAATTCACTTTCATGAACGCAGTCGTTATGGTCATACCTACAATCTGGATTCGCTACACTTTTGCACATTTGATTGGCATTTCCGAAGCTTTTCCTAGCCGATCACCCCCCCCCCCCCTCTCTCTCTCTCTCTCTCTCTCTCTCTCTCTCTCTCTCTCTCTCTCTCTCTCTCTCTCTCTCTCTCCTCTCTGTGTATACAGAAATAAACCTGCACACTGTATATCAAACACCAAGATATTAAACGTTGCATGCGAATATCCATGCAAACAGAAAACACAGATTTGCATGTGAGCGAGTGTCGGTGGAAAAGATGGTAAAAAAAAGAAAAAAAGAAAATGAGGTATTGGACGCCCCAATAGACATAAATAAAATGAAGTACAATTAAAAAAATATATTTGAAACAAAGCAAAACAATGCAAGAAGACATGGTAAAATAGGAGGTTGCAGGGAAAAACAAATTAAATAAAAAATGGCTTCTTCAACCTGCGGGCGAGGTTGTATCGAATATTCTCTCTCTCTCTCTCTCTCTCCTCTCTCCTCTCTCTCTCTCTCTCTCTCTCCTCTCCCTCCTCTCTCTCTCTCTTCTCTCTCTCTCTCTCTCACACACACACACACACACACTCTCTCTCTCTCTCTCTCTCTCTCTCTCTCTCTCTCTCTCTCTTTTCTCTCTCTCTCTCTCTCTCTCTCTCTCTCTCTCTCTCCAGGGCTGGGTGGAAAAAAGCAGTGTAATTTGCTTATCTCATTACCCTGAATAAATGAAATTTTGTTCGTTCGTTCGTTCGTTCGTTTCGTTTCTCTCTCTCTCTCTCTTCTCTCTCTCTCTCATCTCTTTTCTCTCTCCCCTCTCTCTCTCTCTCCTCTCTCTCTCTCTCTCAAAATAATAAAGTTATTTCCAAACAATCTGGTTACAAGTCGCCTTCAATTTAAAGAAACGCAGCACAAAAATATCAGTAAGATGTTCTAACACAACATTGTTGCAATGTTGAAAAAAACCCGTTTCCCATGATAATTGAATTGAGGATTCAAAAAAGGCTAATTTTGTTTCAAGAACTTTAACATTTAATTCGGCATTAGAAAAAGAAATCAAAACTAATCTAAGATGTCAAAATGGAGTGACTGACGGCGGCGAACGAAGCAAGATTAGGAATAGAGTTTGTTTAGAACTTACCGCCAATGACATCAAATGACAAACAAAGCACAAGACAAGACACGATGCATTTCAACCACTTGGGTCTTCTTCAGGCGAAAAAATAAATCACATTTAACATGTGGGACAGTACAAACAACGAAAAACGAAAAACGAATGAAAAATGACTCATCCGTTCTTGTCCATGTGTTTGGTGGGCGGAAATGACATGCGGCCAGGGGATTATGGGAGAGGAAACGGAAGGGGGGGGGGGGGTTGCGTCAGGGGGGGTGTGTGTGTGTGATATGATAGGGTTGTGTGTCCAGTTTATTGGGGTGGTGTGATATCTTTGTGATGGTTTGGTAATGGTGGATTGATAATAATGGTAAGGGGGAAAAAAAAAAAAAAAAAAAAAAAAAAAGGGGGTGGGTGGGGGATTTAAGGGAAGGATAATACAAAACTAAGATTAAATAGATGGAGGGTTGCTGTAACTACTGTATGAAGTGAGTGAAGGGATGTGGTGGTGGTGTATGTAAGTGTGTGTGTATGTGTGTGGTATGTGTGTGTGTTGGTAGGGGATTTTGCCAACTGTGTGGAAGAGGTGAGTATGTGTGTTTGGTTATTGTTGGATATTGATGCCTTGGGGTGTAGTGTGCCCAGTTTGGCAATGAGATGGGATCTTGAGTTGTGCGTTCAAAGCTGTCACTCTGTGACTGCCAGAGTGCCATGACTTTGACATGGTCGATGTTGTGTTGGGTGTGGTTGAAGTGTAGGGCGACGGTTTGGGTCGGTGGTGGCGGATATCGGCCAGGTGTTCAGAGATGCGTGTTTCGAGTGTGCGTGACGTTCCCCTATGTAGATCTTGCCACACAGCTGGCAGTGGATGGCATATATAATGTGCGGCTCTGACATGAGAATGTGCGTTTGACTGTGAAGGAGTCTTTGGGGCCCTGTAGGATGGTGTCTGGTTTGGTGAGGGGCAGATTTTGCAGTTGGGTTTGGAGCAGGGGTGAGTACCTGGTGGTGTAGCTGTGGTTCTGTTCAAACTGGACCGCACGAGGAGGTCTTTGAGGTTTTTGTCACGTTTGAATGTGATCATGGGTTTGGTATGGAAGGCGGGTTTGTGGTTATGTACAATGTGCCAATTGGATTTGAGGATCCTACAGATGGGGAGGGTGTGCGGGTGGTAGAGGAGGTAGGCTGTGGGTCTGTCTGTCTTGGTTGGATGCTGGGTGTCCAGAGCAGATGTTCTGGATACAGCTATGGTGCGGCGAGTGCTGCATTGATGATGGAACTGGGGTATCCGCGGTTGGTGAAAAATTGTGACATTTTGGCTGCTTGTATAGTGAAGTCTTCCTCGCTGGAGCAGAGTCTGCGAAGACGGAGAAATTGTGAGTATGGGATGCTGTCTTTAGTGTGTGGGTTGTGGGAGGATGAGTAGTCTAGGTATGCATGTGCGTCGGTGGGTTTGTAGAAAATGGAGGTTTGAGTAGGCCTTCTTCTAGGAGATGGTGATGTCTAGGAAGTTGACGGACTGCGAAATGGTGTAGGTGAGTCGGATAGATGGATGGAAGGTCTGGGCAAAGTTGAGGAAGTTGAGGAGGTCTTGTTTTGGCATAGAGCCACATCTATGCCAAAACAAGACCTCCTCAACTTCCTCAACTTTGCCCAGACCTTCCATCCATCTATCCGACTCACCTACACCATTTCGCAGTCCGTCAACTTCCTAGACATCACCATCTCCCTAGAAGAAGGCCTACTCAAAACCTCCATTTTCTACAAACCCACCGACGCACATGCATACCTAGACTACTCATCCTCCCACAACCCACACACTAAAGACAGCATCCCATACTCACAATTTCTCCGTCTTCGCAGACTCTGCTCCAGCGAGGAAGACTTCACTATACAAGCAGCCAAAATGTCACAATTTTTCACCAACCGCGGATACCCCAGTTCCATCATCAATGCAGCACTCCGCCGCACCATAGCTGTATCCAGAACATCTGCTCTGGACACCCAGCATCCAACCAAGACAGACAGACCCACAGCCTACCTCCTCTACCACCCGCACACCCTCCCCATCTGTAGGATCCTCAAATCCAATTGGCACATTGTACATAACCACAAACCCGCCTTCCATACCAAACCCATGATCACATTCAAACGTGACAAAAACCTCAAAGACCTCCTCGTGCGGTCCAGTTTGAACAGAACCACAGCTACACCACCAGGTACTCACCCCTGCTCCAAACCCAACTGCAAAATCTGCCCCTCACCAAACCAGACACCATCCTACAGGGCCCCAAAGACTCCTTCACAGTCAAACGCACATTCTCATGTCAGAGCCGCAACATTATATATGCCATCCACTGCAGCTGTGTGGCAAGATCTACATAGGGGAAACGTCACGCACACTCGAAACACGCATCTCTGAACACCTGGCCGATATCCGCCACCACCGACCCAAACCCGTCGCCCTACACTTCAACCACACCCAACACAACATCGACCATGTCAAAGTCATGGCACTCTGGCAGTCACAGAGTGACAGCTTTGAACGCACAACTCAAGAATCCCATCTCATTGCCAAACTGGCACACTACACCCCCAAGGCATCAATATCCAACAATAACCAAACACACATACTCACCTCTTCCACACCAGTTGGCAAAATCCCCTACCAACACACACACATACACACACACATACACACACACTTACATACACCACCACCACATCCCCTTCACTCACTTCATACAGTAGTTACAGCAACCCTCCATCTATTTAATCTTAGTTTTGTATTATCCTTCCCCTTAAATCCCCCACCCACCCCCTTTTTTTTTTTTTTTTTTTTTTTTTTCCCCCTTACCATTATTATCAATCCACCATTACCACAACCATCACAAAGATATCACACCATCCCAATAAACTGGACACACAACCCTATCATATCACACACACACACCTCCCCTGACGCAACCCCCCCCCCCCCCCCCCTTCCGTTTCCTCTCCCATAATCCCCCTGGCCGCATGTCATTTCCGCCCACCAAACACATGGACAAGAACGGATGATCATTTTTCATTCGTTTTTCGTTTTTCGTTGTTTGTACTGTCCCACATGTTAAATGTGATTTATTTTTCGCCTGAAGAAGACCCAAGTGGTTGAAATGCATCGTGTCTTGTCTTGTGCTTTGTTTGTCATTTGATGTCATTGGCGGTAAGTTCTAAACAAACTCTATTCCTAATCTAATCTAAAATGTTTAAACTAAAATGAAAAATAAAACAGAAATAAAAGAAACACGTAAATTATCACAATTATCTACATAACAAAGTACTACAGAATAACAGAAGCCGTGCTGCTGGCCATACTTAGCTTGTCTGCTTTCATGTTGCCAAAGAATTCACATTTCACATGGAGTGAAAATCGATCGCAAGTTTATTGTAGCCTGATTTCAAACAAAAAGGTGTTTTGATGTTGAAGAACTATTTTTGTCGTCTTTATCTGAAACACCGAAGGTGTTTGAATCGAACTGCGAATGAATTTCCGCGCAGCAACAATTGATTGAACGCTCATTGAACTCTCATTGAACGCTCATTTGTGAAGAATGTGAGAGCAGATTCTGCATTTGTTCACTTTCATTTCTTGTGGCTCAAAATGAAGTAGACTGCTGCTAATTATGATATATCTAAATGTAACGATTTTTTTTTATTGGTGCTGGGAAAACAAATTCAAGTTGGAAACAGTCGTCTATGTTAAAACCAGGCAAACAACATAAAAGAGTAGCCATCGCTGATAATGATGATATGAATCGTTCCAAAAATAAAACAGATTACTCTTTTTTTTCCTAACAAGCAACAACAAGGCAAAAGTCAAAGACATCATCTGTAATATACAATGTCTTGGAAACAAAATATACAAAGGGAATTAGTTCTTTTAGGACGAAAAATGTGTCACACACGCACGCACGCATGCAGGCAGGCAGGCAGGCACACAAACACGCACGCACGCACGCACGCACGCACGCACGCACGCACGCACGCACGCACGCACGCACACACACACACACACACAAACCTTTCTCTTCCAGGGTATCATACCAAGAGGCATTCAAGGACAGATTTCAAAGGACAACATCACTGTCACCCAAACAGATGTATAAAATATGCATCTGGTACAAGAAGAAAGTAGCCATAGATAACAAGGGAAAGAAGCAAGATACATGTGGACTATCATTGTTGATTAATCAAAGAAAAGGTCTATATGAAGTCCATACTTCATTAAAATGTGCAAAATATGAACCGATAGTGGCATTTTGTAAATCATTCACTGGCATAATTTGGGGAAATAATTAAAATGTTTGGATGGAATTTTCCTATTTTGCATAGATACATACATGTTTTCATAATCAAATCGAAGATAGCATTTGTTTGAACAATGTTTATCCCCATTAAAAATCACAAACTTAGGAGAAAAGGTTATGTTACAAACGTTTCTTTGCAGTTCTCATTAAATTCACGATCAATAGAATTCTAAAACGAATGTACATGTTTCCACTATACAAAGGGGTCAACGGGATCCATTTTGTTCACTGCACAGCCTGT
>CM031599.1:35724245-35729245 GCA_018398815.1 Conus ventricosus | reverse complement strand
AGAGGCCGGCCTCGCACAAGCTGGAGGCGAGACGCTGAGGTGGAGCTGAAGCAACAAGGGACCAACTGGACTGGAATGGCCAGAACAGCCCAGAACAGAGTGCGATGGCGAAGGGTCGTCGATGGCCTATGCTCCACCGGGAGCGATGGGCATAATGAATGATGAATGCTAGTAATGTGGATAATGACTGTTTGCCTGGAGATTTTTTGAGACCGTTCCGCGTTAACTGCCATTGTTAGGACGATAAAATAGCAGACATATGAGGATGATATGAAGAATTCATTCCCATTAAAAGATTTTTCTTTTCAGTACTTAGCTGTGCTTCAGAGCAAAATGCTCAACAGCTGTTGTAGCAAAGTGAAGCTGAATGTTTGCAATTCATGCATAAAATAGTATTAGTCAGATCAATGTTAACAATCTCATATTTGAATTCATATCATTAGAGGTAAATACTGCGATTAACTTCAAGTAATAGCTTCAGAATTGGGCTGATAAGGTGAACTTAACATTGGAAAAAAAATATCTACTTTCGTCTCCTGAATATTACCATAGACAGACAGGGGGTCCATTTTTCTTTGCCTTAGGAGAAGAGTGGTTCATAAGAAAGATGGCCGTCGACAGAGGTGGCTGTCAAAATGCATTGAACCATGTCTACGTATTAGTGACGGGGAAGTGAACAGTTGTAGACCACCGTGGTGGAGGACACAGGATGACAGTTCCAGGGCAGTCCTTGAATGGCATCGTTTGCATTCACAGGGTCACCACTGTGAACGGGGGGGTCGTCTGGTGTTGCTTTGACGTCCGGCTGGTTACTTTTCCTACTGGTCCTTTGTGTCTTGCATCCATTAATGATAAAGGCAGAGCCAAAGGCCTTTGAGGCATACTCCTCTCTCTCTCTCTCTCTCTCTCTCTCTCTCTCTCTCTCTCTCTCTCTCTCTCTTCTCTCTCTCTCTCTCTCTCTCTCTCTCTCAAAGACAGTACCGGTCAATGTCGACAAAAAACATGCCAGAAGCGTCAGAAGTGTCTCTCCCTCTCTTAGTCTCTGTTTCTGTCTCTGTCTGTCTGTCTGTCTGTCTGTCTGTCTGTCTGTCTGTCTGTCTCTCTCTCTCTCTCTCTCTCTCTCTCTCTCTCTCTCTCTCTCTCTCTCTCTCTCCGAGGAAACGATGGTACGAATTGTAACTTTTTACTCTTTGTGAGTGCGCCTGCCTTTAGGCTCTCCTTTTTTAACATCAAAGAATCATGATATGACTTCTGCATTATTGTGCATATGAAATAAAAATGTAAAAAGTTGTTGCTGTAGTTGTTGTTGTTGTTGTTGTTGTTGTCTGCTGTCTCCTCGAAGAGTTGTTGAAAATTCAGCTACTAGGTACTTTGAAAGTGTCCAATCGTCGTTGCCAGTTAACTGGCTTGATTTAAAACAACAGAGAGAACAGATCAGAAGAGTTAAATACAGTCAATTGATTTTGAAACATGGTTGAAGTTTCAGTTTCTTTTTCACATCCACATCCCTTGCATGCTATTTACTCACATGCTGTTCAACAGAAGCTGAGAGCTGGTCAGAGCCGTGAAATCTCACGAATATATACTTCTGTCTGACTCAACCGAGCCACGTCTTAGCCCACAAACTGCAATGCCTTCCATTACACCATAGCAGCTGAAAACAAGCAGAAAATTGTTCGTATGAAATTAGCCTACAATATATTTTCACGTTAAAACGATTTGGTTCTGTTAAGAAATGAAGCGTCATCGGAGACTCAGCCGTCTTCCCACGATGTCATAAATAATTGATCCAAAGCTGTCCCAGGGCAACGTGCAGAACGACGTCCAAATCAGACTGAAGAAGTCATTTCTTCTTCCCAGTGAGACCATTTTTTTTTTCTAATCTGGTGTCAGATCCCACTCCTCGAAATGCAGGGCTGGTTGATCATCAGTGAGGTGTTATGGCCTTACATAGAGCGTGAGACATCTGACGTGCTTGAACTGTATACATTTTGAAGACTGGGCAGTCGACTCCCCCATTCCCCACCTTCTCTCTCTCTCTCTCTCTCTCTCTCTCTCTCTCTCTCTCTCTCTCTCTCTCTCTCTCTCTCTCTCTCTCTCTGAGAGTGCTGGAGGTACAAAAGAAAAACGTTATCTATACTTGCCTACAATCCTCTTTAGACAAAATGTTTTTAATAGATAGATTGATTGATAGATCGAATGATAGATAGAGAGAGAGAGAAGGAGAGAATTAATTACATTCTTAAAAACTAAAGGTATTTGTGAAAAAAGACATCCTATCTACGTGCACGTAAATATTCTTTTCTCTCTCTCTCTCTCTCTCTCTCTCTCTCTCTCTCTCTCTCTCTCTCTCTCTCTCTCTCTCTCTCTCTCTCTCTCTCTCTCTCTCTCTCTCTCTCTCTCTCTCATCTCTCTCATCTCTCTCTCTCTCCCTCAGTAACATTTTTGGGAAGGAGTCATTCTACATACATGTGCGTAACTGATCTCTCTCTCTCTCTCTCTCTCTCTCTCTCTCTCTCCTCTCTCTCTCTCTCCCTCTCTCTCTCCCCTCTCTCTCTCTCTTTATCACACGCATGCGCACACACATACACGCTCTAACATGGACGCTCAATCCGAGTGCTACTAATTAAGTTGTCACTTTTGTTGTTTTCAGCGTTTAAAAAAAAAAAGAGATTAATTTATATTTTCAGATATAAACTTCGTCGACTTTTACTTAGAGTTCTGACTTTTCAAAATGTTGAATGCGCCATCGCAGTAGTTGTGACTGTTTGCATTTACTGTTGAATATGACTGATCCCAGCACAGTCACTTCGTCAACAACTTCAGCAATTATCTGTGGTGTCTTCGGTGTTGTGTGAGGTATGTCCAAGGAACATGCTGTTCTCACGCTGTTCATTTACTTCATCTTGTTCTCACGCTCATCATTTACAATGGAAATTCATTTTTTTCATATAGATTGTGTAACGAAAACAGGACACAAAGGAAACTGTTCTCTTGTAAGATTTCCGCCCATCACCCTATAGAAGAACACAGTGAGATGAGAGCACAACACTGCACACTTCATATACCCCACACACACAGCGAGTAAAACTGCGAGTTTTTAACTGTTACTTTTCCTTATCTTATTCTTGGCTGATGGATGAATGACAAAACCCCAAAACTGTACCCATCGCTTATGCAATACAAAACTGTTTCTTCTGGACAAATCTTTAAAAAAAAGTCTATGTAATAAGTCTGCCAAGCATGAACTTATGACATAAACATTTCCAGATTTCCGCCTGCGGTCGCCTCACTTTGCAACAACCGTTTCTTCTGGAGCCAAGTCTAGTCTGTAGGCATTTTGCCCCTGATTACGACGATATGAAAAGGGATGTTTCAGATGTTGACCTATCAGACAGGACTCTTAACTCCTTTCCATCACGTGTATACTTCCTTTCTACCAAACTGTTCAAAAAAGAGTTTGAGCAGGATTTTCCATGGCTTAATCAACAGCACGACACGTAGCCTTTACTTTGAATTCAAAGCACACGGCACTTCCTTGTGCCGGGGGATAGACTTCTCAACAATGAACAAAGACGAATGTTAGCAGAGGAGACATTCTGTTAGACATTTTTCGGGCATCACGTACGATAAGGGGCAGGCAATCTGCATGCTGGATTCAGCCAGCTATTTCCTGTCCGTCTCAAATCCCATGTCCCTGAGCTGCCCATGACTACATTTGCTGCTGACCAGACATCCTAAGCTGTCTGGCATGTACACAATCTTTAAAGCTGTGACAATGCTACAGACGGCAAAATTAACCCACGCACCCCCTCCCCCATCTCCCACTATTACGTCCCACACTCCTGACACAGAGAATCAAGACACAGATCCCTCGGATGACACCCTATGCAGCCACGGGTCACCCAATCACCAACCAAGCTATGCAGCCACGGGTCACCCAATCACCAACCAAGCTATGCAGCCACGGGTCACCCTGTCACCAACCAAGCTATACAGCCACGAGTCACCCAAATCACCAACCAAGCTATGCAGCCACGAGTCACCCAAATCACCAACCAAGCTATGCAGCCACGGGTCACCCAATCACCAACCAAGCTATACAGCCACGAGTCACCCAAATCACCAACCAAGCTATGCAGCCACGGGTCACCCAATCACCAACCAAGCTATGCAGCCACGGGTCACCCAATCACCAACCAAGCTATGCAGCCGCGGGTCACCCAATCACCAACCAAGCTATGCAGCCACGGGTCACCCAGTCACCAACCAAGCTATGCAGCCACGGGTCACCCAATCACCAACCAAGCTATGCAGCCACGGGTCACCCAGTCACCAACCAAGCTATACAGCCACGGGTCACCCAATCACCAACCAAGCAAACGAGCATGGTGGGTGTACTCTCCATTTTACCCTAAGAGTCCATAGAATGAGAACTGTCCACACACACACACGCGCGCGCACGCACGCACACAACACACACACACACACACACACACACACACACACACACACACACACACACACACACACAACACACACGCACACACAACACACACACACACACACACACACACACACACACACACACACACACACACACACACACACACAGAGAGAGAGAGAGAGAGAGAGAGAGAGAGAGAGAGAGAGAGAGGGAGAGAGAGAGAGAGGAGAGAGAGAGAGAGAGAGAACTGAAAAAATGACATTGCGTACACCAGAGAGATATGTATGCTTCAAAGACCTGTGTCATGACTGAAAACGTCAGCCAGAGATCACATCAAACAGTGTTAGACATGAAGGACCAAGCATTCCCGCTCCTGCCTGCTCTATGATATCAATGCACGAGGATTCCATTGGGATTTTTTTCATACCAACAAACTGTCCTCGAGGTATTTCTAAGCAACCTCAAAGAGTTTTTTTTTAATCCAGTTCTCCTTTTACAATGCAAGATGTGTAAGTCGATCAGTTCTCTTCAACCTTTCTTACTGCGTTCTGCC
>CM031599.1:35706745-35719245 GCA_018398815.1 Conus ventricosus | reverse complement strand
GAACCCTCTGCTCCTGTTTAGACAACAGGGCTGCCTACATGTTTAGAATCCGCAGAAGAGATGCGTGCTGGCACTCCTTTCAGTCGTTTCCGGTGTCATTCAGTGGAACATCAGTCATTAAATGTTTCCCCTTTTTCTTTCTATTTTTATGGAAGATGCATGCTATGTGTATACGCAACATCCATTGGTAATGGGGTTTTACATGTGTGTGAGATCCTAAGTGTGCGTTCACATATGGAACAACTAACAAAGAAAACTCGTTCATGGGGCAGGACAATTACACGACAAGTATTCCAAGCAAATGATGCTAATGGTACCAATTCCCCAACACAAGTACAAACACAAGGCATATGCAACAAACAAGGAACTATCCTGGTAAAGCCAACAAACAATGGCCCATGTTTGTCTATATACCATCTACTTCAAACAAATGCGCAAACAACAATAGGAAATGTGAAAATACGAATTAATATGTATTTATGGATGGATTGCATTTCGATCTTGAACTTCATCAAACAGAACACACAGGACTGAAACAAATCCAAGAAAGTTCGATGTAATTGATATGAAAGGAGATTTTAAATGACACATGGAACATTGAACAGCACAGACGGATGATGCATACTCCAGTAGTAAAACAAACATGCACCTATTACTAAAACGCCACCAATTCGCCCAGAACAACTACAAACACAAAGCACACGGGACAATCTAGGAAACGCCCTCAAAGAGGGTATTCGAAGTTTCCCCCAAAGGAAAACAAGTAATTTCGAACTTTGCACAAGAAAAACTCTCTCAAAGAACATTTTATTTTCATTGCAACTGCCAAACTCCGGCCACCTGGTGAGACTGAAGGTGGTGCTGATTGCTGGAAATTACGTATGAGACTCAACAAAGGATTATTTTTTCAATCCACTTTTGTTCTTGTTTTCCTTCTGTTTGTTGAAATGTTTGTAAGTAAACCATCTCTTTCTTTTTTTTTTCTTTGTATGTGTGACTTTCTGCTTTCTGCTTCTCTTTGGGTTTTTTTCCAGTGTTTTATTCTTCATCCTGAAATGAAGGATTCCAACGTCACGAGAAACACAGTACAAACAGAACTTTAATGTCAGTGTTTATTTCTTCGAGTTTCATTAATCGCCTTTTAATCATCTTCCTTCTTCTTGTAATATTATTTATTTTTAACTGTTTTAAGATATGGAGACTATTCTGCCCCCTCTAACAGCCATGGATCCATTTATATATACATACATATTAGAGGAGAATAATACGCTTATTTTGCGCCTTCGTTTTTAATCAAACGACAGTCCGGGTAACACATTCCTGAAATTTCATTGAAAAGTACATGACTTCGAATGAAACACTGAATAGACTGTTTCTTAAATGATTTTCAATCAACATATTTTTTTCATGATTTTCCGGGTGGTCAACCTGAATTTGAGCACAAGCAAACAGAGAGAGAGAGAGAGAGAGAGAGAGAGAGAGAGAGAGGAGAGAGAGAGAGAGAGAGAGAGAGAGAGAGAGAGAGAGAGAGAGAGGAGAGAGAGAGAGAGAGAGAGCTCACTATTGATTATTGAGTACACATGACCTCATCATTCCTCACCTCTTGTGGGCGTTGTTCATATTCACTGTTTTTCCCACAATGTGTCCTAAAGTAAAAAGAGGAGATTTAACCGAATTGTCCCTCCATCAGAACTGCAGGTCGATCGGCATGTATTTCGTCTCTGTCCTCACCCATCCTTGCTCCCAATATCTCATCCTTCTTACCCCAAGGCTGGGAGAAAGAATTGTTTCGGCCTTTGATAGCCTTGCTTTATAAGCAACAGTCCTCAGTTTCCTTCCCAAATCCATGTTTGTTTGGTAATTTGCTTTGTTTGTTTGTTTTTGATTTTAGTTGTTGTTGGGTTTTTTCTCGTACTTTAGTTTTTCTACCTGTCTTATCTTTTCTTCATCCCATTTCTTTATTTGATTTCTTGTCTCCTTTATTCTTTTCTTTGTTCATTT
Source organism: Conus ventricosus (assembly GCA_018398815.1). Classification (NCBI taxonomy): domain Eukaryota; kingdom Metazoa; phylum Mollusca; class Gastropoda; order Neogastropoda; family Conidae; genus Conus; species Conus ventricosus. The sequence goes on along the minus strand of CM031599.1, from coordinate 35,717,244 downwards.
TTGGTCAATGTTTAAGTGTTGAGTAATGATTTTGGCAATATGTAACCTTTTGATGAGTTGCACACATTCCTAAAATACGCTTTAAGTAATCAGTAAAAGATGGGAACGGCTGAATATTACAACTATATATAAAAAGTATATTCCAGGAATTCCCTGCAGTGAATTGCCCTTCAACACATTTGTTAATGAACAGGAAATGATTTTTTTCCCTGACATGATAAGCATGGAATTCATGAATCATTTCATTCAGCTTTCTTCTTATGTTTCCCCTGTGTTAATTGTTGATATCAACAGATGTCTTGAAAGCATGTTACATAATGTGTACATCCATAATCAGGAACAAAGACAAAAGCAGTAAACATGCTCTACAAGCATGAGCTACAAAAGTAAATAACAACACTCTCTGTAAAATGAAATAGAAAGGGGAAGGTGGTGTACCTGTGATCTGGTCCATCTATCTGAATCTCTAGAAGATTGGTAGCTGGACGTCAACTCAGTCAAATAGTTCTGGGTTTTAAACAGTATACTGTACACTTCAATAAGTGTGCAGTGCCTTTATATTCTCAAATGTGACAGCAGCAGCAGAAGAAGAAGAGATGGGGAAGAAGGAGAGGAAGAGGAGGGGGAGGAGGACAAGAGAGGACGTGGAGAGAGAGAGAGAGAGAGAGAGAGAGAGAGAGAGAGGAGAGAGAGAGAGAGAGAGAGAGAGAGAGAGAGAGAGAGAGAGGAACAGACATACAGATACACAGACAGACAGATATATAGAAAGACAGACAGATAGCCTTTTTTCAAATCTTGACCTCAGCGAAGAAAGAACAAACAATGTAAGCGATTCAAAATATGGAAAGAACAATCTGGAGAATGGAACAAATCATAAATAGCAACTCAAATCGTAATGCATGCATTAATCAAAAGACATGCCTCCAGAAAGTGAACACACAAACATGCAAATAAATGAAACGAGTGGAGAAAAGCGACGAGACAGACAGACAGACAGACAGACAGACAGAGATCAGTGCTCTCATTAGTGTGGTGTATTGGTATGCTGTTGCGTCTCATGTAAAAGCTGGTAACTGAATATTTTCCATAAAATCCCTCCCTCCATCCTCGCCCCTCCAATTCCTATCAACAGCAAGATTGAAAAGGACCTCCAGAGCATGTGCTATTCCCAAAAAAATGATGTGATTGGAATATGAAACAAATACATCACAGCAAAGTGCAAAACTCTCCAAAGCATATCTTTTTAAACATTTTTTTCGTCCCTCTAAAACACAAACAAGACGTTCGTCAATTCCGGAGTTGTGCATCCTGGCAGAGTTAACAAGTTATTTCCCTTCCTTCAGAACGTCACTTCCTGTCTTTAAAGTTATCGTTCCCTGCTGAAGGCTCTGGGAGGGGTGAAGCAGGGATGTGGGAGAGGGAGGGTGAAGAGGAGGAAGAGGAGGAGGTGATGGCATAGGGTCAAGAACTGTCGAGAGGATCGCCTACACAGTGCGTGGAGGTGATCACCCCCACCCCACCCACACACCCACCCACCAGCCCCCTGCAAATGGCCCAGTGTGGAAATTATTTCCCTCATTTACGTTATGTTCTGTTTCCTTGTTTGTTTGTTTATTACCGTGGTCTGTGTAATTGTTGTGCGGATCTACTTTGCCTGTATGGATTATTATAAGCTCTGAAAACCGCTAGGTGATAGCCTTGACTAATGAATACTACTTTGATTGATGGCTTGATGTTGATCTTAGTCACAAAGTGAGACGACTGCAGGCGGAAATCTAAACAAATCTTAAATAAATGTTAGCGAACCGCCAAGAGAAACGTGGACAAACGAGTCACAAGACAAAGCATGACGCGTTTCGACCTCTTAAATCTTCTTCAGGCAAGACACAAACAAACAGGACAATGAAAATGAACGAGCTTGTTACTTAGCTTGATCTCTTCAGCGCAAGGTAGGCGTTGAATCTTAGTTTCAGTTTGGAAATTTTTCAAAGTTTAGACATGTGTGCTTAGTAACTGTGAGAATAACTAATTGGCTGGATTTGTATTCAGTTCAATTATTCGCGTACAAAATTACATGTATCAGCAACGTGTTAGGCAAAAACAAAATCGACAAACTCTTTTTCATGTTTGGGTTATTTTTTTCTGTGTCACCATCCATGCTCCCACTCCACCCCCTCCTCACCGTCTCATACCACCCCACCTCCACCTGCAGAGGTGGCATTATGTACACGCTGCATTTTCCGGCTCTTTGTTCATACCACCCCGAGGTTTGTCCTGTTGAAGGGCCAACATCATCAACCCACAGAGCAGTTTGTATCTATGTGGATAGAGCCTACTGTAGAGCTGTCTGCTGGAGCTACATTCAGTCGTTTCCTGTGTCATTCGGTGGAATATCAGTCACTAAGCTTTTGACTCATTCTTTCAGTTTTGCATGGGAGATGCTTGCCATGCGTACACACATCATCCATTGGTGATGGGATTTCACGTGTGTGTGCAATATGTTACGCGTGCATTCACTTTTGGTTTATGGTATCATTCAAAGGACCTTTCTAAATGGAGTCAGAACCAACGTTAACAATGGAGGAAAGAATCTTCCTGTACCAAAACAACCCAGGAGAGATTTGAACCTGCAGCCCCAGCATCACCAGGATCGTTAATCCATTGTTCTATCAACAAAGATTTTCCGGCTCCGGATAATAGCCTGGTCGCTTAGCCATTGTGAGTGACTATTCGCTTCAGATCAGGGGGCGTGACCAAATCTGTTCAATGACAGACCCCATGAGCGTGCTGTCACAGGCAACTTTGGCGTACACTCACGCGCTCATGGACGTTTAGAAGAAATGGAGACTGAGGTCACCACAGCAGCAGGGTATAAAGATAAAAGATATGGAGACTGAGGTCACCACAGCAGCAGGGTATAAAGATAAAAGATATGGAGACTGAGGTCACCACAGCAGTAGGGTATAAAGATAAAAGATATGGAGACTGAGGTCACCACAGCAGCAGGGTATAAAGATAAAAGATATGGTGACTGAGGTCACCACAACAGCAGGGTATAAAGATAAAAGGTATGGAGACAGGTCACCACAACAGCAGGGTATAAAGATAAAAGAAGATGATGAAGATGATGCTGTGGCGCTCCATTCTAGTCAGACACTACATGACAGCAGTGGTTCTTGATATGTTCCGGCGTCAGCAAGGCCCGATTGATACAGACACCTGCAGTGTTGGTAAGGAATTGTTTAGCTACTCTATGATGTAATTCGAGTCGTCGTATGTAAGCTCAAAGCACATTCAACTCTGCGTGTAGGCTGACCGGACCTGATGGTGTTCGAACCCAGTAAGCACCGCGACCGTAATCTTGGCACTATAGCGGCTGGTAAGTTTATTCTTGCTCATAAGAATTGAGGATGTATCCTTACTCCGCCATTCGAATTCAAAACAATTTCCTGTAAAGTCTGCCAAATAACTTTCACAGTCTGAGCATCTAGATCAGGCTGATGAGTGTCACCGAACACAAAGCAATAAGCAACAAACATGAAGGACAACTCTTGCTCTCAGGGCAGCACAAATTACAAGCCAGTTATTTCAAGCTAATAATGCCAATGGCAATAATTCTCATAGCGCAAGCAGAATAAGAAAAAAACACATAGAACAAGCAAAGAATCATAATACTGGACAAACAGTGTTCGAAGCTTGCTATTGTTCCTTTAACCCAACAAATACACCCAGCGACAACACGAAATGTACAAAGATACGTTATTTATTCAAGACATCATACAGGACTAAAGCAAACACAGAAAAGTTGGCTGTGATTCACATGAAAGGAAATCTTAAATGAGGCAGGGAACATCAAACAGCAATCAAAATGGTTAACTAAAACTCCAGTGATGAAACAATTACACACGCATTGCTCAGCATCAGTTGGCCTGGCACACATGCAAAAAAAAGCAAACAGGACAATCTAGGAAACATCACAAAGGGTGTTCCAAGCTTCCCTGAAAAGAAATAAGTTGCTTTCGAACTTTAGACAAGGGAAACAATTTCAAAGAACTTCTTATTTCCATTCCCGCGACTAAACTTCAGCAATTAGCAAAGACTAGAAATGGTGTTGACGGCTGAGAATCATGCATTAGACTCAAGGAAACAGCATTTTGTTAATCCATTGATGTTCTTGTTTTCTCTCTGTTTGTGAAAGTATTAGCAAGTGAATAATTTCGTTCTTTTTGTTTTCCTTGCATCTGTGCCTTTAGCTTTCTGGCTCTGTTTGTTATTTTCAATCCTTAAAGCAAGAATGTTCATGTCATGAAAAACAAAGCATAAACATAACTTAAATGTTGTGGCACATTTCTTCGAGCGTTAATTCATCACATTTTATTGTCTTTCTCTTCTTGTGGTTTCCTTTTATTCTGATAAGATTTGGAGACTATTCTACCCCTCTTGTAACCATTGATTCTTTGAAATACACACACATGTTAGTGGAGAGGCGTTCATATGTATTGTGCCTTCATTTTTCATCAAGTGAGGGAATGAGTTACACAGTCTTAAAATTCCACTGAAAAGAAAATGTGTATTTGACTTTAAACGGAACACTAGATAGAAAGCTTCTGAGATTATGTATAATCCACATTTCTATGATTTTCCCAGTGGCCAACATGAATTCGAGCAGAGAGAGAGAGAGAGAGAGAGAGAGAGAGAGAGAAAAGAGAGAGAGAGAGATCCCAGCTGATTGTTGAACACGCATGACCTTATCCCTGGGCTCTTTTGCGCGTTGTTCATATTCAGTCTCTGACACAAGATGGCCTCAAGCCAAAACAGGATATTTAAACAAATTGTCCCTCCTGCATACTGGAAGTGAATCAGCATGTATTTGATCTTTGCCCCGCCACCCATCCTTCCTCCCCATTTCTCATCTCTCTTACCGCAGGCAGGAAGGAATCGTTGCTTCAGTCTTTGCTGACGTTTAGAGCTTTATAAACAACGCTGCTCAATTTTCACCCCCAAATTCATGTTTGTTTTTCCGTTTCTCCGCCTTTCTTATCTTTTCTTCACCACATTCTTTTTTCAATAAAATTTCTTTTCTCCTTTATTGCTTTTTCTTTGTGTACTCTTGGTCAGTGTTTAAGTGTTGAGTGACGATTCTGGCACAGATTTCTGAACTGCACTTTAAATACTCAATAACAGATTGAAAGCGTCAAGTTAAAAAAAATCAGATGACAGTTATAAAGTACATTCCTGGAATTCACTCAAGTCAACTGCAAATCAATACAGCTTGAACAGATGAAGAAAAAATGTCACATGTAATATTTTTCCCACACTACACAATAAATGTCCGCAGTCTTTGTGAAGTCCCACGTCTTGGTAACCAACAAGCCAAAGGAAAGGTGGTCGAGAGGGCTGGAGGAGTGAGGATCACTTCATGCACCGTGGCCACACGCCACAATTTGGGTTTCGCAGTAATTTACAATGTATCCACATAAGCGTTTTGAAGCACAGTACAAATTTTAGCCAGAGACTGATATCAAACCGATGACTGATCAAATGATCAGCTCCCTCCTCCCCTAAATCATTTCACCCGTTCCTACGGGTCATTCACAAGCTAGACATTCATGAGCTACCCCTAACCTCATATCACATTTTAGGGCTTTGCACGTACCCATGGCCCTGTCTTTGCACCAGGTGGTCTTCCCAAACTAGCCCCGTTCTTTTAATTAATTTTGATCAGTCCGCTTGGAACCGCCTAAAATGTACCTTGATGGACATAGGATTAACAAAAACACAATCATCTTTCAGACACGGCCAAAATTCTCAAACCAGACTAAATGTGCCTGTAAATTATTGACTAGCAAGGCCTTGGCGCATTCATGTTTCTAGGTGCAGCTATTTCAAGCACAAAGTAGTCTGGTAATCGGTTTTCAGTCGTGTGTTGACGTTCACCGTGTATGTTACAACTACTGGCGGTCTGGATGCATCAGAATGAAACAAACCCTGGGTAGAATGCAGAGTGTCTTATAAACAGGTCATCTGCCATACTGGGGATAACATCAGTCATGGTTAAGATGAATTCTGTCCTGATGTGTACGAGAATGAAATCTGCCATGGTGATAATTAAATCTTTTCTGAAGAAGGTAGCATCAATCCTGATCAGGATGATCTCAGTTCGATCTTTATTATTTTTTCATAGGTTGGTTCCACCTTTAATTATTCGGAATAGTAAATATACACACGCAAATAAAGGCTGGCTGGAGTATTGACGGTTGTATTATTCTGTGGAGGAGTGTTCGTGTCTCAGTCAGTTATTCATTTTCCTTAAATGCTTGCAATCCATTTAACAGCTTTGTCTTTCTTTTCTGCTTTATGTTTTATTCGTAGTGCTTCACGTGCTGTCTTTATTAGCCTCTAAAACATAGCAAAAAGGAAAACTATAACAAGAGGAGACAACAAAACCCTTATTTCCATTCCAGTGAGCTGCATTCTGGATCTTCATGGCTCGTCTTTCTCACCTGTCACATGCCAGGTATCCATTGCATTGTTCTAAAAAGAAAAAGTGTTGTGTGTGTGTGTGGTGGGGGGGGGGGGGGGGGGGGGGGGGGAGGGAGCGGGATTGTGCGTGTGTGTGTGTTGTCCCTCGCTCTTTCCTACTTTTTTCTGATACTTTATCGCTTATCTCTTTGGGGGCAAAGATTTCCTAGGATCGGTCCTATTGTAATAAAGGAGTCTCCGTTACAAAGGCTGGAGAACTGGATCCACGTCTGCGATGATGGAGGAGACAGAAATCGTTCTTGGCCGTCGTTGGTTTGGATGGCTGTACTGGCTCACCGCACGGCTGAGTTCATAGAGTTGCATCCTCTTTGATCACAGAAACATTGCACTGTGTGAGAAAGGGTACATCAGTCCACACACACACACACACACACACAACACACACACACACACAACACACACACATTCTCTCTCTGTCTGTCTGTCTGTCTGTCTGTCTGTCTCTCTCTCTCTCTCTCTCTCTCACCACACACACACACACACACACAACACACACACACACACACACACACACACACACACTTGTACAATATGTATGTGTATCAGAAATATGTGTGTTTTTTGTGTATCTGAATGTGTGAGTGCATGCGGGCATATGCGTGTATCAATATATATCATACTCCTACCAATTAATTTTTTACCATTTGAGATATGATTTATAATAATGTGATATGTATTTCAATTATGTAATGATCGCCATTTGTCTGCAGCTCCACTACCTTTGATGAATGTTGTGAAAAAAAAAGTAGCAGAGACTATGAAGCAGTTTTTCATCATTTTTTTTGTAGTTTTGCTTTCCCCATACTTTTTAAAATGTCTTTGACATCGAAAGAACTGGAAGACCTGCCACATGCGTGAGTGGCTCTAGCATGGGGGGGGGGGGGGGGGTGCACATAAAGATTTTATCACAATGGCAGAGACCCAGTCGGCCGTGCTTTTGCTGCTATTATGTCACTCTCCACATTGTCACAGCACTCTGACAGGACAGGAGCACTACATCATAGAACAGAACTTTACCCCCCCCCCCCCACCACCACCACCACCATTTCTGAGTTTCTTTCAAATGGTTGCTGAGAAAGTTTCTTTCTCCCTCAGAATCTGCAGTTTAGGGAAGAGAGAGTGGGGAGAGTGGAGGTGTAGGGTTAATGGCATGACTCATATCCTGCGTGCTTTCAGTTCATTTCAGCATTTGAATTCCCCCCATGAAAAAATTAGCATAAATATCTTGGAATTTGTAAGTCATATCATTTATCTTCTTTGCATTATGTGTTTTATAAGCTTTAATATTCATACTTACAAATGGCCTGAAAACGTCTCACAACATGTACATACTCCTACTGCAACGACAAAAATAACAAACATGCTCTGTGATCAAGAACAACGAAAGCATACAAGAACACTGCTAATGAGATAAAATAGATAGGGGGAGGATGGGGTCAACTTTTTTTCTGTCTCATCAGTCTTGACCTTGTAGAGAACTGTAGTTGGACATCAACTTGGTGAAACTGCCTTTTTTCTTCAACGATATGTTGCATACTTGACACCAAAAAGCTCGATGACCCTGTGTATCAGATTTCATAAGATTATATGATGACGATGATAATGATTGTGGTGGTGGTGATGGTGGTGGTGGTGGTGGTGGTGGTGGTGGTGGTGGTGGCTCCCGTTTGCGACTCTGTGCAATTTCTAGGTTGCTGTTTTGCAGGAGGGGGCAATACTAGCAAAGAAAGCATATTTCTGCTTCTAATCTATGGTGGCCAGTGAGAGATGGCTTCTTCTTCTTCTTCTTTTTTTTTTTTTTTAACAAGAATACGTTCAAGTATGATAAAAGGCAGCCGAAGAAGAAGAAGGAGGAGGAGGAGGAGAGAGAAAAGAGAGAGAGAGAGAGAGAGAGAGAGAGAGAGAGAGAGAGAGAGAGAAGAGGAAGAGAGAGAGAGAGAGAGAGAGAGAGAGAGAGGAGAGAGAGAGAATCAATGCTCCCATCAGTGTGGTGTATGGGGGTTGCTGCCTAATCAGGTATGGAATCTGGTAACTGAAGACCTTTTATACATGCTCTGCATCATCCAAGTCGGAAAGGATCCCTAGAGCAGTTGCTATTCCCAAGACGTTGATGTGATTTGAATAGAAAACTCTCTCTCTCTCTCTCTCTCTCTCTCTCTCTCTCTCTCTCTCTCTCTCTCTCTCACACACACACACACAACACACACACGCACACGCACACGCACACGCACACACACATACACACATAAACCTGGCTGCAAAGAGCAAAGTTCTGATAACATTTGTTTTTGTTTTACATTTTGTATTCCATATGCACTACAAACAAGATGACTGTCTGTGCTGAAGGTTTGCATCCTGGCAGAGTAAACAGGTTATTTGACCTTCCTTCAGATAGTCACTTTTTTTAATGACTTTGGTCTTGCTGAAGGCTTTGGACAGGGTGGCGATGCAGAGTGAAGAAGGGGTGAGGGAAAGGTGGAAATAGGGGGAGGAGGAGGTGGTGAGAGCGGGAGAATAAGCAATGTCAAGGAGATCGCCTACATGGTGCACAAGGTGACTTTTCTCCTGGAAATGGACCAGTCAGATGTCAATGCCCATGTGTACATTGGCTCTTTGGTTTTGAATGAAGAAGAGGTCTATGTCCGCATCATTCCAATCACTTTGGCCCATAGAGAATATTTTGAAACCACTCCACTCGGTGCTTGTCTGGGCAAATCAACACCAACTCTACTGACATTGATTGATGGCTTGATGTTGATCTCGGCTTCGGGCTGGAAACTTCAGCAAAACAGAGACGTGTGTGGTTCTTATCTGTGGGCATATTTCAATAACTGGATTTACATTTGGTTCGTATCATTCAACATGTATGAACAACGTGCATGTGTCAAAATGTCTGATTTTTCAAGTTTTTGTTTTGTTTTTTGTTTACATTTTGTTTCAAGTCTCATCTTCTGTGTCTCACTTACCGCTCGCCATCCCTCGCTTGCTACAGTGAAATTACACCGATGCTGCTCAATCTGACTGCCCGTCTCAGCCGCAGTTCTGTTAAAGGGTTATCTGTATCAAATAGTTGTGTAGACGGCGGCAGACGAAGGGGACGACAAGCCAAATGCTGGATGGACAACATCAAAGAATGGACCAGGATGGATGGCCCTACGCTGATGCGACAGGCAGAGGACAGGGCCGGATGGCGGTGCCTGGCTTCGAGAGTGTCTCTCATCTCTCCTCTACGCCCATCATGGGCAAGAGAATGATGATGATGAGAGGAGACACTGCACTGTTGCTGAGTCACTTCTGTGGTGTTCACTGGTGCCTATTTTGACTCAACAACGCAAGGACTCGACTCCATCCGTAAGTCCACCCAACGACGATTGCAGCAGCGTGGTCTCAAAGCCAGCATGATTGACTGTCCCTCAAAGCCAGCATGATTGACTGTCCCTGAAAGCCAGCATGATTGACTGTCCCGTCTACAGAGGATGCTACCACACGTCCACTCAGCGACAGTTTCCGCGAAGTTGCTGATCAGGACAGCTTGGACATTACCTTACGAGGTCATGGAAATGCAGATAAAATGGAGTCTGTAACCACCAGGACAGTAGGGCTTTGAAAGGCCACATAGTTTGAAAGAGACTCCATTTTTCACCTTATGAGAGGGGTGGTTCATAAGAAAGATGACAGAAGACTCGGGTAGCTGTCAAAAAAACATTGAACAGTGAACAGTGTCTAGGTATTACTGAAGGGAAAGTGGGTTATAGATCAATTGTCTTTGCCTTATGAGGAGAGCAGTACATAAGACAGATAATGAAAGACACAGGATCAGTAAAATCCATTGAATCATGTCTAGTTGTCAGTGACAGGGATGTGGATGGTAGAACACTGTGGGGAGAACAGAGGATGACACCTCCAGAGCAGTCCTGGAACAAAATCATTTGTATTCACAGGGTCACCACTCTGAA
>CM031599.1:35669245-35704245 GCA_018398815.1 Conus ventricosus | reverse complement strand
CAAGTTGATTCACATCGACTGACGGCTCAGTGTTGACCTTGGTTTCAGGTCGTTAGCTTCAGTAAAATTTGGACATGTATGCTTAGTTTAACTGTGGGCATATTTGGAGGAACTTGATCTTTGTCCACCATTCGTTCTCTCCATCTCACCCCTCTTGCCCCAGTCACGGAAAAAAATCAATTGTTCAGTCTTTAATGATATTTAAAGCTTTACAAGCACATTGCCCAACTTACACCCCAAATCTGTGTTTGTTTTTCAGTTTCTCTGATTTTTCTTATTTGTTTCCTCACTGCATCTCTTGTTTGATTTCTTAGCTATTTGTTTTTCTTTGTCCACTCTTGGTCAATGTTTGAGTGTTGAGCGATGGTTTCAGCGACATGTACACCTCTTGATAAATGACAATACATTTCTGAACTGCACGTTAAATGATCGACAAGAGATTGAAAGCGCCAAAGAAAAAAATCAAATGATAATGCAAAAGATGTTCTAGGAATCCCCCACAGTGGACTGCAAAGAACTGGGCCCTTTTTGGGACGAAAGTGTGGTTCAAACTAGAGCTTCGAAAATGAGAGAGAGAGAGGAGAGAGAGAGAGAGAGAGAGAGAGAGAGAGAGAGAGAGAGAGAGAGAGAGAGAGAGTTTGATTCATAAAGTACACACATACACATTTATTCATACTCACCATTGAATGTTCACATTTTCTGGACTCTTATTGCTCCTTTTTAGAACACTAGCACTAGGCGTTATTTGACGTGTCTCTTTACTATGTCCGCCTCCACCTCTCCCCAGCATTTCAAGAATCATCATACGACGAATTCAGACCTGTCACATGCGTGCGTGGCTCTAGCGTGGGGGATGCACACAAAGGTTTTATCACAATAGCAGAGACCCAGTCACCCTGGGCTTTTGCTGCTATTATGTCACCCTCCACATTCTCACGGCACTCTCACAGGAGAAGAGCACTACATCTTCGACAGAACTTTTTGCCACCATTCATAACTTTCTTGAAAAAAGTTGCTGTCAAACGAAAGTCTCTTCATTCCTCGGAACATGCCAACTGCGGGAGAGAGATATGAAGAGAGTGAAGATGTGGGGTTAATGACATAGTTCATATCCTACTGCTTTCAGTTCATTTCAGAACAATGACAGGTCGATGAATTTTCCCTTACAAACAATGAACATGTTTGAATTCACGAGTAATGTCATTCAGTTTCTTTGCATTCTGTTTCTCACTTTTCTTCAAGATCATACCAACAAATGGCTTGAAAACGTTTCAAACATGTACATATCCTGACCGCAAACAGAAAAACAAATGAAAAACATGCTTTGTAATTAAGAGCTACAAAAAAAACATACAACCAACAAATCTGCTAATTAGATGAATTAAATGGAGGATGGGTGGATTTTTTTTCCTCTCCCATCTGTTTTTACCTATTGGAGAGGTTTAGGTGGATATCAACCCGGCAAAATTGTTCCGTTTCTTTCTTTCTTTCTTTCCTTCCATTTAACAGCATGTTACGTACTCGAGAAAAGAAAACTGCACTGCCTTTGCCGTGTGTGTGTGTGTGTGTGTGTGTGTGTGTGTGTGTGTGTGTGTGTATGTGTGTGTGTGTGTGTGTGTGTGTGTGTGCGTGTGTGTGTAAGGTAAGGTAAGGTAATATTTCTTATAGCCCAGCCGACCGCAAAAAGGCCATATCAGGGCTGTCACCACGTTAAAATCAACTCACAAGTCATTAAAAAACCTTCACACATCTCTTTAAAATACATCTTCTAAAAACGCACAAGAAACTTCGTTAAAAAAATTTCTTCCGTAAAATCTTAAATCATATGAAAAAATGTGAATCTCCCTCAGAAACCCAAAGACCACGTCAGGCGGGGACATCTCTGAACAGGATTTTCATGGACCCTGCTGTAAAGTGTTTATGTCTCACATCGTGCAAGTCCCAACAATCCATAAGAATATGTTTCACTGTGAGTGGAACATGACATGGAATACACCATGGAGTTTCTTCACCTTTTAAAAGTGTGTGTGCGTGTGTGTGTATGTGTGTGTGTGTGTGTGTGTGTGTGTGTGTGTGTGTGTGTATGTGTGTGTGTGTGTGTGTGTGTGTGTGTGTGTGTGTGTGTGTGTGTGTGTGTGTGTGTGTTTGCTCTGGAACTATGGTTGTGTGTCAATACTTATGCAAGCATATTTGTGTGGACAACAGCATGTGCATATCACACCCATACGATTTTAGTCATCTGAAGTATACTCTAGAATAAATAGAAATGCAGTTTACTCATTTTTCTGGTCGCCATCTGTTTGCAGCTCCCTTGCCCTCAAAACAGGTTGTATCTTTAAAAAAAAAGCCTACAAAACGTTTTGCTGTTTCTAGTTTTCTTCTTACCCGCCTATTCGAGCACCTTTGAATTCTAAGAAAACTTTCCTCTCCACTAAGAGAGGGGTTTATACTAGAGCTTGAAGTCCCATGTATACACGTGTATGCACAAACACATACATCCACACCCACACATATTTATCAGCAGCACCGCACGTTTATATTTTTCTGGTTTCTGATTGCTCCTTTCGAAGACACCATGTTCTTTGACCTTTCCCTCTTTTCCTTTCCCCATATCTCTCTCTCCCAGAAATTCAAAGATCGTCATTGGAGGAGTTCAGAGGTCGCACGTGCTTGAGTGCATCAAGTGCGGGGGACGCACATAAAAGATTTATCGCCATGGTGGGGACCCATTCACCCCGTGTTTCTGCTGCCAGCATGTCACCCACGACATTCACAGAGCAGAAGAGCGCGAGGTCATCCGCAGACATTCCTCCCCTCCCTTCATCCTCCCTCCACCTGCAAAAAAAATCGTTGGAAGGAATAAAACTGTTCCGTTTATTCCCTAGAGTAGATCGATTGGAAGTTCTTTGGTAGCACTGCGTTTACCCTGAATACTCTCACTTAATTTAGTTTTTTATGGAAAAAGAATTGTGAGAAGCCAATGAATATTTGTTTTAAAATGATGAGGACGAATCTTTTAGATTTTCTGAATTATATCACCCAGATACATTTCTATCACTACAATAGCTGGGCATAATGTAATGATTAGTGCATAATTATGATGATGATGATGATGATGATGATGATGATGATGAAAATGATGCCATGGATTTCCGTTCTGGTTATAGATTAGTTTACAGGGTTGCACTCTGTGCTTTTCTTATTGTCATTTTGGATCCCGTTAATGTATGGTAACAATGCACCCGTTAATACATACGTATATCCTGGGGTAGGAAACGGCGGGGATGGGGTGGAAGTTTCTGCCGATATTGTGTCATTATTTTGAGCCAAACGTGAATCCAGCCCACACAGTCCTGGAATTTTTACTGAAGCCAGATATTTACCTTGATTTCAAAAAGGACATTGGGTAGACGTTTTCTAGGATGAGGCGCGATCAATGTTTTTTTTGCTATAACTTTTCCCCTTGACCAACCTGAATAAGAGCGCACAGAGAGAGAGAAAGAGAGAGAGAAAGAGAGAGAGAGAGAGTTCATCGTTGAATGTTAAACACATATGACCTTATCCCAGGCCTCCCTTGAACATTGTTTATATCAACGGCCTTTCCCTTGAGGCGGTTTTCAAGCACACACAGAAAGATTTAAACCAACCAAGACTCTGTGTTTCGTTTTGTCATGGCATGTAAGCGTCATACAAAACATTACCTATTAGTTGAACCCCAAATTCAATTTGTTTGTTTGTCTTCCTTCATCGTCACTTCTTCCGTTTTCTTCTGTCTTTTCCTTAGTTTACTTAATTTTTCTTTGTTCGATCACTGTTAGTCAATATTGAAATGTTAAGTGATCTTTTCAGCAATGTATACGCTTTCTGACGATCTGTGAACATTTTCTGAACTGCACTTAAAAGTAATTAACACAAGATCGAAAACGCTACGGAGAAAATCAAACGGCACATGCAAAACAAAAGCATATATATATATATATATATATATATTGAATTATAAACAAACAAAGCTTGCTCTTATGTCTTAGATTGAAGAAATAGGGGGAGATACGCATTCATATCTGCAGTGGTAGATGATTCTGCCAAACTAACAGTATGTGCTTGAGTGGGTGAATGGGTAAAAATAAAATAAATGCTTCTCAAAATGAGCCTTCAGCAAGCTTATATTCTCCAAAGAGGAGACATCCTCCAATAGGGAGGGAAACTCACTAACATATAACTCCTGGTCATATACCGATATTTCGAAACTTGGCTGTTTCTCCTCAGTGACCGCGGAAAGTGGTAATTTGACTCCTCTGCCTTTTCAGTTTTAAGAAGAATGCAATCCCAGAAAAGGCTGGTGTGCAATACCGTAGTATGTTTGTTGAGTTTTCAAAAAACCAACCAAAGGTGCCATCTAAGAAGCAAAAGAAAATCATGAAAGAGCAAAACAAGCTACATTTTCTTGTGAAAAGTAGAAAATATAAAAAGATATCCTCTAAGACACAAGTGCTGAGGGCCAGTTCTTGGAATGAATCCGCAAGGGACTAAAATACAACAAACTAATAAATTCCAAGGATAAGTACCGAGCACCGTTCCAGCAACTTACAGAGCAGCTTGGTATTGCAACACCAAGCTGCTCTGTAAGTTGCTGGAACGGTGCTCGGTACTTATCCTTGGAATTTGTGAGTTTGATATATATATATATATATATATATATATATATATATATATATATATATATCCCACAGTTGCAGCCGCATGCAAATCAATACAGACTAAAAGCATGGAAGTGAATGTCACCAATGGAAGTCTCCTCCACACTTTCAAGCCCATGTCTGAAGCGTACTGTCATGTCCCAAGTCCTGTTAACCAACCAGCCCAATGGAAGGTGGCCCAGTGAAGTGCAGGACTGCAACTAAAAGTTTTTTGCAGGGGCAAGAGTTAGATTGAGCTAGTTCTGTTCGCAGGCGTTGTACATAGCATCACGACGTACAACAACAACGTGTATCCACTTGTATGTTGACACTGGCTGTATGAAATGGGATTCAACTGCCTGAGGACTAGGACCAGTATTGTGAGGTTCTTGCGGGGTTACAATCTGTCCTGGTGAGGATATGTACAGTCTGTCCTTCCGCAGATGGCATCTGTCGTGATGGAAATACAATCTTCTTGGTTAAGAGAAAAGATGTCTTTACATTAAAGAGGAGATGTGCCCTGGTGACATTGCAATCCTCTCTGAAGAACATGACATCCGTGTTGAACAGGATCATGGCAGTCCTGATCTATTTAAAGGTGACATTTTTCTGTAAGAAGAAGAGGATCGCGTCTGTCCACCCCCTCGCCACTGTAATACCAAGCTAAAGGGTATGACTGTTGGATGTTTGAATCATTTTGTCAATATCATGGAGTTGAAGGAATGCGAATTAAGTGGTAAGATCTTTCTGTCAGTCAGTCGGGCAGGCAGGCAGGCAGGCAGGCAGTCTCTCCTCTCTCTCTCTCTCTCTCTCTCTCTCTCTCTCTCTCTCTCTCTCTCTCTCTCTCTCTCTTCCCCCCTACACACACGCGTTCTTGTGCGAGCATGCGTGTACATGTGTGTGTGTGTGTGTGTGTGTGTGTGTGTGTGTGTGTGTGTGTGTGTGTGGTGTGTGTGAGAGAGAGTGTGTGTGTGTGTGTGTGTGTGTGTGTGTGTGTGTGTGTGTGTGGTGTGTGTGTGTGTGTGAGCATGTGTTTGCAGTGCACACGCGCATCGGCATTGAGAGAAAAGGGAAATCAAACAAGAACTTTGCAACTTTGGAGCATTAAACGCTGTTCTTTTTTTCGGAGTTTGAATCTTCTGTTGCCCTCAGCTTTTCTGTGTTGTGCCTTTTGCACCGCCACCATCCGACCCCAACCTGTCGAATGGCTGTGACTGGAATGCTTGTGTAACATGACACTTCAATGAAGTGCTGAAAACGTACGACCGAATTTTATTACAATGTCAGCGACCTTTACATCTCCCGTGTACTGTGGCACTCACGACATTTTTTTTTCTCGGTAGACTAGGTCTAGATCAAGTACGGAGACTTTTTTTTAACATCTTCAAATTCTTTTCTAGGATATGGACCAATCACATTGTCTTTTCTTTTTTTTTCGGATGGTGCTCGAAGGATTGTTCTTTAATCGCTCTGCAATGCACTGAGCTTTTTTTTCTTAGGTTTCAGTCCATTTTTAAACATTTAAATCTGTTTGGGGTTGGCTTTTCTTTGAAACTCAATGGATATCTTGGGCTTTCTATATTACGTCATTTTAGTTCTTTTTACTGTTCTTTGTCTCATCTAAAGTTCTCTGAACATGTCTGTAGTCGTTTAATCCCTTTGATCACCTGTGAGAAAATATATAATTGTATAATAAATTTACGATAATTGTGAGAAAATCTAAGTGCGATCAAAGCGTGCAACTATGAGTATAACATTAACTATCTGTTAAACCCATACGGATCGCAACACACGTATTCATCATGACTTTTTCCTCAGCAGTTGCTTGACAGGGTATGTACATATCTTGGAACTTTATCATTAACATTGAAATAAGAATTCCCGCGCTCTTCATTTCCCACAGGGAAAAAAAGATTAAATGAAATATGTCGAACATGTATCATGTTGTCAGAAGACAGTAACTAGTTCTGAGAGGTCCACAAGTCGTTAAGGCTTGGATGACTATTTGGCACTTGAAGAACGAACACCTCTCTAACAACTCTTTACCCAAGAAAAGGGAAACTACGATCGGGCTGAATAAAGGATCACAGTGTGAAAAACCTCCAGCGACAGTGTTGGGTTCTGTAAAACAAAATCGATGGAAAGTAGAAAGAATCTTTTAAAGGGAAAACCAACAGGGGTTTAAATGAAAAGGAACATAGCGAACAGGGCTTCAAATTCAAACCGCTGATAGAGAACACTCTTCAACACAGGGGGAACTCTGACTTCTTCATATTTCCTCGATTTCTAGACACCTGGAAAAGTTCAGAGAAGGGCATAGACGGGGGTGGAGGATGGGGCAGGGGGGGGAAAAAAGGGTGGGAAGGGAAAATACAGGGAACGTGGGGGGTCAAGGAAGGGGGCGGAAGGGGACGAGGGGAAAGGAGAGAAAGGGGGAAACCTAATTTGTTTTCACAAGCTTCGCAAGCGGGTTGTTTCCCCAACTGCAGCACCGGGGCACTGACATGGACACACTTTCGGTAATTTAACACCCTCACCTAAATCTCGGATGCTGTCACCCCAAAGATACTTCACCCTCCACACTGCCAAGACTTTACACCCCCCACACTCCCCAAAGATACTTTACCTCCCACTCCCATGAACTTCCCCCCACACCCCAATGATACTTTACCCCCTACACCCCAAAGATACTTCACCCCTACACTCCCCAAAGTACTTCACCCTCACACTCCCAATGATACTTCACCCTCCACACCCCAAAGAAACTGACCCCCCACACGCCCAAAGAACTTCCCCTCCCCCTCCCAAAAATACTTCACCCTCCACACCCCCCCAAAAAAAACTTCACCCCCACACTCCCATGATACTTTACCCGCACACCCCCAATGAACTTCACACTTAACTCCAATGATACTTTCCCCTCCAACCCCAATGATACTTCACCCTCCAAAATCCCCAAAGAACTTTACCCCCCACACCCCAATCAACTTTCACACCCTCCACACTCCCCAAAGAACTTTTACCCCCACACCCCAATGAACTTTCCCCCGCACACTCCAATGAACTTCACCCTCCACACTCCCAAAAAGAACTTCACCCCTGCACACTCCCAAGATACTTCACCCTCCATACTCCCAATGATACTTTACCCTCCCACCCCAAAGAACTTTACCCTCCACACCCCAATGATCTTCACCCGCACACCCCAATGATACTTCACCCTGCACACTCCCAAAGTACTTCACCCTGCCACCCCAATGATTTTCACCCCCAACCTCCCAAAAGATAAATTCACCCCCATACTCCCAAAGATACTTCAAACCCTGAAAAACCCCCCAAAGAACTTCACCCGCACACTCCCCAAATTAATCTTCACCCCGCATACTCTCAATGATACTCCCCCCTCACACCCAATGATACTTTACCCTCACATCCAATGATACTTCACCCTCAAACCCCCGGGAAAACTTCGCCAGCACACTCCCAATGAACTTTCACCCCCCCCGCACTCCCAATGAACTTTTACCCTGCACACCCCAATGATCTTCACCCTGCACACTCCCCAAAGATACTTCACCCTCCACACTCCCAAAGATACTTCACCCTCCACACTCCCCCAAAATACTTTACCTGCACACTCCCAACGTACTTTACCCTGCACACTCCCAACATACTTCACCCGGGACACCCCATGATACTTCACCCTCCACACTCCCAACGATACTTCACCCGCACACTCCCAAAGATACTTTACCCTCCACACTCCCAGTGATACTTCACCTCCACCTCCCAATGCACTTCCCCCTCCACCTCCCACTATCTTCACCCTGCCCACTCCCCGAACTTCACCCTCCACACCCCAATGAAACTTCACCCTGCACACTCCCCAATAACTTTAACCCCGCCACCCCAAGATCTTCACCCTCCAAAAACCCAAGAACTTCCCCCCACACTCCCAATGAACTTCACCCTCCACACTCCCCAAAAATACTTACCCTCCCCACCCCAATGAACTTCACCCTCCCCCCACCCAATGATACTTCACCCCCCCACCTCCCAAAATACTTTACCCTCCACACACCCAAAGAACTTCACCCTCCACTTCCCAAAGATTCTTTCCCCCTCCACATCCCACGTACTTCACCCGCACACTCCCCCAAAACACTTCAAACCCCCCACATTTCCCAAAGATTCTTCCCCGCACACTCCCAATGATACTTTACCCTCACACTCCCCAATGATACGTCACCCGCACACTCCCAATATACTCACCCTCCCACCCTAATGAACTTCACCCTCCACACTCCCAAGATACTTCACCCCCTCCACACCCCCAATGATACTTCACCCCCCACACTCCCAATGATACTTCACCCTCCCCACCCCATGATACCACCCTTTACACCCCAAGATACTCACCCACCACACTCCCAAATTTTTAAATTCACCCCCCACACTCCCAATGATACTCACCCTCCACACTCCCAGTGATTCTTTCCCCTTCACACCCCAATGAACTTCACCCCCACACTCCCCGTATACTTTACACTCCACCTCCTAATATACTCACCCTCCCCCATTCCAATATACTTCACCCTTCACACTCCCAAAGATACTTACCCCAAAACTCCCAATAACTTTACCCCCACATCCCAGATACTTCACCCCCACACTCCCAATAACTTCACCCTCCACACCCCCCAAAGATACTTCCCCCCCCCCACACTCCCCAAAGAATTTACACTCCCCACTCCCAATGATACATCACCTTTCCCCACCCCAGAAACTTCACATCCACACTCCCAATAAACTTCACCCTCAACACTTCCAATGAACTCACCCTCCACACTCCCAATGATACTTCACACCTTTACACTCCCAATGAAATTCACCCTCCACACTCCCATAAACTTCCTCTGCACACCCCAACGAACTTTTACCCCCACTCCCAATGATACTTCACCCGCACACTCCCATGATACTTCACCCGCACACCCCAATGATACTTCACCCTCCAAACTCCCAAAGACACTTTACAACCACACTCCCCATGATATTCACCCTCCAACTCCCAAAAAACTTTACCCTCCCCACCCCAATGACACTTCACAATCCACCCTCCCCCTATACTTCACCCTCCACCCCCAGTGAACTTCACCCTGCACACTCCCCCTGATACTTCACCCTCCACCTCCCCGTGATACTTCACCCCGCACACTCCCCTATCTTTACCCCGCACACTCCCAGGGGTACTTCACCCTGCACCTCCCAAGATACTTCACCCCCACACTCCCAAAGATACTTCCCCCCCCACCTCCAACCCCCCACACCCCATTTATACTCACCATGCAAACTCCCTGAACTTCACCCCAACACTCCCAATGAACTTCACCCTCACACTCCCAAGAACTTCACCGCACACTCCCAAAGATACTTTTACCCTGCACACTCCCAAAGATCTTCACCCTCACACTCCCCATGTACTTCCCCTGCAAACTCCAATGAACTTCACCCCCACTCCCAAGAACTTACCCCGCACACCCCAATGATACTTCACCTCACACTTCCCAAAAAAGATACTTCACCCTGCAACCCCCAAGAACTTTTCCCTCACACTCCCAAAGATACTTCACCCCGCACCTCCCAAGATACTTTACCCTGCCACCCCAAAGAACTTTACCCCTCACTCCCAATGAACTTCACCCTCCAACTCCCAATGATACTTCACCCCCACACTCCAGTGAACTTCACCCTCACACTTTCCCCAAAGACACTTTCCCCCCCACACTCCCCCTGATCTTCACCCCGCCACCCCAAGAACTTCCCCCCCACACTCCCATGAACTTCCCCCCCCCACCTCCCAAAGAAACTTCACCCGCACACTCCCAATGATACTTTAACCCTGCACACTCCCAAAGATCTTTACCCTGCACACTCCCAAAGATACTTCACCCCGCACACCCAAAATTAAATCCTACCACCCCCACACTCCCAAAGAACTTTACCCCCCACACCCCAATGAACTTTAACCCCCCCACTCCCAAATACTTTACCCTCCACATTCCCAAAGATTTTTTCACCCCCCACACTCCCAACGAACTTTCACCCGCACACTTTCCCCAAGAACTTCACCCTCCACTTCCCAATGATTCTTTACCCGCACACTCCCCAAAGATACTTTAAACCCCACACTCCCAATGATACTTCCAAAACCCGCACACTCCCAATGATACTTCACCCTCCACACCCTAATGAACTTCACCCCCACACCCCAATGATACTTTACCCCCCGCACTCCCAAATACTTCACCCTCCAACTCCCAAAGAACTTCACCTTTTCCCTCCCCTGATACTTCACACTCCAACTCCTAATGAACTTTACCCCCCACATTCCCAATGATACTTCACCCTTTTACACTCCCAAAATACTTCACCCTCCACATCCCAAAATACTTCACCCTCCACACTCCCAAAGATACTTCCCCTTCAAAAACCCCCAACGATACCTCACTCGCACACCTAATATACTTTCCCCCGCCACTCCCCTGATACTTCACCCTGCACCCTCCAATGATACTCACCCTCCACACTCCCAATGACACTTCACAATCCACACTCCCCCTGAACCTCCCCCGCACACTCCCCCAAGATACTTCCCCTTCACACTCCCAATAACTTCACCCCCACACTCCCAGATTTTTCACCCCCCACACTCCCAGGTACTTTCCCCCCCACACCCCAATGACACTTCAACCCAAACCAACTCCCCTGAACTTCACCTTCACCTCCCAGGATACTTTACCCTGCACACTCCCAAGATACTTTCACCCTCCACACCCCCAATAACTTTAAACCCGCACACTCCCCAAGAACTTTACCCCCACAAACCCCCAAAGATACTTCACCCCCACACTCCCAAGAACTTCACCCCTCCACACTCCCAATATACTTCACCCCGACACCCCAATGATACTTTCCCCCCACACCCCATAGGGTACTTCAACCCCCCACACTCCCAAGAACTTCACCCCGCACACTCCCCAAAATTTCTTCACCCCCAACCCCAATATCTCACGCTCCACACCTCCATAGGGAAATTCACCCTCCATATACACTTTACCCTCCCACCTCCATAGGAAAACTTCACCCTCCACACCCCAATAACTTTTCCCCTCCCACCTCCATAGGATACTTTACCCTCCTAGACACTTTACCCTTCACAACCCCCCCATAGGGGCACTTCCCCCCCCACACTCCCATAGGGCACTTTACCCTTCACAATCCCATAGGAAACCCCTTCCCCCTTTACACCTCCATAGGGCACTTTACCCCCCAACCCCATGGACACTTCACCCTCCACACCCCAAGGACACTTCACCCCCACACCTCCAAAAGGGCACTTCACCCCCACACTCTCCATAACCTTCACCCTCCACACGCTCCATATACACTTCACCCTCCACACTCTCCATAGGACACTTCACCCTCCACACGCTCCATAGGACACTTCACCCTCCACACGCTCCATAGGACACTTCACCCTCCACACTCTCCATAGGACACTTCACCCTCCACACGCTCCATAGGACACTTCACCCTCCACACGCTCCATAGGACACATCACCCTCCACACTCTCCATAGGACACTTCACCCTTCACTTTCCCCATATGACACTTCACCCTCCATATGACACTTCACCCTGCATACTCTCCATATGACACTTCACCCTCCACACTCTCCATAGGACACTTCACCCTCCACACTCTCAACACACCATTTCACTTTCTACACTCCCTATGACACTACACTCTACAGTTATCCCTAAGGCCCCTCCATGCTCTCCACTTTCTCCCCGACATTGAACCCTCCGCCCTGTCCACTCTACCTTTTCGTTCTCCAACGTCTATCTATGACCCTCCTTCCTCTCACTTCCACACACTCCCTATCACCCTTCATCCTCCAATTTCCTCTCCATGGCCTGTTACCCTCCGGACATTTGTATGATTCTTGACACTTTCACCCCTCACCCTCGACACTCTCCGCATGACGCTTCACACTACACACCTTCTCTATAACCCTGACATCTCAGCAGCCTCCCGACGACCCATCACCCTCCACGTTCTCTCTCTGACCCCTCGCCCGACACATTCTGCCCTTGACCTCTCACCTTTGCACTCTCCCTATGAACCCTCACTCTCCACATTCTTCTATTATAACCCCTCACTCGCTACTCACACTCCCTATGACCTCGCACTTCTCACCCTCCACACACACCCTAAGACCCTTCCCCCTTCACACTTTTCTTTTGACCCTCACCCTCCCTATGTCTGCTCACCTACCACAGTCCCTATTACCTCTCATCCTCCATCCACGCTCGGTATGATCTCTTACCCCCACCCCCACTCTCCCTATGGCCTCTTATCCTCCAACCGCCATGATATGTCACCATCCACATTCCCTTATGATCCATCACCTTCCAGACCCTCCCCTTAGCTCTTCCCCTTCCCCACTTTCCCCACAACCAACCCTTCACTCTCCACGCTGTCCTTATTATCCCTTACCCTCCACACTCCCTCCTACAGCCCCCAGCCCTCCCTCGAGTGACAGCTTCATCTCCACATTCTCCCGCCTCCCTCCACCTCCACCCCCCAGCTTGTGCTCAACAAGACTATGTCTCAACCAGATTATCTAAACATTCCGCAAATTAGTTCATCGTTTCTGTCCAGGGCAGAAGCCGAATGTTTCGATTCCTGAGGCGAAAAACACACAGACAGTGAGGTTCGTTTCAGTTGTCATTTCTAGAGTTGTCGCTGAAGAAGATGTACAAGCGCTCGCTCTCTCCTCTCTCTCTCTCTCTCTCTGCTTAAAATATAGCTGTACGTACAATCAAGGCATATTTCCCCGTCTTCTGAACTGTCCATTTCTTAAAACAACTCTGACGTGAGAGCCCTTAGCGCTCTTCTTTTTCCACCCCACCCCAACCCGTCTGTCCATTTCCCAGTCCCCAGCCCGTTTTCCAGCGACCTCGTTTGAGACTGGAATGACCCCCGACTTGTCACGTGCTGGAGTAAAGGGAGCATGGGAGACGCACACCGAGCTTTTATCACAATGGCTCTGCCATTTCACCTGCACTGTGTTGGCTGCCATTAGGTCACTCACAACATCCTCCCAGTGAGAGAGCACTAGACTGTCAACGGACAACCTTCAGTCCCCCCCCCCAACCCCCTTTCGTTTTGCTGGGAAATGGTAAAGAAAAGTTTAACTGGAAGATACTGGGCTGCTTTGCGGTTCTCTCTTAAAGCTTCAGTCCATTCCGAAACACTGATAAGTGTACAGACCTTATTCGTGGGAGTAAAGCAACGTTTCTTTTGGTGTATTGAAAGAGATCGTTGAAATGTGTGGTGTGTGTGTGTGTGTGTGTGGTGTGTGTGTGTGTGTGTGTGTGTGTGTCTGTCTGTCTGTCTACCTGTCTGTGTGCGGCTGTCTGCCTGTGTGTGTGCGTTGTGTGTGTGTGTGTGTGTGTGTGTGTGTGTGTGTGTGTGTGTGTGTGTGTGTGTGTGTATGTGTTGTGTGTGTGTGTGCGTGTGCTTGTGCATGTGCGTGCATGTGTGTGCGTGCGTGCGCGTGCGCTTTCTTTTCACCTTTTGTCAGTAATCAAAAATTTTCAGAGATATCCCTGTTCCTCTTTACTTCAGTCAGCAATATGAAGAATATCCATACAAAATGGTTTTTTATTGTATGCTTCTAGGAAACTATCAGATAATATCCGACGTTTCCCGTTCAAACAACGGGCATCATTAATTTTGCTTGGGTGAAAAACTTCTCGCTATCATCATTTTTTCTTGGTCTGGTTGTGAATTTGGAATCTTGCTGTGTACATTGCAGCTCTTTGGTTCCTGTAAGAAAAACAAGTAGACTGTCCCGATATCCATTTTGCTGGTTAGACATATATCAGGTCAGATAGAAATGGCGTGCAAACGGGAGATTGGTTGGGACGGCGTAGGTAAGGATCGTAATCTTCAAAGGAAATGCCAAAACACAGACAGAATGTCTAACAAAAGAAAAAACAAGGTTGATTTGAAAACGTCTTAAAGTCAGTGTGTGTTCAGATTAGTTTTGATCTGTCAGAGCTCGACGTGTGTGAAAAAAAAATCACTCACACACACACAAAAAACAAACTCACTCACTCACACACACGCACGCGCGCGCACACACACACACACACACACACACACACACAGAGGTCCACTTCACCTACAGGCACGAAGAAAGGCACAGAGTCTCTCCTGTTCGCCTTCAGAATTCCAGACCCTACACTTTTTTTTTTGTATGGACTGGAAATCAATATCGCAGCCCTGAAATTTGCCAGCTGGGATAGGTTTTTGATGTGAAGGTCATGGGGCAGTGTGGAAGAGGAGGGGGGCCAGAACGGGAGGAGGGGGTGGGTGGAGACCTTTTACGCCCAGACGTACACTCTGTCATTAAAGTGCCAACCATGAAAAGATGGAAGACCATGATAATGACATGCTGGAGAATGAGAACGGTTGAGAACTAGTCTGAAAGTGGCTGAGCGACCGTGTAATTGTATGTTCAGAGAGAGAGAGAGAGAGAGAGAGAGAGGACAGGCAGACAGACAGACAGAGTGAGATTGATTGATAGATCTTTCATATGCAAGGATGGATATTTTAGGCAGAGACAGACAGACAGACTTGTTTTCTTTTCGTATACCATGATGTTGTAGCAGTTCCACGATTTTGAGCGTTGTTGTATGGTGTGGGTGTAGATCTCCACTATGTTATCATGGAACATAATCTGTCGCAGCAAGGCTCTTGTCTATAAATGAAATAAAGTTGAAGGTGATTCTAGAATAATAAACAGTGACAAGAGCCAGACTGACAGACAGCCAGCCATAAAAGAAGGAAGAGGAAAGGAGAGGAAAAACAAAAGCTGACAAATCAAACGAGCAAGTCCAGCAGATGACTTTTTTTTTGAGGGGTGGGGGTGGGGTGGAGAGAAAAAGCATTGGTTGATTTTCCGTATACAGCCCCCCAAATGGGGGAATATATATATATGTGTGTGTGTGTGTGTGTGTGTGTGTGTGTGTGTGTGTGTGTGTGTGTGTGTGTGCGTATGCGCGTGTGCGTGCGCCGGCGCGAGCGTGTGTGTGTGTGTGTGTGTGTGTGCGTGTGTGTGTGTGCGTGTGTGTGTGTGTGTGTGTGCGTGTGTGTGTGTGTGCGCTTGCGTGCGTGCGTGCGTGTAGGTGTGTGTGTGTGTGTGTGTATGCGTGCGTGCGTGTATGTATGGGGGGGTATGTATATCAGAGAGAGAGAGAGAGAGAGAGAGAGAGAGAGAAAGAAAGAAAGAAAGTACATCACTGATTGTTGAACACACATGACCTTATCCCACACCTCCTTTGGACTTCGTTTATGTTCGAAGTCTTTCCCCTAGGGTCATAAGCAAACACAAAGAGATTTACTCCGATTGTCCCCTCATAACGCCCCGCGGTGGATCAGCCCATTTCTGACCTCTGCCTCGCTTGCCCTTCAACTTCCCTCTGGCCCTTAGGAAAGAGAGGAGAGAGAACTTGATGTTTCGACCTTGTAATGAAGTTTCAGCTTCATGAGCAACATTGTTGATTTTGTACGCCAAAGCCATATCTTTCTTTTCTTTTCTTTCTTTCTTTCTTTTTTCTTTGTATATTTCTTTCTTCTTTTTGTGTTCCTTTTATATTTCTTTCTCTTTGTTTCTTTTCTTTCCTTCTTTCTTTCTTTTTTCCCCTTCTTTCTTTCTTTTTTTCTTTCTTTCTTTCTCTCTTTCGTTAATCATTTCTTTCCTTCTTTTTTCTTCTTGTTTTTTTTTTTCAATTCATCTCGTTTATCGATTCTTATTCAATACTGAAAAGTTAATAATGGTGTTCGTAACATATGCACACAACTTTTGACGAATTCCACAGAATGTCACCGCTACATTCCTTCTTTGTTTCTTTCTTTTTTTTTCTTCTATATTTCTTTCTCTTTTTCTTTCTTTCTTTCCTTCTTCTTTCCTTCCTTCCTTCTTTCTTTCTCTCTTTCTTTCTCTCTTTCGTTAATCATTTCTTTCCTTCTTTTTTTCTTCTTGGTTTTCTTTTTCAATTCACCTCGTTTATCGATTCTTATTCAATACTGAAAAGTTAATAATGGTGTTCGTAACATATGCACACAACTTTTGACGAATTCCACAGAATGTCAGCGCTACATTCTGGAGAATGCGTACAGCCTGAAAGCATTGAAGTGAATGTTAAATGACACACTTCCCTATCCATGTCCTGACAATGTCTGCAGTATAATGCAAATCAATTGAGACTGGAAGTCTTGGATAAATGTCAACAGTACAATACACAAACACACGCACGCACGCACGCACGCACGCACGCACACACACAACACACGTCCGCAGTTCTTGGTTTTTTTTTTTTTTTTTTTTTTTGGGGGGGGGGGGTTGTTTTTTCAAATGAATAGATGCCGAAAGAACTGGAGACGCTGTCACAAAACACTTACCCAAACCTTTCAACACTTTCCGTTTATAAACGTCTCCAGCGTACTGCAAAGTTCTAAAGTCCCGTTAAACAACTGTCCATAGGCCCAGGAGATCCAAACAACTGCAGTGTTGGCCATGACCTTTGATAATCTTCCGAAGTGAGGGTTATTAGTGCAGCAGTTTTCTGATCTACCCAGAGGTGCGTGTACTGTGGACAGCAGCGACCAAGCAGTTACAGTTCAACTGTCTTTAACTTTCAAAGGGATTGATGCCAAAATATATTATAACAGCAGTTATCATCATCTCCATCGTCATCGTTGTCGTAATAACAATAAATATGAAGAAGAAGAAAATAAAGACGACGATGATTATGATAGTTATGATAATGATAATAAAAACAATGATAATAATGAAAATAATGATACAATAATAATGATAACAACATAAATGGTAACAGTAACAATAATAATTACGTTTGTTTTATAAGATGACGAGTAATGATGATGATGATGATGATGATACATTTGTTTTCGGTGATCGTTGTGGTGGCGATTGTGGTGGTAGTGGCGGTGATGGCTGCGGTGGTGGTGGTGGCGGTGGTGGTGGTGGTGCTGGTGGTGGGGTACCTTATTTTTTAACCATCGTTTTGGTTACCTCACAGAGTTTTAGGAAGCCATCCCTCAATGACTGGCTACACGCTGTGTGACCGACTACCAACAAGGTGACAGGCTACTGCACCCTTTGTGCGAATGGCTACTTATAAAGTGACATGCCACTCGATGTTGACAGTCTACTCAAAATTTTGCCAGCATCACGTCTACCTAATGGTGACGTGCTACCAGATGTGGACTAGCGTTCTTCATCTGCGCCCCCTCTGCCCCAAGTACGCCCACCCGTGTCACGCACGCATGCCCTCTCTGCCCCGATACGTCCACCAACGTCATGACCTTCATTGGCAAACCCATACCAATGGGAAACCTACATCCACGTCTCCAATACCCGCACCCGCACCCCCCCCCCCCCCCCCAAACACACACATAATAGGTTTCATTTGCTCCTTTCACCCGCCCCCTTTTCATAAACACCTATTCATAAGACACCCTGCGTCCGCACCTTTTCCATTCCTCCATCTCTCCCCCCATTTGGCCATCCATGTCACGCCCTGCTAACTAGCCCCCCCCCCCCCCCCCCCCCCCCCCTCCGCCATTTCGCCCACCCACGTGCATTAACATCCCTACACCCTCCCGCACATGTGCCCGCCATTTCTCATGCTCCAATACGCCCACTATATCACACTCTTCTTTCGCACCCCCTCTGCCTCAATACGCCCACCATGTTATGCACTTCATCTGCTCCCTCTGCCCCAGTAAGTCACCCACGTCACGCCCTTCATCTCGGCCCCAATAACACAACCACATCAAGACTTTCATCCACACCCCATCTGCCCCAACACGCCCACCATGTCACGCCCTTCATCTGCATCCCCTCTGCCTCATGTTATGCCTTTCATGCGAGCCCCCTCAGCCCCAATAGACTCCCACGTCATACCCTTCATCGGCACCCCATCTGCCCCAATAAGACTCCCACGTCATACCCTTCATCGGCACTCCATCTGCCCCAATAAGACTCCCACGTCATACCCTTCATCGGCACCCCATCTGCCCCAATAAGACTCCCACGTCATACCCTTCATCGGCACTCCATCTGCCCCAATAAGACTCCCACGTCATACCCTTCATCGGCACCCCATCTGCCCCAATAAGACTCCCACGTCATACCCTTCATCGGCACTCCATCTGCCCCAATAAGACTCCCACGTCATACCCTTCATCGGCACCCCATTTGCCCCAATAAGACTCCCACGTCATACCCTTCATCGGCACCCCATCTGCCCCAATAAGACTCCCACGCCATACCCTTCATCGGCACCCCCTCTGCTCCAATAAGACTCCCACGTCATACCCTTCATCGGGACCCCCTCTGCCCCGATATGCCACTCTGACACGCCCTTCATCCCCGCCCCACCTGCCCAAATACGCCCACCCACGTCATGCCCTTTATCAGCGCCCCCTCTGCCCCAACACGCCCACCCACATCACGCTCTTTATCCGCGCCCCTATTGCCCTATACCTCTACCCACGACACGTTCTTCGTCCGAGCCCCCACTGCACAAAAACAGTCGTGTCATGCACGCCCTGCATCTATGCCCCTTCTGCCCCAATACGCCCACCCACGTCACGCAACCCCATACCTATGGCATGCCTGTATCCACGTCTCTTGCACCCCACAGGTTATCCTTTTCATTTGCTTCCACCCACCACCCCACCCTCCCCTTCCTTCTCACGTGCACGTTTCCATAACAAACCCTGCCTTGCACAATTTTCCATCCCCTGCCCCCCACCTCCCCACGTTTGGCCATCCATGTTACGCCCTGCTTACAAGCTCCTTCCTCCCCATTACGCCCACCCATGTGCATCAACCCCCCAACCCCATCCGCATTTAAGCCCATCCACTTCTCATGCTGCATCCACTCTACTTCACCTCCCACCCCCCATAGTTTGCCCACTCACGTCACGCCCTTCATCTGCGCCCCCTCTTACCCAATACACCCATCATATCACATGCCTTTCATCCGCTCCCCCTCTGCCCCAATACGCCCTCCCAAATGACGCCCTTCATTCGCGCCCCTCTGCCTCAATACATCTATCCATGTCTGGCTCCTCATCGCGCCGGCTCCACCCCAATACGCCCGCCACGTCACGTCCTGCGTCCATGCCCCAAATCCTTCCACCCATGTCATGCGCTGTATTTGCTACGCTGTATTCAGGTCTTCCATGCCCACCAGCATGTACACTGCATCCACAACCCCCTCGCCCCTATCCATGTCACACCCTGCATCCACGTCCTACGCATGGTATACCCTGCATCCACGTCCCCCGTACCCGCCATGTCATATATTGCATTAGTTTCCCCCCCCCCCCCCCCCCCCCCAGTATTCCCATATACGTCGCGCCCTGCGTACGTGCATTTCCTCCCTTAACCTTCCCTCTCCTACGTTGGCCCCTCCATGTCGCATCATACATCTCCCCACCCTTGTACACCCACCCATGTCACGCCCTGCATACATGCTCCCTCCTCCAGGTTTACCCACGCATGTGTAGCCACGCTCCCCCTCCCTCCTCCTTATGCCAATCCATATCACGCTCCTTCCCCCCCCCCCCCCTCCTTCTTATGCCAATTCATGTCACACCCCCTCTCTTTCCCCCCCCCCCCCCCTCCTTCCTTATGCCAATCCATATCACGCCCTGCATTCGTTTCTTCCCCTCCAGTTCGTCCAACCATGTCATGCCCAGCATCTGCGCCCCCTCTGTCCCAATATGCCCACCCATGTTATGCCCAGCATCTGCGCCCCCTCTGTCCCTATATGCCCACCCATGTTATGCCCAGCATCTGCGCCCCCTCTGTCCCAAATTCCCACCCATGTTATGCCCAGCATCTGCGCCCCCTCTGTCCCAAATGCCCACCCATGTTATGCCCAGCATCTGCGCTCCCTCTGTCCCTATATGCCCACCCATGCCCAGCATCTGCGCCCCCTCTGTCCCAATATGCCCACCCATGTCATGCCCAGCATCTGCGCCCCCTCTGTCCCAATATGCCCACCCATGTCATGCCCAGCATCTGCGCCCCCTCTGTCCCAATATGCCCACCCATGTCATGCCTTACATCCCTGCCCCTCTTCCCCAATACACCCAACATGTCACGCCCTTCATCCCTGCCCCTCTTCCCCAATACACCCATCATGTCACGCCCTTCATCCCTGCCCCTCTTCCCCAATACACCCACCATGTCACGCCCTTCATCCCTGCCCCTCTTCCCCAATACACCCACCATGTCACGCCCTTCATCCGCGCCCCCTCTGCCCTATATGCTCTCCATGTCACGCCCTTAATCCGCGCCCCCTCGGTGCCAATAACGCACTCGCATCACGTCCTTCATCTGCCGCTCTGCCCCAATATGCCCACATGTCACGCTCTTCATCATCCGCGCCCCTTCTGCTCCAATACTGCGTTCCCTCTGCCCCAACGCCCGTCCACGTCACGCCCTCCATCCACACCCCCTCTAGCCCAATACGCGCACCACGTCACGACCTTTACCTGCGGGCCCTCTGCCCCAATACGCTCACCCACGACACGCCCTGTATGCGCGCCTCCTCTGCATCAATACGCCCACCCACGTCACCGTCATCTGCATCCTTCTGACCCTACACTCCCACCATGTCAAGTCCATCATCCGCGCCCCCTCTGCCCCAATACGTCCACCCCCGTCACACACTTCATCCACAGCCCTGTCTCCATGGTACCTTGAATCCAAGTCTCTCGTTCACCAACACATCGTACCTTTCATTTGCTCCGTTCCAATCCCTTCCATGTACGCCCATGGGCGCGTTTTCCATCCACCAATCCCTCCCCACGTTTGGCCATCCATGTTACGCCCTGCTTATGTGTTCCCTTCTCCCCATTACGCCTATCCATGTGCAGTTAACGTTCCCCCAACACCCCCGCCCATCCATTTCTCATTTTGCATCCTCTCAACATTACTCCCTCCGCTTTGCCCACCCATGTCGGTCTTTTGTCCGTGACCCCCACCGCGCCAATATGCCCACCCATGTCGCCATCTTCATCTGCACCCACTCTGCCCTAATATGCCCACCATGTCATGCCCTTAAAGTGCGCCCCCTTTGCCCCAAAACGCCCATCCATCCAACGCCCTTTATCCGCGCCCCCTCTGCCCCAATACGCCCACAATGTCACGCCCTTTATCCGGCCCCTCTGCCCAAATACACTTGCCCACGTCATGCCCTTCATCCACGCTCCTTCTGCCCCAAACACCCACCACGGCATGCCCTTCCTCTGTGCCCTCTCTGCCCATGTACAAAACCCATGTTACGCCTGAATCCATGCCCCCTCTACCCCAAAACACCCACCATGGCATGCCCTTCATCCATGCCCCTCTGTCCCAATGCACAAACATACATCAGGCCATTCATCAGCCCCCTTTGCCCCCAAATGCCCACCCACGCATTGTGTACGCTGACCCATGTCAAGCCCTGCATCCTCCCCATCCATGTCATGCTAAAAACATCCGTGCTCCCTGTACCCAAATCCATGTCACGCCATGAAATCAGTCTCCCCCACCATTCCACTACCCCACCCACGTCAGGCGCTGAAAATTCTACCCCTAGAATCCTACCGACGTCACTGCCTGAAAACTGACGCCCGCCCCCCCCCCCCCCCCCCCCCCCCACCCCTCCCCTTCCCCCTTATCTGTATGCCACCCTTTATCATGATCTGAAATCCGCACCTCCTATGTGAAGCCCAAAGATCTGCACTCCCTGTACTCCCACCAATATCATACCTGTATCCACGCCCCCTTCACCCCCACCCATGTTACGCCTGCATCCACACCCTCAATCCCCCACCAGTATTTGCATTTCCCCTCTCCCTGTCCCCCCCCCCCCCCACCCCCACCCCATGACATGCCCCGTGTTCACAACCGCCGTACTCCCACCAGTATCATATACTGTTTCCGTGTCCACCATACCTGCCACCATGTCGATCACAGCATCTGCGACCCCCTCACCCCCATCCCTGTCACATCCTGCATCCACAACTTCGTTTCCATGGTGTCACCTGCATCCACGTCCCCAGTATCCCCACACGTCATACCCTGCAGTCGTGCCTGTCTACCCCCCTCATACATATGCTGATACATGTAGCACACTGCGTATGTGCCTCTTCTCCCCCCCCCCCCCTTTCCGTTCGACATCCATGTCACATCATGTATCCGTGCTTACCTCCCCCCCCCCACCCCCACCGAAATTCACCCATGTCAAGCCTTGCATACACGCTCCCTCCTTCGCAGTACGCCCACCCATGTGCATCTACGCCCCCCACCTCCACCCCACCCCCACCCCACCCCCCTTACATTTCACGCGCTGCATCCGTCCTCTCCCCTCCAGTTCGCCCAGCCATTTCATACCCTGTATCCTAGCACGCCAATGTGAAACCCTGCTGTTGGCGCCCCAATACACCCACCCATGTCACGCCGTGCATTCGCGCCCTTCTACTCCAATAAACTCACCATTTCACGCCCTTCATTTGTACTTTCACTGCCCCAATAAGACACCCATGTCACGCCCTCCATCCAGCCCCTATGCCCCAATAAGACACCCATGTCACGCCCTTCATCCAGCCCCTATGCCCCAATAAAACACCCATATCACGCCCTTCATCCGGCCATATGCCCCAATAAGAGACCCATGTCACGCCCTTCATCCGGCCCCTATGCCCCAATAGACACCCATGTCACGCCCTTCATCCACGCCCTATGCCCCAATAAGACACCAATGTCACGCCTTCATCCGGCCCCTATGTCCCAATAAGACACCATGCACGCCTTAACCGGCCATCCTAATAAGACGCCATACAGCCTCACGCATAGCCCAAGACACAATGTCACGCCCTTCATCCGGCCCCTATGCCCCAATAAGACACCAATGTCACGCCCTTCATCCGGCCCAATGCCCCATAAGACACCCATAACACGCCCTTCATCCCGGCCCTATGCCCCAATAAGACACCAATGTCACGCCCTTCATCCGGCCCAACCACACCAACCACACCACACACATCACACCACACAACACCACACTCCCACCACGACCCACCACATTCAAACACAACACTCTCCTCAGTGGGGCCAGTGCAGAGTGGGAACACACACTTATTTGGCTCCATTTTGCAGCATGTTTTGAATTGACTGACTTTGAAGTCACAAATACTGCAAAACCCTTTTTTTCGAGTTGATCATTTCATGTGAAACAGCCGCTTTCTTTAACAGGCCTGATGCATTAAATAATTTTTTCCAGAGGCTTTTTAAACGATCTTCGGGCATTTTTACAATAAATGGCAATTCCAACAACACTTTACCGAAAAAAAAGACGTCAAATTCTGTTAAATTCCTTGTAGAAATTAAAAGAATTTGGACTTTGATGAACAGATATAGTCTCATCTTCCTCTCTTCAACCTTAAAAATCAAAAGTGAGGCTCGACTATAAATTGCTCTGAAAAACGTCTTACAAACTCTGTGCTTTGTAAAAAGATATCATGGTAAACAGTAAACAAGTGGGTATTGTTTTGCTCCCAAAAGGAAACCTAACACAGAGTAACTTTTATTCAAGACTGGCACACCCTTTTAAACTTGAATAAAGTCAGAAAAATACATAGACGAAACAATCTAATAGGGGGGAAAAAAAAACAAGCGCAGGCCAACAACTGAAGTGTCTGGCAAAGATTTGGACTTGAGGGAGGAGAGAAGGGG
Organism: Conus ventricosus; assembly: GCA_018398815.1. Taxonomy (NCBI): domain Eukaryota; kingdom Metazoa; phylum Mollusca; class Gastropoda; order Neogastropoda; family Conidae; genus Conus; species Conus ventricosus. Next base: position 35,679,672 of record CM031599.1, on the reverse strand, counting down.
AGGGGAAATTTTGAGATGGAGAAACTGGGAAAATGAAATTAAAAAAAAAAAAAAAAAAAAAGTTACAGATATGAAAACTCTTCTCTAGCTGCAAAAAGGGAACCATCGAAAACCCTTTTGAAGGCAGATATATTTGTAATTCCCTGCTCCGAGGCCTTTCGCCCCACTGGATCGGGATCTCAGGTAGACCGCTGGTTGTTGTCTGCGCTCCCGCGTCAAAAAGAGACACACCACAGTCCATAATACAGTGGTGTTTGTCACGATACAGGTTTTAGATTTGTTCTTCCAACTGTTTATTTTAGGAACGTGTGTGATAGCTAGGCTTAAAAGAAAAACATTGTGTTTGGAAGTTGTGTGCCTGTGGCTGTTATTTTTAGTTGCAGGGCAAGCGTGCGTGTGTCTTCCTTAGATACTTCGTTCCCAGAGTCCAACAAACCGGGTTTTAAATTTTGACGTGGCCTGAACTGATTTCAGGTAGACAGGGGAGGCACTTGGTGTGACGAGTCCAGCGGAGTGACTAGAAGTTTCCCTCACACGACGAAGCTGTGTTGGGTTTGGGATGCTCCTGTTCCCCCCATGGTGGAGTTTGTGGCGTGACATTATTGTCCCCCAATTTCGTGGGCGTTTCAACAGTTTTTTCTGTGCGCCTGGTCGTGGTCCGTCTCGGTTTCAGGTTTGGAATTTTTGCCGTTGTTCGTCTCTGGATTCGGAAGTCTTTGTTTGTGCGTTTGTCTCTGTGTGCGCATGGTTCAATGTTTTCAGTTACAATTTTCCTTTTTTGTTCATGTTTTCCCGGGCATTTAATGGTTTTATGCATGTGTATTTTAACGTGACTGCGAGAAAAGGTGTGGGTAGAAAGCGTGTGTATTTGTGACGTGTGAGATTTGGGAGAGTTTTTACTTTGCGGTGATGAACGGAGAAAATTTCCCTTCGCCCGATTTTATTTTGTTATGTATTTTTGTAGAAATAAAGAAGGGAACAGTGCTTTTTTTCCGTGAAGCTGGAAAAAGCAGTGGATAGTTATATTGAACTAGTCTGTATGTTTTGCATTGAGGGTTGTTGTTTTTGAAAAAAAAAACTTTTAAATTGTAGTTAAGTGTTGGAAGTCAGTATATTGTATAATTTTTGCTTTATATAAATTTCGGTTTGTTTTTTAAAAAGGCGCGTGCCGACATTTTGACAGTTATTTTCTCTTTGCTGTTGGCAACTTGTTATAATTGGCCAAGGTCATGATGACCGGCGGAGGTTGACCTTCAAGGTCAATGCCCATACCTATAAACACTTGTTGAATTTTTTCCCCTTTTGGGAATAACTTGTCAAAATTTGTTTAATTCTATATTAATTTTAAATTGTCTTCTTTCTTAGGAATTAAAAGGGTGTTTTGCATTTTTCTTTTTTTGGGAAAGAAAGATAGTGTTTTAATTAACTTTACCTATGTGTTTTGAAGTAGTTGGGACTTAGGTTTTCCTTGGAGACTTGGGGTTAGTATTACCTGTTATTTTAATGTCACCCCAGAACCTGATTATTGCTGTGCCGTGGTCCCCTTCCGCACCTGAGCTGGTGAGAGTGGCCGTTGTCAAGCTGGTGGCCGACTGAGGGTTTTGGTGACGTCTGTTGTCTGAAGGCCCAGGAGCGGCGTGGAAGGAGTGACTCCATTGACTCCTCGTTTTAGCAACGGACTTCTGGTCTTGGGCTTCCTGACTAGGAGCGGGTGAATGGACCGATGTAATTTTTGGAGAGGGGATGAATGCGGAGAATAGAATGTGTCATCGAATGGAAAGCAGAGAGACTGTAGAGAACGAGGAATCAACGCTGACAAGGAATGTGAATGAACTTTTTGTTGAAGGCTCGACTAAATATTCTCTCGCCAACATACCTGTGGACACTCATTTTAGTTTTGTTCATCTGCCTAGTTTTGATTGTGCTCCTCGTATGGCGTTGTGAGCTCCATGAACTTTTGAACAGAACACTTTGGGAAAGCTTTCATCGCTTTGGATTTTTGGTTTCACCTCGACGAAGGAACTACATTAGTAATTAACCATAGTTATGATGATTTTGCTTGTCTGAAATTTCCCTATTATTGTAAATTCGTGCTTTGCTGCATGTTGGAATGATTTGAATACCTGTTGTTGTGGGGCATACATTTCTGAAATCATCTGGCTGATATTGATTTGTTGTGTGCATTCACAGGTTTTTGGTACACAGAGAAGGAAGCAGAGCGGTCGGCAGTGTGTGTGTGTGTCTACAGCTTTACGCGGCCTTTTTAATGTAATATTGTGTGCTGTTGTTCTAGCAAATTATTGGTTGTTGTTCTTCTTGTGGAGTGCATGTTGTGTTTGTGATTAAAAAATTTAGTTAGTTTATGTTACATTGGTGTGAGTGTGGTTAGGGATGAATCATAGCTGAGTGTTTGGGTTGGGGATGAAGGTTGAATGCGGGACTGGTCTTGGTGTGTGAACGCGGAGAAAAAGCCCCTGACTTGGTGTTTGCCATCTCCCTCGGCGACGGACAATTTGGTGCACGGTGGGTTTATGGCAGAACGTAAGTTCGGAGTTTCTTTTTCGGTGTATGACTTGTGATGATGGGGTTAGGACATCCTTGTTTTGGTTGCATCTTTGTGTCCTGTCGTGTGTTTGTTTTGAACGTGGGAGGTTGGAGGGGCCTGGGCTCTGACCGGGGGAGTCCGGATCCAGAGCTCGACTGAGTTCAGGCCGAGTCCAGACCGAAAGTTTGAGGGGGGAAACCACCTCGGGCGCCAGTTAGGTCCCGATTCATTTTAGCTTCAGAGTTTTATTTAGTTCAAAAATTTGTAGGTTTTAGTTAGGGTTTGTATGATTGTGTGTGTGAAAGGTGTTAGGTAGAGTAAAAAAAAATTTTTTGACGCTGTTCGTGAACTGAGTTTTCGCGATAATCGACTGTGAGCGTTATGTCCATCGAGGACAAGAAACGTCTACGTTCAGGCCGTTTGGTTCCAGACTCAGAGGCTTCAAGGAAGAAGAGATGGATGCTGGCAATTTAAACGTCGAGGAGAAACCTCTGCTTGTTGAGCAAGAGCGTTCTCCGATGGGTACCAACACCGAGGTTAAGGTGGACCCAGAGGTGTTCGGTTGCGCAAGAACGGATAGCTCTTGGACTGACAGGCACCGAGTTAGTGCTTTTGTTTCAGGCGGAGCTAAAGGGAAATCAGGAAGATGCGCTTGCGACAAGAGGAACTGGAGTTTAAAAGGAAAGTTGGATCGCCAGGAGAAAGTAAGGAAGGAAAGTCGGATCGCCAGGAAAAATTTAAAGGGAAAGGAAGAGTGGGATCGCCGGGGGAAGGAGCGACAAAGGAACTAAAATTTAAGGGAAGGAAGAAATGGGGGCTTCGGGAGCAGATTAGAAGGGAGGACCTGAAGTTGAGACAAATAAAACCAGTGCGCCAAGCGGAGTTGGAGAGCTCGGAAAGGAAAAGGGCTGAAGACCGAGATCTTTAAAAGGGGAGTTAGCGAAGTTGCCCAAAACCCAAAGACGCCTGATTCGTACCGTGTGCGGTTGCCAAAATTTCAACGATGGAAAACGATATTGAGGCATTTTTGCGTCATTTCGAAATTTATAGCCGTTGCGAAATAGTGGCCAGAGGGCGTTTGGCTGCGAGATTGTCTCCGTTGTTGCATGAAAAGCGAGGAAAGCGTTTTTTGCTTATTGATCACGGCGAAACACCACTCAGCTATCACGACATCAAGAACGCTCTTCTAAGAGAATTCTTTAGACTCCAGATTTTTAAACCGGGGAAGTTTAGGAAATGCGGAAAGAAGTTGACGAGATTTCACCCAGTTTTTGAAGCGACTGAAAGAGAACTTCAATCTGTGGTTGAAGCTGGCAGAGGTGGACTCAGAAGATCCAAAACGTTGTGTGTTTTGTTCTTGAGAGAACAGTTTTTGTCAACTCTCAGTGCGACCTAGCTTACACTCGCGAGAAGAACCGCGAAATGTGGAGGAAGCCGCACAGCTTGCTTTGACTATGTCGAAGTTGGGCGAGAGGCAAGAGTGCACAATCCAAACCATTGGCGCCCCGAGTCAGTTTGGGAAAAAAACCCGACCAGAGGGTCAGTCAGCAAATAGGGGAAAGGGCTTGGAAACTGGGTTAACAAAGCCAACTGTGCAAACTGCAGGAACTCGGTCAAACCAGGAGACAACCGTTGACCTCCCAAGGTTCCCTCGTCGTCCTCGTCTAACACTCCGGGGGGATTTTGCGGATTTTCGGTGCTACAGGGGGTGGGAAACCAGGTCATACTGCCAGGCAGTGCCGATCTTCTGTGAGTTTTAAATAGCTCGCCAGAAAGGAGGCTTGGACAGAGAAACCTGTGGCTGCTTATTCACCATACTTTCCCGCGACTGTGAACGGCAAGGAGGTGACAGCTCTTAAAGACACAGGAGGGGAAGTTTGTTGCGTTAGAGAAGACCTTGTGGCGCGGACCAGTACCTTCCGGAAATATTCAACGGGAAATGGCTGATCTTTCATGTGTGGGAACCTACCCCTTAGCATTAATCTGTGGGGACACCCGCTTGTGCAAGGAAATTTGTTGTGGCCGAACTGCGCCATTTGCGTTGTGAAGTGATCCTTGGGAACCAGTGACAGGGATGAACGGAGAACTCTTAGCGGTACCTTTGTTTCCGTCGTCAAACCGTTGGGAGTAGTTCAGACCCGAGCGCAAAAGGCGCTGAGGAATCCTACACTTTTCTCGACATCGAAAGTGTTGAAGGTCTCAACGTTAGTCCGAAACAGCTGCAAGAACTACAAGAGAAGGATGCCACGTTGCAGCGTGCTAGAGACGCTGTTTTCAAAGAGTTGTAGTTCACGTTGGCAAGAACGGAACCAGGTCACTTTCCGATTTAAGAAGGGATTCTACAGAGGGTAATTTGTGAGGGTGATCAACATATACCAAGTGTGTGGCCGAAGCCCTTTACGTCAGCGGGTCATTCAACTCGCCTCACGACCCACCAATGAGCGGACATTTTGGGGGCCAAGAAAACCCACTCAGGTGGGACGAGATTTCTATTGGCCGGGAATGTGCGGAGACATTCATCGATTTGTTTGTCTTGCTAACGCTGCCAGAGAGTGGACTCCTCGCGTAAGAGTGGGCAAGGTTCCATAGCTAGGATGCCACTACCCGCGTCCCATTGAGCGAGTGGGGTTGATATCGTGGGCCAAACAAGCCAGCGTCAGTGCGAAGCACCGATATATTTTTGTTATGGTGGACTTTGCTACACGGTATCCAGAGGGAGAGGGACTTCGAGATATTGAAACAGAGACATTGCCGAGTCGTTTGGAACATTTGGTCCAGGCTAGGAGTGCCGAGTGAAGTCTTGACGGAGCGGGGAGCCAAATTTACCAGCAGGACCATGCAAGAGGGGTACAAGCTTCTGCTTTCAAAGGACTCAACTATCCACACCATACCATGCTCAATGCAACGGCTTGGTTGAACGTTTTAACGGTACTTTGAAGAGCAAAGCTGAAGAATTATGCATGGAACAGCCAACAGCATGGCATAGGTATCTTCCGGTAGTGTTATTCGCGTACCGGGAGGGCCCGCAGGAGAACACCGGATTTTCAACCCTTTGAGTTGCTGTAAAGGAAGAACCGTCAGAGGCCCCATGGCTATTCTTCGCGACCTGTGGACGAAGGGAAAAGCAGCAAGGGGGACCCTCAACTGCCGCAGCTTATGTTCTTGAGTTGCGGAATCGCATTGCAGAGACTTGTGAGATGGCCAAGAAAATCTTGAGAGAGAAGGTGAGCGGCAGAAGCGACACTTCGACAAGAAGGCTAACACCGAACTTTTAAGCTGGAGACCAGGTGTTGTTTTCTTCTTCCAGAGAAGAAGAACAAACTGCAGATGGCATGGCAGGGTCCGTATCCCGTGGAAGCTTTGGATGGGAGTGTTTCGACTACCAAATCCGCATCAGAGGGAAACCGAAACTCTTCCATGCTAACATGCTGAAGGAATACCATCAGCTGCGCCGGAGGTCAACACCATGGATGGTTGCTGAGGGTGAGGAATGGGGAAGAGTGCATCTACAAAGGAGAATATCCCCGTTGATTCCACTCCAGGGTGAGGGAAACGGTGGATGACGTCGTTTTAGACCCGACATCTCCATGAGATTTGTTCCGACATCCGGGGTTGATCGAGAGTTTTCTGATGTCATCACCGACTTCCACTTCAGACAAATCTGGTTTTAGGTGAGATTCGGTTACTGCATGACCAAACCCGTGAATACTCGCCAGTACCCATTACCTTTTTCCCAGCGTGATGTAGTGGAAAAGAAGTAGAGGCAAGTTGAAGATGGAGTGATTGAGACTTCGTTTCCCCGTACAACTCGCCAATCGGCTTGTGGAGAAGAAAGACGGCAAAAACAGGTTTTGCACCGATTTTCGCAAGCTCAACCAAATTTTTTGTTTTTGATACAGAACCGATGCCCGACATGGAATACCTTTTTTTCCAAGCTAGCGTCTGCCAAGTTTTGTCAAAGATTGACTTATCCAAGGGATATTGGCAGGTACCAATGGGATTGGAGGACAAAACCAAGACTGCATTCTCTACACCACAGGGGAGTTTTCAGTGGACGGTGATGCCATTTGGCTTGAAGACAGCGGCGCATTTTTTCACGCATGAGAAAGTTACTGTTACCTCTTAAGATGCCAGAGACGACAACTTCATGGACGACATTCTGGTGGCCCCAGACTCCAAGGAGAAGCAACTGGAGTGTTTTGAGGGGATTGTTTACCAGACTTCGGAGGTGTCTTTGTCAGCGCGACCTTCAAAGTGCATGCTGGTTTCAAGCGTCTAGAATACTTAGGACAGTCGTGGGCAACGGGACTATTGAGCCTACTGAGGACAAGCTCAGTAAGATCCGGGATGCACCACAACCAACGACGAAGAGGCAAATCCGCCGTTCCTGGGATTGGCGGGTTTTCTACCCGTTCATCCAGAATTTCGCCGAACTTGCTGTGCCACTCACGGAAAACGACTAGGGGGACGATGCCCAACAAGTTTTAGTGGACACCAGAACTGAACAAGTCGTTCAACTCTCTCAAAGAGCGTTGCGTCGCAACCCGTATGTGTTCTACCTCACTTCAACAAACCATTTGTGCTTCGCACGGATGCCAGACTCAGGGCTAGGGCAGTCCTGCTCCGGATCAAGGTCAAGGACTTCAAATCGTGGGTTGCGCAAGCAAAAAGCTTTTGCCAGCAGAGCAAAACTATTCAAAAACCCGTTTGGGGAAGGAGTGTCCGCCTATGGTTTGGGGAATAGGCAAGTTCATCCCTATCTGTATGGCCGACAGTTTACGGTCAGAGTGACCATCAGCCACTACAGTATCGCAAACCATGAAAGCGACCACAAGCGTGTCATGGAAAGCCCTCCAGATGCACCGTATTCTTTTGTTGTGGAGGCCATCCCAGGCAAGGAGAATGTTTGGGGCCGACTATCTGATCGCATCGAAGCGGGGGTTAGATGTTCTACATCTATACCTGTACCGTTCCTGGTTGTTAATGTAACCCTCCAGGTTTCATCTGGAAGGGGGTTTGTCACGATTACAGGGTTAGATTTGTTTTTCCAACTGTTTATTTAGGAACGTGTGTGATAGCTAGGCTTAAAAGAAAACATTGTGTTTGGAAGTTTTGTGCCTGTGCATGTTATTTTTAGTTGCATGCAAACGTGCGTGGTCTTCCTTAGATTCTTCGTTCCCAGAGTCCAACAAACCGGTTTGAATATGACGTGGCCTGAACTGAGTTCAGGTAGACAGGGGAGGTCACTTGTGTGTGACGAGTCAGCGGAGTGACATAGAGTTTCCCTCACACGACGAAGCTGTGTTCGGCTTTGGGGCTCCTTTTCCCCCCCAGTGGTTTGGGGTTGTGGCGTTTGGGCATTATTGTCCCCCAATTTTCGTGGGCGTTTCAAAAAGTTTTTTCTGTGCGCCTGCGTGGGTCCGTCTCGGTTTCAGGTTTGGAACTTTTGCCGGGGTTGTTCGTCTCTGGATTCGGAAGTCTTTGTTTGTGCGTTTGTCTCTGTGTGCGCATGGTTCAATGTATTCAGTTACAATTTTCCCCTTTTTTTTCATGCTTTCTGGCATTTATGTTTTATCATGTGTATTTTAACGTGACTGCGAGAAAAGGTGTGGGTAGAAAGCGTGTGTGTTTGTGAAAGTTGAGATTTGGGAGAGTTTTACTTGGGGGTGTATGAGACGGAGTAACTTCCCTTCGCCCGATTTTAATTTTGTTATGTATTTTAGTTGAAATAAAGAAGGGAACAGTGCTCTTTTCCGTGAAGCTGGAAAAGCAAGTGGATAGTTATATTGAACTAGTCTGTATGTTTTGCATTTGAGGGTTGTTTGTTTTTGAGAAAAAAAAACATTTAATTTGTAGTTAAGTGTTTGGGAAATCAGTAGTATGTATAATTTTTTGCTTTAATAAATTTCGGTTGTTTTTTTAAAAGCGCGTGCCGACTTTTGACAGTTTGTTCTCTTGCTTTGGCAACTTGTTATAATGGCCAAGGTCATGATGACCGGCGGAGGTTGACCTTCAAGGTCAAGTCAACATATAAAAACTTGTTGAATTATTTCCTTTGAATAAAATTGTCAAAATTTGTTTAAGTTAATTCTATATTAATGTTATTGTCTTCTTTTTTGAGGAATTAAAAGGGTGTTTTTCATTTTTTCTTTTTTTGGGAAAGAAAGATAGTGTTTTAATTAACTTTTACCTTGTGTTTTAAGTAGTGGGACTAGGTTTTCCTTGGAGACTTTTGGGTTAGTATTACCTGTTAGTTTAATGTCATCCCCAGAACCTATTAGTTGCTGTGCCGTGGTCCCCTTCCGCACCTGACTGGTGAAGGTGGCCCCTTGTCAAGCTGGTGGCCGACTGACGTTGGGTGACGTGTTGTCTGAAGGACAAGGGGGCGGGTGAAGGAGTGACCCATTGACTCCTTTGTTTTACAACGGACTTCTGGTCTTGGCTTCCTGACTGGGAGCGGTTGAAAGGGCCGATGTAAGTAAATGGAGAGTGGATGAATTTCGGAGAATAGAATGTGTCATCGAAAAGGAAAGCAGAGAGACTGAGAGAACGAGAATCAACGCTGACAAGAAAAGTGAATGAACTTCTTTGTTGAAGGCTCGACTCATATTCGTCTCTGCCAACATACCGTGACACTCATGTTAGTTTTTGTTCATCTGCCTAGTTTTGATTGTGCCCAATCGTCGGGTTGTGAGCTCCAGAACTTTTGAACAGAACACGTCGGAAAACTTTCATCGCTTTGGACTTTTGGTTTCACCTTCGACGAAGGAACTACATTAGTAATGAACCTAGTTAGTGATGATTTTGCTTGTCTGAAATTCTGAGTTATTGTGATTCGTGCTTTGCTCATGTTGGAATGATTTGAATACTCTGTTGTTGGGGGGGTGCATACAATTTTTGAAATCATCTGGCTGATATTTTGTTGTGTGCATTCACAGGTTTTTGGTACACGAAAGGAAGCAGAGCGGTCGGCAGTGTGTGTGTCTACAGCGTACGCGTGGGCCCTTTTTAATGTAATATTGTGTGCTGTTTAGTTCTAGCAAATTATTGGTTGTTGTTCTTCTGTGGAGTGCATGTTGTGATGTGATTAATAAATTAGTTAGTTATGTTACATTTGGTGTGGTGTGGTTTGGGAAAGAATCATAGCTGAGTGTTTGGGCTTGTGGATAAGGTTGAATGCGGGACTGGTCGTTGGTGTGAACGCGGAGTGAAGCCCTACTTGGTGTTTTTCCATCCCCCCTCGGCGACGTGACAGTGTTTCTCACCACCATTGGTGCAAAAAAGAATCCAATAGCACCCCCAGAGCAGCCAGCGAAGAGTAGTAAATGCAACCAAACGAAAGTGTGGGGAGGAAAAAAATTTGCTGTAAAACTAAAGACATTATGCAAATAATATAAAATTAGGGGGCAGTCTTTGAGCCCAGCCCCGAGGACCACCCAAAGATTCAAGGGAGATCAAAGACAAACACACAGACGGCAGAAACAAATAAAATAACCTCAAATTTAATCAAAGCAAAATCGGAAATGAAAGAGGTAGGGAACAGTAAACGATAAACAGTAACAAGTGGGTATGTTTTGCTCCCATAAGGAAACCTAACACAGAGTAACTTTTATTCAAGACTGGCACAGCCTTTTAAAATTGAATAAAGTCAGACAAATACATAGACGAACAATCTAATAGTGGGGATAAACAAGCGCAGGCCAACCGAAATGTCGGGAAAAAATTGGACTTTAGGGAGGAGAGGGGAGGGGGTTTTAAGATGGAGAAATGGGAAAATAAATTTAAAAAAAAAAAAAAAGTAAAAATATGAAAACCTTCTCTAGCTGCATAAGGGGAACCCCGCTCCCTTTTGAAGGCGATATATTTGTAATTTCCTCCCGAG
>CM031599.1:35655676-35669145 GCA_018398815.1 Conus ventricosus | reverse complement strand
AAAAAAAAAAAAAACCCCCCAATAGGAAGCAAACATACAAAGGTTTTCAGGGCTGTGGTTGACATTCATGTTGACTCCTGGCAAGGTCCAATGGCTGACGTACTCAGCATGGTTTAATTCTGCATGTCCTAAGATGCCAATCGTCCAGCTTGTATAATATGTTATCGATTTACAGGAATAATGCACATGAGCCACTTTTTTGCCCCCCCCCCCCCCCCCCCCCCATACATCACACACACTGTGTGTGTGCGTGCGTGCGAGCGTGTGTGTGTGTGTTTGTATATGCGTGAGCCCGTGTGTGTGTGTGCGCGCGCGCGTGCGTGCGTGCGTGCGTGCGTGCGTGCGTGCGTGCGTGTGCGTGCGTGCGTGCGTGCGTGCGTGCGTGTGCTCTGACAGAACTGTCTGTCCTTTGAGTAGTGACAGCACTGAAATGGCTCTGCTGGTCGGCTGAACTAGAACAAAATGCCAGTGACTTGAATCGACATTGCAGCTGACCTGGGGTGGTATTTCCCAAGGTATTCCAAGGTTCTAAGCTGACGGAGGAAAACAAGATGCTGTCACATTTGGGTTGCCTGCAACATTCAGAGAGGGCATGATGCTGGTGCCAGGTGTGCAACATGTTTTACACTTGACAGAGTAAGTAATATCATGCCAGGCGTGCATCGGGTATCCTACACTTCACGGCAAAAGTAACAATGCCAGGTGCGCACCGGGGTATCCTACATTTTACGGCGAAATGAACATAGTGTCAGGCGTTCACCGGGTATCCTACACTATACGGCGAAATTAACATAGTGTCAGGCGTTGCACCGGGTATCCTACACTATACGGCAAAATTAACATAGTGTCAGGCGTGCACCGGGTTTCCTACACTTTACGGCGAAAATGAACTAGTGTCAGGCGTTGCACCAGGTTTCCTACACTTTACGGCGAAATGAACATTGGTCAGGGGTGCCCCGGGTTTTCCCCTTTTTCGGCAAAAATAAAACATAGTGTCAGGGTGCCCCGGGTATCCTACATTTAAACCGGCGAAATGACTAGTGTCAGGCGTGCACCGGGACCCCTCATATAGGGCGAAAATTAAACATAGTTCAGGCTTGCAGGGTATTAACTTTACGGCGAAATAAACATTAGTGTCAGGCGTGCCCGGGAAATCCTTAAACTTAAGGCGGAAAATGAACTTTGTGTCAGGCTGCCCCAGGTACCCCTAACTTTACGGCGAAAGAACTAGTGTCGGGTGAGGGTACCCTAAACTTTTACGGGAAATGAACATGGTCAGGGTGCCCGGGTTCCTCCCTTAAGGCGAAATGAAATGTGTCGGCGTGCACGGGTACTACACTTTACGGGAAATGAAATGTGTCGGGCGTGCCGGGTACCCAAACCTTTACGGCGAAATGAAATGGTAGGGTGCCGGGTATCCTACCTTTCGGCGAAATGAACTTGTGTCAGGCATGCAGGGTACCCAAACTTTCGGCGAAATGAACATAGTGTCGGCGTGCACGGGTACCCTCACTTTACGGGAAAAAATAGTGTCAGGCGTGACCGGGTACCCTAACTTTACGGCGAAATAAACTAGTGTCAGCGGACGGGTATCACATTTAGGCGAAAAGGTAAAAATGTCAGGCGTGCCCCGTAACTCGGTGACTGGTGTGCACTGTGTATCCCCCCATTTTGGGCCAAAATTAACACAGTGTCGGGGTGTTTGGGTATTCAATATCTCAGAGAAAATAATCATGCCGGGGCGTGGTGACCGGGTATCCTACACCTTATGGAGAAAGAAACAATGCAGGGTGGATTTGGGTATCCTACCCCTTTTACGGCAAAAGTAAATTGCCAGTGGCACGTATCACAATTGAGGATTAAGAACATGCGCGGGGAAAAGTGCCGCATTCTCTATCTTTGCCAAAGTCCCGTGGACCATAACACACTTCACGGCAAAAGAAAAACGGTTTTTAGCTATGCGGGGGTTGTAATGTAGCGGGGAAAGTAATGGTGAGGTGGCAGGGGCGCTACACCTGCCCAAAGCGAGGTGTGAAGTGAACAAAAATCTACACCGAAAAAACATGGTGCCGTAGAGCGGATCCCATATTGAGAATGTATTGTCCCGTTTTTACAAATAAATGATGTTACATTGAAAATTTTGACGGTCCCGAAATGAACGGTCCATACACCGAGAATAATATTGTGCTAGTTATACAAAAAAAATGATTTCTCATGAAATAGTACGGTGCGAAATAAAGTTCCTTTTACCCCCAAAATGTATGTGCCAGTAGAACTGTTTCCTACCTGAAAAGGGGGCATGGTGCATGGATATCTTCCCCCAAAATTACAAGGGCCCGTTATAAAACGGATACCCTTCACCGAAAAACCTTTGAAAATTGAACGAATATTAACCGAAAAAAAAAGGGTACGAGATTAAAAGAATACCTAAACGAGATAACATGGGCCAGTATGAAGGGATATCCTACCCAAAAAGTAACGGTGCCAGATTGAACGATTCTACCCCAAAGAAAACATGGTCCCAGTTTGAAGGGATATCTCACCAAAAATTTAACATGGTCCGGGTTTGACCAAGGAGTGGGCTTTTGCGTTCGCAGTTTGAATTTCCGACCGACATACAAATGGCTTTCCATTCCCCTTTAACGCGCTGTTCCCCTTTTCCCCCTGCCCCATCTTCCCCGCCACCACACGAGTCGAAATAGTTATTCTTATCTTAGGTAAGTTATGGTGCATGTAAAATTTCACCCCGGATGTCCTACCCAAACAACTAAACAAGTAGATATCCCCAATTTGGCCAAAGACCTATTCAACGTATTTCAAAAATAAAAAAAAAAAATTAAAAACAGCGAAAGAAAAAAAAAGGAAGTAGACAGGCCTGAAGGGGAAATGCAAACAATCCAAAAAAAAGTACACACGTTGGGGCAGCCCCCGATATTCGCCGCTGCAAGGAAGAAAACAAAACATCTTAAAGGCAATAACAAAAATGCAAATTAAGTCGTAACAAAAATAAAGATAAGGAATATGAAAAAGAAAAGATAGATACGGCCATGGGGGAAAAAACGGAAAACGAAAAAGGAAACCCAAAAAAAAGGAAAAATTGATTTGAAACCTGCAAAAGGGAAGATGGGTATGATTTTCTGCATAAAAAGATAGACGATGACATCCGAGAGGGAGAAAAGAAAAAAGTCAAAACCCAATGTGCCTCGAAGAGAAAGTAACATACAAAAAGATCGGGTGGACATCATAACAAGCAGATGGGCATTGGAGAAAGGGCAGATGGAGTAGACTCTGAGAAAAAAAAAAATGGTTGAACTCAAAGAAAGTGAAAAAAAGGGGTGGAATCACGAGAAAGGAAAGATGGGGGGTGGCCATCCCGAGAAAGGAAATATTTGGGGGGAAAATTTGAAATGTAAAGATGGGTGAGGAATGTGAAAAAGTAAAGTGGATGCTGATGAAAATGTAAATATGGATGAGGACATTATGAAAATGTAAACATGGCGGGACATGTGAAATGTAAAGAGGATGAGGCCTGGGAAAGGAAACTGGTTGTGGACTATAATAAGGGAAAACATTTTTTTTCCCCCCTTTTGGTGAAAAAAAGCAGAAGAGGGGAAGGGGCGGGGAAAACTTTCCAAAATGGATCTTAGTTTGGACCTTTTTTTTTCATGACACAAGTGAGTGTCATAACTGAAGGCATCGTTGTATTTTTGCAGGTTTTGGGAAAAACGAATGTTTTTAACCCATGGAAAGAAAAATTATGGACAAATTTCGTATCCATTAAAAGGGAAAATGGAAAATATCCAAATAAGTGATTATCAAACTTTTGAGTGATGGAGATCGACTGATTTTTTAAAAAAAACCTATTTGTTATCTTAAATTTCACTTTTTTTCTTTTCTTTTTTTTGGATAGTTTTCTTTAAGTCAAAGGGGAAAAAAACGGTTACTATTTTATACTGAAATCGGAAAGTAAAATCCGAGGAATCAGTACCAAACAACTGTAGCGATAACCAACACACCGCACGCAGGCCGCACGGCGCGCGCACGCCAAAAACCAAAACACACAACACACACACACACACACACAACAACACACACACACAACCCCCCGTTTTGTTCCTATGTCGACATACTTGAATTGGATAAGAAACAACCCCCCCCCCCCCCCCCCCCCCAAAACACACCCCGCGCGCGTGAGCGCGCTCGTGCCCAAACCACAAACCCGCGATGGCACATCACACATTAATACCCGCATGCCCAACAAAAACACACACCAAAACCAAACACATCACCACAAATGGCGACGGCGTGCTGTGTATTTTTTTATTAAAGTGCATAGACGGAAAATTAAAAAAATAACAACAACGATAAAAAAACAGCACGCAGATGCGGCGAACCCAAACCCCAAAACACCCGGAGTCTGTCTGATGTTTAATTCATGAGTAAATTTCAAAACAAAAACACTGCCCCAAAACCACAAACACCACACACACACGCACGCAAACACCCCACTACAGGTTCGTGTTTTACTCCGTTCCTTACTCCTCTTCCTTTTTTTTTTTTCTCACCCCCACTACCAACAGCCCTTTCCCCTTTAACCCAATCCCCCTTCCCCCCCCACAGTGTGTGTGGGTGTGTGTGTGGTGTTGGCGCGCGCGGCGTGCGCTTGTGCGGGGGGGCAAACTTTCGACTGAGCACCATCCGTTTTTTTTTTTTTTTGGGGGTTTTTTTTTTTTTTGTTTCATTTTCTGTTGAAACCACAAACAAAATTAAACTTTTTTAAAAAAAGAAACCAATGGGGGTGTCGCGTCGATGAAATCCCCCCCCCCCCCCCCCCCCCTTGTGTGTTGTGTGTGTGTTGTGGTGCGCGCGCGTCGGCGAGTGCGCGCATTAATGGCTATATTCTGTCATTGCGAAATTTATTAAATTTGTGTCTAAAAAGTTGTGTGAGAGAACTGAAAATAAATTTACCAGCAGCGCGGCGCGGCGCATAAAATTTTCCCCCTGCTTCCCCTTGCGACATTAGGAGAAAACTTTCGTTGATCAAAATGGTTTTTTTACGAATGGTTTTTTCATCAACAAAATTTATTGGGCCTGTCCCCCACGGGGGTGCTTAATTTTAAAGCAAGGGGGAGGAACCAGCCAATTTTCCCCTGGCCGGTGTTGGAAAATGAAGTTTAGCCTTTTTAAACCATTGCCTTACCTTTGGGTTTTGAAAGTTTCTGCCAATTTTAAGAAGAAACCGTGGTGAAGGGGCCTTTCCCCCCCAAACCTGGGGAAAAAAGAAAAGCAAACCCCTGGAAGTGATTCATTTTTGCTCGTGCGAGTTGGTGGGATTTCTTCCTCCTTTGTTTAAACCGGCCCAAAAGGGGAACCGGGGGGCCTGTTTGTTACAGGGGGGGAAGGTTTCCCGTTCTCGGCAAGAGGGAAAAAACCGTTGATTCACCAAAATTTTGGGCCGACAAAGGGGGGGTTAAAATCTGTTTTAAAGCGTTGCCGGGCTTTACACGCCGGATGTGTGCTGCGATTTTCCGGCCCGCGGGGCCGGGGTGTTTGTGTTGGGGGTTGGTGGTGAAGAAAAGGAAAAGAATTGGATTTTTCGTTCGTTGTTTTTTTGGTGTGGGTTGGTGGGTTTTGTTGTTGGTTCAGTGGTTTCATGGTGTTGCTAAATAAAAGTTTGCTCTGTGTGTGTGTGTGTGTGTGTGTGTGTGTCTGTGTCTGTGTGTGTGTCTGTGTGTGTGCACTCTATGCAGATAAAGCATCTTTTTACACGAACGCACGCACGCGCGCTTGCTTGCTTGACCACGGCATTTTCAAAGGAAGACACACGTATGCACAGCTGGACAGAACACAAATGACTGACGAAATAAAATATATGGGTAGCCACACAATCTTCTGCCCTCCCACCCAAAACCCCGACATTCGAAGCCCAAATATGAAAAGGAACCCCCCCCCCCACCTAATCCATGGTGAAAGAGAGCCACTTACTCCCCAATCCTGCTGTTACAAGAATCTGGACCCCCCCCCCCCCCCCCCCCCTCCCTTTCCTCCTACATTCCCGCGTTATGAAATTTAGAAGATGAGTCACTCTTCATCACGCCCCCTCCCTCCCTGTTCCCCCCCCCCCCCCCCGGCTTTTTATGACAGTTTAGAAAACAAGTCCCTTTTCATCCCCCCCCCCCTCCCGTTCCCAGGCTTTTATGAAAATTCGGAAAAGTGTGTCCCTCTTCCCCCCCCCCTCCCCTTTCCCTGATTTGTCGACAGTTTGGAAGATGACCCCCGTCCCCCTCCCCTTTCCCCTGATTTGTCGACAGTTTGGAAGATGACCCCCGTCCCCCTCCCCTTTCCCTGATTTGTCGACAGTTTGGAAGATGACCCCCGTCCCCTCCCGCTTTTTATTCAATTGGGAGGACTCCCGTGATGTTTTGGTCAGTTACAGTCCAACACTTTATAAGATCTCGTTGCTCACCATCAAAATATAGGCCATGCATTATTGATGTTGCAACGGTGGTTGCTCAAACTGAACTTGCTGGAGTTGATGGTGTTGATGTCTTAGATCTATTTGATGGGTTGTGGAGTTATATGAGAATCACTTGGTGTAGATTGCATGGCTGCTTATTACCCTCTCTGATGGACAGACGTACAACAAACCATTTTACTGAACTTTCTTTACCTGGAAATCACAGAGATGTTTTGTGAGTGTTAGCGTAGATTGTATAGCTGCTTAGTGTCTAAGATTACCTGTGATGGACAGACGTGAAATAAACCACTGAGCTGAACTTTCTAACTTTTTGCAAATCACCGACTTATTAAAAGAGAGAGAGGAGAGAGAGAGAGAGAGAGAGGAGAGAGAGAGAGACAGAGAGAGAAATTCTGCAACTGTAAGAGGAAAAAAAGTATATAAATAAACGTATGAAGCAATTAGAAATAAACCTGAAAGATATCGTGGCATTGTTGCGGCTACTTAAACATATTTTGAATTAATATTGTCGCTAAACACCAGTGCCACGCTGAGTTGTGAACTGTTTAGGCATATCAGCAATTCACATGCAGATGATCTATTCGTGCTTGGTGATGGATCTGACGTAGAAAAGAAGATTAACTGAATGATAATGACGGCGTGATGTATCCACATGTAACGGACAACCTAAACGAAAAATGTAGTAAAGTCATACAAACTGGGCCCATATACAGGGTCGAACTTTAATTAAGGACAACTTATACACAGTCTCACAAAACATAGAAAGAAAAACCGACAAACGACAGAAACTTTATAAATGTTTAATTTCATTATCAATGAACAACATTTTGTCACTTTCATCGAAAAAATCATTCTTTCTGATTAGACAGGGGAGCCTGAATGAGACTACCCCCCAAAATGACATTCACAAAAGAGTGTTTCTTTACAGTCTGACCAAACTGAGTGTGCCCCCCTCGTGCTGCCACACAATCCACACAGCGCTGCCTCATGGTATTGACTGTTCTTGTAATGAGTGCCTGGGGTAGGTTTGCCCACTCCTGCTGCAGGTAGTGCAGCAGCTCCTGTCGATTTGCCGGAACAGGGTGATGTCTTGAACTCTCCTCCCAAGCTCGCCCCAGATGTTTCAATAGGGTTCATGTCCGGGCTGTTTGCCGGCATGGCATCCTGGTGATGCCAGCTTGCACCACAAAAGTGTTCACGGCTCGACAACGATGTGGGGTGGCATTATCGTCCATGAACACAGCCTGAGCCCCAATCTGCTGGAGTGCTGGGACAACCAAAGGCCGTAAAATCTCCTGCAGGTAGCGTTGGCCGTTCAGGTTGCCATCCACATGGTACAGGGGAGTCTTGTGGTGACTGGTGATGCCTCCCCCCCCCCCCCCCATACCATGACAGAGCCACCACCAAAAGCGACGACCTCCTGGATGACGTCATCTGCCAGCTGCTCCCTGGGAACGCCGCCACACCCGAATGCGTCCATCTCGTGGCTTCAACTGGAACTTGGACTCATCGGTGAAAAGCACCATCCACCACTGAGCCGAGTCCATGTTCGATGAGCTGTGCACCAGGCCAGGCGACGTGCCCGGTGGGCCGCAGTCAGTTTTGGTTTCCGGACTGGGCGCCTTGCTCGAAGGTTGGCAGCATTGAGGCGCCGCCGTGTGGTCATCTCACACACTGCTGTGTTAGTGGCAGCTTGGAGCCGACCCCTGATGGTGTTGGAGGTGGTGGTTCTGGTCCGAAGAGCATGTCTGTGGATGAACCTGTCATCTCTTGCAGTGGTCTTCTTTGGCTGGCCTGGACGGGGTCTCTCTTTGACAGTTCCAGTGGCTTGAAAACGTTCTCTCAGCCGAATGATGACGGAGTGGGACACTTGTAGTCTTCTGGCCACTTCTCGAACGCCAACTCGATCATGCAGCCATGCAATCGCCAGCTTGCGTCTTGGAGGCATTTTTGTGTTATGAAGAATTATGCACGTTGGGCTGCTTTTAGGGGCATTCCAGTCAGTAAAATGCTCTGCAATGCATTGGTTTTTGCACGTGCAATTGGAATTTCAGTGCAAAACCGTTTGAAGCAGTGTTCACTCTTGCTTAAAAAAACGCAATTTTGACAACAATCTGCAAGTTTCAACCCCCCCCTCTGCATGCTGCACGTGACAATAAGACAGCTTTCGCAAGCTTTGCGGAATACTCTGTTAACCCCTTAAAACCTTTCCAGTCGAATTCTTCGAAAAAATGCATTGCTTGTATTTTTGGCCAATTTAAAAAGAAAGGGCCTTTTTTCGGGGTGGTCCTTAATTAAAGTTCGACCCTGTATATCAAATTCAGGTTGGTCAGCTGAAGTACCATACCATACAATTTTTCATGTAGACACGGCACGTAAACTTAAGAATGTAGAAGCATAGTTAGTTCTGTCTTTTCTTACGTAGGCTTAGCCAATTTCTACTACCCCCAACAAAATACAGGTACCTACCCCATAGGGTACAAAGTTCAAATTAAGCTTTTGTTTTCAATTTTTGTTTGGTCAGTACGCCACTTTGATGCCAAAGAATGTGTTCACATAATGTTTCTCAACATTGATTTTCTCACAAATTGCTCATGATCATTTTTCTCTCTTGTATCAGATTATGTGTGTTGCTCAAGTAAGCTAAGCTTCCGACGCACCACCGGTACACACGTGTTTTTGTCCACCATCAAATTTCTACACCAGTTCAATTTAAAATCTATAAAGAAAATAATAGATAAATAGATAAATAAACGAAAACATTCAATAAATAAATTTTGCCATAAAATCACTGGTTCTTGTCACACCATCAAACTTTTTTCTTGCAATCATTTTCACAAGTTGCCATGACTCCAAGCCTATTTGTTGTTGTTGTTGTTGTTGTTGTTGTTGTTGTTGAATGTCACCAAATTGGAAAATGTCCTGCTCATCAAGTTATTACTGAACGTCTTCTATGTGCCGTGTAAGCACACCATCCGGGCAGTGCTTCATGTACACCTTTTTGGTTAATTTTAAGTGTCGTTTTTGTTGTTGTTGTTGTTGTTGTAATGTACATGGCAGCATGACTTTTAATGGTAGCCACTGGCTTACCACTGGGTAGTGGTGGTGTTGTTGGTGTTGGGGGTGGTGGTGGTGGTGGTGGTGTGTGTATGTGTATGTGTGTGTGTGTGTGTGTGTGTGTGTGTGTGTTTGTGTGAATTTGTCTGTGTGCGTGTTGTATATTTGTGTGTGTGTCTTGAAAGTGTGTCTTTGTGTGTGTGTGTGTGTGTGTGTGTGTGTGTGTGTGTGTGTGTGTGTGTGAACACGCGTGGGAGAGACACGGAAAGAGAGAGAGAGAGAGAGAGAGAGAGAGAGAGAGAGAGAGAGAGAGAGTTGGCTCCGGAACCAAGATGTCAAAGTATAATGAAAGGCATTAAAAAGCGTAAAAGGAAACATCGTTCCAAGCTCAAAGAGATGCATATTAAGGAATCTTCTTTTAATAGAAAATAAGCTACAGAAACAAACAAACAACGCAAGTTCCAGATGAAATAGAAAAACAATCGTTTTGTTTTTGTTTTTGTTTTCAGCTCTGCCAATGTCCAGTTCAGTGTTAAAGACAGATCAAAGACATGAACGAATGAAAAACGTGTGTCATACGGCCACCGTCTCCCGTTATTTCAGCTTGGTACTTCGGTCTCCGTATATATTGGTCAGACCTCGTTTTGCTTTACTTCACGCCAAGGAAACAGCTCTCGGTACGCACGTGCATAAACCTGCGTGTTTTGAACGCTCCGTCCAGAGTTCGCTCCGAGATCAACAGGGTATAGGATGTCCAAGTAAATAGGACGTTAATCTCACCTCACCATCTACAAAATCCTGTGTATGGTCAGTCTGCAGTTAGGTCAGTCTGCCTTTGTGCAATTGCATTGGCAATACAAGCCGGGAGATGACCGTGGACAGGGGGAAGGAAAATGAGTGGAGAGGGGGTAGCGCCACAGGAGTGGCACGGTAGGCCAAACAGAAAAAAAGGGGGAAAAAAAACCACATATATTTGATTAACCTGTAACCCTTCCTGTGGCATGCAGGATTTCTGACGACAGAAAAACATCATTTGATTCTGGATAACATCTATATCCGGATCATTCTATTACCTTGTGAAAGCATTTCAGACAGCATTGCAACATTTGATATGTATCAAATCTTTATAGCACCTTTTTTGTTCTCAGAAGAAAAAAAAATGTAACGCCCATCTTGTGCCGAATTCTGAAAGACAGGTGATGGATCGTTCTTCGTTTTCGTTGTCCTGTAACGCCCATCTTGAGCCGAATCATGGAAGACAGGTGATGGATCGTTCTTCGTTTTCGTTGTCCTGTAACGCCCATCTTGAGCCGAATCATGGAAGACAGGTGATGGATCGTTCTTCGTTTTCGTTGTCCTGTAACGCCCACTTGAGCCGAATCATGGAAGACAGGTGATGGATCGTTCTTCGTTTTCGTTGTCCTGTAACGCCCATCTTGAGCCGAATCATGGAAGACAGGTGATGGATCGTTCTTCGTTTTCGTTGTCCTGAATGTTGCTTCTCGTGCCTGAGAAGACCTCAGGGGTCGGAGCGCGTCGTGCCTGAAGAAGACCTCAGGGGTCGGAGCGCGTCGTGCCTGAAGAAGACCTCAGGGGTCGGAGCGCGTCGTGCCTGAAGAAGACCTCAGGGGTCGGAGCGCGTCGTGCCTGAAGAAGACCTCAGGGGTCGGAGCGCGTCGTGCCTGAAGAAGACCTCAGGGTCGGAGCGCGTCGTGCCTGAAGAAGACCTCAGGGGTCGGAGCGCGTCGTGCCTGAAGAAGACCTCAGGGTCGGAGCGCGTCGTGCCTGAAGAAGACCTCAGGGTCGGAGCGCGTCGTGCCTGAAGAAGACCTCAGGGGTCGAGCGCGTCGTGCCTGAAGAAGACCTCAGGGGTCGGAGCGCGTCGTGCCTGAAGAAGACCTCAGGGGTCGGAGCGCGTCGTGCCTGAAGAAGACCTCAGGGGTCGGAGCGCGTCGTGCCTGAAGAAGACCTCAGGGGTCGGAGCGCGTCGTGCCTGAAGAAGACCTCAGGGGTCGGAGCGCGTCGTGCCTGAAGAAGACCTCAGGGGTCGGAGCGCGTCGTGCCTGAAGAAGACCTCAGGGGTCGGAGCGCGTCGTGCCTGAAGAAGACCTCAGGGGTCGGAGCGCGTCGTGCCTGAAGAAGACCTCAGGGGTCGGAGCGCGTCGTGCCTGAAGAAGACCTCAGGGGTCGGAGCGCGTCGTGCCTGAAGAAGACCTCAGGGGTCGGAGCGCGTCGTGCCTGAAGAAGACCTCAGGGGTCGGAGCGCGTCGTGCCTGAAGAAGACCTCAGGGGTCGGAGCGCGTCGTGCCTGAAGAAGACCTCAGGGGTCGGAGCGCGTCGTGCTTTGTCTTGCAACTTGCTTGTCCCTGTTGCTTGGCGGACTAATTAATAATTCATTTTCAGATTTCTCTCAGTTTCCGCCTGCGGTCACTTCACAAAAGAGTGATGCACGAAATCTTCGTCCGTTGTTTCAGGTTCTTTGTTTCCTTCTCAGGATCCAAATATTTTTTTCACCAAATGTGGTGACAAACCTTAGAAGTCCATCTAGATCTATAGTGAGAAAACCAAATAAACAAATGATATCGAACAAGAAGGGTAGCTCTTCATTCCATGTCGAAACAATTACACGCTTGTAACGTGTAGCGATGGCCAGACTGAACAGAGAGTGGAAGAGCAACATCAATTTCCACACTAAATTCCGGCTCTACAAGTCACTAGTGGTCTCGATCCTCTTATATGGTTGCGAGACATGGACACTGATGGCCGAAACAGAAAGAAGAATCCGGGCGTTTGAGACCAGGTGCCTAAGGAAACTACTCCGCATCTCCTACAAAGAACACAAAAGAAGACCAATGTTTATGTGCGAAACCTGGTCACTAACCTAGTTGGGCCCCACGAACCACTTCTGGCAACCGTCAAACGACGGAAGATGGCATGGTTTGGCCATGTCATTCGTCACAACACCCTCTCCAAAACCATCCTTCAAGGTACCGTTGAAGGAGGGCGCAGACGAGGACGGCAGAGAAAGAGCTGGTCCGACAACATGAAGGACTGGACCAAAATGACCATGCCAGATCTCCTCAAGACAGCCACCAACAGTAGAGCCTGGAGAGAAACGGCGGCTGCCTTATCACATCCTCCCAACGACCCCAACGGTCAAGGGAATGACTGACTGACTGAACGTGTAGGCGTGTGACGTTATAGGCGTGTAATTATTTCATCATGGGAGGAAGAGTTACCCTACTTGATTGTACGCCGGCTGCACACTGACCATTCATATTTTACTCATTCGTACCTTTAAAAGAGTGAAGAAGCTCCGTGGTGCATTCCATGTCATGTACCACCCACAGTGAAACATATTCTTATAGAGTGTTGGGACTTGCATGACGTGAGACATACACATTTTACGGCACACTCCGTGAAAACCTTGTTCAGAGATCTTCCACCTGATGTGATCTTTGAATTTCTGAAAGAAATTAAAACCTTTCATCTGATCTGAGATTTTACAGTAGAAGGATTTTAAACAAATTTTCGGGTGTGCTTTAGAAGATGTATTTTAAAGGGTTGTGTGAATAAATGAGTTGTGAGTTAACTTCAACTCGGTGACAGCCCTGATATGGCCCTTTGCGGTCGGCTGGGCTATAAGCAACATTACCTCTACCTTTACTTGATCGTTATTTTCCGGTTACTATTCCCTGACTCATTTAGCATCTCCTTTCAACTGTGTAAAAGAAAATCCCCGATCATTTTGTATATATTTTCCATCCCATTAAAAAGAAGAGAAAGCCTACGGTTATTTTAAGAGCTTTGGCGTTAAGATTTTTTTTCCTTTGGTTTTCTTAATGAAATGACCAGAATCGGAAAAACAACAGAAATCCTTGCCTTATTCATACAAAAAGAATCCGCAGATTTCTTAATGTTAGGAACGAACCAA
>CM031599.1:35635676-35640676 GCA_018398815.1 Conus ventricosus | reverse complement strand
AAGGGATGATTTGAACTTTTTGGGGTTTGGAAATTTATAGCCCCACAATGGGGGCCACATTGAGTTGCAATTCACATTGATGCACGTGGCGTAGGTAGTCCACATGGCAAATGCACTCCTCGTGCCAAAAACGCTGACCCGGCAACATTCACTCACTGTTACGAGGTTACAACCGGCCAAGACACCACGTACTGCTAATGTTGCACGTGCCAACGACATTGCTTACGTCCTGTTCACAATGTGAACAATCGTGCACTGTCTCTATTTTTTCGCGTTTTTATGCCTCTGAGTATATATTGTCCTGTAATCTGTGTGTCCGAATTGTCTCGCAGAACCAACACCATTTCCTTTTTTTTTTTTTAATGTATCGAGGTGTTGACAGCCAAAACCCAGTATCCCACATATAAATATATAAGAGAGATATTGGGTTTTGCTTCTCGAAGACAAAGCTGCAGTAACTGCGAAGCACCCACAGAGACACACTTCCATGTGCACTTGCACCTCCCGCATCCTCTCTCGTCCACAGCAGTTAATCCTCATCCTCTCCGACATCCATCCTTCTATCACACACACACACGCGAAGCCCGTCTTATGACATGTCGTTTCAATGGACACCATGGAACAACATAGCACAGGTGAAAAGAAAAGGAAAGGAAGAAGAGATTGTTGTCATGTTTCTGTTTCTATAGGCATTGTTCCCTTTGAAAAGGTACATGAAACATGTTTTTATTTGTCCATCAAAGATGGAGCCTCTGGGTTTGCTTCGTGGGAGCGGGACAGTGCACGTGTTTGCGTGCGTGCGTGCGTGCGTGCGTGCGTGCGTGTGTGCGTGTGTGTGTGTGTTGTGTGGTGTGTGTGTGTGTGTGGTGTGTGTGTGTGTGTGTGTGTGTGTGTGTGTGTGTGTCACACACTTGCTGCCCTTCGTGTTTCTTATTTACTGTTTATTGTTCCCCTCTCTCTCTCTCTCTCTCTCTCTCTCTCTCTCTCTCTCTCTCTCTCTCTCTCTCTCTCTCTCTTCTTTCTCTCTCTCGCTCTCTATCTCTTTCACACACACCACACACACACACACACACACACACACACACACACACACACACACACACACACAGAGAGAGAGAGAGAGAGAGAGGAGAGAGAGAGAGAGAGAGAGAGGAGAGAGAGAGAGAGAGAGGAGTAGATACAGACATTTTCAAAGTACTTAACATGAAATACATTTTCATTAAATGAAAAGGAAAAACAAATGGTAGAACACACCAATGAAAGGAAATAGAAATGGAAGCCTCAGAAAATGGAATAGCTTCAATGCATTGACGTAACGGTAAACAAATGGGTAATGTGGTGGCGGTGGTGGTGATGGTGATGGTGGGTATGTGTGTATGTGTCTCTCTGTCTCTCTGTCTGTCTGTCTGTCTGTCTGTCTGTCTGTGTTTGTGTGAGAGTGTGTAAATGTGTGTGTGAATGTGTGTGTATAAATGTGTGTGTTTGTCTGTCTATGTGTATGTGTTTGTGTGAATGTGTGTGTGTGTGTGTGTGTGTTGTGTGTGTGTGTGTGTGTGTGTGTGTGTGTGTGTG
Source organism: Conus ventricosus (assembly GCA_018398815.1). NCBI lineage: Eukaryota > Metazoa > Mollusca > Gastropoda > Neogastropoda > Conidae > Conus > Conus ventricosus. The sequence goes on along the minus strand of CM031599.1, from coordinate 35,639,104 downwards.
TGTGTGTGTGTGTGTGTGTGTGTCTTTTTGTTTTAAGATTGTGAGGGAGAGGGGAGACGAGTGTAGGAATTGACAAATATTGAGCAGCATAAAAACAAACATTCAAAAAACGTTTCTGTTACATCGCGCCTGGCCAAATTGGTTCACAGCATCGTTTGGTAACATGATAACACCAACCAGTTCAGGATGACTGACAAGGAAAGGACAGAGGTGAGTGGGGAGGCGCGGGGGGGGGGGGAGGGTCTGGCGGAGACGGGAAGGGTGAGGGTGGGGGAGAGAGGTCAAGAGCAGGAAGCCCTGATGACAGCAGTTCACAATGAACCCCATCAGCAACAGGAAAATAAAAACCAAGAACAAGACGGAGGGAGAGGACGTCAAGAATTCAGACATCGCTTCGCTTTGTTAGCTAGAGAGAAGAAGCCCTTAGATTTGTTGTTCTTGTCTTTGTTTTTAATGGTGGAGCTGGTTGCGGTCGTGTGTGTGTGTGTGTGTGTGTGTGTGTGTGTGTGTGTGTCTGTGTGTCTGTCTGTCTGTCTGTCTGTCTGACTGTTTCTGTGTGCATCTCTCTGTGTGTGTGTGTGTGTGTGTGTGTGTGTGTGTGTGTGTGTGTGTGTGTGTGTGTGTGTGTGTGTGTCCTTCATTTAACGTCTATCCACTATTCGTGATATTAGACACAAAAAAAAAAAAAAAAAGTGAATGTGTACGGAAGTAATTGCGAGCGTGCACATAATGTGTGTATGTGTATATGTATGGGTGCGCGTGCACGCGAGTGTGTGTTGTGTGTGGTGTGTGTGTGTGTGTGTGTGTGTTTGTGTGTGTGTGTGTGTGTGTTGTGTGTGTGTGTGTGTGTGTGTGTGTGTGTGTGTGTGAGTGAGAGAGTTATGGATGTGTAAGTGTGTGAATATCTTTACACAAGTCATAAGAGAAGATTAACATGAAACAAAATACTTATAACCAACAACTAACTAATCAATTAAAGTCAAAACGGATGACAGTATTAAAGAAAAAAGGAAAAACAAACAAAACAAAAAAAATCCTTTGCCCCCCCCCCCCCTCCCCCCCGACCATTTTATTCACCCCACCCACCCCCCTTCCTTTCTTATCCCCCGCAAATAAAGTTAATAAAGAATATTATAAGTATTATAAGTGTGTGTGTGTGTGTGTGTGTGTGTGTGTGTGTGTGTGTGTGTGTGTGGTGTGTGGTGTGTGTGTGTGTGTGTGTGTGTGTGTGTGCTAAAGAGCAAGTTTCTGGGCTGGGAGGAACACCATTGAATTAATTTTCCAATTCTTTGTGAGAAGCGCCTTCAACACCAGCAGCACACACACCATGTTTTCATGGACTTCAAAAAAGCATTTGGCTCAGTCTGGCACACAGCCCTTTTGGCAACCATGAAGCAGTGTTGTCATCAGTCAAATTCATGTCAAGTTAACAGAGCACCTATGTAAAAGAACTACCAGAGCACTCCTGTATAATGGTATCTAAGGTGAATGGTTCTGTACGACTGTTGGTGTCAAACGGGGCAATCAGCTCTCTTCCTCTCTCTTCAAAATCGGTCTGGAAGAGTTCATGACTGATGCAATGGAAGAAGAATCTTAGAACAGTGACCAATAGAGACAGGGCTATCACCAACCTACACTTTGCCTATGACATCGGTGGTTTGGCTAGACAGGAAGAACTTTTCGAACAAGTAAAAGACTTGGACAAAAACGTCCGCAGCATGTGGCAAGTAAATAAATGCAGGAAAGACCAAACTGATGACAAACAACACCAACTGCAGCAAAGCAGACATCAGAACAAGTGGTCAAAACCTTGAGACAATGAGCAGCTTTGAGTACCTGTGAGCAGATGAAGGGTCCAAACGAGAACTCCTCTCTCCAATCTCAAGACTATGTGGAGCAACAACATCCCCCTTGGCTCCAAAGTGAGAATGATGTGCACGCTCGTAATATCAATCTTCTCTGTGCTTGCTAACTGTTGACCTTGACAAGGCATCTACAAAGATGAATCCAGACATTTGAAATGGATACTGCTGCAAAGTACGCCGCAAGGTACGCTTCTATAAAAACACGTCACGAATGAAAAAGACGCTTTCAGAAATCGAGACCGCCATTGGCCATTTAAAGACCTGCTGATAACAGAAAAGAAAAATTGAAAAGTAATTGTCATATTTTTTTTTATCATCCAGCCCAGCAATATCTACATTGCAAGGTATTGTAACAGAAAACAGACGAAGTGGCAGACAGAGCAAGAAATAGGAGAAGTGCATCCAGGAATTGACAGCCTTGACGTCCAGAAAGTTGCAAAGGACAGACTGACGATTCACTGACAGTGACATAGGACAGATTGTATATTCTGAGAGAGAGGCACAGGACAGACTGACGATTCCCAGAGAACGCAGCATAGGACAGGTTGACTATTGCCACACACACACACACACACACACACACACACACACACACACACACACACTCACACACACACACACACACACACACCACACACACCATGCAGAAGGGAAAATAATATAGAGAGAGGTCAGCCATGGTTAAGGAAGGAGGTGGGGATAGATAGCGCACAGAATGTTTTGTGGTTGAGGGCTAGGACGGGAGTTAACATCCCCTTCAAAGTAAAATAAGATTCAGTGCCTTTTAAATCGAAAATTTCAGAGGCAGATTCACAAGGTTCTGTCCTGGCTGGCCGTTTTTGGAAATAAGAAGACAGGACTAACGCACATTTTATTGATTAATTCATTTTAGGAATTGTTTGGCAATTGGAAAACTCAACTATGGCTGACGGGAAAGTTTGAAAAGTTATACTCGAGGGATTTGTCCCTAGAGAGTGGTCGATGGAGGTGGGAAAATTGAATCGTCAAAATGATGGGAACTCCTAGCAATGGTGGAGTTGGGAAATTAAATTGTCCAAATGACGCCGCCTCCCTGGCAGTGGATGACAGCTGATGGAGTGTACATTCCCAGGGGGCAGAACTCGAGTGACATCAACGAGTTCGAACAAATATCACTTCGGACGTTAAGCGGATAATCGTTTTTTGTTTCATGGCAGGACGACCGATGCAATACCTTACAGGGAGTGAGTGTTTGAAGTGTCAGTCCAGAAAGAAGGCATTCCAGGAGTGTCTGGCTGGGTAGAACTTGCCGCAATGATTTGGGAAGCAGACCAAAGAGATACGATAGATCAACGGGACCTCGATGTGGTGTGGCTCGACCTTGCTGATGCATATAGATCAGTTCAACCCAGGATGGCTCAGCTGGCCCTCAGGATGTATCGTGCACCAAACAACATCCAAGAATTCATGAAGAGGCACAACGATGCTTTGCATTGGACAGAGGTTCTTCACAATGAAATACACGACAGACTGGAACAATCAGGACATCGGCATAGCAATGGGCAGTGCAATTTATCCAGTACT
>CM031599.1:35605676-35608176 GCA_018398815.1 Conus ventricosus | reverse complement strand
GTATCAACCAGCTGACAACAGACAAAGATTCAGAAAGCCGGAAAACTACACGCCGGACTCTGCACGCTGATGAAAAAAATGAAACTGACCATCATGAACTGTTCCAAAGTATTCTTAGATGCAGTCAAGTTAAGTCGTCATTCTACTTCTGATTTAACGAAAAGCTATATGCATTTTTCATAAGCAAACAACAATGATCATATCGACCATTGCTCTTCACAGGAGGTATTTTAATACCAGAATTCAGCAGTGCTGTTACCGACTGGGATCGTTTTCAAGGCTTTCTGAATGTGCATAAGGGAGATAACATTAAAGATGAAGGTGCTAACATTTGTCATGATTCATTTTGCAAAAAATAATTATGGATTCTGCAGAAAAAAATCTATTTGCCTGACCAACATGCAACCGAATATCCCTAGTGTAATTCAGATTGTAAATGGGCAGTGAATCATGAAAGATGTGTATTTATAAAGTTTTGGTTTCAGTGAGAACCACAAAAACTGACCTTGAAACGGAAAAGGTAAAACTCAAAATATTCAAACAAAAGACAAAACGGCGATATTGGAATATTTATATCGGAACTAAAGTTCACCGTTATAAAGGTTTGAAAAAACAATACACACAAGCTACAGAAAGTAAAAAGGAAATGTTTCTATTATTTTATCATAATAAAGTAAATAACACTGATTTTCCTACCGATGAAGAAAATGACGGACAGGAATTATAATTGCTTATCAACAGAAATAAAACCATTTAGAAAGAAAGTAGAACAATGAACAAAAAATGCACGGGGATCTAGATTCACAGAATATTAGCCATCGATTCACCAATAACATTCCGAGAGCCCAAAGATGCGGTCAAAGCTCTCGGTTGTCCCCATTTGTCATATCACACATTCTTGAGCGATATCCTTGTCATCTAAAGTTTGCAACTGATGGTTCTCCAATTTAGGATAAGAATGTCGGCACAGGTTTTGGGATTCTTGAATCGCAATTACACAAACCTCATCACCTTGTATCTGGGCTTTTCATCTTTAAGGCTGTGCTAATCGCATTAGCAATGGCATTGCACCATGTCATAAATTTACCGATGAGAATCTTTCATATTCTGTTTTGTGTTGAAATGGAAGCACTGTTTGTGTGCTATCGGCAATGAATGGAACAGGGGGCATAATGATGCTATCTTTGGGATGAAACGTCCTGTCTGTTTTTTCATTTTGAAGGGAGGAGGGGGGGAGGGGGGTTCCCTCACACTGTGGAACATTCATAAATGAAATGACGGGTAAAAATGTCAAACTAGGAGCCAGAAATTCCGGTCATTGAGTGGTGTTGTCATGACCATTTTCATTCAGTGAAATGTGTTGTATCTTTGAAAGAAAAGTACATTTAGATTTAGAAGGAAAAATAAAACAATTATCATCATTTTGGCTCATATTTTCAGGACGGAGACATGTTGCAAGTTAATTACTTCGAATTAGACTAAGTGCATGGAAAACGGATTTTTCTAAGCAAGAACACTGCATTTTTTGGTGGAAAGCTATCGATTGAGCATTTTCTTTGAGAGTGTGCAGAGCTAAACAAATTACTTGAAAGTTATGTGATAATATTTCATACCCTCGAGATAATCTTTTTTCTGAAAAGGGACAAAATGTATATGATAATGGACAGTGTGTGTAACAGAATCCAGTTGGTAATCTCATGTAACTTCATTCCTTGACCTACAACATTTTGTCTGTTGATTTGTTAATGGTGGTAATTAGTTTCTTTCAATGTTGTTTTGTTGTTAATCTTTTGTCTCCTATACTATAACAGCTGAATGAAAGCACGTTCAATAAAAGATTCATGTTCATCCAGGATGCATTGCTGTTCCAAAATTCAACTCGCAGAAGAAGAAAAAAGATTCGGTTCTCTTGAAAAGAAACGTGTAACCATTGAGAAAAAGAAAAAAAACCTACAAACCCTTCCCTGATATTTCAGATTAAGTCACGTCACTGAAAGAAAGGGTTGGTTCAAAGAACAACATATCGTTAAAAAAAAACATTTCTTTGTCTTTCTGATTATATTCACACGCAATTACACACTTTTTGCTCATTTATTTCTGCCTCTTATTCTTTCTTCTCGTTTTGTGGTTTTCTAGTGTATGTCTTGATTATAAAGATCTCTTAAAGGTGTCTTTCATACAAGCTGCATGGGTACAACGATTCACATTACAGACTTAAGGCTAGGAGGTAGTAGGTTCAGTCCTAGATGGTACAAACGCTTTTTTTTCTGCGACGGTTGGTTCCTGCTAGGAAATAATTATTCTGTTTCTGGTTCAAATGGGAAATGTTGATCATTTGATGCATGCGTCTCTAACATGGTCGCTGCTATTTCCTGACCAGCGTTGCAGGTGCCTGTATCGCTCGGGCCTGGTTGGTGCTTGGCAGGGATATATAACGTGAGGAAGTGTTGAGTACGGCCTTGCAACAAAGTCTCTGCTTTTCTAGAATCAGTCTCCGTTC
>CM031599.1:35585676-35588176 GCA_018398815.1 Conus ventricosus | reverse complement strand
ACCGCCATCACCACCACCACCATCATTATCATCATTATCGTCATTATCTTTATTGTCTGCTTAGAAGGAAAGACTTTTCCCTGTCACATCCCTTGACAAAGAAGTGTTGGGAACAACAAGCTGTTCTGTCCGGGTCTGTGTCTGTGTTTGTCGCCGCATACTGTTCTTTGACAACTGCTTACCTTTGTGCTGATCCTTTTTATTTTCTCCGCCTTCCTTCCTCCGTTTTTGCCGCATGTTCTTGTCTGGCTTCTGCGTGAGTGAGTGAGTGAGTGAGTGTGTGTGTGTGTGTGTGTGTGTGTGTGTGTGTGTGTGTGTGTGTGTGTGTGTGTGTGTGTGTGTGTGTGTGTGTGTGTCTCTCTCTCTCTCTCTCTCTCTCTCTCTCTCTCTCTCTCTCTCTCTCTCCTCTCTCTCTCTCTCTCTCTCTCTCATAATGATAAAAATCATGGTAAGCACTATATGATGACCATTTTCACATCATAATATGCACCATATCATGACGATGTTCACATCATAACACGCACCATATGATTACGATAATCACATCATAATACGCACCTAATGATAACGATGTTTACATCATAACACGCACCATATGATGACAATGTTCACATCATAATACACACCATATGATGTTTGACCATAACACGCACCATATGATGACGATGTTCACATCATAATACGCACCATATGATGACAATGTTCATATCATAATACGCACCATATGATGACGATATTCACATCATAATGCGCACCATATGATGACAATGTTCACATCATAATACGCACCATATGATGACGATGTTCACATCATAATACGCACCATATGATGACAATGTTCACATCATAATACGCACCATATGATGACGATATTCACATCATAATGCGCACCATATGATGACAATGTTCAGACCATAACACGCACTATATGATGATGATGTTAAGATCGTACACCATTCAAATAATGCCACTGTTTACATAAAAACACACTACAAACTAGGTCACTGTTCACATTATAAAACGTTTCAAACGAAGCCACTGTTCACATTTTTTTTTTCAAAATTTCAAAACACTCTAAATGATGCTACTGTTAGCATTTTAAAACACTCTTGATTACATTGTTCACTTCACAAAGCACTCTAAAGGATGCCGCTGTTCACATCATAAAACACTCCAAACGATGCCACTGTCCACATCTTTAAAAGTTCCAAATAATAGTTCCGTCCACATCATCAAACGATGCAAATAATGCTGTTCACATCGTGGAACGCTGCAAATAATGCTACTGCTCACATCATAAAACGCAGCAAATAATGCTGTTGTACACATCATAAAATACTACAAATAATGCTGCTGTTCACAGCGTGAAACGCTACGAATAATGCCGCTGTTCACATCATGAAACGCTGCAAAAATAACTGCTGTTCACAACATGAAACGCTGCAGATGATGCTACTGTTTACATCATGAAACGCTGCAAATAATGCTGCTGTTCACATCATAAAACGCTGCAAATAATGCTGCTGTTCACATCGTGAAATACTGCAAATAATGCAGCTGTTTACATCATGAAATACTGCAAATAATGCTGCTGTTCAGATCGTGAAACGTTCAGAGGCAATACAGCTGTTCGCTTCATGAAACACACCTAATGACTTCGCTGTGTGTATCATGAAACACACCAGATGACGTCACTGTGTGTATCATAAAACACACCAAATGACGTCACTGTGTGTGTCATAAAACACACCAAATGACGTCGTTCTGTGCATCATAAAGAACTCCAAATGACGCCATCAGCACAGCCTTGAAGCTTTAAATCAAGACTTAAAGAAATAAAAAGAAAATTTGGGAGAGAGAGAGAGAGAGAGAGAGAGAGAGAGAGAGAGAGAGAGAGAGAGAGAGCACTTGAAAGTAGTCGATGTCATTGTATTAAAAACAACAAGATGCAAAGCATATCAACGTACTCCCAGTTTATCTTGAATACGCGTGAGATATTCCATAAAGAAGAAAAACCGATACGGGCAGTTATAGCCGTTAGTAACGGCTATTCTGGTAAACATCGGCCATCATTTGTGACCCATAATGAACATACATACAAATTTTCAGAAAGATCGGCCAAGTACTTTCTGAGATTTTCCATAAACAAGAGAAAGTGTTATGGGCCGTTATAGCCATTAGTAACGGATATAACGGTAAACTAAACATTGGGCATCATCCGTGACTCATAATGAACAGACGTACAAATTTTCAGAAAGATCGGCCAAGTACTTTCTGAGATATTCCATAAAGAAGAAAAACCGTTACAGGCCGTTACAGCCGTTAGTAACGGCTATAACGGGTAAATTAAAAACATCGGGCATCATCCGTGACCCATCATGAACGTACCTGCTCATTTTCACAAAGATCGGCCAAGTACTTTCTGAGATATTCCATAAACAAGAAAAACCATTACAGGCCGTTACAGCCGTTAGTAACGGCTATAGCGGTAAACTAAAAC
>CM031599.1:35558176-35578176 GCA_018398815.1 Conus ventricosus | reverse complement strand
ACAAAACCAAGGGTGAGGGTGTGAGGGGTGATGGGGGAGGGAATGGGGGGGGGGGGCACTGTATCTTATGGTAAGATGACGCAAAACCCAAAACCCAGTGGTTGTAAAGGTCTCAACCTTCACAGAAAGAGGCCATGAAACCCTGGAAGGGAGGGAAGAGGGGGAGGAGACACTTAGCCTTAAAGTAAGTGGACACGAAAACCGTGTAGGATAAAAAGACACGAAGCTTTTAGAAAGTGGACAGCAAGCCTAAAGGGACACCAAGCCCGAGAGAAAGAGGACCCAAAAGCCTGGGGGGGGGGGGGGGGGGGGGGGGGGGGGGGGGGGGGGGGGGGGGGGGGCGGGGGGGGGACATGAAAAGTGACTAAGCCTAAAGAAATAGAACAAGAAAAGCCTTGGTGGGAAGGGGGGGGGGGGCGGAGGTCTAACCTTCGAGAAAAAGGAAAAGAGACACCGTACCTTTTAGAAAGAACGTCAAAATCTTTGAAAGGGGAGGGGAGGTTAAACGAGAAAGACGGCAAAATCTTAAAGAGACAAAAGATACCGAACTTTTGGGGGGGGGGGGGGGGGGGGGGGGGGGGGGGGGGGGGGGGGGGGGAGACATAAAACCCTGTATGGGTAAAAGAGACGCCGAACCTTATAGAAAAAGAACAGGAAAACCTGTACGTGGAAAAAGAGATACCGAACCTTGTAGAAAAAGCGCACTAAACCCGCTGGGAGGGGGTGGGAAGGAGGCTCCGAACCTTACACAAAGAGAACACGTAACCCTGTGACGGGGGAAAGAGACAGTGAACCTCGTAGAAAGAGGACATGAAACGTTGAGGAGGTGGGTGGAGGATGGGGAAAGAACACCGAACTTTGTGGAAGAGAACCCTGTAGGACACAAAAGAGACAACAACATCGAAGCTTATGAGAGGAGGACTCGAAATACTGTGGCAAGGAACTGAAACACCGAACCTTATCGAAAGGGAGACACACAACTGCCCGAGGGGCGCAAAACCCTGTGTGTGTGAGGGGGGGGGGGGGGGGGGGGACACTGAACCTTGTAGAAAGAGTACACGAAATCCTGTGGAAGGGAAAGAGTCACGAAGAACAGCTCAGCTGGTAGAATGCCGGACTTCTGATCCCTGTGATCCTGGGGTTTTGGTTCGGAATCTCTGTCGGGCTGTTTCAGTACAGTGAAAATCTTTCCCTTGAAGTTAGCACTGGTTCTGATTCTGTTTCCCCCAAAAGTTCCAATGAGACTATAAGCTTGGCTTCCGTGTGTGAACGCACGCGTTAAGACTTTGCGCACACTTAAACTCCCATAATCAACTCTCGGAAGAGTTGGTATGGGCGACACGTACACACACGTACACACATAGCAAGCATCCTTCGTAAAAATCAAAGAAATGAGCGATTGAAATTTAGCAGGCAGCTCGGCTCTACTCAGGTAGGCAGCCGGTGGTGTAAACGTGAGCGTGGATCATAAAACTCTTGGAACTTACTCTCTAACCTCTGATGGGCGCTGCGCAAGTATGATGATGATAATGAAATAGTAATCTGAAGAAAGAAAACTAAAATCAGGTACTAAACTCTAAACTATACGTCAGAACAGCCCAGGTCCATGACAGTCCCATTCGTCTGTGAAAGAACAGGAACACCTCACTGATAGATAGATGAATAGATAGATAGATGGATATGTAGATAGATAGATAGATAGATAGATAGATAGATAGATAGATATTTATATTAACGGAGAGAGAGAGAGAGAGAGAGAGAGAGAGAGAGAGAGAGAGAGAGAGAGGAGAGAGAGAGATGAAGAAAAAAAGCGTCAGGATGATGGTCTACATAAAAGGCAGATATTATCAGAATAATTCAGAACAATCTAATAAAGGAAGAAATAGATAAAATGATGACGAGAATGATGAACGCCACGAGGACAGAAAAACGCGAAATGGACGAGATGAATAGCGAAGCACGTGAAATTAACAATGGACGAGATGAATAGAAAAGCACGTGAAATTAACGAATAAGGGATGAAGAAAGAACGTGAGAAATTTCAGTGATGGATAGGCTTAGATGCAGCCAATGCCAGGCAGGTTTAGAAGAATGAGGGGGGCGTTAACGGGAGGACTGATTTATGAAGAGCAAGAACAGGAGAACTTAAACATGACAAGGAAGGAAAGAAGTGAGGAGCATATACTACATACAAAGATACCGTGAAGGTTATGACTGACTGGAAAGAGCAAGAATGTAGTGAACGATCGACGGGCTGGAACATAATCATACAAGTATGAACGGATTGAGAGAAAAGAGCGCGACAATGACGAAAGGGGACAACGTGAGAAGGAAAAAGGGTGAATAATGGACTGAATAAAATCTAGAGAACGCTAAAAAAAAAAAAAAAGACAGAAGAAAAGAAGAACGCGAAAAAAAAAAGTGAAAGAGAGATGGAGAAAAGTTAGAAAATGATGAGAAAAAACTAATGGGAGACTAACGTGAGAGTGATGAAGGCAGAAGGCGAGAAATTGAAGATGGCGCATATGGCCCCCGATTGGAAGAAAACAGGCAACTGCGAAACTGATAAAAGGATGGACGAAAGAAGAACTTGAGATGACAAATGATCAAGATGATTAAAGCGTCAGAATCATGAATGAGGGGTGGTGGGATTAAAAGAAAAAGTGATATCTATGAACGGGGAAGGTGAAAAGAAGAATGTGAGAATGATAAACGATGATATGCAGATGACGCACAGAATTGTGGATGAGAAAGTAACGTGAGAACGATGAAGGAGGACGGGATAAGAAGGAAAAGAAGAGCGGAGTGTGAGACCAATGGTTTGATGAACACTGGACAGCTTTGGGAATGGTGCAGCGATGGCCAGAATAAAACAAAGGAAAACAAGGGAATGATGACAGCAACGGACAAAAGGAGAAGGTGAGAATGATGAATGGGAAACTGGATGAGAGAAAAGAGAGAAGAGAGAAAACGTGGAAATCACGGAGTACATGAAAATCTGACATCGTCGGCGTAGCCTAATGATGAATGGAATGAGAGGGGAACGCCAGAGAAGGGAAGGGAGAGAATAACAAACACTGGACGCGATTAATAAAAGAAGAAGGAGAGAATGGCGAATGACAGACAAAATAAGAGAAGAGAAAATGGGAATGATAAATGACCAACGTGATGAAGAGGATGACGCGAAAATGATGAATGCTGGACGGAGGGAAACGTGAAAATGATAAATGTTGGATATGCGGGAAAGTTGTAAATGATGAGTGTCAGACAGGGAAGGTGTGAGATAAAGCATTTTGGAGAGGGAGGAAATGTGAGAATGATGAATGTTGGACGAGAGGCAGAACGTGAGAATAATGAATATTTGACCAGGGAAACGTGACAATAATGAATGCTTGATTTGGGGAAAAAGTGAAAATAATGGATGGTGGGTGGGGGAAAGGGTGGAAATAATGAATGTTAGACTGAGACAAGCGTGAGAATGATGAATGTTGGACGGTGAAAACGTAAAAAAGAAGCGTTTTAGAATTGCAGGAAACGTGAGAGTGATGAATGTTGGACGGGGAGGCGTGAAAACAATGAATGTAAGACGGAAAAGGGGAAAAGGATGAATGTTAGACAGGGGTAAAATGTGAAAATGATGAATGATGGAGTGGGTGGGGGAAACGTCAGAACAATGAATGCGGGACAGGGGAAAACTTTGGAAATAACGAATATGGGACATGGAAAAAAAAGTGAGAACGATGAATACTAGAGTGAAAGGGGGTGGGGGGAGGGAGCGGAAATGAGAATTATGAATTTTTGAATAAATGAAAACACAAAGAGTTATGAATGTTGAACAGGAAAAGAGGGGGGAGAGGAGGCGGGGGGCGTGAGGACGAATAATGCTGGTCTGACGGAAAACGTAAGAAGGATGAAAACTCTCTTTCTTCTCTCTCTCTCTCTCTCTTTTCTCTCACTCCTCTCTCTCTCTCTCTCTCTCTCTCTCTCTCTCTCTGCATGAAAGAGAGAGACGGAGCGTGCTCACACCTCTGTGTGTGTACGTGCGTGTGTGTGTGTGTGTGTGTGTGTGTGTGCGTGCACTCTATGCAGATAAAGCATCTTTTACGCACACCCACACACTCACCCCGCGCGCTTCGCCAGTATCTTTTCAAAGGGAGACAACATGTCTGCACGGCTGGGCAGAACACGAACGACTGACCAAAAATAGAAGGGTAAACCACATAATCTTCTGCCCCCCCCCCCCCCCCCCCCCCCCCCCCCCCCCCCCCCCCAAAAATCCCCCCCCCTCTCCCCCACCGTCTCAGCATATCCCATTTTGATCCCTAAATCCCTCATATCACATATAACCACAATCACATATATTCACAATTTTCTTATAAATCGCTCATGATCATGTTTCCCCTCTTATTGCAAATTCCCGGTTTGCTCAAGTAAGCTGAACTCCGAACGCACCATCGGTGCACAGGCATTTTGTCCACCACAATTTCCAAATCACTCAACTTAAAATTAATTATATATAATATGTATGTATCTAGACTCCATTTCCATACATCCTTCGAATGAGACTAAAAGCGAGGTTCCGTGTGTGACGCACGCATAAGATTGGCACAACACGTAAAATCCCATCACCAACTTTCGGAAAGAAAGGCCAGTTTGGCCGTTGGTATGGATGACACGTTGCACATAGCATGCACCTTCCCCGAAGTTGGAGTATGGCTGCCTTAATGGCGGGATAAAAAAAAAACAACAACTGTCATACACACAAAACTCCTCTCCCTTTGTTGGGTAGATGGGATTGATCCTTGCCTTTCTATACAGGGGTGTCCGTTTGGAGTATCAGCCTGCGTACGCAGAAGAAGAAGTATGTATCGAGAGAGAGAGAGAGAGAGAGAGAGAGAGAGAGAAAAGAGAGAGGAGAGAGAGAGAAAACAGACAGACAGACAGACAGACAGACAGACAGAGAGATTATGCTGAACAATTTACTGATGGGGGAAAGCAAGTGCAGGCTAACAATTCTTCCGTCATTACATGAATGACTTGGCACAGATTTAAAATTTTTTATCAAAAAGGAAAGAAGGGGGCTGGGGGACGGGAGGGAGAGGAAAAAATAGGAACATAAAATTAAGGAAATGTGATATATACATATATGTCAAACCTGTCACTAACGGCATATGGGGACCATCATAATCTTTTTTCGAAGACAGATCTATATATGTTGACATAATTTCACTGGTTTTTATCACTCCACCTGATATTATTTTTCACAGCGTACGCCTAAATTTTTTGTTGCACGTCACTAAATTGGAAAATGACCTGTTCCTCCAGTTATAAGTGAATATCTTTTATTTGCCTTTTTAGCACACCATCCGAGCAGTACGTCATGTACACAGTTCGGTCAATTTTACGTGTCTTTTTTATTTTGATGTGCGTAGCAGGGTGATTTTAATGGTAGCCACAGGCATACCACCGGGTAGTGGTGGTGGTGGTGGTGACATTGTGAATGTGTTTGTGTGCGAGCGTGTGTGTTTTGGGTCAAGCGGGTGTGAGTATTGACACCATATACTTGCACTCTTGTGTGTGTGTGTGTGTGTGTGTGTGTGTGTGTGTGTGTGTGTGTGTTGTGTGTGTGTGTGTGTGTGTGCATTTTCTGTATGACAAGTGATTGATTCTGGATGACATCCGATCAAATTGATGTTCCTTTCAGCCCCCGCTGTGTTCACATTTTCAGTGCAGAGATGAATTACAACACCCTTACAGTAGCCTGTTGTTCAGCTTCATTGAACACACAGGTCCTCACTTCGACAAACAACAGGAAGCTGGGGTTACAGTACGTCGGACAAAACAGAGCACAATTACATGTTTGTGGTAAGGTAAGGTAAGGTAAGGTTGTTTATAGCCCAGCCGACCGCAAAGGGCCATATCGGGGCTAGCCTATGGTAAGGTAAATGTTGCTTATAGCCCAGCCGACACACAAACGGCGATATCAGGCCTCGCGTTGAAGTCATTCACACAACCGTTTAAAATACACCTGATGAAAACGCACGGTTTGTGGTCAAAACATTTCATGCATGTGAACTTCTTACATCATGACCACTTTTAGGTGAACGGTGACCATTTGGACATGTCTAATTTAATCATAACGGATTTGACTGATCAATGGAAACACTGACTCTCAGGCTGTGGATACGTAGTTTTTAGCAAGACCATGCCGGACGGATGAACTGTCGAGCGGTTTTTCTTTTCCCATGTCCCTAGTCAGGACGGGTGCAGACTAGAAATGGCCGAGCCATTTTGAATGTGTCGTCGACGCACGTGATCAGACGCGCATGTTTCCTGATCCTGTTCTCCCTGTGGACGACGTTCACTGTGTTATGGACACATGAAAACCACCAAGCCTGCTTGAAGATGCTTAGAGGAATGTCCCATCGCCCACTGAACATGCTGTAATGAATACTAAACACCTGTTCATGTGATTCCTGACATCCCAACCATAGGGAAAGATGATGAACGTATGAATGTCATCATGCAAATGCGCATCAGGGGCTTGTTTCAGCGGTGTTGCATACACAGGTGGCCGAAAGCCCGATCTCCGATTTACATATGTAATTCCAAATAGAACAAGGCTCGGCGTCATTCCTCCTCTTGGCATTCATATCACACTCATCAGTTTTCCTTGGTTCCATGTCAGGCGGGGGGTTTCTGATGCTTGTCTAAAAGACGGTGATTTTACTACTTGTCGGTCGACTGATCGATTCCGAAAGTTAGGTGTGTGTGTGTGTGTGTGTGTGTGTGTGTGTGTGTGTGTGTGTGTGTGTGTGCGTGTGTGTGTGTTTGTGAGAGAAAGAGAGAGAGAGAGAGAGAGAGGAGAGAGAGTGGTGTGTGTGTGTGTGTGTGTGTGTGTGTGTGTGTGTGTGTGTGTGTGTGTGTGTGTGTGTGTGTGTACGCGTATGCGTGTGTGAGTGTGTCTGTGTCTGTGTGTTTCTGTGTGCGTGTGTGTGTGTCTGTTTGCGTATGTGTTGTGAGTGTGAGTGCGCGCGCGCGCGTGCCAGCGAAATATTAATTAAAAATGATAAGAAGTCCTTTCTTCAGTTTTAACGCTTGCGATTGTAACAACTCCCCACTCTCCTCCCCCCCCCCCCTTTTCTCTCTTTTAAATCCCCCTTTCTCCCCCTCCTCTCTCTCTCTCTCCCTCCTCTTTTCCCCCAGCGTAAGGATTTAAACAAAAATTCCAGTCTTTCCCAAGTTAAAAATTCTGAAAAAAGTCACCAAAATTTTTTCATTTAAAGGGTTCATTTTTCCCAAAGGGAAAATTTCCAAAGGTTTTTTTTTTTTTTTCCCGGTTAAACGTGCCTTTTCACAAAATAATTTTCTAAAAAATTAAAGGAAAGGTAATTTTTTTTTGTGTTTGGGTGTGTGTGTGTTTTGTGGGTGGTGTGTGGGGTGTGTGGGGGTGTGTGTGTTTTGGGGGTGTGTGGGGGTGGGGTGTTTTTGGAAGTACGGGGTTGCAACGCGTAGGTATGCGTGTTTGATAATAAAACCGGGGTTTCCCAAAACACCCTAAAGAAAAGGGAAAGGACCCAAGCCCCCAACATGCCCCCCAAAAAATTCATAACTTTGTGAAAAAACCGCCCTTTGCGTTCAGGGGAAGGGGGGGGGGGGCATAAGAGAAAATTTCCTTCCCGTCCCCCCCCCTGAGTGCTCTGTCAATGTTATTGCCCCCTTTCCAAAGGGGACCAAGGGGACCACCAGCATCCCCAAAAGGCTTTTTCCGCCCTGTCAAAACTCATAAAGGCCTGGCGCTAGATCCCATTTTACAAGCGGTTTGGAGACACTCCATGTACCCGCTAAAGAGAAACTGGGTCAAAACTGTGTAAAACCTTTTTAAAAAAAGACAATCAAGAGTCCCTTGGGCCCCTTACCCCCTTTCCAAGCAAACAAAAAATCCCCCTTTTTTGATGCAAAAAAAAAAAATTTTAAAAGGCCCTAAATTTTGTAAAAAAATTTTGTTTAAATTCAAAAGGTTAGAAATATATATTTTATTTAAAATTATTTTTCCCTTTTTTAAAAACAAATAATATATATATAATATATATATATATATATATAAAAAAAAAAAAAAAATAAATATATATAAAAATAATATTAAATATTTTAAGGGCCAATTTCCCAACCCAATTAAAACCCCCTTAAAGGAAAAGACCAAAATTTGGTCGAAAAATTGGGAAAGATTTTAGGGAATTGTTTTTCCCATTTTGTTTGGATTTTTAAAAACTTTTTAAAGAAAAAAAACCAACGTGCATCTTAAACAGGGAACCAAATTTATTTAATCCTTCATTACCCTCCTCATTTGGGGTTGCCTGTTGGTTTTTTAAAAAAAAACTTGTGTTTTACCAACCCCCCCCGCGGGGCACCCTTTCACGGGAACCACCGACATGCCACCCAATCCCAAAAAGTTTGCTACAAAACTGAGGAATCACGGAAAAAAATAGCACGCTACCTTTTCCAAAAAACTGTATTTTAAATTGACGAATGTTTTGGGGCACCAGACAAATTCCCAAAGGTAAAATTTAAAATTTGGGTTTTGACGCATTACCAAGGGATTTTTTTACAAAAAAAACGGGGAAAAGCCCCTTTAAAACTCTCCTAGTTTTCAAAATTTTTAAAAAAAAGTAGAGCCCACTTCCCATTCACGGGTCGGGAAAAGGGAAAGGGGGCCCACTTCAAGCAACTAAGAAAAATCTACAGTGCGCCCCAACGCTGGAAATTAAAATAGTACGGAAATTTAAAGTTTAAACTCTACCGTGCCTAAAATCCCTATACTAAAAAAAAAGCAAGAAACCCAGATTTTTTTGCGGGCTCAATTGGACAACATCAAATTTTCATCAGGGGGAAAAAAGGGAAAGTGCCTCGTTTTAAAAAAACCCCTAAAAAGAAAATTTTTCCCTATTTCTACAGAAGTCCCAGACAAAAGGAGCATTTATGCCCAAACTTTAAAAAGGGTAAAAACGAAACTGCCCCTTAAAAACCTTTCTGGTATAGAAAATCCTCTGAATTTTTGGGAAAGTGTTGATCTTGGTCCAAAATTTTTTTTTTTCCTCCCCGGGACCCCCGGGAACTCAAAACACAAGCATTTACCCCCCCAAGGATGTACGGGGGGTCTAAAGAAAAACTTTGAAAAAAAAGTTTTATGACGACCTTCAGGCTTTAATGAGGGAAGAAACTCCCCCCTCGTTTTTTAACAAAAAAAAAAGGGTTTACCCCCCCGCCCCCCCCCCCCCCACCCCCCCCCCCCCCCCCCCCCCCCCCCCCCCCCTTGGGGGAAGAAAATGCACACTTGACGCAAAAACTGCGACTTCATAGAACGCCTTACCTCCCCCAAACCCCAGCCCATTTAAAAGCCCCCCCAGAGAAAACCCAAAAAAACCACCAGTGAACAAGGGGCGCTCCTCAACCCCAAAAAAAAACTGTTCAAACCCAATAATTAGGATCATTAAAGCTGATAAGGGGGTGCCATCGTAATCCAAAAATACGACATAAAATACAAAAGAAATTTAACAACTTTAAGCGCCCCTTCCAAAAACCCCGTGTTGACCATGACCCAACTAAAAAAAAAGGGGCAACCGAGTCTAACAAATCTTTAGAAAAATTAAAAGACGAATCCAAAAATAAACCCAATACACTTTAAAGGGGCCAGGCAAGCCCCCAAATAAACACACACTTTACACCAAAATTTTTTAACCTTTTACCGAAAATACACAAAAGTCTTAAAAAACCCCCACCTTGGTCGAAACCCATAGTCTCTATTTTGGGAAAGGGACCTACTAAAACCCTTTTTCCCTTAAACTGTTTTTTTTTTTGGGGCAAAAAGGAACCATTTCCCCCCTTTTACCTAGCAATGTAAAAGGACTCACAAAAAGTGCTCAACTATAAAATAATGGAACCCCAAACTGGGTCCTTTTCCTCCAACTACAAAAAGGGGTTAACCATAGATTTTGTTATTCCCCCAAAAACCAACATTCCTCAAAAACGAGACAAAAAAACCCCTTTTTGGATCCTTTTTTATCGTTTTTCAACCGTGTAAAAAAGGTCCCCCCCGGGGACCAGTTCTCCTGAAATTATTAGAAAAATTTTTTAAAAAAACCCAATTTTCTTTATTTTTGAAGGGGCCCCTTTTTTACCTACAAAAGTCGGGAAAACACCCTAGGGGGCCCCCCCTTTGGCCCCTACTATTGCCAACCTATTCATGGGGGGGGAAAAGCCGCCTACCAAAATTTTATCCCCTTAAAAATTTAACCCCCGAACATGGAAAAGATTTTTTTGACAAAATTTTTTTCTGTTTTTGGAGGGGGCCCGAATGGGCCCTTTTACGTTTAAAAAGTGATTTTTTTTGAACTTTTTTTCCCAACCCTTCCATCAATTTCCCACAGTCAATACCCTTTTAGGGAAATCCCCTTTTTTAGAAAACCCCTTTTAAAAAAAACTTGAGAAGGGGAAAATTAGCACCGATTGATCCCAAACCCCAACCAAAAGGGCCCAAAGAAAAACCTACAAAAAAAAATCTTGCCATCCCCGCCATTGCAAAAAAAATGTACCTGTCCCCCCAAAATTTTTACGTTTACGCCGTATTTTTTCCCAAAAGGGGGCCCAAAATTTAAAAAAAAAAGGTGAAGACAAAAATTCAGCACTTCCAAAACGCCGGGTTACCCCCCTTTCCCCAACCTTTCTAAGAGCTGGGCAGAAAGCAAAAACCCAACCCCCCCCTAAAACGGGTACATTAGAATACAGGTCAAAAAAAAAAAAATTCCAGATCCCTTTTGGGTTGAAACACATAATCCTTTTAAACCCCCCATTTGCAAACCCTTTGGCTGAAAGAAAAAAACCACCTTTTCGGGCACAATAGTACTAAAAAGGAGAAAGGTTGAAACCCTACCCCCCTTTTTTGGGGGGAAAAGGGAATGAAATTTCTCTGAAAAACTTTTTAAAGCCCTCCCCCCCTCCAAAATTCTCATTTTGCGGGCCCAAGGGAAACGGGATGTTTAATGCTTGAAAAAAATGTGTAAAAAGTTTTAGAACCCCCCCATGATGCAAAGTAAAATTTCCTAGTTCCAAAACCGGAGAAAATTTTACCATAAAGACAAACGGGCCCGGGTGAGAGCAGAAAATTCATCAAAATCTGTTTTTCGGTAAAAAAAGCCAACATGCACAGTACGGGGGGAAAAACTAAAAATTCCCCTGAAAACAAATTCTACCACACAATTAAATAAAAAAAAAAAAAACCCCGGGGAAACCTTTTTTTCACCGACTTTTTAAAATCAAAATGACCTTTTTCCCCCGGGGGAACTGACAGGGAAATGTATTGTAAAGAAAGAGGTGGAAATTTTTAACCCCAATAAAGGGTTTTAAAAAAAGGAAAAATTTCCCGGGATCCACAAACAAAAAGATTTTTTTTCCCTTTTGACCTCAAAACTTTGGAGGCAAAAATTGTCTTTTTCCCCCTTCCTCCCCCTTTCCTTTCCCCCCTCCCCCCCCCCCCCCCCCCCCCCCCACCTGTCATTTTAAAAATTATTCTATGTATCAATTTATAAACCCCATTTTGTGCCCTAAAAACGGTTTTTTTTTTTAATTCAAAAAGGGTTTCCACGCAATACTATTTCAAAAGTAGATTTAATCCTTTTAAACTGATTAAAGTAAGGAGTGATGAAATAAGTGTGGGGAAAGTGAAAATGTAAGTGGGGTTGTGTGGGTGTTTTTTGTGTGTGTGTGTGTGAAGTGTGTGTGGTGTGTTTTGGTGAAATCTTATGAAAGGTGGGAGGTGGGGTGGGGGGGGTGGGGGGGAAAGGGAAAGAGGGGGAATGACAAAATTTTCAAATTCTATATGTTCTTTTTTACATCTGTGTACTATTTTTCCCCAAATCCGCCCTTTAAAAGGGGGCATCTCTTTTTTTGGTGTGGAATTATGACCCGCCCTTTGTGTTTTGAAAAGAAACTATTTTATCTCTTCTTGTTTTTTTTATATTGCTTTAGAGGCCCCCCCCCCCCCCCCTTTTCCCCCGCCCCCTTCCCCGCCTTTCCGCCCCCCCCCCCCCCCCCCTTTTTTTTTTTCCCCCCCCCCCCCCCCGTAACAACCTAAAAAACCCCCCCTTCCCCTCCCTCATTTTTTTTAAAACCCCCCCCCCCCCCCCCCCCCCAACCTCCCCCATCTCTCTCTATCCCCTCCTTCTCTCTCAATTTTCTGTTTTGGGTTTGGCTCCCTGATCCCTATCTTTTTAACCCCCCCCTCCCTTCCACTCTCTCCCCTTTCTAACACACTCTTCTCTCTCTCTCCTCCCCCTTCTCTCCCTCCCCTCTCTCCCTCTTTTCTCTCTCTCTCTCTCTTCTCTCTCCTTTTTTTTTCCTCCTCTCTTCCCTTTCCCCCAAATGCCTATTCTCAACCCAAACCCCTCCCCCCCCCCTCCCCCCCTTTCTCTCTTCCCCCCTTTTTTTTGTCTGTCTTCTCCCCTACCGGTTTAACTCTCCCCCCCCCCCCCCTTCGGGTCCTTCCTCTGGGGGGGGGGGGGGGGGGGGGTTTTTTTTGTCTCCTCTTCTTTTCCCCTTAACCTCTCCTCTCTCCCCCTCCCCTCATCTCCTTTTCCCCCCCCAACCCCCCCCCTTTAAAATTTAAAAGGGGTTTCCCCCCCCCCCCTTGGTGCGATATGACCATAAAAAAAAATAGGGGTACAGACCATTTTCCCAATTTTGGGGGGGGGAAAGGGGGTTTCTCCCATATTTTTTAAAAACAATCGATGTTATTCCAAAAAACCCACGGGAAAACCGTTTTTTTTTGGGACGTTACACGGGTTTGAACTTACAACTTAAGGGAAAGTAAAATGTTTTTTTTAATTTGGGGACATTCGTAAAAATTTAAAATATGGTAACGAATTTTGGGCCCGTAAAAGGGAAAAAACCCCCTTTGAAATCTTACAACTGTTTTGAGGCACACTTTTGGGGTCGGGAAATCTTTTTTTTTTTTAAGGGAACTTGTTGGGCTTAGATAGGGACTTTTTTAAAAACAGAAAAAAATGCTGTTTTGGATGGGTTGAAAAAAAAATATTTTGAAAAGGGAAATTGGGTCCCCCTACCTTTCCCCCTCTCCCCCTGTTTTTTTCCCCCCCTTTCCCCCCCTTCCCCAAACCCTTTTCCGGGCACCCCCCCCCCCCCCCCCCCCTTTTTTTTTTTCCCCCCTTTTCCCCTTTCTCTCTCCCCCCCCTTTTCTCTCCCTTCTCTCCTCTCTCTTTTTCCCCCCGTCCCCTTCCCCTCCCCCCTTCCCCCTCCGCTCTCTCTCTCTCCTGTTTTTTCCCCAAACCCCTTTTTTTTCTCGATTTTCCCCCCTAGTTTTCCTCCCCTTTTCCAAAAAACCCCGGTTGCCCCTTTTCCCCCAAAAACCTTTGGAATTTGGGGGGTTTAACTTTTTTAAAAGTGTGAACGGAGGCTATTTCAAAATTTTCATAAATAAAAGCCCTTGAGGAAGACCGAAATTGGTGGGGAAATTTTGGGAAAAAGATTTTACGTGATTTTTTAAACTTTTTTTTTTTGGGATTTTTATAAATATATATATATATATAAAAATAAAAAATATAAAAAAATATCTATTATAAATATATATAAAATTATATTTTATATAAAATTAAAATTATAAAAAAAAGTTTTGCTCTTTTTATATTTTTTTTTAAAAAATTATTATAGCCCTATTAGAGAGAGAAAAGAGAGAGAAGAAAAGAGAAAAGGATAGATAGATAATAGAAAAAGAATGGGTTAGATCGATGATAGATAGAAAATGATAGTTTAAAAGACACAGCCTTTGGATAGTCACTGGGGAAAAAAAACAAGGATTTGACAAATTTTTTTTTAAAAAAAATACCCAGGTCCAAAACTTGGACGCCACCCCCCCAAAAAACTAGAAGGCTTACAGTATCCCACATGCGCAAAAAACAGGGGTCCGCGCGCGCACAAGCACAACACACACCACACACAAAACCAAAAACCCAAAACCACAAACAAAACCCCCACACACACACCACAAAACCACACAACCCGCACGCCACACAAAACAACACCACACACACACACCACACACACAAAACACACACACACACACACCCCCCACAAAACCACACACATACCCCACACACACCAACGCACACAAACAAACAACACCCCACACACACACCAACACACACAAAACACACACCACACACACAACAAACCCACACCACCAACACACAACCCCACACAAAACACGAACGTCGCGAGGGCGCCATATAGATAATAGTTTGGATAGGTAGATAGACAGATAGAAGAAATTAAATAGAAAAATGGGGTTAGGGAAAGGAAGGTTTAACAGAGAGAGGGGAAGAGAGAGAGAGGGGAGGGAAAAGGAGAGAAAAGAGAGGGGAAAAGGGGAAGAAGAGAGTTTTTGGAAAGGGGGATGTTAAAGAATTAAGAAAAGGGGAGTGTCAGCCCGACGATCTCCCAAAAAAAAAAGGGCCAAAATTTACACAAAAAAACCATGATTAAATTTTTTTTTTAAAAAAACCCTTTAAAATTTCTTCAAAAATGAAAGTTTTTAAAATTCTTTTCCGATTTTAATAAAACACAACAAACCCAAAAAACAAATGTAAAAATAAAAAGAATTCAAATTCTTCAGGGTTTATCTACATTTTCTTTTGTAACGAGTCAAAAAACATGGGATAAGGGTTTTCCCCGTGACCCCTACCGGGCATTCCATCGATTGATAATTGTGTTTTTCATCGCAAGCTTTTTTCTGATTTTGTCGTTTTCCGTTGAGGTGGGTTTTTTTTATAACAAATGTTTCCGAATTCTTCTACTTTCCTCTGCTGTTGTTAGTAAAACGTTGTTGTTTGTATTCGACACTGCTATATTCGTTGTTTGTATTCAGCACTGCTATATTCATTGTCTGTATTCAGCACTGCTATATTCATTGTTTTTATTCAGCACTGCTGTATTCATTGTTTTCGATTGCCATTCTCAAAGGGGAAAATAAAATGCAAGCTATACTGTTTTATGTTGTCGTTTTAACGTTTTTCAGCTCTACCATTTGTTTGTTCGTTTCTTAATAGGCGTTGCGAACTGACTCCGCAATTTGAAGGTGAAGTTCCCTTCCAACTATCTCCTTTATTCCTCTTATTCCCCTCTACCTCCTCCTACTCCCCCCCCCCCCCCCCCCCCCCCTTCTCTCCTCCTCCTCCTGTTAATACTTGTCGCCTCTTTTTAAGCCCACTGTTTTTTTTCTTGTAATGTCCGTCATATATCAATGATTCATGTTCATGCATCGTTAGAAATACTGGAAACCAATTTCGATAGGATGGGTACAGTAAAAAAAAAAAAAATAAATAAATAATAAAAAAATAAAAAATAAAAACATGGTTGTAATGCGTGGATTTCACGTCATTTGGTATTTGTCTCTTTCACGGCGTTTCTTAATGATCAGTACTCTCTCTCTCTCTCTCTCTCTCTCTCTCTCTCTCTCTCTCTCTCTCTCTCTCTCTCTCTCTCTCTCTCTCTCTCTCTCTCTCTCTCTCTCTTATGAATAATAGAAGATCAAGTGGTGTTTTAAAAAGAACTGAAGACCAACGTGTAGTGCCTGGACACATGAGTTACAGCCAAGCAGTCAAAACGGTCGAACATCGTATAATGTTTCCAAGAACAAAGAAAGAACATTGAGAAACTCTTCGAGCTCGAAAAGACTCCCAATGAATGAGTATCTCTCTTATGAAAGGCATGATAATCAGAGTTCTCCTTTTCATCAGCACGCTTCAGGAGCGGAACACCGAAGAATCGTCACAATGGGAAGGAAAAAACAGTTTCATTCAAGACAGGCAGTTTCGTCTGATGATGAAAGAAGTGGAAAAATAGAAACATGGGACCATGCTACTACAGCAAATATTGAAAACAAAACAAAATACGATATGGATGGAAGACATACTACAAGTCAAACAAGGATTCCAGTTAGAAACAACAAACAAAGACGAGATGAAAGGAAACAGCCTTCCTGTAATGATCAGCAAACAGACACTGTGATGGTTGCAAACCTGTCCTTCAACTGCGATGACGATCATGATCCAGAGGAAAAGCAGCGTGGTCTGGCTGCTGCTGATATATTGCAGGACTACAGGACAACACCTCAGTGTCCGGATGATAACCAGGAGACAGCCCTGAAGGGACAAGAGGCAGGACTACCAGATGAGGACAGTGACATCTCAAAAGGAGGAAAAGAAGCAGCAGATACCATGGGACCAGATGTCCAGGCTGACATTCCGTCCAGTCGGTCAGTTCCAGATTTAACTAGGAATGATTTCGGCATGTGTGACAGCGGAGCTGGAGATCAACCTCTGCAGGCCGCCGCTGAAGGTCGGATCGAGGCGGGGGGCAAAGATTCCTCTAGGAATGGTACAGAAAGACTTTCTCGTCCTACCACACGAGCAAATGCAAAGGTGCGGAAGTTAGCCGGGGTGGTAACACGAACAGGAAGTACCAACCAACGATCAGTTAGCCAAGGCAGCCAGGGTAGCATCAGGGAGGCGTTTAAGAGGATCAGGTCTGGTTGCAGTGAAAAACGCACACAGAGACAGGCTCCCTCTCCTGAATGTCAGTTAAAAGACAAATGACAAGTAGGCCGGGCGTCATGCTATCCATGTGGGTACATGAAAGGGGCACGGGGTACAATAGGTACTTTTTCTAAACAGGAAAAATGCCCGGAAAACAGCTATTTGTGTAACAGTTCAAATGTGTTGTCTGGTCAAAACATGTCTAGATCCGTCAGCTTTTTGAATTATAACGTGCGTGGATTGTATTAAAGTTACATGATCCAGAATTTGTTAACTTTGTGACTACCCACGATTTCATTACGTTTACCGAAACTTTTATTTCAGAAGATTTTGATTCAATTGTTTTTTCAGATTATGATTCTTTTATTTCCAAAGCTCAGAAACTGTCAAAGCAGGGGAGATATTCTGGAGGAATTTTGGTGTGTGTCAAAAAGTGTTTTTCTAAATTCATTTCCCAAATACAAGTTAAAAATGATGATGTAGTTGTGCTAAAAATATCAAAAGAGCTATTTGGTTGTGATTATGATGTTATGTTCATTTCAACCTATATTCGACCATATGATTCCAGTTACTGGAGAAGCAATGTTGATGGATATGGTATAGAAGTACTTGATGAATGTATTATGTATTTGTATGAGAAATTCGACGATTTTCTTATTCTGTTATGTGGGGATTTAAATGCTCGCACCGAAGATAGAAATTTTGATTACATTGACGACATTTTTGAGCAGACGGTCGGCAGTGCTGCAACCGACATAAATACTTTTGCCAGAAAGTCTGATGATATGGAAATGAATCTCTTTGGGACACAGCTTGTTGAATTGTGCAAAATTGCAGACTGTTTTATTGTAAACGGTACCTCAAAATGGAATTGTGACTCTGGCTGTACTTACGTGTCAGAAAAAGGGTCAAGCGTTATAGACTACTTTTTGATGTCATGTAATTTTCCCTCTTATCTCTCAGACATACGATTGATTGTAAAAGAGTTGATCAACTCAGATCACCTACCCGTACAACTAACACTGTACACAAAGGTCATGAATGAGGAAACTATGCAGAATGCTAATTGCCTAAAAGACAGCGGTAGAGAAAAAATAGTGTGGAATGTGGACAACGAAAATGAATATAAAGATTGTCTTAAAGATTACGAAGGTATAACTATGTTAAAGGAAGCAATGGAACTGATTGATGAAGATGTTGATTCAGCAATGGATTTGTTTACGCAATATCTGCTTAGAGCTGGTAAGTGTATGCAGAAAACAGTGTCTACTAAGAAGCAATCTCAGAGATCTGAATGGTTTGATGAGGAGTGCAAAAAGGTTAAACAGGAATGTACAAGACGCTTACGAGTGCTCCGAAAGTTCAAACGGATGGGGAAATGTAAATGCCATGACGGAAAATTGACTTTACAGACAAAATTAAGGATATCTAACAAAAAATGTATATGTAAAGACATGAGATTGTCCTATGCTGAAAGCAGAAAAATATACAGGAAACTACTGACATGTAAAAAACGAGGTTACCGTAGGCAAACGGCTGAAAAACTAAGTGTTAACGTAAAAAATTCAGCTTTATTCTGGAACCGTCTCAAAGGTTTGGGACTGAGGAATGAAATGAGAATGAGTGGTACTATAACAACACAGAATTGGTTTGAACACTTTCAGAAAACGTTTTCTTTAAAGGAAAGTTATACAGTGAACCAAACTTATCCCCCAACAGATATAAAAGAGGGACAGGAGCATCCTCTGAATCGGTTCATTACGCACCACGAAGTAGAAAAAGCACTGAAGAAAATTAAATGTGGAAAAGCAAGTGGCACAGATGGTATTATTGGAGAAATGCTAAAAACAGCGGGTCAAACTATTGTTAACTTTCTCACTGTGTTATTTAACAAAATTTTTGATAATGGCGTGTATCCACATGAATGGTCGAAAGCCATTGTAGTGCCTATTTTCAAAAAGGGGAATATAGACGACCCTGATAATTATAGAGGTGTATCTTTGATTAATGTCACTTGTAAATGCTTTACTTCAATTCTGAACCAGAGACTGTATTCGTGGCTAGAGGAAAATAATATAATTGTTGAAAATCAAGCTGGTTTTAGAAACAAATATTCAACGGTTGATCAAATATTCAATTTATACACTATTGTCCAGAGATGTTTATGTTCAAAACGTCGAAAACTTTATGTTGCCTTTGTGGATTTCAGAAAAGCATTTGATTCAGTTCACCATGACAAATTACTACAAACCCTGTATAATGAAGGGATACAGGGGAAATTTTTATGTTGCCTGAAGTCCATGTATGATTCTCTCATTTCATGTGTACGATGCAATGGAGATTTTTCGGAGTTTTTTTATTGCCCTGTTGGTGTAAGACAAGGATGTGGACTGAGTCCAACACTGTTTTCACTCTTCATTAACCAACTGGCCAACCACATTAATGATACGGGGGTCCATGGAGTGCAACTGCTTCCTAGTTTTATTGAGATCTTCATTTTGCTCTTGCCGATGATGTAGCTTTAATTTCTACTACACCAGGTGGTCTACAAGCACAACTAAACTCATTGAAAACATGTTGTTGTAGGTTAAGATTAGATGTTAACAAATCTAAGACTAAAGTCATGGTGTTCAGGAAGGGAGGCTATTTAGGCAGACGAGAAAAATGGTATTATGATGGTGAAGAAATCGAGACAGTCAACAGCTACTGTTACTTGGGTTTCACATTTACTACCATGCTTAGTATGAATCTTGGAATAGAGCACATGGTAACAAAGGCAAAGAAAGCACTTTATCTTCTGTGCCGTGCGTTTAACAATTGCAAAGAAATGTCTCGGGAGGTATTCTTCAAAATCTTTGATTCCAAAATCCAGCCAATTTTACTGTACTCAGCTGAAATATGGGGTATGCAACGTTTAGAGCACATTGAGAAAGTACACTTATTAGCCTGCAAAAGATTCCTTGGCGTTCCACTTAAAACACCTAATAAACTTGTATATTCAGAATTAAGCAGGCATCCCTTATACATTAATTCATACATGAAAGCATTGAAATATTGGTTTAGATTATTAGATATGGGCTTGAATAGATTGCCTAAACAGGCTTATCTTATGCAAGTCAACCTTGATGATCAGGGCATAAGGTGCTGGGTAACAAGGATCAGAGAAATTCTAGGGAGCACCGGATTTAATTATGTATGGCTACGGCAAGGTGTGGATGACGTAAGAGTGTTTTTACCAATTTTCAAACAAAGGCTAGTTGACATGTATGTTCAAGAATGGTCGGCATCAATTAGGGATAAAAACAGATATGTCTTGTACAGATCTTTACAGTGTGGTTTCGGAATTAGTCCTTACTTTGAGTTTCTAGACATCTTTTGCTTTAGAGTGGCTTTGAC
>CM031599.1:35550676-35553176 GCA_018398815.1 Conus ventricosus | reverse complement strand
TGCCAACCATTTTCTGCACTACTGAGACGACATGACTATTTATGATGTGAAGAAAAAAAATGGCAGTTATCATTTGATTTTCCTTTTGACTGCTAGTCCTTAGAGAAAAGAACTAACTTGTTTGCGTGGAAGATTAAGTTTTTTTTGTTTTTTTTTAATGAATATATGCCTCTGTTGCATGCAGATCATGGAGCACCCCCCCCCCCTCTCTCTCTCCCTCTCTCTCTCTCTCTCTCTCTCTCTCTCTCTCTCTCTCTCTCTTCTTCCTTCAAATGCTTCACGTGTCTCTCTTTATTGGCATTTTTCTCCATTTTCTCTCTTTTCTTTTCTTTTTTTTTCTCTTATTTAATTTTTTTCCTTTTCTTTTTTTTTTTTTTTGGCTTATCAGCTCTCATTCTCCATGCATGCAGATCTGTATGTTGTTTTACTGATGGACATTTTCAAGTGAACTTTACTATTTTGGTGTTTGATACATAGCGCCTGGGTTTATATAATAACGTGCTAATGTTTGACAGGTAGGTGTCTGGGTTTATATAATAACGTGCTAATGTTTGACAGGTAGGTGTCTGGGTTTATATAATAACGTGCTAATGTTTGACAGGTAGGTGTCTGGGTTTATATAATAACGTGCTAATGTTTGACAGGTAGGTGTCTGGGTTTATATAATAACGTGCTAATGTTTGACAGGTAGGTGTCTGGGTTTATATAATAACGTGCTAATGTTTGACAGGAAGGGTTAAGTTGATTTTAAAAGGAAAGAAGCTGACTCCGAGAACAATTGTTCAAAGTTCGTGTTTTCACTCTCTGTTATTTGGACATTTCTTTCACAATACAGACATCAAGCTTGTTGGTCAGCCATGTTCTGTAAACGTTCTTTTGATTGGTACATGAAACTAGCGAAATACTCCTGTCGACCCAGGAAGGATGAGCTACGCAACGGAAAGTGGTGAAAAGGAGGCTCGGAATGGTTCGCCATAACAAGCCTCGACGTCATCTTGTGACTACTATTATGACGTTACCAGAAATAGTCTGCCAAGCGGACAATTGGAAGCCGTCGACGTCACTCGTCGCTTGGCAACTGAGCCGCCAGCTGTACTGGGCGGACTGCTCACAGTGTTGGCTCGTTCTCTCGCCTGTCTTCCAAGACAAAATGAAATAAAACATCAGTGACACACCCATTCGTCTGGCCCTAATAGTGTCGCCTGGGGATCCCCCTCCCATCTGGGCCATTGACAGGTAGACACAGACAGAGATGGACAGACAGTCAAGACAGGATAAGGGGGAGATAATGAAGAGGAGAGGGGGGAGACAACGAAGGGGGGAAATGAACAGGAAAGGAGGCAGCGGAATAGAGTTGGAAACAAAGAAATTAAGACAAAGAGAGAGAGGGGAACAGAGGGAGGCAGTCAGAGACAGGGGAGAGAGAGAGAGAGGCAGGCAGGCAGGCAGACAGACAAATAGACAGACAGAAACAGAGAACAGACAGAGATATAGATACAGACAGCAGTGACAGAGAGCAAATGCACAAACAGAATGAAAAAGGAGAGAAAGCTATATAAGATGAGAGAGAAAGAAAGAGAGAAGGAGAAGGAAGAAGAAAACGAACAGAATGCATGATCAAGAGGAGACACTGCGAACTATGCAAATATGTGCGTGTGTGTGTGTGTGTGTGTGTGTGTGTGTGTGTGTGTGTGTGTGTGTGTGTGTGTGTGTGTGTGTGTGTGTGTGCGTGCGTGCGTGCGTGCAAGCGTGCGTAAGTGTACACTTGCGCGCATGTGACCACATGTGTGTCTGTGTGTGTGTGTGTGTCTGTGTGTGTGTGTGCACGTGCATGTGAGTGTGTGCGTGCACATGCATCTGTGTGTGTGTGTGTGTGTGTGTGTGTGTGTGTGTGTGTGTGTGTGTGTGTGTGTGTGTGTGTGTGTGTGTGCGCATGTGTGTGTGTGTGTGTGTGTGTGTGTGTGTGTGTGTGTGTGTGTGTGTGCGCATGTGTGTGTATGTGTGTGTGTGTGTGTGTGTGTGTGTGTGTGTGTGTGTGTGTGTGTGTGTGTGTGTGGTGTGTGTGTGTGTGTGTGTGTTCACGGTTTCGTGTCATTGTTTACGTGCGCTAGTTCAGACAGACGGAGGCTTGCCACAGGCTGTGTGACATCACTTCTGTCTACAACAAACTACATGGTGAAGCCAGCAGACCTGACGGCCCAGGACAGCGAGTCAATGGGCTTTTGCAGATCTTGTCTGCTGCAGGCTGCTGAGGCACAGTCATCTGCACACACAAGTTCTGACCTTCGGGCGACACAGGTCGAAGAAGCAATCATCAGCTCTACACTATCAGTTTCAAAGTGAGCTGACTGAAGGCGGAAATGAAAACAAACTTGATCGAAACATTACTGTACGCTGAATGAAAGAGACAGACAAACTGTCTTGCAATGTGTTTGCCTCTTTCATTCGGTGGTACAGTATTTTTTTTTTAGGTCTATAATAACAGGATGATTATTTCAGA
>CM031599.1:35530676-35540676 GCA_018398815.1 Conus ventricosus | reverse complement strand
CTTTTGCTCTTTGGTATGATAGATGTGAACTGAATGTTTTGGAACGTATACATTCTGGTCATTTTCCGCTGTCTTTTCAAATTGCTGCCCCATTGGGAAACTTGGTAGAAATTGGTGAAGAGATGCAAGATTATACCTTAGAAAAAATTGTTTGGAATGATGAATGCTCCTCGTTGTTTAGTGATATATTAGATAATGAAAATTCGAGTAGAAAATTTGATATTGCCGTAAGTTTAATTGATTCTGATATAAACAATGCTCTAAATATGTTTAACGAATGTTTAATTGAAAGCGCTGAATGTATGAAAAAACGTGTGCACGTTATGACAGAAAGAGCGACAAAAGACTGGTATGACCAAGAATGTGTTGTTGAGAAAAGAAAGACCCGGAAGCTGTTGAGAATTAGTCACCGTTCGTTGGAAGACACAGACAGGACTGCATATGTGATAGCTAGGCGTGAATAATTATTTATAAGCATTTATTTAAGAGAAAAGAGAAAGAGTTCAATAAATCAATAATAGATTAGCTTGTTACATCTATAAAGTCTCAGAAAGAGTTCTGGGATGTTGTCCACAGGATATCACCACAAAGAAAACAGCCTAGAAATAACATTACAATAGATGTGTGGTTTCAACATTTTCAAGCATTGTTACAATCCAACGATGATATTCAATTAGATCAAGAGGTGTTTGAAGATGACTCTGATGGTTATATGAATCGCTCCATTGGTGAAGAGGAAGTATTACTAGCAATTAAAAATTAAAAAATCGCAAGGCAGCTGGTCCTGATGGAATCATTGGACAGCTATTTAAAAATTCTTCTACCCATGTTGTGCAGTTCTGTCTGAAATTATTCAACAAATTATTTAATGATGGTGTGTTCCCAGACAGTTGGACAGAATTAATAATTGTGCCAATTTTTAAAAAAGGTGATGCGAATGACCCAAACAATTACAGGGGTATTTCTCTTAGTAACATTAGTAGTAAAATGTTTTGGATGATAATTAATAACAGACTGCAAGAATGGATTGAGGATAATAAATATTACGGGTGATTATCAGGCTGGGTTTAAAAAGGGTTATTCGACTGTTGACCACATGTTCACCTTGTTGGCTTTAGTTTAAAAACAGTTTTCTTTTAATCGAAAATTATATGTAGCTTTCATCGATTTTGAAAAAGCTTTCGATTCCATTAATAGAAATCTCCTTTGGCCAATTATCAGTAAAAACGGTATTAAGAGTAAACATTACAGATGTATTAGAAGTATGTACAATGAGGTGAAAGCTAAAGTTCGTTGTGGAGCTAAATTCACAGATTATATCAATTGTTCAGCCGGGGTTAAACAGGGCGATGCCTATAGTCCAGTTTTATTTTCACTGTTCATCAACGAGCTAGCAATTGAGGTACGGGGGGGGGGGGGGGGGGGGGGGGGGGGGGGGGGTTGTTGACTTCTGATGCGTTTACAGACACAACTGAATAGCTTATACCGCTCAGCTGCATCTCTCCAGCTGAAAGTTAATTTATCCAAAAGTAACATTATTGTGTTTCGTAAGGGTGGTTATTTGAGTGCAAGAGAACGATGGCTATATAATAATGCTCCCATGCCTGTTGTGAATGCCTATAGATATTTGGGTATACTTTTCTCTACTCGTCTGAGTTTTGTTAGTGCCTGCAAGGATCTCGCTAGCAAGGCCAAAAGTGTTTCGTTTTGTATTATGAAAAAGTTTTCAACAATACGTCCTTTCATGTGTTTTGCAAGCTGTTCGATAGTCAAGTGCAGACAATTGCACAATACGGGTCGGAATTATAGGGATTAGATAACGCTGCAATCCACTGTGAATCTGTTCATCTTTTCGCGTTAAAAAATTTCTATGTGTAGATAGGCGGGGCGCCTAATGATCTTGTGTATGGTGATACGAATAGGTTTCCTATATATATTGTTTCTGACGTTAATGCATCCGATACTGGCTTAATTTACTCCACATGGAAGAGTACAGAATACCTCGTAAAGCTTATAATATGCTTTATGATCTTGATTCTAGAGGAAAAAACAACTAGTAAAGTTCGTATGTGTCTTTTTCAATACGGATTTGGCTCTGTATGGCTGAATCAGGGTGTTGGAAATGTTAAACAGTTTATAAGTTGCTTTCGTCAACGACTAGTTGACTGCCGTGGCAAAAATGGTTACATCATGTGCATAATAGTAAAAGGTTTGATTTTTACAGACAGTTTGGTAATTCCCATGATCTGAAGCCTTATATAACTTTAGAAATGGATAAACACTTTAAATACATAATGGCAAAATTTAGACTTGGAATATCGGATTTAGCCATACATAAATTTAGATACAAAACCGATGTTGATGACAATAATATGCTTTGTCCTCTCTGTAAAGTGTCACAAGAAAATGAAATGCATTTTGTTCTTTGTTGTCCAGCCCTCATGGACATTAGAAATGAACTGATTAAGCCGAAATTCTATAGACAGCCTTCCCTATTTAGATTGACCCTATTGATGTCGTCAACTTCAACAATAGATGTTAAACATTTTTCGTTATTTTTGTATAAGGCATTTAAAATTAGAGAAATGGCTACCTCTTAAAAGTTACAAATGATTTGTCTTAATTTGATATACTTTGTTGCATGTTGCATACATTTCTTTCCAATGTACTATTCACATACCCCTTCATAAGGGGCCTAGGCCTATGTGAATAAATCATCCGAATCCGAATCCGAATCTCTCTCCTCTCTCTCTCTCTCCTCTCTCTCTCTCTCTCCTCTCTCTTCTCTCTTCTTCCTCTCTCTCTCTCTCTCTCTCTCTCTGATAGCAGCAGCAGTAGCAGCAGCAGCAGTAGTAGTAGTACTGCTTCTACCACAGAAGCAGTAACAGAGAAATAATCCTAGAACCAGCAGGAGCAGCAGCCATAATAGTAGCAACACCAGTACCAAAAGCAGTCGTAGAAGTAGTAGTAGCAGCAGCAGCAGCAGCAGCAGCAGCAGAGAATTACTGGTACAAACAGCACAGCAGCAGCAGCAGCAGCAACAACAATGGTGGTGTTGGTGGTGGTGGTGGTGGTAGTAGTAGTACCACAAGTGGTGTGCTGCAGTCTGGCCATTCAGTTCATGTTGTTTAGAGCTCAGCCCACCAAGGGAGACCATACTGAGACTGTGTTCTCGTCAAAGCCTTTTTTTTTAATTAGTAGGTTGGTTTTTTTTTCTTAATGAAAATTGTTCGTAGATCTTTACATTTATTCCAAAAGGAAAAACGTGTGTGTGTATGCGTGTGTGTGTGTGTGTGTGTGTGTGTGTGTGTGTGTGTGTGTGTGTGTGTGTGTGTGTGTGTGTGTGTGTGTGCGTGCGTGCGTGCGTGCGTGCGTGTGTGCGTGCGTGCGTGCGTGCGTGCGTGCGTGCGTGTGTGTGTTTCGTAAAATCTTAATCTGGGGCCGGAATAGCTTAGTGGTAGAGCGCCGGAGTCGTGATCTTGGTGATCCTGGGGTTGCGGGTTTGATTCTCCGCCGAGCTGTTTCGGTACAGGGGGGTTTTCCCTTCGGAGTTAACCTTGGTTCTGACTTCATTTCCCAAATAATCTTCGAATGAGACTATAAACCGATGTTCCGTGTGAGAACACACGCACAACATCTTGCACATGCGTAAATCCCATCACCGTCGGAAGAAAAGGCCAGTTTGGCCGTTGGTATGGTGGACACATTATACATAGCATGCACCCTTCAAGGGAAATGGAAAGAATGAAGGAAGTAAGGAAACTGAGTGAACGATATTGACTGGATGACACAGTAAACGACTGAATGAAGCGCCGGCAGGCAGCTCTTCAGTCGGCACTACCCAGGTAGGCAGCCCGTTGCGTACACGTGGAGTGTGGATTGTCAGCGCCTAGAACCTTTGGCAAGGCGCTTTATAGATTCTCTGTTGTTATTACTATTATTATTATACATGCAAGGCGCTTTATAGATTCTCTGTTGTTATTACTATTATTATTATACATGTGTGCTTGTGTGCTGCACACTTGAACAAATAATAAAATACTTTTCTAAAACAAACAAAGGAAAGTTGTGCTGTCTGCTGTCTGAAATACACGTGTAGTAAAGAGTGAAAAGGAAACTAATGCTGTCTGAAATACACGTGTAGTAAAGAGTGAAAAGGAAAGTAATGCTGTCTGAAATACACGTGTAGTAAAGAGTGAAAAGGAAAGTAATGCTATCTGAAATACACGTGTAGCAAAGAGCGAAAAGAAATGTAGTGCTGTCTGCTGTCTGAGATGCACGTGTAGTAAAGAGCGAAAAGGAAAGTAATGCTATCTGAAATACACGTGTAGCAAAGAGCGAAAAGAAATGTAGTGCTGTCTGCTGTCTGAGATGCACGTGTAGTAAAGAGCGAAAAAGAAAGTAGTGTTGTCTGAAATACACGTGTAGTAAAGAGCGAGAAAGAAAGTAGTGTTGTCTGAAATACATGTGTAGTAAAGAGCGAGAAAGAAAGTAATGTTGTCTGAAATACATGTGTAGTAAAGAGCGAGAAAGAAAGTAATGTTGTCTGAAATACACGTGCAGTGAAGAGCGAGAAACAATAATCGTGTTGTCTGAAATACACGTCTATTGAAGAGCAAGAAACAAAACAATGTTGCCTGAAATGCACGTGTAGTAAAGAGCGTATAACAAAGTAGTGCTGTCTGAAATACACGTGTAGTGAAGAGCGAGAAAGAAAATAGTGTTGTCTGAACAACACATGTAGTAAAGACCGAGAAAGGGAGAAGTGCTGTCTGAAATACACGCGTAGTAAAAAGCGAGAAAGAAAGTAGTGTTGTCTGAAGTACACGTGTAGTGAAGAGTGAGAAACACAATAGTGCTGTCTTGAAAACGCAGTAGAGAATGAGAGTAGTCCCGCTTGGGCAACACGTTTAGAAAAGAGTGGAAAAAGAAGTGGTCCCGTAAATCTCTCACACACACACACACACACACACACACACACACACACACACACACTCACACGTAAAAAATGAGAAACAAAGTACCATTGTCTGAACAACACATGTAGTAAAGAGTGAGAAACAAAGAAGTCTTGTCTGAACTCTATGTGTGTCAGTGAGAAATGAGGAAGCGTTATGTGAAAAACCCATGTAGTGAAGAGCGAGAAACAAAACAGCGCTGACTGAAGAGCACGTCTAGTAAGCAGTAGTAAAAAGAGTGCTGGATGAATTTCATGTGTGGTAGCAGAAATATCAAATACCTGAACAACGTTGTGCAGCAAAAAAAAAATAATCGTAGTAGGGAGTAGTGAAAAGGTTGGGATCGTTGAACGATACCTTCAGCAGAAATCTATAAACTGTAGGAGGGAGTGTGTGTGTATGGAGTGGGGGGGGGGGGGGTTATAACACTTACACATAAAATTTAAAACTCTGCTGGCCTCCTTGTCTGTCGCTCCACCACTGTTGACCCTAATACTCTACCGAAGCGTCTTCTTCACTGGCTCCCAGCTCAGCAGAGTATCTCCTACAAAGTATCACTCTCTGTTGTAGATCTTTTGAATCATTCCTTCTTCACTATCGATATCCAACGGATTTGGTGTACCTATATCGTTCAGTATGTGGTTCGTAAACTTATCATCTAAAACTCGTCTGTTCTTGATTTTATCTTTCCATGATAAACTGTTGGTCATCTTCCCTTTGCCTGCGAGTTAAATACTCTGTCTCTCTATCCTCTTGCTATCAAATCTCTTTCTTTTCTTTTTTTTTTTTTTTTTTTCTTTTCCTTCAGCGGCTAGTCGAGTGATGTACTGAATGTTTTATGTGCTGGTGATGTTTAGGTGTGTGATATGTGGTTGGTTGCGATCGCTTGTAGAGACTGATTCCTTGGTAACACACTCATTAATGGTTGAAAGGTGGGGAGGATAGGAGAGGGAGCGAAAATGCTGTGTTGAGTGGCAGTATGGTTTGGTGTGCCGCGGAATGTTTTGCGCCTTGCTTTTTGCTCTCATTTACGTAAGGTGTTCCTGCGTGTGTTTGGTTGGATTTCAAACCATGAGGTCTATTATAAAATAAAGTGTCTAAAAAATCTTAACAACAACAACAACAGCAGCAGCAACGATAATGATAGTAGTAATAACAATAATAGTAATCATCATCATCATCATCATCGTCGTCGTCGTCGTCGTCATCGTCATCATCATCATCATCATCATCATCATCATCATCATCATCATCATCAAGACAATAATGGTTATAATAATAGTAATGACGACGACGACCTTGATGATGATGGTTACAACGTCGTCATCATCATCATCATCATCATCATCATCATCATCAACACCACGTATCCTGCAAAGGGATCATCATCATCATATCATCATCGACATCATCGTCATTTCATCATCATCATCATCATCATCATCATCATCATCATCATCATCATCATCATCATCATCATCATCATCATCAACATCGTCGTCGTCGTCGACATCATCGTCATTTCATCATCATCATCATCATCATCACTCATCATCATCATACAGCCCAGAAAGGGAAACACGTTATACGTCCCCAACCTGGAGAGGGACAGGGAGAGGCGATACAATTCACCCACTTTACCCGGAACGGGAAAAGATCGAGTCAGAACATTTACACAGCTCGTCCAGAGAACCAGCCATACAATGATTTACACAGCGTTGAAGGGAGAAACAAGCTACCTTAGGCATCCTCATAATCTGACATGAGAGCCAGCTATACAATCGATTCACATAGTCTGCCAAGGGGAAAGAGCAATACAATACAGCCACTTAACCTGGTGGGCAAAAGCAGGTCTTGCAAGAACACCACGTATCCTGCAAAGGGAACTAGCCTATACAGTTAGCGGTCTCCGAAAAAGGGACCCGCGTCTTGCACGGCCAGGTCATTCCCTGCGCAACGGAAAATTGCGTCCCCTCTCAAGCACAGTGGAAATGTTTTATTCACTGAGTCGTGTGATATACTGTCACAGGTTGTGCACACATGTTAAGTCAGTGATATTGTGATTTTAGTTTTCAATACACCTCGCATAAACAGCAATTTTTTTCCCTCATCTCTCTAGGCATGTGATGATTGTTTCTTCTTCTTCTTCTTCTTCTTCTTCTTCTTCTTCTTCTTCTTCTTCTTCTTCCATTCTCTCTCTCTCTCTCTCTCTCTCTCTCTCTCTCTCTCTCTCTCTCTCTCTCTCTCTCTTGTTATCCCCTCCCCTTTTCTTCTTCTTCCTCTTCACTTTCTTCTCTCTTTCTCTCTCTGTGCCCCCCTTACAAGCACACACACACACACACACACACACACACACAACACACACACACACACACACACACACACACATAGGCACCAACACACACACACACACCACACACACACACACACACACACACACACACACACACACACACACACACCACCACATGCACACACAAACACACACACACATACGCACGAACGCACACACACTCACGCACAGTGCATACGCGATCTCGCGCGTGCATGCAAACAAAAACGCACACAGACACACAAGATGAAAATGATAGTTAATAATAATATAATAGTTATCTCTCGTAATATTCTTACGTAAATAACTATTTTAATCCTACCATTGATGAAGCCAACTTCTGCCTTTCGGATGGGGGAAGGGGGGGGGAGGCTGGATGGGGGTCATATCTGAACACGACACCACAGTCCATAGGATTTATTTTTAGGATGGCGATGGGTGGGAGGAAGTGAGATGAAGCGGAGTGAGGAGGGGAGGGGGGAGGGGGCAATGGCCTCCTTCCCACCGACATACGATTGCCAACACGTAGATGAGTCAGACTCTGAAGCCCTATCCTAGTGAAGCTTACAAAACGGGACAAACCATGGACTTCGACACGATGTTGACATTCATCAATAAAACAGAGATGAACACAAACAAACAAAAACAGAGATGAACACAAACGAACAAAAAACAGAGATGAACACAAACAAACAAAAACAGAGATGAACACAAACAAACAAAAACAGAGATGAACACAAACAAACAAAAACAGAGATGAACACAAACAAACAAAAACAGAGATGAACACAAACAAACAAAAACAGAGATGAACACAAACAAACAAAAACAGAGATGAACACAAACAAACAAAAACAGAGATGAACACAAACGAACAAAAACAGAGATGAACACAAACAAACAAAAACAGAGATGAACACAAACAAACAAACGAACAAACAAACGACGAAGTATGAACATTCTAGTTTCTAATATGGCTTCGTTTCGTCTAAAATCCATTTAGTCTTCGATTCAAGAAATTTGACATTTCTTTTATTGGCCGAAAGGTCAAAAGGGAAGTCTTTTCGAATTCTGTTAAAGCTTGTTGTTTTTGCTGTTTGTTGTTGTTGTTGTTGTTGTATATGCTGTTGTTGTTGCTGTTCCCATGCGCCCAAAGACGGAAGCTTCATCAGACCGGTTACACAGAAACTGCAACGTTCTCGCTCTACTCTTCCACAGGGAATCTGAGGAGAGAGCTGAAATGATGACGGAGTATGTGACTTAATGTGTGTGTGCGTGTGTGTGTGTGTGTGTGCGCGCGCGCGTGTGTGTGTGTGTGAACGCGCATCACAAACACGCAGATTCGGTTTAAAGTCACATTTGACGAACATCAATAAAGTTGAAGTCAAAACAAAATAAATGTTGATTTTTTCCCCCCGAAGAGCAAAACTCTGTTTTTATGTGGCTGTCGTGAGTGCGGGATTAAACCCAGGATCTCTAGGATCAAGAGAACAGCGCTTTTATTCACCGGGTCAGCCAGGCTGTCAGATGCCGACCGTGACTCTCTCTGATCAACCCGTCCGCCGTGCAGACTTTATACTCTCCTGAGCACAGTTGACCAAACAGACAGACAATAAATTATAACTGAAAGGGATGGGGGAAAAAATATAAATCCCACCTTCCCTCTTCAAAGGGATGAAAAAAAAATCTAAATCCTACCTTCCTCCTGTTCCTGACGCCATTCACCCTCTCCCTCTCCAAACCACAGTCCCAACACCAAATAACCATCGTATATCGAGAGGACCATCTTATGAGAGCATGCTAGCTTGGAAAGAAAAAGTCTCATGAAAAGCAGACATTTGCCTTAGAAAACAGCTAGTTTTCCTAGAAATAAAGGTTATTTTCTTGTGGAAACAGCCAA
Organism: Conus ventricosus; assembly: GCA_018398815.1. Classification (NCBI taxonomy): domain Eukaryota; kingdom Metazoa; phylum Mollusca; class Gastropoda; order Neogastropoda; family Conidae; genus Conus; species Conus ventricosus. Next base: position 35,531,486 of record CM031599.1, on the reverse strand, counting down.
GTATGGTGAGAACTCGATCATTTGTACAGGGTGATGAGGGTTTTTTTTTAACGAAATAGTTAGCTGCATGAAACAGTTGTTTAGCCTTGATAAACGGCTGTTTTCAAGGAAAATGTTTGTTTTCCGGGTGGATAGAGTTATGTATCTTACTACTGAAACTATCTGTTTTCTTAAGAAAACATTTTTTTTACAGGGGAAGTAACTGTTTTCCCGAGACAATTAGTTGTTTATTACGGGGTAATATACCTGTTTTCCTGGACATGTAGCCTTTGTATAAAATACTACAAATTAATGTTTTCTCCTGGGCATTTTTTTCTTGAAAAAGCATAAAACAACGTGTGAAGCAACGTTTCCTCAGTTGGTTACACGAAACGGATATGCCTTTGTTTGTATGTCGCCTCGTTGTTACTGACGCGCGCAGTCGTTTTCAGGTCTCCCATTTTTCCCGGAATAATACGGCTTTTGAGGATCGCCCACTCCCATACTTTCTCGGTGGGTCAGCTCGTTCATGACCTTGGTCATCGGAGCAAAGACTGTACTTTGATCGGAGGGGGGGGGGGGGGAAACTGGTTCGGTGAGAGGTGAAGTGTTGGCGGCGGTTGGGGTGGGGTAAAGGGGTATGTTGGGTGTTGGTAGAGGCGGTTGGGGGAGGTAGTGGGGGGGGGGGGGTTGTGGGATTATAAAGTAGACGGTATTTTTTGCGCCCTTCTTGGTAAAGGTATGTAGAGAGGCAGTAGTCTATTTTAAACGGGGAAGGAAGTGAGTAGCTCTCCCTTGGTGAGAGGCGGTGTATGGAGTGTCTCCCCATTC
>CM031599.1:35498176-35525676 GCA_018398815.1 Conus ventricosus | reverse complement strand
TCGAGAGGGTCAAAGAACATCAAAGGCAATGTTTAACCGCCCTGCTTTTTGTTCTTTCAAATCGACTTTCATTTTTTAGTGTTGTTGTTGTTTTGGGTTGTTGTTGTTGTTTTTGTCCTTTAACCTCCCCTTTTTTCCCATTTTTATTTCTTTTTCTTTTTTTTCAATTTTTTTATGTAGGCAGTGTCTTTTTTTTTAAATTTTGTTATTTTCTTGTTTTTTTGTTTGTTTTTTGTCCTAAAACCCCCACTTTTTCCCTTTTTTTTTTATACTTTTTTTCTTTCTTTTTGTTTTTTTTTCCCCCCCATTTTTTTCCCCACCGCTTTTTTTCCCCTTAAAGCTCTCATACTCACCGTGAAATGTCTTGTGTGTTAAAGATGGTGGGTAGTCGCATGCTGATTTTAATCGCTTCGTCTTTAACCAAAAGAGCAAATGTTCTGGGCAAAGGGGCTAAAATATTTGGGAAAGTGTTTTCAAATATTTCAGCCTTTTTTTTTTAACGGGTGCAACGTGTATAATTTTTTTTGGTTACTTTTCGGGATGAAAATGTTTTGTTCGAGATTTATTTCCCCTTCCCTCCCTTGGCGAATTCTTTTTTTAAATTGTGAAAAATTTTTAAAAATCATGAATTCAAAACCACTGTTGTTTGTCGTACTAAAGTCCAAAATTAAATGTATTCGATTCATTAAAACCGTACGGGGTGAGAAGCCCATATTTTCCAAAGGTTTTTCGCACGAGCAATCTTGGCCCCCTTTTTTCAATTGTCCGTGAATGTATTGAAAAATTCTTGTTTTTTAAAAAAATAAGGGGAAAAACCGAAAAAATTAAAGATGCAGTTAAAAAAAAGCCAAAGCTTTCATTTCGTATATCCATGCCTTTCTTTTCTGACAAGCTTCGATTTTCGAAAATGACGACGCGCCGGTCCTTTAGCGAGTCGCCTTCTTTGTTTACTGGGGAGTTTTGATCCAAATTATTTCTACGAAATCGGCTTCCCGAAAATTTGTAATGACTCCATTTTTGTTAGAATACAACGAAAAGGTGAAATTTTATTATTTTAACGGACCGTTTAACAGGTTTTTTTCAGTTGAAATTTGCGAAGGGGTGCCCAGGCCCCGAGGTGAAAAGTCAGCTGTGTTTTTTTATCAAACTTAAAACCAAAGTTCTCCCTTGACACTGTTCCCAAATGAAGTTTATATGTATGAAAAAAGCGAGATGCCAGCTTTTTTATTTTCAAAAATTTTTTCAGCTGTTGGATTTTTCTCGAAAAAAGGAAAATAGGTAACTTTTAAAATGGTTCACTCTGGGACATTAATCAGCAATTATTTATAAGGAACAAAAATTGTAAATGGGCTTACTGCTTTTATTCCTGTTTCTGAGGTTTTCATCAATAAAAAGTGTTAATAGTTTTAACGGGCGGAGCCCGACAACAATGAAGCTGCAGAGAAAACACAAAATTCTGTTGGTTTCGGCCCCGGAGGCCCGGTTCGTGTCTGGGCCCCTAGCTGGGTTTGCGGTCCGGTACGGTGTTATAAAATGGAGCGTGTGTGGAAAGGGAAGTTTCCCCCAAGATTTCCCGTGTGAGCGATGGGGTGAGGGCAGAGAGAGGGGGCGTAGTGCGTGATTGGAGCGGAGAAGTTTCCAGGGTGCTTCCTGGTTTTTGCTCCTAGCCATGGAGAGAAATAAAAGAAAAAAAATCCCCGTCGTCCATGCGTTTTTGATGGCTGTTGTCCCTTGGTTCCCGCACTTTCCCCACGCCTGCTTCACCCGACCCCTTACCCCCCCACAATTCAAAAAATGGCGGCAGCGGGTTGAAGACAAGGGACCAAAAGACACACCCCCGAAGACCGGGCACCCTGGGCCGCCAACTACCTCTCAGTCCTGCATCCCCCTTTGGGGGTTCCCTTCCTGGCCTCTTCGGGGTGGTGGGGATGGGTTCCGGACAAAAACGGGAAAAAAATCCCTTTCGGGTGCTTTTGTCGTGGGCCCCGGGGGGGGGGCGTCCCTGGGTGTGGTTTTGGGTGGTCCAAACCCGCCTGGGGGTTACTTTCCGCCGAGGGCTGGGGATGGGCCCCCTTAAATGGGCTGTCCCGGCCCGCTTTTGGGGGGTGGTTACGGGGGGACCACATGCGGCTCCCCAGTTCTCCAATGGCTATGGCCCCCCTACCCAGACCCCCCGGCGGCCCAGCGTCTGGAGGGAAACCAACAAAAGGTATGACTCAGGCCCGCTGGGTGACAGAACTTTTCATTTAAAGACTGGCGGATTTCCAGACGTAAATTAAAATTCCAAAGACCCCCAACGGGATCTGGGTTGGTTCGAAATTCACGGGTGGCCGTTTCGGTACAGGTGTGATATTTTCCCTCGGAAGTATAAACATCGGTTCTGACTCCATTTCTCATACAGTCCGAATGAGACTATAAACCGAGGTTCCGTGTGCGAACGCACGCATAACATCTTGCACACACGTAAAATCCCCAATCACACTTTCGGAGAAGGCCAGTTTGGCCGATGGTATGGATGACACGTTACACATAGCATCACCTTCCCCGAGTTGGAGTATGGCTGCCTTAATGGCGGGATAAAAAAAAGGCATACACACAAAACTCCACTCCCTTTGATGGATAGATGGGATTAATTCTTGCTTGTCTATGATGTCTATGTCTATGATGACAGAGAAACGTCCTATACTTTCGTGGATAAAACGCTCACTGTACTTGTCTAATGTTAAAGACCTTTTTTAATGCCATGTACCTGACAAATTACACTACGAAACCCTGGTTGAAGAAGTAGTGTTGACTTCTACAAAAAAAAAAGCGGGGGGGTGGTAGGGGAGGCTACAAAGCATTGTCGCTGTAAAAGCCATGCTCTTCTCACAACAAAGGCGGCTGCCTCTTTCGTCGAAAGGCAAGCGGATTTCGCTAACAAGACAGAAGCCGCCGCCCCTTGGTGCTACGAGTTAGCGATACGGGCTGTAGGTTGGAGAGTCGTTCGTTTGAATCCCATCGGCAGTACCTATTTGGAGATCTGTCGGTCCCGCCTGGTTCTGACCCAGAATTGAGTTTTTCTGTGGGATCCAGTGGGAACACTGGAACCACTATTCTCTCGCTCTCGCTCTCTTCTCTCTCTCTACTCTCTCTCTCTCTCTCTCTCTCCACCCCCCCCCCCCACCCCCCCCCCCACCCCCCCCCCACACACACACACATACACTCTCTCTCTCTCTTCTGTCCTCTCTCTCTCTCTCTCTCTCTCCCTCTCTCTCTCTCTCTCTCTCCCTCTCTCTCTTTCTCTCTGATTTCTGTTTGTGTTCTTAACGACACTCAGCTACAGGGTTGGGGGTGTAATAGGGGGTGGTGGTGGTGGTGGGGGGTGGTGGTGGTGGGGTGGTGGTGGTGGGGGTGGTGGGGGTGGTGGTGGGGTGGTGGGGGTGGTGGTGGTGGTGGTGGTGGGTAAGTAGCAGGGAGACATTGACAAGGGTCACAACTCATCCACCAGATCATTGTGAGTGGCTGGCAGTAACACCCGAGAGCGTAGTTCCGCCTTCAATATGAATATCCATCGATTGGTACCCGACAATGATTTCGATCCGCTTAAACCCGACCCACGCTCTTCCGGGTTGACTTGATGGCATTACATTGTGTCACTGCTGTTGTACTCATGACACATGACCACAGGTGACTCCGACAGGTTTTTTTTTTCTAACCAATGGCAGGACAGTTTACAAAAATTCAGCGAATTTCATTCATCCCGACTAATAGAGAAATTGTTCGAGACGGTCAAAGAACATTCAAAGGCAATGTTTAACCGACCTGCTTCTTTGTTCGTTTCAAATCGACTTCATCTTTAGTTGTTGTTGTTGTTGTTGTTGTTGTTGTTGTTATTGTCCTTTAACCTCCCCTTTTTTGCCACTTTTTATTTCTTCTTTCTTTCATTTATTTCTAATTTTGTTATAGATAGGGCAGTGTCATTTTTTTTAAATTTTTGTTAGTTTTCTTGTTTGTTTGTTTGTTTTTTGTCCTCCAACCTCCACTTTTTGCCAATTTTTTTAATACTTTTTTTCTTTCTTTTTTTTTGTTTTTTCCCCCCATTTTTTTTCCACCGTCTTTTTTTCCCTTAAAGACTACCTCATACTCACCGTGCAATGTCTGTGTGCTGTTCACAATGGTCGGTCAGTCGCATGCTGATTTTTAATCGACTTCGTCTTTAATCCAAAACGAGTCAAATGTTCTCGGCTAAGGGCTAGAGATCATTTGGGGAAATGTGTTTCTAATCATTGTTCTGCCGTTATTGTTGTAGCCGGGTGCTACAGTGTATAATATTTCTTTGGTTACTTTTCGTGGATGAAAATGTTTTGTTCGAGAGTTATCTTCCCTTACCTCCTTGGTCGAATCTCATTTTTTAATTGTGTAATTCTTTAAATCATGAATACCTCAGAACCTACATAGTTGTATGTACGTCACTAAAGTCACAAAAATTAATGTATTCGATTCATTACAACCGTACTGGGCTGAGAAGCCCATATTTTCTCTAAAACTGGTATTTCGCACGAGCAATCTTGGCGCCATTTTCAATTGTCTGTCGAATGAATATGAATAATTCTTGATTTTACAAAAAATAAGAGGAAAACCGAAGAATCTGAAGATGCATGTTAAAAGTAAAGTCCAAAAGCTTTCATTTCGTATATCGCATGCCTATGATCTTTTCTGTACAAGCTTGCGACTATACGAAATGAACTGACAGCGCCGGTCCCTTTAGCGAGTCGCCTTCTTTGTTTTACTGTCGGAGTTTTGATCCAAATTATCATTCTACGAAATTCGGACTTCCGATCGAAATCTTGCTAATGACTCCATTTTTGTTATGAATACAACTGAAAATGTGTTAGAATTTATTATTTAACAGACCGTTTCAACAGAGTATTTTCAGTTGAAAATTTGTGTCAGAAGTGGTTGCGACGGCCCAGCGAGGTTGAAAAGTCAGCAGTGTTTTCTATCAAACTTTAAACGCAAAGTTCTCCACTTAGACACTGTCTCGGAAAATGAAGTTTATATGTATGAAAAGAGCGAGATGCAGCTTTTTATTCATTACAAAATTATTTCACGCTGTTGGTATTTTTCATCGAAATAAAGGAAAATATGACGTAAGCTTGTTAAAGTGGCTTCACTCTGGGACATTAATCAGCAATGATTTAGTACAGGAACAAAATTGTCAAATGTGACTTACTGCATTTTATTCCTCGTGTTCTGAGGTTTTCATCGATAGTAAATATGTGTTAATAGTTTGAACGGACAGCGAGCCAGACAACACTGAAGCTGCAGAGAAAACACAAAATTCTGTTGGTTCCGGCCTCGCGAGGCCGGTTCGTGTCTGGCACCGTATCGCTGGCTTTGCGGTCCGGTACGGTGTTATAAAAGTGGAGCGTTGTGTGAGAATGGGAAGTGTTCCCCTAGAGAGTTCCATGATGTGAGCGACTGGCGTGAGAGGCAGAGAGAGGGCGCGCTCAGTGCGCTGAGTGCTGAGAGCGAGAGAGTTCCCAGGCTGCGTTCCTGGTTTGAGCTCCTAGCCATGGGAGAGAAATAAAAGAAGAAAAACTCCACGTCGTCCACTGCGTCTTCTTGAACTGGCTGTTGTCCCTTGGTCCTGCACTTCTCACCATCTGCCTGTCTTCACCTGCACACCCTTACCCCTCCACACAATCACAACTGGCGCTGCGAGCAGGATTGAAGACAAGGGACCAAGGAGACACAGCCCAAGAAGACCGGACACCATGGCCAGCCAACTACCTCTGCAGTCCTGCATCCACCTTTGGGCTTCCTTCTGGCCTCTTCAGGGGTGGTGGTGGGATGGTTCCGGACGAAATACCGGACATCCTTGCGGAGTGCTGTTTGTCGTGGGCCACGGGTGAGGGCGTCCCTGGGTGTGGTTTGCTGGCAGTGGTCCATCCCCAGCCTGGTTGACTTTCCGCCGGAGGTGCTGGAGATGGACCCATGCTCGGAGATGGTCTCGTCCTGGCCCTGCTGCCTGGTGGGAGACGCTGTAGCCGGGGTGACCACATCGCGCTGCTCTCCCCAGTTCTCCAATGTGCTACTGGCCCACCTACGCCAGACCCACGGCGGCCTACGCGTCTGGTAGGGAACCAACAAAAAGGTATGACCTCAGTGCCTGCCTGGTATGACCAGGAACTCTTCATTTAACTGACTCGGTCGGATGTTACACGAGACAGTAATATATATTCCTGGACTGATTTATGAAGATCGCTGAATACCTCCTTTTGGGAAGAGGTGCTGTGGACTGGTTGTTAACCAATTATTTGTGCTTTTTTTTGCACAAGCTAGTATATATGTTGATTGTTCTTCAGGTTGGATAATGTATGCCACGGTTTTTCAGAAGCCAGCAGTAATGGCTAAGGATTTTATAGCAAATTCTCTTGCCATTTTGTCCGGACTTTATGGAATCTTGTTCAAATAACAAGCCCATTGTTGTCGTTTGGTACCCAATGCCCTGGAATTAATCAAATCCATTCAAAGTATATTTTGTACCCGACTTTCTTGGAATGTGTGTTTTAAATAACAAATCCTCTCTAAGTCATTTTGGTACTTGACATTTTGGAATTTTGTTCAAATAACAAGTCCATTGTTGTCACTCGGTGCCTACCCAATGTGCCCTGTTTTTTTTTGTGCTAACAGTAGTTGTGAAGGAACTAGGTTGAGTTTGACTTTTGGGGAATTTTGTTCAAAATGACAAAACCCAGCCAAATCATACCTTCCTGGGGACTTGACACAAAGGATTCTTATAGCAAAATCTGTTTTTGCCACTTTATATTGTGACTTAATGGAATTTTTGTCATTTGGTGACCATATACTTGGATTTAAAGGAATCCTTCCGAGTATATTTATGTCTGACCTCTTGGGATTTTTTGGGTTTAAATAACCAAGTCCATTATAGTCTTGGTGCCTACCAATGTTTTGGATTTTAACAAATCCTTCTAGTCATTTTGGTACTTGACATTTTGGAATTTTGTTCAAATAACAAGTCCATTGTTGTCACTCGGTACCTATCCCAGTGCTTTGGGTTTTAACACATGTTCCTAATGATTTCTGATGTCCGACTTGGAATTATTGTTTTAAATATCAGTCCAGTTTAGTCGCTTATGTACCCAAAGTCCGGGTTTTGTTCATGAAAGGAATCCCTTGTCATTTTGTATTTGACTTTTCGGAATTTTTGTTTAAAATACATGTCCATTCTAGTCGATGTGAATCCTGGCTTTCAGACGCCTTGTTTAAAAGAGCAAGCCTTGATAGTCGGAATATATGTGAATGCAAGAAGATGAGAGGGAGAACAAGATGTTTTGACGTTTTGATGTTTTGATGCATTGATGTAAGTGTTTTGTTTTGAAGGTTAGCCATGCCTCTAAAGACTTGATGGCTGAAGCTTCATTTTTTTTCCATTGATTGATTTTCGCACTCCTACTCGATAACTCTTATTTTCATGTCATTTTATGCCAGCGAGGACGCTGGTTGTAACAGAGTAGAGGGGGATGTTGCCGGGTGCTAACAGTGTATAATATTTCTTTTGGTTACTTTTCGTGGATGAAAATGTTTTGTTCGAGAGTTATCTTCCCCTTACCTCCTTGGTCGAAATCTCATTTTTAATTGTGTAAATTCTTTAAATCATGAATACCTCAGAACTACATAGTTGTATGTACGTCATAAAGTCACAAAAATTAATGTATTCGATTCATTTACAACCGTACTGGGCTGAGAAGCCATATTTTCTCTAAACTGGTATTTCGCACGAGCAATCTTGGCGCCAATTTTCAATTTGTCTGTCGAATGAACATTGAATAATTCTTGATTTTACAAAAAATAAGAGGAAAAACCGAAGAATCTGAAGATGCATGTTAAAAGTAAAGTCCAAAAGCTTTCATTTCGTATATCGCATGCCTATGATCTTTTCTGTACAAGCTTGCGACTATACGAAATGAACTGACAGCGCCGGTCCCTTTAGCGAGTCGCCTTCTTTGTTTACTGTCGGAGTTTTGATCCAAATTATCATTCTACGAAATTCGGACTTCCCGATCGAAATCTTGCTAATGACTCCATTTTTGTTATGAATACAACTGAAAATGTGTTAGAATTTATTATTTAACAGACCGTTTCAACAGAGTATTTTTCAGTTGAAAATTGTGTCAGAAGTGGGTGCCGACGGCCCAGCGAGGTGAAAAGTCAGCTGTGTTTTCTATCAAACTTTAAACGCAAAGTTCTCCACTTAGACACTGTCTCGGAAATGAAGTTTATATGCATGAAAAGAGCGAGATGCCAGCTTTTTATTCATTACAAATTATTTCACGCTGTTTGGTATTTTTCATCGAAATAAAGGAAAATATGACGTAAGCTTGTTAAAAGTGGCTTCACTCTGGGACATTATCAGCAATGATTTAGTACAGGAACAAAATTGTCAAATGTGACTTACTGCATTTTTTATTCCTCGTGTTCTGAGGTTTTCATCGATAGTAAATATGTGTTAATAGTTTGAACGGACAGCGAGCCAGACAACATGAAGCTGCCAGAGAAAACACAAAATTCTGTTGGTTCCGGCCTCGCGAGGCCGGTTCGTGTCTGGCACCGTATCGCTGGCTTTGCGGTCCGTACGGTGTTATAAAAGTGGAGCGTTGTGTGAGATGGGAAGGTGTTCCCCTAGAGAGTTCCATGATGTGAGCGAACTGGCGTGAGAGGCAGAGAGAGGGCGCGCTCAGTGCGCTGAGTGCTGAGAGCGAGAGAGTTCCCAGGCTGCGTTCCTGGTTTGAGCTCCTAGCCATGGGAGAGAAATAAAAGAAGAAAAACTCCACGTCGTCCACTGCTCTTCTTGACTGGCTGTGTCCCTTGGTTCGTGCACTTCTCACCATCTGCCTGTCTTCACCTGCACACCCTTACCCCTCCACACCATCCATTGTATTCCCTTTTGTGCAAAAAATAGTAATGCCCTCTGATTGGTACAGACAGCCGTTGACCGTTTCACTCTCGTGAACCCTCCCCCTTACGCGAGAGTGTTGTGGCGCCATAGTGCCACGCCATGTTTCTTCCTATCTTTCTTCTTTCTTTTTTTTCTGCCTTTCCTTGTTAGTGGCTTTTTACTCACCACGCCGCTCATTCCAGCTCCCAAATACACAACCACATCCAAGCTCGTGTTGTTGTTGTTTTTTTGTTTGTTTCGGGTGTTTTTTTTTGGGGGGGGGGGGTTCGGTTTTGTTGTTGTTGTTTGTTTGTTGTTTTTTGCGAAGCATGAGCGGGTCATTGCTGTAGATCTATCAACGCACAACTATTTGTGAGGCAATGCAGGTGTCTAGGCAAGAAGAAGAGGGAGAAAGGTGTGGCGTGCCACAGCCACAGACAACAGACATTACAAAAACACACACAAACAATATTCCCCAGAACACACAGTCGCATGCAACAGAGATTACAAAATGCACAAAACACTACTCCCAAAAGACACAGCCTTAAACAATAGACATTACAAAATGCACAAAACAATACTCCCCAAAACACACGGCCACAAACAATAGACACAAAATGCACAAAACAATATTCCCAAGAACACAGTCATAACCAACAGACATTGTAGACCGTAGTCAGTGTGATCTGGGCAGTACTGTTTTGTGTATTTGTTTATGTCTGTTGTTTGTGGGTGTGATCTGGGGAGTACTGTTTCGTTATTTTTTTAATGTCTGTGGTTTGTGGGTGTGATCTTGGGAGTATTGTTTAGTGCGTTTTCTAATGTCTGTGGTTTGTGGGTGTGATCTTGGGAGTATTGTTTAGTGCGTTTTCTCATGTCTGTTGTTTGTGGGTTGATTTGGGGAGTACTGTAGTGCATTTTTGAATGTCTGTTGTTTGTGGGTGTGATTAGAGGAGTATTGTTTAGTGCGTTTTTCTCATGTCTGTGGTTTATGGGTGTGATCTTGGGAGTACTGTTTAGTGCGTTTTTTAATGTCTATTGTTTGTGGGTTGATCTGGGGAGTATTGTTTTGTATATTTTTATGTCTGTTGTTTGTAACATCTAACGTACATTCAAAAATGTCCACCATAATTCTCCCCGAACACAGCCACAAACTACAGACGTTACAAAGTGCAGAAACAACTCGAAATTACAACCAAAAAAAATGCGAAATTTGTCGAAAATGTTATTCACTGTTCCGAATTGTTTCTTAAACGTAAGTGCTTCTTGCACCTCTGCTGTAAATATAGTTTGGATCAAATCTGAATCAGTCTCTGGAATGGTTTAAAGTTTCGTGCTTTGTTCTAACCCGTCACCTTTATTTCTAAATATTGCCATATATGTCGGCTTACATCATTCGTGCAATTCTGTAAACTTCCGTGCGATTGGCAGGAAGAGACAGAGGCATTCACCTGTGGGAAGGAAGGGGCTGAGACAACTTCGCAATGCAGTTTGACGGCATCGCACGATGAAACTGTGTAATGTCAAGTTAAGAACCTCCCCCAGGAAAAATGTGTGGCAGTGGGCTTTTTGATTGTTTGTTCTGTTCTGTTCTGTTCTGTTCTGTTCTGTTCTGTTCGTTCTGCTCTGTTTGTTTTGTTCTGTTCTGTTCTGTTCTGTTCTGTTCTGTTCTGTTCTGTTCTGTTCTGCTCTGCTCTGCTCTGTTTGTTTTGTTCTGTTCTGTTTGATTTGTTCTGTTTGTTTCTGTTCTGTTTGATTTGTTCTGTTTGTTCTGTTCTGTTCTGTTTGTTTTGTTCTGTTCTGTTTGTTCTGTTCTGTTCTGTTTGTTCTGTTCTGTTCTGTTTGTTTTGTTCTGTTCTGTTTGTTCTGTTCTGTTCTGTTTGTTCTGTTCTGTTCTGTTTGTTCTGTTCTGTTCTGTTTGTTTTGTTCTGTTTGTTCTGTTCTGTTCTGTTTGTTTTGTTCTGTTCTGTTTGTTTTGTTCTGTTCTGTTTGTGTTTTGTTCTGTTCTGTTTGTTTTGTTCGGTTTGGTTCTGTATTGTTCTGTTCTGTTCTGTTCTGTTTTATTTGTTTGTTGTTTGTTTTGTTTTGTTTTGTTTTGTTCTGTTTTGTATTGTTTGTTTGTTTTGGTTTGGTTTGGTTTGGGTTTGGGTTTGGTTTGGTTTGGTTTGGGTGGGTTTGGTTTGGTTTGTATTTATACACTAACATTTGCATCGCTCACCACGCCGCTCACCCCGACCACTCATATACTGCCACGTTGATGCTCATCTTGTCGCAGCCCCTTTAAGTAGCAGTCCGTATGGTGAGGGATAGGGGGCGAAAGAGTGAGACGGCGAGGGGCGATCGCCATCAAGTCGCAAAGGGCTGCACATTACAGGAGACGCTGCACACTGCTGCCGACCCACTTCAGTGCTGCTGCCTGTGTTTCCTACTTGCCTTTCGCCGCCTCAGGTAGGATTTCCCTTCAGACCCCTCCGTAGGAGCGTCAGCTGCGTTTGTCGCTGTTCCACGGTGTGTCAGTCTTGGCGAGTTCTGTTGGTTCATTCCTTCAGCTGTGTGTTGCTGCGTGCGTGCATCAACTTTGTAAATACATGAAGACCGCAGCGTGACTGTATATAAGATGAGATACTCATAAACACTGAACACAAGACGCACTTTAAACGCGTTTGTAACAGGCCATACAAAACAGACAGGCAAATCATCAATAGATGTGTCTCTTTTTAAGTATCTCACAAATAACAGACGTTAACAAAATGCACAGCACAAACCTCTCACCAATGGTAGCACAAACGTGTGCATGTGTCAACGCCAGCGTGTATGAAGCGGTCTGGAATTTCCATATTCCTGAGCATTTTATTTACCTGTGTGCCGCGTGTCTGCATTTCTTGCAGACGAACTGGCGAATGAAGTGGCGTTAGTCTGGAGTACTGGTTTGTAGACTGTTTCACAGTTGGTGCAAACGTGCTCTCCTCTCTCTCTCTCTCCTCTCCTCTCTCTCTCGTAGCTTCCCTTGCTTGGCATCCAGCAAACCGCTCGACACGTCAGCTGTGAAAGAAGAATCGATTCTTTCCAATCACCATCCATCCAGCAGGCCTGCTGAGTGACTCCCACCCACATCGGAAAGTTTCCTGGACGTCACTCGCACGGATTGGACGCTATCGTCGGTCAAAATCCAGAGCAGAGGTCACTAGACTCGTCGTCCTCCCTTTGTCCACTACCCTTCAACACCGGACGAAACCACGCGAATTTTTTCCAAGCTGTTTACTGTAGTGTAACTGTCCCTTCCAACCCAACTGAGACCAGAGGAGAGAGCCGGGGCACAATGGGTAAACGAGGACAGAAGTGGACAATTAGCGTCTCTATCCGTTTGCTTTTGCCGTCGAGTTTATTGTTCGTAGCTCAACGCTGTGGCAATCAGTCTATTTGAGCTGACATGTTTTCGTACAGTGCGCCCCCCCGCCCCCCCCCCCCCCCCCCCCCCTTCCCCTGCTGTTGTCCTGTCTTCAAATGACACACACGACACGATTCCCTGTGACACAGACACACAGGCAGAGAAACAGTCACTCACAAAGACAACACAGGCACACAGGCAGAGAAAGAGTCACTCACAAAGACAGCACAGACACACAGGCAGAGAAACAGTCACTCACAAAGACAACACAGACACACAGGCAGAGAAACAGTCACTCACAAAGACAACACAGACACACAGGCAGAGCACGAGTCACTCACAAAGACAACACAGGCACACAGGCAGAGAAAGAGTCACTCACATAGACAACACAGACACACAGGCAGAGAAAGAGTCACTCACATAGACAACACAGACACACAGGCAGAGAAAGAGTCACTCACAAAGACAACACAGACACACAGGCAGAGAAACAGTCACTCACAAAGACAACACAGACACACAGGCAGAGAAACAGTCACTCACAAAGACAACACAGACACAAAGGGAGCCGGTGCTCCAGAGCACATGACAGAGTTGTGCGAAAAGGAAGTCCTGAATCAAAACAAGAGCAAGATGAAGTGAGAGGCAACGCACGCCCCCAAAACACTTGCGATGTTTTCAAATGGAATTTTTCCTCGAAACACATTGTGACTTTTTGCCTTAACTATCTTGACTCTATTAAAAAAATGGTTTGAAGAAAATGGAATGAAAGCCCCTCTGCAGACTGTACTTTGGTAGAGTATGCAAGTTTACAGTTTATTAATGTGATGATCTGCGGTCCAGAATGTCATGATTTCGCAGTTTACATGTTGATTCAGTTCATTTCTGTTCAAGTCTGGCCATTCAAGTCAAGTCAGTTCAATCAAACTTCACTAATCCACATGGAAGTTCATTTTTACTTCACAAGCTTAATATAAAGGTGACAAAATGTGAAAAGCATACACGCACAACCACACACTTAGAATGCATCTTTGACTAGATCAGGTTCAATCAAAAATCCGCCAAACTCTTTACATCATTTTTTTTCCAAATAAGCAAAAACACAGACTATAACACACACACACACACACACACACACACACACACACACACACACACACACACACACACTCACGCACGCACGCACGCACGCACGCACGCACGCACGCACACACACACACACACACACACACACACACACACACACACACACACACTTACACATCTGCGCACGCACGAGTACGTACAAACATAAGCACAAAAGTTAAGATAATGAATACGTAAAGAGGAAGCATGAATTTCCCTTAAAAGTATTCATCACTCTGATACGACAAAAACTGCGATCACAGTATCATGCAAGCAATAAGATCACTAAAGGTTACTGACGTAAATTGAAAATGGAAAAAAAGCCCTTTGAATCATACCATTCATATTTTTAGAGAAAGGATTTTACCACACACACCACACACACACACACACACACACACACACACACACACACACACACACACACATGCGCGCGCGCGCGTACTCTTACTCTCTCTCTCTCTCTCTCTCTCTCTCTCTCTCTCTCTCTCTCTTCGTGTGTGTGTGTGTGTGTGTGTGTGTGTGTGTGTGTGTGTGTGTGTGTGTGTTTATCCTGCCCCCCCCCCCCCCCGTCTCTCTCTCTCTCTCTCTCTCTCTTCTCTCTCTCTCTCTCTCTCTCTCTCTCTCTCTCTCTCTCTCCTTCTTCTTCTTCTCTTCTTCTTTCATCTGCCGCGACTTCTATGTAGCAATACTGAAAGAAAAATAAAGTTTGGGGAATGTCATTGTCATCCCAGCATCCCCCCCCCCCCCCCCCCCCCCCCCCCTTCCCCCTCCCTCCAACCCGAGGCGTTTGTGGAAGTTTTACTTCTTGCGATCTTCACGGAGAGCCTGAAGCCGCTAGCTTTTGACGTCCATCAAATCAAGTCACTCCGTTTTCAACAGATCTGAATGCTGATATGGAAAGGTCCTGTGTACTGGGCCCTGAAGGTACGCAGAATTTCGAGCTGCTGTATATATAGTCAGAACTTGTGAAAACCTGATGTGAAGGCAACTCGGGCAACAACTCTAAAAGTTTACAACACGTACGCATGATGGTGAAGACGTGAATGCGATTGGTTTCTGGCCTTTTCAGGGGTGTTTTCGGTCAATATCACCCACAGAAAAAAAAGAAAGAAAGAAAAAAAGTGAAGATAAAGTGATGGCCACAAAGGGTGAGTACTGAAGGGGTGAATTACATTCAGACGCGCGCACGCACGCACACACACACACACACACACACACACACACACACACACACACACACACACACACACACACACACACACACACACACACACACTCACACACACACACACACACACACACACACACACACACAGACGCGCACACACACACACACACACACACACACACACACACACACACACACACACACACACACACACACACATACAGACGCGCGCGCGAACACACACACACACACACACACACACACACACACACACACACACACACACACACACACACTGCTATTACTATCATTGTTATAATTATTACACACACACACACACACACACACACACACACACACACACACACACACACACACACACATTGTTATTGCTATCATTTTTATGATTATTACTATTATCACACACACACACACACACACACACACACACACACACACACACACACACACACACACACACCACATGCACGCACGCGCGCTCGAGCACATAGTAGTAGTAGTAGTAGTAGTAGTAGTAGTAGTAGTCGTAGTAGTAGTAGTATTGTTGTCATAATCATCATCATCATTACCATCATCACCGTCGTCATCATCGTTGCTGTTGTTGTTATTGTTGTTGTTGCTGCTGCTGTTGTTGTTTTCATTGCTATCATGGCTGTATTATTGGAACTATTCTCTTCTCTTGCCTCTTCTTCTACTCTCATTGTTACCATTAGTGCAGTACTTATTATCACCATTGTAAGTTTTATTATCATTATCATTATGTAATTGTATTATTGTTAGTATTTTTGCAATTATTCTAACCAGTATTCTCGCCCCTTCAACGTCATCCATTCCCCAGCTTTGTTTGTTCACCCAAGACCAACTTTTGCACTTGGAGCGAAAAGAGAAATAACTGTTTCTCCTTTGCTTTCGTTGTTTTGACTGTTATTTCTCCCGCTTGAAGGATACCCAAATAGGTCGAAACGCGTTGCGTTTCTTTTGTCCTTTATTTGTTCCTTCGCTTGGCGACCAAGTGATTACCGTTGTCAACTGTTTTTGTCCCGATTTTGTGACTTGTTTTCCGGTCTTTGCTCGTGAGGGTCTTTCTCACTTGTTGCCCTGGTCCCAAATTATGGCACGCTAACCTCTTGCTTGTTTGTTTGTTTATTTTTGTTTTGTTTTATTTTTTCCTACAACTTGATAGCGAGGATGCACACGCAATCCAGACTGAACACTAGCTGTCGCTTTCCGCAATGTCTATTCACCCCTAAGTAGTTATGACCTTTCAATGTCTTGTCCATTGTTTTTCTTCTCTCTCTCTCTCTCTCTCTCTCTCTCTCTCTCTCTCTCTCTCTCTCTCTCTCTCTCTCTCTCGCTCTCTCGCTCTCTTAGCTTTTTATTTTCTTTTTCGATATTGATAAATCAAGCGGGTGGCAGTCGTTATGAACACAGCCTAACCTTATTCGCCTTGTGGATGTCACGTTTTTTTAGCTACCATGTCGTAAATCGTATGTACTCGCGTTTTCATTGTTACTTTTTCAGGTCATGTCGCTTTAAGTACTAAATGGGACCTTTCTTTTCCAAGTGTGTGCCCACAGCCCTGGGGAAAAACCATGATAACTATGGTAAGAAATCTAAACAACTGTGAATACTGTTGGGGGGAAGAGAGAGAGAGAGAGAGAGAGAGAGAGAGAGAGAGAGAGAGAGAGAGAGAGAGAGAGAATAACGATAACAATACCTTATTAAAAAAAAAGGCCAAAACCCCATTTGAAGGGAAAGCATGCAAAGCTAAAAGAAAACTTTTCACGCAGTTCAGTGTACAAAATCAATATAAAAGTATTCCTTGTGTTTATATGAATTACAATAGCATCATGTCATACTGTTCCGCCGTTAAAAGGACTTGTACAGATACAAAGGAAAATTATTCGTTACACCTTCATTTCTTGACGACAAAAGTAAGACTAATTAATTATGGCCTGCTGTATTACTTGGCAAGAATATATTTTGCTCTTTGACCATGAAGTACTGGACAACACGAAACAGAGTGAATTTCAACGTCTACACCGGATCCACACAACAGAGACAAATAGTATTTTACGGGATAACAATATCACGCAACTGAAACGCTTTGTGCAAGAAAATTGCTAGATTTCTAATGGTTCTTTCACGTTTGCATGCCAACAGTATACTTAGTTAGCACAGACTTGGGAATCCATAAAACTTTGCAGGAATGCATCGTTGTCTTTAGCTGTTTAGTGCAGGACAACATAAGACAAAATGAACCTCATCCTCAATACTGTTTTTACACAGTGGGCAGATCAAATCATTATCATTATGGAATCGATATTGGTGTCAACCTCGGGTGATGTCGATGGAGGAAGGACTAGCGCACAGCCCAAACACACTCACAGCTTGCTTACGATCTCATTCATATATCATGCATTCGTCACATCAAACCACTAGTAAAGTCTATAACTTTACTACACATGTTCATAGAACGAAACATCAATGCATATGGAATCAAACAAAATAAAACATTCTCTCTTTCCTGAGCTTCACAAAATCATTTATCTAAAACATCATTAACTAACCCGGTATAAACAGATTTCTATTTTACCTGGCCAGGTGATCTTAACTATTCACGAATCACTGTCTTTCTTTTCTTTTCTTTTTCTTTTCACTGTCACTTTCACAACACGACACAACTGCTGGCACTGGTTTTGGTCTGATGCGCCTGGTCAGGTGAGACTGTTGCGTTGGTCTGTGGTTCTGCTTGGCGAAGTGACGCTGCCAGGTATGAGGTCGAACCCCCGGTTAGGATAGAACAGTGACTATCAACATCGATCTGTTCTCCTTTCTTTCTTCCTGCATTAACGCATTGCACTCCTCCTCTCTCTCTCTTCTAGTCTGCTCTTATCAAATGGACATGGTTGCTTTTCTTTTCTTTTTTTTTTCTTTTCTTTCTTTTCTTCTCATTAATTAGCAACTCTCTCTCTCTCCACATCTCTCCTCAGTCCTTCCTCTGCAGACTATCTCATGCTAATCTCTCAACTTGGTTCTCTTCTCTCCTCCCCTCATCTCTCTGCTTTTCTCTCAAGCAGACCTAGAACCTCTCCCTCTCTCTGTTTCTCTGTTCTTCTCCCCCTCGTTCTGCCGTTCTCTCCCTCTCACATCTTCTTATTCGTTCCGATCTGTCCGAAAAGGGCGAGTACCTTTGGGTCAGTATTTTTACCGCCCTGACACCCGAAGTTATCCCCCTCTAATTCCATTGGATGTTCAAATCATGACAGTCCACGCCTACACACCTTACTCTCTGTGGTGGTCAATTGGTCATTTAATTGATTAGCCAGATTTCACCCCCACCACACACTACCTTCCCCCCTTTCCTACTTAACTAGCCCCGTGTGACTTAAGTCGTGGACACTGGTCAATCTAAAGTGGCTAGCTGAGTCTGGGTAGGCGCCACGACGTCTGAGTAACAATGACGCTGGTTCCACAAAGTGGCTAGATGAGCCTGAGCTCGGCTCTGCGACTCGTCTCGCTAGACATCGAGGCGTCGGTCAAAACGCTTAGTCAGTCTGGGTGGATCGAACCGTCCCTGTGAGGCCTCTCCACTAAGCTTAATTGGCCGATCCGAACCATGGCCCGGTCTACGTGGCGCCAAGAATGTTTGAGTTGACTATGTCCGAACAAATTGGCTGGCGACTCCCCAAGTTGGGTTGTTTCTTTTTTTTTTGTCCGTGACAATTTCCCCCTTGCAAAAGACCATGCTCCGCATTGCCCTCAAAACAACGGTACAAAAAAGGACAACAACCGAATTTGCTGACACAACAGCTACACGTGCAAAGTTTGAAAAAAATACTTTACAACCAACGGTTTAAAATTATAAAATATATCATTAGTGAATACCACTCCAATGAGTTATCATTGACGTGCGCTCTTGCGTTATTTCAACTCATTTTATAACGACCTCTGTGCGCACTTATGCCATTCCCCTACCTGCGGATTTGCCATATCTTCTCTTCACAATTCTTATGAAAAGCACAATATAATATGATCACGATCCAGACACTTCACTGAGGAATCTCCATCCTCACTTATTGCAAATAATGCATCACTACACAAGCGACTGTATGCTCCAAGCATAACTACATTCACATGAACGAGTCTCACAAAGAAAATATGAACAAGTCTCACACAAAAATAATATGAACCATAGCCAACTGGGAATGGACCCATATCCAATCAACATAACTGTCATCAACACATATTATCAACAAAGCACCCCCGGATATGACTGACTTCCTCTGAGTTGCAGCTTGCTAGATTTACACGGCTTAAATAGTCACTCCGACATTCTGTCGACCGGGAATGTACTGCACTGGGTACCTGTAGGGCTGCAGTGCCATTGCCCAACGCAGAACCCTGCAGTTTTTCAGCTGTGCCTCCTGCAGGAATTTGAGTGGTTGGTGATCTGTCTCTATCACGAACTCTTTCCCATACAAGTATTTGTGGAACTTCTGCACGGCCCACACGACAGCTAAACACTCCTTCTCCACCGTTGCGTACCCTTCTTCACCCCTTTGTCAACTTCCTGCTAGCATATCTCACAGGAAACTCGACCTCTTCATGCTCCTGCAACAAATACTGCACCTATCCCACCACCTGATGCATCTGTCCGCAACAAAAATGGTTTGGACATATCTGGTAGCTTTCAAGATGGGGCGGAACCTAGTCTTTCCAACACTGTCTGCAGTGCTTGCTCTGCAGCGTCTGACCACTCGACCACTGCCGGTTTCCCTGCCTTGACCAAATCGCTGAGAGGACTCGTGATTGCTGCGAAGTTTGGAACAAACTCCCTATAAAACCCCCAATAAAACCTAGCAGACTCCTGACTTCTGTTTTGGTCCTTGGTCCTCTGAATTCATCATCTCTCCACCTTTCCCCTTTCGCTGCTTTGTGTCGCCTCCGACAACAAAACCTAGGAACTCCAGGCTTGGAAAACCAACCTGGCACTTTGTTGGTCTGGCTGTGAGATTGGCTTGTCTCAACCTCTCCAAAACTGCTCCTAGCTGCCTCATATGCTCCTCCCATGTCTGGGATGCTATCAGAATGTCATCCATGAAATTCACAACACCTTCCAATCCCGTCAATAGCTTCCTCATCATTCGAGAGAAGACTGCAGGTGCGTTGACCATCCCAAAAGGGAGTACTCGCCACTGATATAGCCCCATAGGAGTGGAGAATGCTGTGACTTCCTTTGAGTCCTCACTCAGGGCTATTGCCAGTAACCCTTGCTCAGATCTATCCTGGTGAAATACTGGCTCTTGCTTGTGCGATCTGAGCGAACAGGTCTTCCATGTTTGGTATGACCTCTGCATCGCCCTTTGGGTGACACTGTTCAGACGTCTATAGTCGACACAGAATCGATGCTCACCTGACTTTTTCCTCACTAAGACGACGGTGCACTATATGATGATTTGGACGGTTCAATCACCCCAAGGTCCAACATCTTTTCTACCTCCTCCTCGATCACTTGCTTGGTGGCATATGGGATCGGTAGGCTTTCACATGTACGGTTTCTGTGATGTCAACTCCACCGTACATGTCTCTAGAGTTGTCCTGCCTGGTTTATCAGTCAGGGACGCCCTATACTGTTCTAGGAGCCCCCTAACTTCCTCCTGTCTCCTACTGTCTAGCCCTTCATACAGTGACACATCCCTGTATGACTCTTCCCCTGGAAACTCAGGCAACAAAATCTCTCCTTCT
Organism: Conus ventricosus; assembly: GCA_018398815.1. Classification (NCBI taxonomy): domain Eukaryota; kingdom Metazoa; phylum Mollusca; class Gastropoda; order Neogastropoda; family Conidae; genus Conus; species Conus ventricosus. The sequence goes on along the minus strand of CM031599.1, from coordinate 35,505,276 downwards.
TCTGCTGGTCTCCCTCACCTCCACAATGATTGCTGCTGCGCCTATGTGCTGACTCTCACGCTGTATATATTTGCGGAGTAAATTTGCATGGAAAAGTTTTGATTTCCCATTCACACGATTCGGTAGTCCTGATCTACCTTTTCAATGAGGGTGAATGGTCCCCTTCCAATGCATCACAGCTTGTTGTGATCCGTGGGAACAGTAACAGGACTTGATCTCCCACCTTGGGGATTGCTTCCTCACCTTCCTGTCATATTGCTTCTTCTGACCGACCCTAGCCTCCTGCAAACCTTCCCTTGCAACCTTACATGTCTCATACCTGTGCCCACCTTTGGAACAGGGCGAGATGGGGCCAATCAAATCAATAGCCACTCTCCTGAATGGTGTGTCAATTAAAGGGGGGTTTAAGAGGTGCCTTCCTCTTCACCCCTCTTGTGGCTGATCTTTGACATACATCACATGACATGCAGAAACGTTTATGTCTGCCATTGCTCCTGGCCAATGAAAATCATCGAAGATTCGGTCAGCTGTTTTGCTGGTGCCAAGATGACCCGCCATGAGCGACTCGTGACCCACTGACATGACAGTGTCACGATAACCTGCTGGTACCTCTAACTGAGTGGTCACCTTACCTGTCTTCCCCTTGGTGAACACTCGGTACAACAGCCCGCCTTTCACAAGAAATTCTGTCTCACCTCCCTAACCTCCTGTTTCCCTCCACCTCTTGCCAACTCCCAAGACTTCACGAGCGAAGGGTCTTGTTCCTGCGCTGCCCTAAACTCATCAGGCGACACGTCTATGCCCGACTTCCTTCCTGGAACAACTAACGGTTTAACAACCTTTTCCTCCTTCTTGCTCCGTGTCTGAACTGCTGCCCCTGTAGCAGTCAAACAACTCAGGAAACCCCTGGATCCCTTGCACCTGGAATATTTCCAATGATCAAATCGTGAAGGGTTTTTCTCCATCACCAACGCAGACAACTCGCCTGAGAAGTAAGGGGTACGTACTTCTATCCTAGCAACTGGAAACTCCCTCACAGTGCCATCGATTAGAGTACAGGTCTGGATTTGCCCTGTCAAATCCCCTTTATCGACCAGCGTTGTTCGTACAACCCCGCATGAACAACCAGTGTCTCGTAACACTTTCAACCCCCCTGCTGGCCAATCCACCCTCTTTCCACTGGTAACGAACCACTCAGCCTAGTGCCCTCCATCCCTGACACTGACTGCTGTCCAGTGCTAGCCATAAGCTGCACTCCACCCTCTTCAGACTGAATCCCTTTTGGTTCCACTGCAGGTCGTTTCCCTTGACGACCCTTATCCACCTCTTGCAAGGCTGCTGCCTTCTGGAACCTCATCGACAATCCCTCGCCACATGTCCCTTCTTGTGACAAATGAAACACCTAATGTCCCTTTGCCCCCTTCCTTCTGCCCCACCCCTGGTTTGCAGACTTTGCAGAAAACTCCCCTGGTCTCCTTGCACTCTTCTCACCTGTGCCTAGCACCTGTTTCTCCTGCACCTTAGTGCCCAAACGTGCCTCTCTAACACCTCTGCGAACTTCAACAACTCTCCTGCTGTCTCTGGCTGTCTCTCTTTCAAATGTATGGTTAACTCAGGGCCGCAACCTGACAAAATCTGTTCTTTCATAACTAGCTCTTTCAATTCAGCGAACTCCTTTTCGTACCACTCAACTCTAACCATTTTTCAAAATAGTGATCTAGACGTGCACCAAACTGAGTGTACGTTTCCCCTGCTTGTAATTTAGCTGAACGAAATTTTTTCCTGAACCCCTCCTCTGTGAGGGCAAATCCCCTTTATTAAAGACTCCTTCACAGCACCAAAATCGGACTGTTGTTCTGCTGGTAACGCAGTGAAAATCTGCAATGCCTTACCCTCAGTAACGCCGACAAAATGACTGCCCACTCTTTTGGAGGCCAACCCTGACTGGTCGCAAACGTTTCGAAACGACTGATGTATGCATCAATCGAATCGGTTCCTTCAGAGAATTTGGCAACTTGGGTCGGGGAGCATAGCTGCGCACAGAGTCACTGGAAAGTGAACTACCATCATCGGTGGTCTCCCTTTGTATTCTCACTTTCTCTAGCTCTAATTGAACCTTTAATCTTTCGTTTCCTGCTTCATTCTTTCTGTTTCCTGCGCTTCCCTCATTCTTTCTGTTTCCTGCGTTTCCCTAGCCTGATTATCATTAGCCTGAATCCTTAATTTTTCTGTTTCCTGCTTCATTCTTTCTGTTTTCCTGCGTTTCTTTAGCTTGACCCTTTCCTGCTCTGCTAATGCTATTTCTACGGCGACACGTCGTCTTTCCGCTCGCTCATCCCTTTCCATCTTTTGCTGGTTTTCAACGAATGCTCGCAACTCTTCTCCCGAATAGCCTAAATCACGAGCGACGCTCACGAGTTGTTCAATAGGGTGTTTTCTTTTCTTCCGCCATTGTATCTCTCTTTTTTTTTTTTTTTTGAACAAGAATTTTATAACTACGACAGCCAAACTGGTGGTTACCGACACGAGTGACGTAATAGCACGATCCTAAGAATGATAATATTAGCTTGGACAACGTAGTTAGTTTTTATAAGACGCCCAGCGCCTGACCCAACTATGAGAGCGAATTATAGGCAATCTGTGCGAAATGAGTACTCTGGGGCTGAAATGCCAAGCCTAGTATTAACTATCTTGGAAGCAATGCCAAGCCTAGTATTTAACTATCTTGGGAACATACAGTAAGACAACCCCTTGTCTTAGGATTACAATACTTGAATCCCACCCAGCTTCCTCTCTGAGAAGTTGAACAATTATAATAAATGGGCCAGAATATCCTGGCAAGCTCGCCAATAAATTGTCAACCTCGGGTGATGTCGATGGAGGAAGACTAGCGCACAGCCCAAAACCACTCACAGCTTGCTTACGATCTCATTCATATATCATGCATTCGTCACATCAAACCACTAGTAAAGTCTATAACTTTACTACACATGTTCATAGAACGAAACATCAATGCATATGGGAAACAAACAAAATAAAACATTCTCTCTTTCCTGAGCTTCACAAAATCAATTTTTCTAAAACATCATTAACTAACCCGGGTATAAACAGATTTCTACTTTACCTGGCCAGTGATCTTAACTATTCACGAATCACTGTCCCTTTTTTTTTCTTTTCTTTTTCTTTTCACTGTCACTTTCACAACACACACAACTGCTGGCACTGGTTTTGGTCTGATGGCGCCTGGTCAGGTGAGACAGTTGGCGTTGGTCTGTGGTTCTGCTTGGCGAAGTGACGCTGCAGGTAGAGGTCGAACCCCCGGTTAGGATAGAACAGTGACTATCAACATCGATCTGTTCTCCTTTCTTTCTTCCTGCATTAACGCATTGCACTCTCTCTCTCTCTCTTCTAGTCTGCTCTTATCAAATGACATGGTGCTTTTCTTTTCTTTTTTTTCTTTTCTTTTTTTCTTCTTCATTAATTAGCAACTCTCTCTCTCTCCACATCTCTCCTCATCCTTCCTCTGCAGACTATCTCATGCTAATCTCTCAACTTGGTTCTCTTCTCTCCTCCCTCATCTCTCTGCTTTTCTCTCAAGCAGACCTAGAACCTCTCCCTCTCTCGTTTTCTCTGTTCGTTCTCCCCCTCGTTCTGCCGTTCTCTCCCTCTCACATCTTTCTTATTCGTTCCGATCTGTCCGAAAAGGGCGAGTACCATTGGGCAGTATTTTTACCGCCCTGACACCCGAAGTTAATCCCCCTCTAATTCCATTGATGTTCAAATCATGACAGTCACGCCTACACACCTTACTCTCTGTGGTGGTCAATTGGTCATTTAATTGATTAGCCAGATTTCACCCCCACCACACACACTACCTTCCCCCCTTTCCTACTTAACTAGCCCCGTGTGACTTAAGTCGTGGACACTGGTCAATCTAAAGTGGCTAGCTGAGTCTGGGTAGGCGCCACGACGTCTGAGTAACAATGACGCTGGTTCCACAAAGTGCTAGATGACCTGAGCTCGGCTCTGCGACCGTCCCCGCTAGACATCGAGGCGTCGTCAAACGGCTTAGTCAGTCTGGGTGGATCGTACCGTCCCTGTGAGGCCTCTCCACTAAGCTAATTGGCCGATCCGAACCATGGCCCGGTCTACGTGCGCCAAGAATGTTTGAGTTTTGGACTTATGTCCGAACAAATGGCTGGCGACTCCCCAAGTTTGGTTGTTTCTTTTTTTTTGTCCGTGACAATTGGTAGTAACGTTCAGCAATGTCTGTTTTCATCGAGTCTGAACTTAGTCAATAACAATTTTCAGATGTCTATCTAAATTGAGAGATTCAGATTCAGATTCAGATGTTTTATTCTTACAGGCCTTGGCCCTCAGAAGGGGATGTACATGGAACATAACAAAGTTGCATTGTGAAACTGGTAATAATGATTACAATGCACAAATGCTTCTCCGTTTGAAACCTTTGAATAAAATACTGCGAACTGTTTTACAGTGTTTTCATTTGCAGATGACATTAACAAAATAAACTTGAATAAGCAAGGTCTTGTATAAAACTTTTGAGGAATAAACTTTTCTCTTATATCTTGTAACTCTGGACAAGTCAATGCAAAATGTACTTCGTCTTCTCTTGACTGTCGACATAATGGACACAACAGATCAGAGGCATTTACCTGTCTATAACGGAAATGATGAACAAGAATATCAGAAACACCCACTCTAAATTTTGTCATCACAAACTTCAAGTGCCTGTCCATAGTCGTTGACATATACGTTGGGAGTGAACGCATAATATTGAATGTTCTATAAAAACTAAACCTGTCACTGTTTTGAACATGAAAATTCCAGTCTTGCCACCTACAGTCAATTAGTCTTTCTTTGAAAGTACGAACGAAACTGTTCATATCTCCGACACCTTGTTAAGCCATACGTGCCCGAAACCATATTCATATAATTTCGCTTTTTAACACGTGACACCCAGTTAATCTTGCCTCTATTATCTAGTTCTACTAGCATTTTATAAGCTTTATGGGGTAATCTATGTTCAGCCATCTGAGTTAATTTGAGCCAGTACTTGATACATTTAACAGTGAAGTGCAAAGATATGGGATATCTGTTAGTCTCTCCATACACAAGATCATTTGGGGTTTGTGATGATATACCCAAGAACTTTTTCAAAGCAAATAAATGAACCTTTTCGCATTGTCCAGCGGCAGCATCAAGACCCCACAGTTCAGCCCCATATTGTAGCATAGGCAGGATTTGAGCATCAAACAATTTCAAAAACAAAGCAAGAGATTCATTATTCAGCTTTGACAACTTCTTCATAAAGTATAGCAATGCATTTTTGGCTCTGCATGTAATCTCTTTACATGCGACAGTGAAACTTAATCGCGTAGAGAAATATACACCTAAATATTTATATACATTTACAACAGGCATATTTGCCCCATCATATGTCCATTTTTCACGAGAGGAAAGGTAACCCCCTTTTCTGAAAATGATTATATTACTTTTACTTAAATTTACTTTCAGCTGGAGTGAATTAGCTGCCCTTTGCAAACTGTTTAATTGAGTTTGGAGCCTATTACTGTCTCAGACATTAATGCAACGTCGTCGGCAAGAAGTAGAATGAATATTTCCATAACATCATTTACAAAATGGGCACCATGTCTTCCAGAGTTTATCACCTCCAAAGTCAGCTCATTAATGAATAAGGAAAACAAAACTGGGCTGCACACATCACCCTGCTTAACACCTGATGTACAATTAATATAATCAGTTAAAGCAGCACCACATCGTACCTTTGCCTTTACACAGTCGTACATACTCATAATGCATCTATACATCTTTCCACGAATACCGTTTTTTAACAAAATAGGTCAAGTATGGTTCTATTTATAGAGTCAAACGCTTTCTCAAAATCGATGACGATGAAAGCAACATACAACTTACGATTCAGACAAAATTGTTTTTGAATGAAAGCTAACAACGTGAACATATGGTCGATTGTGCAACGATTTTATTTAAACCCAGCTTGAAACTCGCCTGTAATGTTATTGTCCTCAACCCACACTTGAAGTCTTTTATTAATAATTGCACTATACAGTTTTGCTGCAAACATTGCACAACGAGATTCCTCTATAGTTGTTTGGATTAGTAACATTGCCCTTTTTATATAGTGGCACAACAATTGACTCGCACCAACTTTCAGGATACACTCCTCCATCAAAAAGAGAATTAAAAAATTTTACCGAAAATTCCATTACCAAATTTGATTTGCAGGCATTTTTAATAAATTCCCCTATGATATTTATCCGGACCGGCTGCCTTGCGACTTTTCACTGTTTTTAGCGCTGTCAAAATTTCTTCTACTGAGATCGGTTGATTCAAATTATTTTCACTGTCACCATCGTTATTTTCATTATCATCATGATCATGATCATGATCATGATCATGATCATCATCATCATCATCATTGTCATATACATCATCATTATTTACAGCATCATAAGGATCTTGATTACTATTACTTTCTCCCTGAACCAGAACATTATCAAACTTGTCTTTTCTTTCTAACAATTCTTTAAAGTGTGCGTACCAATCGTTTATGCTAATGTCATTCGAAATCTGCCTTCTTGTTGTAGATATTTTACGCACAGATTCCCAGAATTCTTTTTGATTATTTACTGATCGTAATAAGTCAGTTAATAGAGTTTCATTGAATTGCTTCTCTTTTCTCTTTAACAAATGTTTATATTCACGTCTTGCAATACATACAGAAATGCGATCAGGTGGAGACAAAGTACGCTTAAATTTCTTCAACAGATTGCGTACAGTTTTCTTTTCAGCACGACATTCTTTATTATACCAGTCGTCATCTTCACGCACTTACCAATGTGTATTTCTTTCTTCATAAAATCGGCTGCATCTTTTATACAATGATTAAAAACCTCAAGTGCTTCGTTGATATCTATATCTATTAAACTGATCGCCATTTCAAACTGACTGTGCATGTCGTTTGAACAGATGTTGTCTCTAAACGCATTGCTTTGGGTTTCGTCCCATATAAACTTTTCGAAAATATGAACATCCTC
>CM031599.1:35490676-35493176 GCA_018398815.1 Conus ventricosus | reverse complement strand
GAACCCCAGCGGACACAGTTTTTTGCCGTGTTGTACATGCCTTTGAGCATTTGAATCCTTTTTGATGATTTGTGTAGTCTCTGGAGAATGTTCCAAAGCTTTCCTCATAATCCGTATCAAAGGCCTTCTGACAATCAATAAAAGCAACATAAAATTTGCTCCTGTAATGCCCAAACAAACATATTTTTTATCATTGACATGAGCGCAAAAATGTGGTCAGTGGTGAAGTTTTTTTTTTTTTTTTTTTAATCCTGCTCGTTCTGCGCTAATTTTCCCTTCATCTTCAGCCCAGTTATAAAAATGCTGGTTTAGAATGGAAAGAAAAAAATCTTGCTGACTAAACTTCACAGCGATACCCCCCCCCCCCCCCCCCCTCCACCCTCCCCCCCCCCCCCCCCCCCTCCCCTTTCTGTAATTTCTGGGTCTGAGGCGTCACCTTTCTTAAGAATATGAACAACAACTGATCTAGCCCATGCTTCTGGATACTGGCCACTATCATATAAATGGCTTGAGTGTCGTAAGGAAAGCAACGACCAGAGAGAGGTTCAGCTGTTCGTAGAACCTCTCCCAAGATTTCATCTAGGCCAGCTGCTTTCCCGGGTCTGAGTCTTCTGATAGCCTGGCGAACTTCCTTTTCTGTTATCTCATCATCCAGTACTGGGATATAAACCTCTGTCTCCGAAATGAATTCAACGTTTTCATTTTCCTTTACTAAGCCTTTACCACCAGAGTCTAATGCGCTTTCAAAATGACTTTGCCACTTGCCCATATCAATATTAAGGAGATCCGGTAATTTTCTTCTTGCTTTCCTAATCGTTGACCAAAACATACTACTGTCATTTTTGTTTTTATTTTAGCAAACTATAGTGCACTTGCTTTCGATAATCTTTCTCTTTTTTATATCTAGAAGTGATTGGTATTCTGATCTTCGCTCCCTGTGTGTTATTTATCCGTGACGTCACAGAACAATTCAACTTGTGTAAAGCTCTGTTCGCTTCATGCTTTTTCTTAAAGCAGCTTTTGTCAAGTCATTCATTTCTATTCTGTGCGTTTGGCGTGATGTTTATTGTCTGTTTCATGTACTGTACTACCTCTAGAGCAAGGTCTATATTTCGACGGCTATATCCAGAGCGTCTTTACTATAGTTTCAGATTCGAGGGAGCACGGATTATTTAAAAACAAAGAAATTTAATCAGGATCCAATTTAAGCTTCTCCATTGTTTTGTTTTGTTTTTACTTCATGATTATTGTCATTCTTTGCAGATCATTCATTTTGATGTTAAGTGTAACTGGCATATGGTTTGACTCCAGGCGACTGTCTACCTTCATACTGGTGACTATAGACAAAAGTTCAACTGAACAAAGAAGACACTCCACAACACTCTTCCCGCGATCTGATGAAAATGTAAAACTGCCAAACTCATCCCCCGGGCATGAGCCATTCAGTAGTGTCAGTTGAAACGTCGAACATGATTCTATCAGAGCTTTGCCAAAGGTTTTAACGACATTATCTTTCGATTTCCTTAAAAACATATCACCCTGGTGAAAAAAAAAAAAAACCCAATGTCTTCTTAAATATCACTATCCTCTAACTTTCAGCCACCAATCCATGCGTTTAAATCACCACAAATTAGGTAATGAAAGTCTCTGCCCAATTCAAAAGAGAAAAAAAAAAGAATTTCTTAAGATGTTCAAGGGTACATGAAAATTTCTTGTTTTTATAGTAATTACTTGTTACTGGGCGATTATACATGCCTATGAAAATGACATCTTTGTCTCTTTAGAACGCGTTTCCGCTCAGTTTGATGCATCAAACATGTTCAATCTTTTAGTGAATACCGCAAATTCCCCTAAGTTTTCATCCAACATCACAACAGTGCCACCAGATCTGCGTCCCATTTGGGACAGGTTTACTTCCGATGAATGCAACACCACAAAGTCTTTCAAATAAATCTCGAAGTCAAATTTCGGAGAGGTGAATGTCTCTACTAAGCACAGAACATCATTATGCGTAATGTAGTTTACAAAATCCGGATCTGTAAGCTTAGCAGCAAGACCTTCATTGTTCCAGGACAGAAAAAAGTTAAAAGAAAAGACAAATACAGAAGACTGAATATTGTTACGTAAAACAGTGCTTGCATTTTTGAACTGCACCTTTGCTTTATTTTATTTGTTTGTTTGTTTGTTTGTCAACTTGTTTGCAAGTCTGAGCACACTGACTGCGGTCTTGGCCTAACCGTCATTCCCGCCGCTTCACCAGATGCACTGTTTTGTCGTTGCCGGCTGCTGACGGCTTCATTGACCGGGTTTCCATTCGTATACCCCTGGTGCTGACCTCATCCGGGTAGTTTTTCGACCTGATCTGTGGTCAAATTAGAGATGAAGGTTCCAAGGTCTCTTACCAGCTTATCAAGGCGGAGCCTTGCCCTCCAGCCATCGTTCGCATGCTCCACATCATCGGGAGCAGTTCGCTGCGTTTGGCCTGGATTCTCTGTGGAAA
>CM031599.1:35480676-35485676 GCA_018398815.1 Conus ventricosus | reverse complement strand
GGCAGAGGGCCGGGGGGGGGGGGCGGGGGTGCTGTTAAGTAACTAGACGTCTTGCCTCGGTTTTCCCGACTAGTCACTTCTACCCTTCATAGACTGGGAGAAGGACTGGGGAAGGGAGGAAAGGGGAGGGAGAAGGAGGGAACCTCGTAGATTTACCACCACCGCCCACTTACAAAGAGATTCAGATTCAGATTCAGATGATTTATTCATATAACAGGCCAAGGCCCCTAATGAAGGGGTGTGTGAACATACAAGTACAATGTTACATGAAATCAAATTACGGAACGAAACAAGAAAAAAGGGGCAATTTTAAGAAGTGAAAATTTCTCTATACTTAAAGGCCTGTACAAAAAACAAGGAAAAATTCTTAACAACTTCTGCAGAAGTAGATGAAAAAAGTAGGCTCATTTTAAAACAAGGATGGCTGGCTGTAATATTTGGGCTTAATAAACTTTTCTCTGATGCTCATGAGAGCTGGACAGGACAGGACGAAGTGTAATTCGGTTTCAACTGATTTTTTACATAAAGGACAAAGCATATTATAATCATTACATATGCGATATCTAAAATAATGAGTGGCCAATGCAGATATTCCTAATCTGAACTTTGCTGTTACATGTTTTAGGTGCCTGTCCATATTTAAGGTTAAGTACGTTTTCAAGTCATGAACATCACAAAAGGTCCTGTATAAATCAAATCTGTCGCTGTTATGAATATGATCAGCCCATTTCTGCCATCTGCAGTCAACCAACCGTTGACGGAAAACACATACAAACTCTTTAGTATTACCAACCCCTTGATTCAGCCAAACAAATCCAAATCCGTATTCAAATAGACAATGGCGCACTTTGGACACCCAGTTACTTTTGCCTTTAGCATCTAAGTCATACAACATATTGTACGCCTTACGGGAATTCTAAAGTCTTCCATTTGTAACAGTTTCAGCCAGTAGCGGATACATCTGACAGCAGAGGTAATGTAAATGGGAAATCGATTAGTCTCACCATAAATTAGATCATTTGGAGTCCGTCTATCTACACCAAGAAACCTTTTCAGAGCAAACATTTGAACAGATTCACAATGGATAGCAGCTTTTTCTAGTCCCCATAGCTCAGAGCCGTACTGTGCAATCGTTGACCTGAGAATCAAATAGCTTTATAAACAACATGAATGAAGAATTATTAAGAACATGTAACTTTTTCATGATACAAAGCACAACATTTTTTGCTTTACTTGAAAGGTCTTTGCATGCGCCAACAAAACTCAAACGTGTTGAGAATAATATTCCTAAATATTTATAAGCATTGACAATAGGCATAGGAGTACCATCGTATACCCACCTTTCCCTTACACTTAAATAACCACCTTTACGAAATACTATGATATTGCTTTTTTTCCATGTTGACTTTCAACTGCAATGAACTAGCGGCACGGTGCAAGCTATTCAATTGTGTTTGCAACCCTATAACAGTTTCAGAAAATCAAAACAACATCATCAGCCAACAAAAGGATAAACAATTCAAAAGCGTCGAGCGATAATAAAGCACCATGTTTACCATTGTTGATTACATCAAGAGCTAACTCATTAATTAAACAAAGAAAATAAGAAAAGGGCTGCATGCATCTCCCTGCTTGACTCCTCTAGAACAATTAATATAGTCAGTAAGTTTTGTTCCACAACGGACTCTGTTCTTATTCTATCATACATACTTCTAATACATCTATGGAGTTTACCTTTAATACCATTTTTGGTCAAAATGGGCCAAGGAGATTTCTATTAATGGAGTCAAACGCTTTTTGAAATCAATAAAAGCTACGTATAATTTCCCTATTGTTAAAAAACTGCTTCTGCACAACCGCAAGCAATGTAAACATGTGATCAATAGTGAGTAACCCTTCTTAAAGCCTGCTTGATAATCACCTGTGATATCATTTTCCTCTACCCATTCTTGCAGTCGATTATTAATAATTGTCCCAAAGATTTACTACTGATATCACTAATAGAGATCCCTCTGTAAAATTTTTGGGGTTATTAACGTCGCCCTTTTAAAAATTTGGGAAAATAACTGATTCAGTCCAGTTTTCTGGAAACGTAACCTTTATCAAATAATATATTAAACAGTTTCAGAAAGAATGGCATTACCTGATCAGAAGCATGTTTAAATAGTTCACCAATAATACCGTCAGGGCCACCGCCTTGCGATTTTTCAATTTTCTACACGCTATACTACTTCGTCTTGTGTAATAGGTCGATTCATATAACTATCATTGTTCACATCAAGTGTTTGGTCAACACACACGTTACTAACGTCAGACTCTAGTAGAGCCTGGAAATGTTGAAACCATGTTTCAATACTGATGTTATTCCTGGGCTGTTTTCGTTTGAAAGAAATCCTCTGAATAGTATCCCAAAATTCCTTTTGACAGTTTATAGAAGATACAAGTTTTTGAACTAAAGAATTGTTGAAGTCTTTCTCTTTTCTTTTCAATAAATGTTATATTCTCGCCTAGCAACTGAGTAAGCATTTCTGTCCTCGATCTTTAAAGTGCGACGACTGATACGAAGTAACCTCATGGTTTTCCTTTTACTAGCATCACATTCTTTATCATACAGTCACCCCGGTTTCTTTGTTACTATTAATATGTATACATCTTCTCATGCAGTCTGCACTTTCCTTCATGCCATCATTAAACATGTTTAGCGCATAATTTATATCCACATCTAATAAACTTATAGCAGCATCTATCTTTGTACGAATTCCATCACTACATAATGTACTACGAAACAAACTGCGTGTTCATCATTCAGACGAGTTTTTCTATAACAAGATTTTCTATCTTGTTACTGCATGTACAGTATTTTCTTTAGGAAAAGCAATAGAAAGCGATACAGGTAAATGGTCAGAATCTATGCGTTCTAAAACATTAAGCATACATGAATCATACAAAAGAGCAAAAAGTTCTTTAGAAAATATGAAATAATCGACAACACTGGCACCAGTATCAGACATGTATGTATAGCGACCTTCAAGGTCACCTTTACACACGCCATTAAGAATGCACAGATCTACAGCAGTGCACACATTCAGTAGCAATTTACCATAATTATTCAATGTACAGTCTTCGGAGTGTCGATTAATACTGAGAGGCCGGCTATGGAAATGCTCATCAGGAACATCGCTCACAGATAAGTCTTGTGAAATGTTTGAGGTTCTGCTATTGAGGTCACCATTTAATATAACATAAACATCCCTAGGTAACAATAAATCAACGAGACATTCTTCTAGTAAATTAATACCATTATCAATGTCAAAATGGGCATAAAAAGGTGAACCTTCTGGAGGTATATAGGAACAAAAGTACAAAACATCCTTATCTATTCCAAATAATCTTTTATCGATCAAGAACACACAAAGTTTGAATGAAATAACGTCAAGAAGTTTAACAAAGGGAGACAATTCTTTTCTGAATAAACAAATCACTCCGCCTGAACGCCTCCCTTGTTTTGAAAAATTTTAACTGCAGATTTACAAAAGACTTCATAACCAACAAACATATCAGCACGACATTCGTCCATAAATGTTTCAATCAAACATATGAAATCAAAATCGTAAATAAACGACATAAAATCACGGTCGGTTAGTTTAGAAAATAAGCCATTCACATTCCACAACAGGAAAGAAAAGGGTTTCTTTACATCTGTACACGCTGTGCCGTTCACTTTTTTGCACGTGTTTTTCGCAGTTTGTCCGGACTCACCTCTCTGACCCCACAAAAACGGTTCACCGCTGACACTGCCACAAGTGACAGGCGATCTTACCGGTGTAGCATTTTTTCAGTGCCTTCTTCTGCCACACAGGTGTAGGTCAAATTTTCATCAAGTGGCCGGCCACCCCCCTATCTGGATTCAACTAATCCGCTTTGGTCGTCGAGGAAATACTTAGTCCCGTCAATGAGAGATGATCAAAGATCATCGCCGCTCTTTTGCCTTCTGACCTTGCCTTCTTCAAATGGGGGGAAAGACCACGCTACACTTACAAAGAGAGAGAGAGAGAGAGAGATGTTAGAGACTTCAGTAGGAAGGAAAATGGAGCAAGGGCGGTGCTCATACTGTCCCTTCACCACCCTGTCACAGAGAGAGAGAGAGAGAGAGAGAGAGAACATTTCAACATTACGTTTTGTATTCTATGCCCATTGCCCATTCAGAAGTTACAGGCTGCGTGGGAGAGGAGGGAAGGAGAGGGGAACTGCAAGAGGACTTGCTGCACTGCTCTCTGGATGATAGCAGCGTTCGCTTCTTTCCTCAGCACCTGTGGCTCTCTTGGCTTTCCCTTTTTTTTTTTGCTTTCTGACCACTGCTCAGTTTCTTTTGATCCCATTCCCTGCTTGCTGGTTCGTGTGCGTCTGTCATAAAATCTCTAGACGTTAAAGAGTCCACTGTCTCTTTTCATTTCAGCCGGTCGTCAGACTGGGCTGGACTGTACAGGTCCGAGTCCACGGTTATAGCTTAGGCCCTAAACACTATATTCTCTATTACTCTCAAAGCTGCCCCTGCCTTTTCTCAGAAGATCAGCCAGTACCAAAACATATTCATCGCACAGTCCAGCCCTTGACCCATGCCATATCTGACTCTGAGGCAGGTCTCATGTCCGTTCCTTTTTCTATGCAAGCACTATCCAGATGACCCTTCGTTTTCCTATCGTCTGCTAGACTGTTCACTCCAAAATCTTTGTTCCACACCAATGGCGTAGAAACACAGGGAGTCCATAAAGTCATGCATCATTCATGCACTACCCGGTACGGTAGGCAGCCCGTTGAGTACACGAGAGTGTGGATTGTCAGCGCTTAGAACCTTTGGCAAGGCGCTTTATGAATGCTAGACTATTATCATTATCATTAATATCATTATTACGATTATTATTGTTGTTGTTATTATCATTATTATTATCATCATCATCATCATCATTATCATTATCATTATTATTATCATGATTGATATT
>CM031599.1:35430676-35475676 GCA_018398815.1 Conus ventricosus | reverse complement strand
ATTGTGAACACTACCTGAGATCAAACAAAAATGACTTGTGTAGGAGAAAAAGGTGTTATGATGATGGCTGTGAACACAGTACTTGAGATCAAACAAAAATGACTTGTGTAGGAGAAAAAGGTGCTATGATGATGGCTGTGAACACAGTACTTGAGATCAAACAAAAATGACTTGTGTAGGAGAAAAAGGTGCTATGATGATGGCTGTGAACACAGTACTTAAGATCAAACAAAAATGACTTGTGTAGGAGAAAAAGGTGCTATGGTGATGATTGTGAACACAGTACTTGAGATCAAACAAAAATGACTTGTGTAGGAGAAAAAGGTGCTATGATGATGGCTGTGAACACGGACCTGGTGGCGGCTGTAGTAACACAGTACTTAACATCCAATAAAATGGCGTTATATGAGAACTTGAGAAGAAGGTGATAATTATGATAGTGGGCGTGGGGACCATATTAACTGATGTCAGAAGAAATAACGATGTATGAAAAAAGATGGTGTGGAGAGGATGCTGGACAAGGTACTTGGCATGAACCAAAATGACATCGTAGAAGAAAAGGAGTTGTGGTGGTGGTGGTGGTGGTGGTGATGGTAACACAAGTTTTGAAAAAGTGAAAGTCCCATATTCTCCTGAGATTTAAAAAAACAAAAGTGAAACTCCCATATTCTCATGGCCATAGGGCCATAGAGGTTTAGTCACCTTGTCTAGTGCATGGCATTACGGAAAGCGGAGCCCATTCCCTCTTCTTCCAGCAACCTGACCCGACCTGAAACATAGGAATCTGATTTGCTGCAAGGCGGACCGAGAGGCTTACAAGCCGAGAAAATCAGACCCCTACGAGTAGTTCGAACTCACGACCGACCGTCAGCTCCGCTCGCAAACGTTCTTTCCACAGGCCACAGGCGTCTCTGAACACACTACATGCACATGACGTCAGCTCCCTGGCGATTGGTGGAAGGAGCCGGCCCGGTATTCACGTGTTCCTTGTACACTCGGATCTGAGCTCTCATGATTATGGCCCCTCGTGGTCGGCAGGGCTATAAACGACAGGAATTGAATACTGTGAAGTCTGGCGAGAATGCGTCCTCCGAGTGATTGTGCGCAGATACGGGTTTTAACGAATACTCTCTCTCTCTCTCTCTCTCTCTCTCTCTCTCTGTGGGTGCAGGTGTGGGTGTGGGTGCGCGCGCGCGCACGTGTGTGTGTGTGTGTGTGTGTGTGTGTGTGTGTGTGTGTGTGTGTGTGTGTGTGCGCGCGCGCGCGTGTGTGTGTCTGTTTCTGTGTGTGCGTGTGTGTGTGTCTGTTTCTGTGTGTGTGCGCGCGCGAGCGTGCGCATAACAGGAATTAAAAAGGGGGTAGGGGTTCAGTTGGCCTTGTGAACAAAACATAACTAGATCTCGGTTATTGTTTCACCGTGCGAGCAAAGGTTTTCTTGTTCAGTGTATGTACGGTTCATGTTGGCCGAATTAACTGAACATTCCCTTTCCTACCCACTATACCGAAGTTACCCGTGTTTGTTTGTTGTTGTTGTTTTGTTGGTGTTTTTTGTTGGTTTTTTTTTCTGTTTGTTTGTTTGTGTGTTTTTTTTTGTCCATGCTCTGGATTACGTGACAAAGTTCCAAAGTCAAATTGTCCTTCTGTTTTTTAGACATGCTAATTTCGACTGGCTTCTCGTCGGATGCCATCCCTTGAATTGCGTTCACACCGGTCGTTTCTCTGCGCGTGTGCACAATGCAGAGAACTGAACCGTTTTATAACGAAGCGAAGGGTTGTCTCGCTCGACCAAGAGACAGCAATAGATCTGTGCGTGTTCATTTTCTTCATTGCTGTTGCTTTGTGTCCATGTGTCTCAGCTCAGGTGGGGTGCTGGCAAGTCTGGAACTTAATTCTTTCTTTTAAGGCGCGTTTCCTTGTTTCGTTTCTGTGTGCCTTTTGTCTACATGGGTTGTAGGTGAATAGGCACTGCAAGCGTTATTGGTTGGGTTTTTTTTTTCTTTCTTTCTTTTTTTTTTTTTTTTTGGGGAGGGGGGCGGGGGAAGGGGGGGAGGTTTATGTACCGTAATCGTTTCATCACGGGAGAAGAACGACGGCAGTATCTGCATTTATCGCCGTGTACTCTTCTGCTTGAAAAGTACAGAAATGCAACTTTTCCAAACTTGTATGTATGCTAATGTCAGGAATCTGCTTTCCCGTCCTTCACGCAGGAGAGCACAGGGGGAGGGGGGGGGGGGGGGGGGAGGGGGGGTTGTGAGAAGGAAGGACCGCCAAAGCAACATGTGTATGAAGCAGGGCCCTATCGCAAGAATGTTTACAACACTGGACGAATCACGAATCCCGATATAATAGTGATATAAATTAAAAGACGCGTAGATCCAAAGAAAAACGAAGTTTGAACAGATCAGTTAGTTTCAAATTCGGCTACCTTTCCGTTCAAAATCCACCCCATCTTCAACACAAACAAGTCAGATGGCCCCTGAAGAGCGACAGGTCCAAACGGAAATCTTATCCGGTTAACCATCGTTTCTGTTCCCATGCACCGAAAACTTGAAACGTTATCCGATTGGTTACAAAGGAACTGCGACATTCTCACTCTGATAGGTCAACTACGTTGTGTATGACTCTCGTGGAATAGCTTTTTTTTTTTTGCCCGCGCACGTTTGTTGGCTTGTTTGTCTGTGAACAAGACCACAAGAAAAAAAACGGTCTGATTTTAAGGAAGTTTTTGAGGGAAAGTAGGAAGTGGAATGTGACGTATATCCAGATCAACAGACAGATCCAGAATCTTATGCAACTCTCTCTCTCTCTCTCTCCTCTCTCTCTCCTCTCTCTCTCTCTCTCTCTCTCTCTCTCTCTGTCTTATACACACACACTCACTCGCACGCACGCACGCACGCATGCATGTACGCACGCACACACGTACACACACACATACACAAACACACACACGCTCTCTCTCACACACACGCGCGCGCGCGCATACTCGCACTCACACAGACACACCCACACACACACACACACACACACACACACACACACACACACACACACACACACACACACACACACAAATCCACAATTCATAGATGTGCGCACACATACATACACAAGTACACTCTCTCTTCTCTCTCTCTCTCTCTCTCCCTCTCTCTCTCTCTCTCTCTCTCTCACACACACACACACACACACACACACATACATACACACACACACACACACACACACACACACACACACACACACACACACACATACGTGCATACTAATACGCGCCTGCACACTTGCTTACGCCCGCACATGCACGCACGCACCCCGTACACAGAGAGAGAAGGAGAGAGAGAGAGGGAGAGAGAGAGAGAGAGAGAGAGAGAGAGAGAGAGAGAGAGAGAGAGAGAGATTGAACCGATTTAAGGAAACAGTGGATAAAATGAAATTTTGCCAAAGGGCCAAGTCATATCGTTTTGGTGGTGATCCGAGTCAAAGAGACGATGCGCGACCCCCCTCCCCCTCCCTCCTCCACACACACACACACACACACACACACACACACACACACACACACACACACACACACACACATATCACACACACACACACACACACACACAACACACACACACACACACACACACACACACACATTGTTTTGTTCTTCTATGATAACCATATTGTGTCTCATAACCTCGAGGTTTCATGACAATAAAAGATCTGCGAAGATCCCTTTCCTCTATTAAGAAAGGGTGAAAACCGTAGTCGCACCTTCTCGCCACGTTAATGGGGGTGTTTTCCTCAGGGGACATGGGGCAGGTTGGACGCAACCTCTGTTGTGACTAACGCGGCACGGAGCGGACGACTGGCGCTATATTAAAACTAGATCTCGGCCTCTCCAATCAAGGAAAGCCGCAGGCTAGACCAGTCCAGATGGAGGAGTAAGGCCCCCACCGAGAAAGGAAGGAACTCTGTGCAGGCCCACCGGCGCGTGGACACGCCCTGACACTGCTCCAAGCCTTACCCCAGCCATGGGATAAATGGCAAGAGCCAAGTCGGATGTGCTGGTCCTGACTTGTCAGGGGCGTTAACGGCAGCACAACGCATCCCGCTCACATGACAGACAACCTTGGAGAATCTCGATATGGTGCTCGACCGTTGAGGACCCGCCAGGGTGGACTCTACGGATCTCTGGAGGACCTCGCCGGACGGCAGCCTTCATCAGTGCATCTGGGGTTCCTGTCTGAGCGAACGAAGAAGAAGAAGAAGAAATGACAATAAAAAAAAAAATTCTATTATTCTATTCTATTCTATTCACACACACAACACACACACACACACTCACACACACACACACACACACACACATCACACACACACACACACACACACACACACACACCACACACACACACACACACACACACTGTGACACATCACACACACACACACACACATCACATCAACACACACACACACATCACACACACACACACACACACACACACACACACACAACACACACACACACACACACACACACACATACACACATCACACACACATCACACATACACAGACCCCTACTGAAGCGATTTACGGAAACATGGTGGAAAGGTGAATTTTTGTTCAGGAGAAGCATCTTGATTACAGGTCGGGTTCGAAGGGGTCCTCAATCCTAAGTGAGAAGAAAGAAGGAAAGAAAGAAAAAGAAAGAAAAGAAAGAAAGAGAAAGAAAGAAAAAGAGACAGAGAAAGAAAGAAAGAAAAGAAAGACAGAAAGAAAAGAAAGAAAAAGAAAGAAAGAAAAGAGGGAGAGAGAAATAAAAAAAGAAAGAAAGAAAGAAAGATCAAAAGAAAGATCAAAAGAAAGATCAAAAGAAAGAAACAAAGAGAGAGAGAGAAAGAAAGAAAGAAAGAAAGAAAGAAGGAAAAAGGGAAGGTAAAGTAATGTTTCTTAAAGCCCAGCCGACCGCAAAGGGCCATATCAGGGCTGTCACGGCGTTGAAGGGCAACTAAGAAATAAAGAAGGAAAGAAAGAAAAAGACAGAAGGAAAGAAAGAAAAAAAGAAAGGAACAAAAGAAACAAAAGAAGGAAAGAAAGAAAGAAAGAAAGACGGAAACATATATGCATACATACATACAGACAGACAGACAGACAGACATAATATTGAATTTAAAAGAAGAAAAAAAAAGAACTACTGAACCGATCGAACGAAACTTGATGAAAAGATAGATTTTTGATAAGCTCGTTTTGTGATGAAAGTGCAGTTTGTTCGAAATAATATTTTGCTCTGTCGCTTTCATATGAAGATCAGTGTCCACGTGTATTGAGAAAGAAGCAGATGAACGGAGATTTAAAACAAACAAACAACAAACAAACAAACAAAAACACACACACACAAAATTAAAGGAAGGCCCTTACACAACTTGTTCATAGTCTTGCACGAAATCAAAAGCTCATCAATATCTTGCTGCGTGAGTTTCAGTTCTTCTTTCAGCTTACAGAGAAACGGAATAGTGACTCTCCTTGGTGTAAAATTTGGAAAGAGAGAGGGGGGTAGTTGCCGCCAAGGACACAGACAAACAGAGTACAGGACGACACACAATGCATTTCGACCTCTTGGGTCTTCTTCAGGCAAAACGTTTAGGACAGTGACAAGAAGAACATGTGGCCACTTAGCTTCGCCTCTCAAGTTCATCCGTTATTTACACTGACATGACGACCGTTGCCCCCCCCCCCCCCCCCCCCCCCCTCCTCTCATGCGCATGCGTCAGTATATAATCAATTTACAGAAAGTCAGGTTCCTTCATCAGATCGAATCCGGATCCGATCTACGATTTTCCAACATCCATCCCCTCAAAGATTCTTATTGAATAGATTTATGTTAACAGTTTAACTGTAATGTTAACAGTTCAGAAGTCCACACACCTAACTTTGTTCTTTTTTTTCTCACTTCTGTTTCTCTTCTTGCTGATTGGTATGTAACAGTGTTTTGTGCTGTCGCTTTCTTCAGTGTCCACGTATATTGAAGAAATAGGCATATGAATTGAGACTGAACACACACACACACACACACACAACGCACGCATGCACGCACGCACGCACGCACGCACGCACACACACACACACACACACACACACACACACACACACACACACACACACACACATGTGCAGGCATGCGCACGCACGTACGCACGTGTGAGTGTTAAAAAGGTCAAACACAACATCAAAAATTCTTTCTGGAGTCAGGTTGTCACTCTCCCCCTTCTCGGAAACATGAATGAGGAGATAACTTTCTCAGCCTCTCCGCCTAAAGCATAAATCAACCTGCTAACAAGGCCTTCTCGTTTTGTGTTGCCCAACTCCGTCGCCAAACGAAAACGGAGAAAAACGTTCACACCATTCCTCCCGAGCTGTAGGCCTAGCCCAGGTCGACTGAAGTCAAACGGTTTTGGGGGCATCTAGTTGCAAAGCGAGGCGACTGCAAGCGGAAATCTAAACAAATGTTTTGACAAACGAATCACAAGACGGGAAACGACGCGTTTCTACCTTTTAGGTCTTCTTCAGGCAAGATACACAACGCCCAGGACAACGAAAATGAACGAACAAAGTACACTTATCTTCATCCAATTCGACGCAAGATGGGCGTGGAATGGTTCGACAAAAACGTCACTTACAGATATTATGTCATCGTCATTAGCCTAGCGTCACACTGAGACAGGAGATTCAAGTCTTCACTCTGACAGCAAATTTGTGTCAGGATGGGCCGTTATGAAGTAACAAGGCGTGGGACTGGGGGCGAGTTCATCCATTCATTTACACTGACATGGCGACACCGTTGTCCTCCCGATGCACATGGTCAATATGTCATTAATTTAAAGAGTACGTCCTTCGTCAGATGTAATCCGGACAAAATCTACGCTTATCCAATAGAAGTAGGCTTCTTTTCGTAAATCAATGAGAGATTTCAAGTCTGCATGCGTGAGGCACTTCAAAAGAGGGCGCTGACATTGACTGTGCATTTAAGAAAAAATAATGATACTGAATAGGCCTAATGAGAACAAACATTCCTTTCCGAACCTTGTTTGTAAAGAGGATTCTATGGACTAGAAACTGACAGTCTGGAAGCTGAATCATAGACTGAGTTGTTCATATCTGTCTCTTTGACTTTAAATATTTATTTATTGCGTATCGGGCCTTTTTTTTTCTTTCCGGAGAGTGTCCACAATCATCAAGTTGATTATTCTGATACTTTTGTGTGTGTATGACCGTTTTTTAACCCGCCATTAAGGCAGCCATACTCCAACTTCGGGGAAGGTGCATGCTATGTGTGTAACGTGTCATCCATACCAACGGCCAAACTGGCCTTCTCTCCGAAAGTTGGTGATGGGATTGTACGTGTGTGCAAGATGTTATGCGTGCGTTCACACACGGAACTTCGGTTTATAGTCTCATTCGAAGGACTGTGTGGTTTGTCGCATTCCGCGAACTTTCTGGCACTCGGGAAGAATCGACAGCTCTTTCATTTGTTGTCAAACCATATCATACCATACCGCCGCAGACTGGATTAGGCTATTCAGCCTTTAGTCTGGTCTTCTTCACAAAAACCTAATCATTCCAACAGTCGGAACTTCTTGAGTGAGTGATGATGGCGCAGCAGTCTGAAAGTCTGCCTAACCGAATATATGCGGTCTAGCTAGTCTGCCCAATGGTGATCCAGTCTAGCCTTGCAGCTGTCGAGAGATGGTCCGTTAACCACTTTTTCTGGAGCGCATTCCATGGATTCACCACTCGACAGGCGAAACAGTGCTGGCGCAGTGAACCATCACAAATCCTTTTCCTGAGCTTCAGATTGTATTGTGCTCACAGGTCATAAGAGAAAGAAAAGTTAAATGTCCACCTCTCTTTTTTCTCTCTCTCTCTCTCTTTTTGTCTGTCTTTCTTTTTCTTTTTCATCAAATGACGTCAAATATCGTAGTTCTGTCAAAAGTACGTCACTTCTGACAATGTCGCCATCGAGTTTGCTGCACACTTTATTTGACTGTAGGCCTACAAGCCGTTCTTTCAGTGAACAGAGTGTGTGTTTAAATTTTGGATACAAGTACGAGTTCGACTTTCATTCAAAGACGATTTGTAGATTACTTTAGAAGATTGGAATTTGATCAGAAAGTGTTCTGGAAGTACAGTCCAGGCCGACCCAGTCTCAGGGCACCAGTGACCATTGTGAGTATGATCTCAGCTTTGTAACGTTATTCTCCAGTCAAGATCAATTTTGACCCATAAGGCTTTGAGTTGTTCTTATTGTGCCTCCCACCCCCCCACCCCGCTTTTCACAATTTCAGTTCGTCTTTCCACTTTCCGTCCCGCTTTCACGTGACTAGTCAGCGATTCCTCATTCTCTCTCTCTCTCTCTCTCCTCTCTCTCTCTCTCTCTCTCTCTCTCTTCTCTTTCTCTCTCTCTCTCTCTCCTCTCTCTCTCTCTCTCTCTCCTCTCTCCTCTCTCTCTCTCTTCAAAAATGAATAAATGAAAAACAAAAGTTTTGATACATACGTTGTATATGTATCATTTAGTACTAGCTTCGTAGAACAGTAACGGCAAGTATGAAAAAGGGCAACCTAAGCCAACACCTACCGTTTTGAAATAAAGAATCTCTCTCTCTCTCTCTCCCTCTCTCTCCTCTCTCTCTCTCTCTCTCTCTCTCTCTCTCTGCTTTGCCTGTCTGTCTGTCTGACTCTCTCTCTCTCACACACACACACACACACACGCGCGCGCGCGCGCGCGCGCGCGCGCGCGCTGACAGGCAAAGTCAAATAATTAACATTTCATAGCACGTTGCAACTTTTTTCTTTCTTTCATTTTTTCAGGCTGCTGCCCTCTTCATTTTCAACATGTCTGAGGGCCCTCGGGAGAAAGCCGTTCGCCGCTGAGCATCCAGTTGCAGCAAGACCTCCTTCAAGGGAGGGACTGAACAGGTGTGATCCTCCTGTAACATTTCTTTGGGGACGAAACCCGCTGTCAGTTTCACACAACGAAGCTGGCTGCGTTTGCTCCTCCTGAACGCATGGAAGAACAGCCCGAGACCGCGGGCGAGATGGTTCGAGTCAACATGTTCAACTTTCCCAGAGCCAAATTCTTCAAAGTGGTGCTGTGCAGTGTAGTCTGCTGCTTCCTGTACTACCTCCTGACGGCGTCCAAACTCTCGTCGTGGAACCGTCCCCCGGATGCCTTTTTCCACGATGACTTGTCCAGACGGGTAAGGGGTGAGTTGGCCGTCCACACAGTTACAAAGGGACAAGACACTGCGGAGTCCGGGAACTCGAGTCGAGGTGTTCAGAGTTCTGGAGATCGTCGTTCACAGGCAGGAGGGCAGAGCGTGGATAATGGGGCACCTGGGAACCACACTAAAGACGCAGCAGGACAGGGTAGCATCCAATCGCAGAATGTCACACAAATGCCCTGGTGTCCTTTGGAACCGATAGTCAAAGGTAATATGCTCACGATGCTGTTTGCACCTAACGACTAGATCAGTATGTCTGTTTGATGGATTTAATGCTTTATCATGTACATGTAGATGGGCGTCTTTTCGGTGAATCCCAGGTCAATTGGTCACTGGATCGGTTCGTCGCAAGTTCAGTTACGTTCAAGTTTAGGGTTTGAAATATGAGAATGACATGTAGGGTTGGGATTAGATGGAGGGTTAGGATTTAAAGTATATAGGATTTAGATGAAAAGGTCATAGGCTCGATTTGTCACTGGTTAGGGTCAGAATTTTATCAGACGCAAGCTCTGAAATACAGGTAGGGTAAGGGTTAGAAGTATGGGTGGTTTATGGTGGAACGTATCGAGCCTAGGACGCATCAAACCTGGAGTATATCGAGCCTTCCTTCCTTACTTAATCCTCTTCATCCCGCAACCCGAGACATTAGGCACCAACAAGCTCCCTCCAGCCCTCTCTGTCCTGGGCAAGCCAGCTCAGTTCATTCCCGGTCTTGCTTGCCTCTCTCATCTCCTCCACTACTGTCCTCCTCCAGGTGCCGAGTGGTCTGCCTCGCTTCCTCTTCCCGGTGGTGCCCATCTCAGCACAGTATGAGGGAGTCTGGTCTTGCCCATCCGAAGGATGTCCCAGCCACCTCCACCGCCGCTGCTTCACCCCGGCCACAATGTTGTTTATGCTGGTGCGCCTTGACACTTCCCTGTTGGTGACACGCTGCTGCCAGTGAAGTTTCAGGATTCGGCAAAGACACCTTCCTTCAACGCCTCTGAGCCTACTCTGTCTTCTTGTTGGTTCTCCATGTCTCTGAGGCGTATAGGAATACTGAGCGTACGTTGGACCTGTAGATCTTCAACTTGGTTTTGGTTTGTAGGACAGTTGACTTCCAGATGTTTTTTTAACCCGCTGAATGCCCAGGCTGCGAGTCCTATCCTGGTTGAGATCTCCTCGATGTTGCTGTCGGCCGAGATGTAGCTGCCGAGGTACTTGAAGTGTTTCACCTCCTCTAGAGCTGAGCCTCGCACAGTGGTCTTCTCTGCGCTCTTCGTCTGCACCTTCATGATCTTGGTCTTGTTGGGGTGAATCTTGAGTCCCACACTGCTGGCTATGAGGTCCACTCTTGATGTTTTTTCCTGGATGTCTTTCTGGCGTGCGACAGCAGTGCAATATCGTCGGCGAAATAGCAGTCTTCAAGCCTGGCTGTCAGTCCCCATACAAGCCCTCTCGCCCTATCGCTGGTGGCCTTCCTCATCACCCAGTCAATGACGACAAGGAAAATTGTCGGCGAGATCACGCAACCTTACCTAACCCCGATCTGCACGTGGAACCACTCGCTCTGCTGTCCATCATGTCGCACACAGCACTGGTTGTCTGCGTACATGTCCTGTAGGATGTTGATGACTTTAAGAGGAAATCCGTAGGCTTCCAAGATCTTCCACAGCGAAGGATGATTTATGCTATCGAAAGCCTTTTGGAAATCGATATAGTTGATGTAGTGTGATGAATTCCATTCGATGGACTGTTCCACAATTGTTCGTAAAACAAAGATCTGGTCTGTGCAACTTCTCCCGCTTCTGAACCCTGCCTGTTCTTCTCGTAGGGTTCTCTCAATGGCTTGCCTCATGCGCTGTAGAAGGACACAGCAGAAGATCTTCCCTGGGACGGAGAGCAAGTTGATTCCCTGCCAGTTGCCACATTCCGAGAGGTCGCCCTTCTAGGGACCTTCACTATGATACCTTTCTTCCATGTGTCTGGAACTTTCTCCTCTTCCCATACCTTGTTGAATAGTTTCACTAAAGCCTTTGCACTCGTTTTGGGTCAGCCTTTAACATGTCTGCCATGATTTTGTCTTCACCTGGTGCCCTGTTGCCCTTTGTCTGCCTGATGGCCTCCACAATTTCCTGTCGGTGATGCGTCCACGTCTCATCTCTAAGTTGAAACCCATGTCTTCGATGGTGGCTTCCTCATCTGGGTCCGGTCTATTTAATGTCTCTCAAAAATGTTCTGCCCATCTGTTGTGTTGGTCTTCGTCTTTTATCAAAACTTTCCCAGTCTTGTCCTTCACTACCGTGGTTTTGCTGGTGAATCCGCCTGTTAGGGTCTTGGTAATCTTATAGACGGTCCTGGAGTATCCTTTCTCTGCTGCAGCTTGGGTCTCTGCTGCCAAGTTGTCGCTTGTCTCTCCTTGTGCTCTTCTTCACTTCTTTGTTTTTCTCTTTGTACGTTTCAGCGAATGTTTGTCTCTCATCTTCTGTTCCAGTGAGCGTCCCGAGATTTGCGATCTTTCTCTCCTCTATGAGTTGCCATGTGGCGTCTGATATTCATTCCATCCTCTCTCTTCTTCTGTAGCCCAGCACAGCCTTGCTGGTGTCATGTGACGTCTGATGTCCATTCCTTCCTCTCTCTTCTTCTGTAGCCCAGCACAGCCTTGCTGGCGTCTATGAAAGCTTTCTGTACATTGTCGCACAGGGCGTTGATGTCGTCTGCTGGTGTGCTGTCCAAGACTTGGAGTTGGAATCTGTTGGAAAGTTCAATGGTAAACTGACTTTTCACCCCCTCACTGGTCAGTTTCCTCGAGTCAAAGAATTGTTCACTTTTCTTTTTTTATGTGTTCTCTTGAGCTTCAGCTGGAGTCCGCATAACACAAGATGGTGATCACTGGTAGCATCAGCTCCTCAAATGACTCTCACGTCCTTCATGGAGCTCCTCCACTTCTGGTTGATGGTAGTGTGGTCTATCTGGTTACTGGTTCTTCCATCTGGTGATACCCATGAAATATGAGGCGTATCGAGCCTAAAGTGTATCAAACCTGGGGTATATTGAGCCTAGGACGTATTAATTCTGAGGCGTTTCGATCCTTGGACGTATCAAATCTGGGCGTATTGAACCTTGGACGTCAAGCCTAGGACGTATCAAACCTGGGTGTATTGAACCTTTAACGCATCAAAACTGGGTGTGTTGAACCTAGGACGCATCAAACCTGGGTGTATTAAACCTAGGATGCATCAAAGCTGAGGTGCATCGAGCCTAGGACGTATCAAACCTGGGTGTATTAAACCTAGGAAGCATCAAAGCTGAGGTGCATCGAGCCTAGGACGTATCAAACCTGAGGTGTATGGAGCCTAGGACGTATCAAACCTGAGGTGTATGGAGCCTAGGACGTATCAAACCTGAGATGTATGGCGCCTAGGACGTATCAAACCTGAGGTGTATGGAGCCTAGGATGTATCAAACCTGAGGTGTATGGAGCCTCAGACGTATCAAACCTGAGGTGTATGGAGCCTCAGACGAATCAAACCTGAGGTGTATGGAGCCTCAGACGTATCAAACCTGAGGTGTATGGAGCCTCAGACGTATCAAACCTGAGGTGTATGGAGCCTCAGACGTATCAAACTTGAGGTGTATGGAGCCTCAAACCTGAGGTGTATGGAGCCTAGGACGTATCAAACCTGAGGTGTATGGAGCCTCAGACGTATCAAACCTGAGGTGTATGGAGCCTAGGGCGTATCAAACCTGAGGTGTATGGAGCCTCAGACGTATCAAACCTGAGGTGTATGGAGCCTAGGGCGTATCAAACCTGAGGTGTATGGAGCCTCAGACGAATCAAACCTGAGGTGTATGGAGCCTCAGACGTATCAAACCTGAGGTGTATGGAGCCTCAGACGAATCAAACCTGAGGTGTATGGAGCCTCAGACGTATCAAACCTGAGGTGTATGGAGCCTAGGCGTATCAAACCTGAGGTGTATGGAGCCTCAGACGTATCAAACCTGAAGTGCATCGAGCCTAGTGCTTATCGATTCTGGGACGTTTCGAATCTAGGATGTTTTTAACCTTGGACGTATTGATATCTCTCTCTCTCTCTCTCTCTCTCTCTCTCTCTCTCTCTCTCTCTCTCTCTCTCTCTCTCTCCTCTCTCTCTCTTGATTGTCTCTTCTCTCCCCGCCCCTACCCCATTCCCCTTTCCCCCTTCTCTGTCCTATTCCACTTCCCCTCTGTTTCATTACACTTATCCCTCTACCCCCTTACCCCTTTCTTTCCCTCCTGTCTCTCTGTATCTCTTGGTCTTGTTCTTTCTCCTTTTCTCCCTTACCCCTTTCCTTTTCTCTTTGCCTCCCCCGTGTCCCTTCGTCCTTAACTTTGGACTCCTTTGTCCATGGTGTCGTTCTGACTCTCTCATACATGTACTGGTGCTGCCGTGTCGTTCTGACTCTCTCATACATGTACTGGTGCTGCCGTGTCGTTCTGACTCTCTCATACATGTACTGGTGCTGCCGTGTCGTTCTGACTCTCTCATACATGTACTGGTGCTGCCGTGTCGTTCTGACTCTCTCATACATGTACTGGTGCTGCCGTGTCGTTCTGACTCTCTCATACATGTACTGGTGCTGCCGTGTCGTTCTGACTCTCTCATACATGTACTGGGGCTGCCGGTGTCTGCCTCTCTCGTACATGTATACTTACTTTTCCTTGCGCTCCAGAAGACAAAGGATCGGCAATTTCGCATTACCCCGAAGTCTTGCCATTAATACTTATGTGCTCACATTAGCCCAAAGTCTTGCCATTAATACTTACCTACTCATTTGTTGTGCTCTCGAAGATCCGAACTACTCACTCCGTCTCGAAAACATTACCCAAGAGGCCCTGGTGGCGGAAGTGGGGAATATGGTACGACATGGCGGCCACTTCCTGCCCGACGACTGCCTGTCACGTGAGAACCTGGCCGTCATCATCCCGTACCGGGACAGGGAGCGCAACCTGCACATTCTGCTGCGTAACCTCTTGCCGTTCCTTGAGCGTCAGAGGATTGAGTTCACCGTCTTTCTGGTGGAACAGGTCTGTGTACTGTTAGGGAGTCTTTGCTCGCTTGTGTGTGTGTGTGTGTGTGTGTGTGTGTGTGTGTGGTGTGTGTGTGTGTTTGTGTGTGTGTGTGTGTGTGTGTGTGTGTGTGTTGTGTGTGCGTGCGTGCGTGCGTGCATACTGTTAGCAGGTGGCGGGTGGGGGAAAGGTATGTGAGTGGTGTGGGGGGGGGGGAGGGGGTGTGGGGTGGGGGGGGGGGGGGGGGGGCAGGGAGATGACGTACATGTGTGGAAGGAGGGAACAGCAGACCGGCAAAAGATGCGTACAGGCGGGCATGTGTGTGTGTGTGTGTGTGTGTGTGTGTGTGTGTGTGTGTGTGTGTGAGACATATTAAGTGGGCGTGTGTGAGTCACGTGTGTGGTATGTGTGTGCGTGCGTGTGTGTGTGTGTGTGTGTGTGAAATCAATGAAATTGTCATTGTCACTTGAAAATTGATACCGTTGCTTCATAGTTGGCAATCCCTTGCTTTTCTGCTGATATCCCTGTACATTATGATCATCAAATAAGTTATTTTAAGTCATGAATGCAGATCATTTTGACACTATCAACTATTAACATGGAAACAGGTAACATTATTACACATGAAGACATAGCATTGTGACAATACAAACTAACTTTTAGGGTGCTCAGAAGATTTTAAAATGGAATAAGAAAAAAAAACAGAACAAAAATCTTCAACGTCGTTTCTAGTAGCATTACGACTCATGAGCGCAGGCCACTATGAGTCATGAAAGACGTAATCATGATTCACAAAAGCAGGCGGTTATGACTCAAGAAAGCAGGTTATTACGACTCATGAAAATAAATCATGATTACGAAAACAGGTAATTATGACTCATAAAGCAGGCGGTAATAAGTCAGCAAAACTGTCAGCGATCACGGGCGAAAACACGATCGTGGCTCCGTCGGAGTTGATTGCAATTTTATACAGACTCAAGTGAGACAACTGGAACCATGTTAAGAGTATCATTCCATTGATCGGATGCGTCTCCGAGAGTGTTCCTCAGACTTCCTGACCGACACTGCAAGTGTCCGAATCTCTCAGGCCTGGGTGACGGCCGAGAGATGTCGTAAAAGGAAGTGTGGAGGACAGCCTTGTCGTTGAGCCTCAGACCCAGAACGGAACTCTACTGCACCATCCCCATCTTTACTGGGTCCTAAAAGAAGCATCAGATTCTGTGTCCCCCCCCCCCCCCCCCCCCCCCCCCCCCCCCCCCCCCCCCCCACCATCCTCCTCTCACAGGAGATCCTTCTCAGATTCCGATTTCGTGTCTATTTTCTATAGCTGCTGTGAGTTGATGTCAAAGTAGACAGTATCGGTGAGTTCATGGGGCTGTCATTGGACGGAAATGGTGCACCATTGGATTTGGACGATATGGAGCTTCTTCCCCCGATGCTGCCTTCGCCTCTAAATATTTATTGTCATGATCTAACCAGTTTTCCAGTGAGCACCATGACAGCGTGCAGTGTCCGCTGTGGTGGGTTGTCCTCGTAGCTACTCGGTATCATTGTTCTGTATGAAGTGTTGGTGCTCGAGCATTGTGGTAGTCCATGGTTAGAAAAATTTGATGTGAATGCGACTTCCTGGAGGCGTAATCATAGAGAATCTGACGAATGGAAACAATGCGAAGGGAGCCAAGGAAACGAATACAAGAAACATCAGTAGCGTGCTGTTGCAAAAGAAGAGTGTGATGGAGTGTCACACTAATGTAGTGAACAAAAGAAGACAGAGTGATTAATGAGTACATGAGCGATCGATCAGATGCATAACGGAACAGATCAGCTTGTCAGTTTTGTCTTCATTCGTTGCGAGTTTGTTGTCCATCATCCAGTTTTAGAGGTGGAATGCACAAGACTGAGCGCTTTCAATCGTTGTCGGAAAATAAGAGACGGGTCCAGAACTGAACATTAAAATTGATTTCTCATCAGAGAAGCAGAAATGGAGGAGAGAATTTTGATTTGCAGGGATAAAGGCAAAAAAGTGTACACAGTGTAAAGAGTGTGCGTGCGTGCATGTGTGTGTATGTGAGGGAGAGAGAAGCGTGTGTTGTGCGTGCGCGCGCGCATGCGTGTGTGTTTATGTGTGTGAGTGTGTGTGTGAGAGAGATACGGACAGACAGAGACAGAGAGAGAAGACAGAGAGAGAAATGTCAAAGTTCAGTAGATATGGCACAATATTTTTGTAAGGCATAAGTCAGTATGTGTGGGAACGTGTCTCTGTACGTAGTTATTTGTTTGTATGTGTGTGCTGTGCGCACACGCACGCACACACACACACACACACACACACACACACACACACACACACACACACACACACACATACACACACACACACACACACACACACACACCACACACACACACACACACACACAAACATCTTTATCTATCTATATGCACGCATACATGCATATACATATGCGTACAGAAAATTCATAAGTACTTGCTGTCATCAAAACAATTCTTTCCTAGCTTTCGCTGAATGACTTGATCATGGAGATGTGGTAATTCCGGATTCGAATCCTGCTCGCACCCACCACAAACATAGCCGTCTTCCCGCTCCCATCTTCACTTGATGTTTTTCTGGAGATTAAGCTGGATTAGGCAGGCCCTCAGGATGGTTATCCCTATATTTAAAAAAAACACGCCATAGATGGGGTGTGTATGGCCGGGACGTTAACACTATCGTGACTGCTCTTTCCACTTCTGTGTTGTACCGGAAGCCGGAGTCCTCCACAATGAAACCAGCCGAAACTATGTGCCGATAAACACCACCATTCCATTTCTGGCTTAAGCGATGGCTAAAGGGGTTCCAATTTGAAAGAAAAGAATAAGTGGAAACTGAACGTTGGTTTGAAAAATAAGACTTAAGAGCATTTGTCAACAAAGGGGGTGCCACTCTGTTTGAACTGGTCAAATGAAGACCCACAGTCCTGAAAGTGTTTTAAACCGGAATGAGCCCTAACCGCATTGACGATGGGTATTTTCTTTTTCCTTTTTTCATTATTTTTTCTTCTTTTTTTTCTTTTTCAGACTGCGGACCATCCTTTCAACAAAGGGTTGCTGTTCAACGCCGCCTACAGGGAGAGTCAGAAGGTGGGCAACTTCACCTGCTTCGTCATGCAGGACGTGGATCTCATCCCTATGGACAACCGGAACCTGTACCGCTGTGCTAACAACCCTCGACACCTGTGTCTGAGCACCGGGCAGACCGAGTGGATGAAAAAGTTGGTGAAGTCGCTTGCCAGGGTAGAGATTTGTTTAGATCAGACCGTGGTCTTTCCACACTTTTGTTCCTTTATTTTCTGCTCTTTTTTTGTAATCATTCCTGTTGTCTCCCATTCTTTGTCAGGTAAAACGCGAGAGAAACTCAGGGCAAGAGAGACAGGAACCAAAGAAATAAATTAAAGGAATCAAGAAAAAAAAAAACAGCCACCGTGGCGAAGTGGTCAACGTCGCGTATTCCCGGCTGGGAGGTCGTGGGTTCGATTTCCATAAAGCCATTTATTTGTTGCATTTTGCTGCCCCGACCGGCTCCTGCCCAGAGTTGAGTTTGCTGCGGGCTCGTTTGGGAAGAGTAGGACCGCACAGTTGAGTTTCATCCTAATGAATGCGTCTCTGAGAGTGTTGCTCACATTTCCTAACCGACATTGCAGGCGTCTGTAGCTCTCGGGCCTGGTTGATGCCGGGAAGTTTTATGAGAATAAGCTTGGAATACAGCCCTGTCATACTGTTAGAATACAGCCCTGTCATACTGTTAGAATACAGCCCTGTCATACTGTTAGAATACAGCCCTGTCATACTGTTAGAATACAGCCCTGTCATACTGTTAGAATACAGCCCTGTCATACTGTTAGAATACAGCCCTGTCATACTGTTAGAATACAGCCCTGTCATACTGTTAGAATACAGCCCTGTCATACTGTTAGAATACAGCCCTGTCATACTGTTAGAAT
Source organism: Conus ventricosus (assembly GCA_018398815.1). Lineage (NCBI taxonomy): Eukaryota > Metazoa > Mollusca > Gastropoda > Neogastropoda > Conidae > Conus > Conus ventricosus. The sequence continues at coordinate 35,457,374 of CM031599.1, read as the reverse complement.
ACAGCCCTGTCATACTGTTAGAATACAGCCCTGTCATACTGTTAGAATACAGCCCTGTCATACTGATAGAATACAGCCCTGTCATACTGTTAGAATACAGCCCTGTCATACTGTTAGAATACAGCCCTGTCATACTGTTAGAATACAGCCCTGTCAAACTGTTAGAATACAGCCCTGTCATACTGTTAGAATACAGCCCTGTCAAACTGTTAGAATACAGCCCTGTCATACTGTTAGAATACAGCCCTGTCATACTGTTAGAATACAGCCCTGTCATACTGTTAGAATACAGCCCTGTCATACTGTTAGAATACAGCCCTGTCATACTGTTAGAATACAGCCCTGTCAAACTGTTAGAATACAGCCCTGTCAAACTGTCTCAGACCTGAATGGAAACCCATTGCATCATCTTCATTATCCTCATTCTCATCGATCAGCGCAAAAAAAAAAGCCTCCTATTCTGTGGCCCGTCACGCTCTGCTATCATGGTAACATCAGTTTCGAATATCTCTCCACGTCCACGTCTATGGCCTTGATTTGATTCTGTCGGGTCACTCATGTCGGAAAATCATAGGGGCTGTCATTGGACGGACGAGGCGGCGCCCATTGGAGAGAGAGAGCTCACTCACGCCGGCTCCGCGACTAAGTATTCATTGTTGTCAGTTGGCGGCTTAGTAAGTGGTGTCTTGCATATGTTGGATCAGAACAGGCGCCACTGAACACCACCGAAGTGGCTCCGCATCGGTGCAGTGTCTCCTCCGGTGGGTTGCCTCATGACGACTTGACATTGACTGCTCCCTGTGGATTACCGGTACCGGGACTGCTGCGGGACGGGCCGGGCAGCGGCTGTGGAGGGAAAGTCGGAATGAGCGGCATGAGTGCACTGCCACTGAGGTAGCACAGAAGACGGGAGAGAGAAAAAATGAAAAAGATAATGATGAGAGGGAAAGAAAGGAGAGACGAAGGTGGACACAGAAAAGAAGGAAGAAAATGACATTAAGAGAGAAAGAGAGGTTTAGAGGTTTTAGTATTCTCTCTTGGGTCGTGACTATTCATTTTCGTTTCAGATTGATTGAGACGCTGAAGTTTTAACCTCAGCGGTTCTCCCCCAGACTGATGTACTTCCTGAAGTTCTGACTGCAGAGTTCTGTTTCAGACTGACGTTCTTACAGACGTTATGACTGCAAAGTTCTGTTTCAAAGTGATTTTTCTCCTGACGTTATGACCACAAAGTTCTGTTTCAGACTGACGTTATGACTGCAAAGTTCTGTTTCAAAGTGGTGTTCCGCCTGACGTTATGACCACAAAGTTCTGTTTCAGACTGACGTTATGACTGCAAAGTTCTGTTTCAAAGTGGTGTTCCGCCTGACGTTATGACCACAAAGTTCTGTTTCAGACTGACGTTATGACCACAAAGTTCTGTTTCAAACTAGTGTTCTTACTGGCGTTACGGCTGCAAAGTTCTGTTTCAAAGGGATGTTCCTCCTGACGTTATGACCACAAAGTTCTGTTTCAGACTGACGTTCTTGCTGACGTTGTGACTGCAGGGGTGTGTTTCAAAGGCATGTTCCTCCTGACTTAATGACTGCAAAGCTCCGTTTCAAATTGATGTTCTTATTGACGTTATGACTGCAAAGTTCTGTTTCCGACTGATCCTCTTACTGACGTTATGGCCGTAAGGTTCTGTTTCAAACTTATCTTCTTACGGACTTTTGAACTTGCTGGTTCTAGTTTTGACTGATGCACTTTCAGACGTTAAGACTGCAGCATTCTGTTCCAGACCACTAAGCTCACTGACCATGTAAATGACAGGCTGTGTTTCATTCCGATGGTCTCAACGAATTACAGCTGCAAAGCTCGTTTTTCAGACTCATCAATGTTGGCATATTCGTGAAGATCACAGTCCCTAAAAGATAAGCCCGAACGCAGTGCCCTGTGGTACGCCACGCGCAAGAGGGCACGGAGTAGATTTTGTATGACCGACAACATCGGACTGGAACAAATCGTTAGAAGAGTACTGTTTGAAGTTCAGTCTGGAATAGGAATCTTCATTCATAAAGTCAGTCTGAGACAGGACGTTACACACATGACGTCATTAATCTGAGACAGGACTTTACGCACATAACGTCATCAGTCGGTGTGAGACAGAGCTTTATACACCTAACGTCATGACTCAGTCTGGGACAGGATTTGACAAGCTCTACGTCATGATTCAGTCTCAGACTCGACTTTACACACTCTAAATTCTTCATGAAAATAGTCCAAAATAACGTAAACCTACATAATGATTTGAGTGCTTTTCTGTCACAATTATGATCATCAAGCCTGCCTGAATTATCTCACGGGTTTACAGCGACGTCATGTACGTCATTGGCCTGTTTCAATCTGGCATCATGAGTACCTCGTTTCAGATTGACGTCACGGATGTCGTGGCCAATTTCAGTCTGACGTCATGGCCTTTTTTAGCCTGACGGCACGGATATCGCGATCGGCTTAAGTCTAGCGTCATGAGTCTTCGCTTGTCTCAACCCAACATCACAAAGTGTCATGGCCCGTTTCATTTGTTCATTTCGTCCTGACGTCATGGCCCCTGTTAGCTTGACGTCACGAGCGTCCTGTTTCGGCATGACGTCATAGGCATGCATCATGACTGTTGCAGACTGCCATACCCTTTGTCGTTCGGTGGAGCTATCGCTCTGCGAAAGGCTCACATGGAACGGGTCAACGGCTTTTCCGTCTCCTACTACGGCTGGGGTCTGGAGGATGATGATCTGGCTTTACGGTTAGTATTGGAGAGAGTGAAGGGGGTGGGTGGGGGGGGGGGAGATACTAGAGAGAGAGAATGAGGGGGTTGGTGCGTGTGGATGAGTTGTGTGCTTGTGGGTGGGGGAAGGGGGGGGGGGGGAGGGAGAGTCATGCAGGAAGAGGCAGGGTGGTAACATGCGCGATGCCAACCAAAACATAAAATTTCATCCCCAGCCCTTCATTCCTAGATATACGCGCGCGCACACACACACACACACACACACACACACACACACACACACACACACACACACACGCACACACACACACACACACACGCACGCACAACAAAACATGGCAGAATCAGCAACAACCTGTTCCTAAAAGCACGCACTCTGTGCTAGCGCGCACACGAACGCGCACGCACACACACACACACACACACACACACACACACACACACACACACACACACACACACACAAAAGCAGGCACATACGCACGCACAAACACGCGCACACACACAGAATCACAGATAAACACACACTCACACGTGTGCACGCATGCACGCACACACACACGCACGCACGCACGCACACAAACACACTCTTCATTACAATGACAGAGATAACGAATAAAATAAGATTTAACCCCCCCAAATGTTATGACTTTTATGGAAGGGGTTGGGGCAGGGGGAAGCAGAACACGTCCTTACCAAAAAAAGAATGATTTTTAGGTTTTAAAGCTTGTGCTGGAGTTTGTGTGACGAATAGAAATAAAGAAGCTGGTTGGAGATTGAGGGAACCTGACAAAGAGAAAGAACATTTATCATGCCATTTTGTCCTTGAAAAAGGAGGGGGAAGGTGTGTGTGTGTGTTGGGGATAGGGGAGGGGGGCGGATCCTGTAGACGCAGGTAAAGGCAGAAGAACGGAGATGATGAAGAGGTGTGGGGGGGGGGGGGGGGCGGAGGGGGGATGGGAAGGATCCTGTTGACACAGGTACAGGCAGAAGAACGGAGATGATGAAGAGGTGTGTGTGTGGGGGGGGCGGGGGTGGGGGGGATGGGAAGGATCCTGTAGACGCAGGTACAGGCAAAAGAACGGAGATGATGAAGAGATGTGTGTGTGTGGGGGGGGGGGGGGGGGGGGGGATGGGAAGGATCCTGTTGACGCAAGTACGGGCAAAAGAACGGAGATGATGAAGAGATGTGTGTGTGTCGGAAGGGGGGGGGGGGGGGGGGGGAGCGGAGGGGGGGATGGGAAGGATCCTGTTGACACAGGCACAGGCAGAAGAACGGAGATGAGAATGAAGGGTGGGGGGGGGGGGGGGGGGGGGGGGGGGGGATGGGAAGGATCCTGTAGACGCAGGTACAGGCAAAAGAACGGAGATGATGAAGAGATGTGTGTGTGTGGCGGAGGGGGGGGGGGGGGGGGGGGATGGGAAGGATCCTGTTGACGCAAGTACGGGCAAAAGAACGGAGATGATGAAGAGATGTGTGTGTGTCGGGGGGGGGGGGGGGGGGGGAGCGGAGGGGGGGGGGGGGGATGGGAAGGATTCTGTTGACGCAAGTACGGGCAAAAGAACGGAGATGGTGAAGAGGCGTGTTCGTGCACTAACTGTGAAGTTTAGAGGAGAGATGATGAAACTAGGTCAGTAAGGAAACCGAATGGGATGAGCGAAGAGACTACTTGCAGTGATTTATTTCAGGAGAGAGCCAGAACGAAGGAGAAGGAGAAGAGTAAAATGAGCACGAACTGAATATCTGAAAATGATTTGCGCAGCATGGTTCTAGAAGTTCTGGCATCAAGGCTGACGATGCTTCGGACAGAGCTGTGTTAACAGGATAACTCCAAGTACATTCTTCTACAGGCTTACAAGGTGTATCTACTTTGCTAATTTCCTTCTTTTCTTTTTTTTCCTCAGCGATTCAGTATGATATTGTTCTATTCTTTCCTCACTTTATCGTAGGATTTTATTTTTCATTTCCTTGCGTGGGTTATAGGTTTATTATTTTTGCTTGGTTTTCCCTGATTTATGTCCATTCCTTTTGTTGCATGTTCCAGAGTCATTGGCCGGAGGCTGGGCCTTACTCGTTACTCGATGCCCATCGGTCGATACTACAGACTGGATCATAAGAAAGAGAAGCCCAACACACGGTGGTACGTACGGATCTCTTGTCTCCAGTCACCGTCAGTTGTCTTGGTGTGGTTCTGACGGAGTTATGCTGCGTTTCTAATCATTACCACCTCACGGTGCCTTTTGATTTTGAAAATGAGCCATTGATTTTTCTGAAGTTCCTTGATAATTATTTTGAAAATGACCCGTTGTGAGCTTCCGCTGTCCCTCAATTTTTGAAAACGATCCATCGGTGTTCTGCTATCCCTTAGATTTTGAAAATGACCCTTTGGTTTTCGTCCTGCTCTTGATCTTGAAAACGACCGATTGATTTTCCATCGTGGCATAATTTCGAAAATATTCCGTTTGTTTTTTGTTTGTTTTGTTTTGTTTTGTTCGTTTGTTTTTGTAACCCGTTAATTTTGAAAAGCACACGCTGATTTTCGGCTAACCTTTTATCTTTAAAATGGTCCATCTGCTAACGCTTTCCTAGTTAATCTGATGTTCTTTGCTGACCTTGATTTTGAGAATGGCTTGTATTTTAACGTTTTTATTTTGAATTACCTTCCTGCATATCCTTACGGGTGGAAACGAGTTATTGAGTTTCTGCTAACGTTGTGGTTTGAAATGACTCGCTACCGAAATCCTTATTTTGAAACCGACCTACTGGTTTTCTGCTCACCCGTCATCTTCAAAATGCCCACTGCTTTCTGTTTTGAGGGTGGGGTGTGGGTATTACCTATCACAAACCCACTCTGTCTTCCTCTGTTAACACACAGAGAGAGAAGAGAAGAGAACATTCTTTATTTACGAGGATAATAGATAAGCACAGACGCGCTTTTTTACATCCAGTTCTTGCCCTGAGTAAGAACTACAACATGCAGTGAAATTAGAAAATGAATTAAAACAAACAAAAACACAAAGGAAAGGAGAGAAGAGAAAAAGAAAACGGCCATGCAGTCATCATGGAGCATCAAATGAAAAGAAAAGACAAATGAAAGAAAAAAAACAATGAAGGGGGGAGAAACGGGTGGGGTGGGATGGAGTAGGATGGGGGCATATGAAAATGTACTATAATGGACAACAATTAGCAGGTATAAAAACAGACTATGAAATGAATATGAGAAGTACGTACAGAATTTGGAACACAGAGAGAGAGAGAGAGAGAGAGAGAGTGCCTGTACACTGCAAGTTGTAGCAGCGTCCCCACGCATGGTTCTTATCGTGTTTTACGCGGTCTCACCAGGAACACTCTGAGGAAATCCATACGCCTACGTCAGAAAACCGATGGCTTGAGCACGTTGAACTACACCTTAGTGCGGCACGAGAAGCGACCCCTCTACACCTGGCTGCTCATCCAGGTGCCACCACCGCCGCACTCCATATATGGTGTTAAAGAGACTTGACGTCCTTGACCTGTAGACCCTCCACTTCCCATTTCCGGCTTCTGTCCTCCGTTTGGTTATGGGATTGAATTGTGAGGTCATGAAGAGTTGTTTTCGGTGGTTTATGATGAAAAACGGATTTGGAAAAAAAAGAGAGAGAGAGGAGAGAGAGAGAGAGAGAGAGAAGAAAAAGCGAGGAGATGGAAAAGAGAATAACAGATGGAAAGAAAGAATAAGAGAGAGAGAGAGAGAGAGTGAGAGAGAGAGAGGAGAGAGAGAGAGAGAGAGAGAGAGAGAGAGAAATTAAAGAACGAGGAGATGGAAAAGAGAATAACAGTTGGAAAGAAAGAATGAGAGAGAGAGAGTAAAAGAAACGAAGAGATGGAAAAGAGATAACAGTTGGAAAGAAAGAATGAGAGAGAGATATACAGCGATTGGTTTGCAAGCCCTGGACTGTTGTGGGTGGTTCTTGTAATGTAAGTAAAATGCAGAATGTTTGCCCCCACCCCCCACCCCCACCCCCACTATGACCTAGACCTTCAGCAAAAGGTCACCAGGAGAGGTGCTACCCCTGTCAGTTTCCCGCCCTGCTGTGGACTCTGTGGTCGGCTCACAGTTAAAACCATGCATTGACTTGATGTCTCGTACAAAACTTAAAGTCGTGTCAGAATGGACCCATTTGTTTCAGACAAAATGCAGCTGAAGGGTTAGAGAGGAAGAAGATATGAATGATCCAGACACTAAATTTCACATCTTAATCGCACTCTTCATAGCTTTTTCTTCATGCATGCTTGAGAAAACGAAAGAAAGCAAACAAACACACGCACACACACAACACACACACCACACACACACACACACACACACACACACACACGGAATATGTAAAACGTTTCGTTCCAACCCATTCATGTGTTGGCAATACTGCCGTCATGTGTTATTTACGTCTTCGTAACTTTTCGTCTCCAAAACCCATTCATGTGTTGGCAATACTGCCGTCATGTGTATTTTACGTCTTCGTAACTTTTCGTCTCCAAACCCATTCATGTGTTGGCAATACTGCCGTCATGTGTATTTTACGTCTTCGTAACTTTTCGTCTCCAAACCCATTCATGTGTTGGCAATACTGCCGTCATGTGTATTTTACGTCTTCGTAACTTTTCGTCTCCAAACCCATTCATGTGTTGGCAATACTGCCGTCATGTGTATTTTATGTCTTCGTAACTTTTCGTCTCCAAAGCCATTTCATGTGTCGGCAGGTACTGCCGTCATACATTATTTTACAAACATAACTTTTCGTCTTCAAACCCATTTATGTGTTGGTAGGTACTGTCGTCATATATATTTTACGTCTTTATAACTTTTCGTCTTCAAACCGATTCATGTGTTGGCAGGTACTGCCGTCATATATATTTTACGCGTTTATATTTTTTTGTCTTCAAACCCATTTATGTGTTGGCAGATACTGCCGTCATATATATTTTACGTGTTTATAATTTTTTGTCTTCAAACCCATTCATGTGTTGGCAGATACTTCCGTCGTATATATTTTACGTCTTGATAACTTTTCATCTCCAAACCCGTCATATATTTTTACAAACTTATAACTTTTCATCTTCAAACCCATGCATGTGTTCGCAGGTACTGCTGTCATATATATTTTACGTCTTCACAACTTTTCGTCTCCAAACCCATTCATGTGTTGGCGGGTATACTGTTGTCATATATATTTCATGTCTTCTCAACTTTTTGTCTCCAAACCCATTCATGTGTTTGTGGGTACTGTCGTCATATATATTTTACGTGTTCATAATTTTTTCGTCTTCAAACCCATTCACGAGTTGGTAAGTACTGCTGTCGTATACATTTTACTCATTTTTAACTTTTCGTCTTCAAACCCATTCATCTGTTAACTAGTACTGCCCTTCCCTACAAAAAAAACTGAACAATAGCTATCAATTAGCTGAGAATAAAGACGTTCATAGCATCAAAAATAAACATCAGAACACTGGGCCGCCAGCTGAACGAAACGGAACACTGAAATATTGAGCCTCTTTTTTTTTCCCTGCATTATTTACTTCTTTTCATTAGTTTTTTTCTCTCTCGGTAGGGAGGGAGTCACTGGATTTTGTTTTTGTTTTTAGCGGGTTTTTTTGTTTGTTTGTTTGTTTTTGTTGTTTTTTTTCCCTGCCTGTAGAAGACCAGTAGGTCAAGGCTCGGACTTTGTCCAGGTTTGGCAGTCTCCATCTTATTTTGGCCCTAATCACGTTTATTTGGTGGCCCATTATTTCAAGAAAATGTTCCCCTCTCTCTCTCTCTCTCTCTCTCCTTTAAGCAAGTTCCACCTGCAGTCATGAAAATCATACTGTGAACTTTACATCATTCAGTGGGCCGGTTCCCGTCACGGAATATTCGCTGTCGTCGCAGCTCAGCTGAAATCTGCGAACGATTCTTCCCAAAGGAGCCGCCTTATTATGTATGGTTTGATTTTCAGTCTCGTTATGCAGAGAAATAACATTACGACGTGTGGAAAGCGCGGGTAAAATCCACCCCGAAGGAGTCGTAAAGTTGACGCAGCGCCGTGAAGTCCGCGAAGAGAGCCGAGTTGAAAGGATTCGTCATAGACCGCTGTATTGTTCCGCTGTGGAAGACTCCACGTGGTGCCGTGCTTCAGGGCGCTAAGTGCCGCCTGTGCACCCTCGATAAAACCGGGCCGGCTCGACATCAAACGGGAACACTGTGCAAACACCAAAACACCACACTGACTAGATGTCATCAAGAACCTCGTCCACCCACTTCGCCCCCTCCCCAGCCTTCCATTCCATCCCCACCATCCATCTTCTACTCAGTCACAACCTGAGACACACGGACCATTCCAATGATATGACACGCACATGCACCACACGCTATACCTCACGTATGCACACACCACACAACACACACACACACCACACACACACGTGTGATTACACTGAAAGCTTCGGTCTTGCACACACACACACGCACGCGCACACACACACACACACCACACACACACACACACACAAACACACCACACACACACACACGCACGCGTGCGCGCGCGCGCGCACACACACATATGATGCACTGAAAGCTCTGTGTTAATTACGTCCCCTATTGATACTAGTTGATACATGTGTCCAGTTATCTACTTTTGCCACATTTTTTCTGCTGCCTACGCAATGTAGATGTCGGAATAATGGCCAGGTATGTTGGACTGGTGACTGCTCTTTCCTGTCACTTCAGGTCCAGGAATGTTGGACTGGTGACTGCTCTTCCTGTCACCTTCAGGTCCAGGTATGTTGGACTGGTGACTGCTCTTCCTGTCACCTTCAGGTCCAGGTATGTTGGACTGGTGACTGCTCTTCCTGTCACCTTCAGGTCCAGGTATGTTGGACTGGTGACTGCTCTTCCTGTCACCTTTAGGTCCAGGTATGTTGGACTGGTGACTGCTCTTCCTGTCACCTTCAGGCCAGGTATTCTCGACTGGTGACTGCTCTTCCTGTCACCTTCAGGTCCAGGTATCTTGGACTGGTGACTGCTCTTTCTGTCAACTTCAGATCCAGGTATGTTGGACTGGTGACTGCTCTTCCTGTCACCTTCAGGTCCAGGTATGTTGGACTGGTGACTGCTCTTCCTGTCACCTTCAGGTCCAGGTATGTTGGACTGTTGACTGCTCTTCCTGTCACCTTCAGGTCCAGGTATGTTGGACTGGTGACTGCTCTTCCTATCATCTTCAGGTCCAGGTATGTTGGACTGGTGACTGCTCTTCCTGTCACCTTCAGGTCCAGGTATGTTGGACTGGTGACTGCTCTTCCTGTCACCTTCAGGTCCAGGTATGTTGGACTGGTTACTGCTCTTCTGTCACCTTCAGGTCTAGGTATGTTGGACTGGGGGACTGCTCTTCCTGTCACCTTCAGGTCCAGGTATGTTGGACTAGTGACTGCTCTTCCTGTCACCTTCAGGTCCAGGTATGTTGGACTGGTGACTGCTCTTCCTGTCACCTTCAGGTCCATGGTATGTTGGACTGGTGACTGCTCTTCCTGTCACCTTCAGGTCCAGGTATGTTGGACTGGTGACTGCTCTTCCTGTCACCTTCAGGTCCAGGTATGTTGGACTGGTGACTGCTCTTCCTGTCACCTTCAGGTCCAGGTATGCTGGACTGGTGACTGCTCTTCCTGTCACCTTCAGGCCCAGGTATTCTCGACTGGTGACTGCTCTTCCTGTCACCTTCAGGTCCAGGTATCTTGGACTGGTGACTGCTCTTCTGTCAACTTCAGATCCAGGTATGTTGGACTGGTGACTGCTCTTCCTGTCACCTTCAGGTCCAGGTATGTTGGACTGGTGACTGCTCTTCCTGTCACCTTCAAGTCCAGGCATGTTGGACTGGTAACTGCTCTTCCTGTCACCTTCAGGTCTAGGTATGTTGGACTGGTGACTGCTCTTCCTGTCACCTTCAGGTCCAGGTATGTTGGACTGGTGACTGCTCTTCTGTCAACTTCAGATCCAGGTATGTTGGATGGTGACTGCTCTTCCTGTCACCTTCAAGTCCAGGTATGTTGGACTGGTGATGCTCTTCCTGTCACCTTCAGGTCCAGGTATGTTGGACTGGTGACTGCTCTTCCTGTCACCTTCAAGTCCAGGTATGTTGGACTGGTGATGCTCTTCCTGTCATCTTCAGGTCCAGGTATGTTGGACTGGTGACTGCTCTTCCTGTCACCTTCAGGTCCAGGTATGTTGGACTGGTGACTGCTCTTCCTGTCACCTTCAGGTCCAGGTATGTTGGACTGGTGACTGCTCTTAATGTCACCTTCAGGTCCAGGTATGCTGGACTGGTGACTGCTCTTCCTGTCACCTTCAAGATCAGGTATGTTGGACTGGTGATGCTCTTCCTGTCACCTTCAGGTCCAGATATGTTGGACTGGTGACTGCTCTTCCTGTCAACTTCAGATCCAGGTATGTTGGACTGGTGACTGCTCTTCCTGTCACCTTCAGGTCCAGGTTGTTGGACTGGTGACTGCTCTTCCTGTCACCTTCAGATCCAGGTATGCTGGACTGGTGACTACTCTTCCTGTCACCTTCAAGTCCAGGTATGTTGGACTGGTGACTGCTCTTCCTGTCACCTTCAGGTCCAGGTATGTTGGACTGGTGACTGCTCTTCCTGTCAACTTCAGGTCCAAGTATGTTGGACTGGCGACTGTTCTTCCTGTCACCTTCAGGTCCAGGTATGTTGGACTTGCGACTGCTCTTCCTGTCACCTTCAGGTCAGGTCCAGGTATGTTGGACTGGTGACTGCTCTTCCTGTCACCTTCAGGTCCAGGTATGTTGGACTGGTGACTGCTCTTCCTGTCACCTTCAGGTCCAGGTATGTTGGACTGGTGACTGCTCTTCCTGTCACCTTCAGGTCCAGGTATGTTGGACTGGTGACTGCTCTTCCTGTCACCTTTAGGTCCAGGTATGTTGGACTGGTGACTGCTCTTCTGTCACCTTCAGGCCCAGGTATTCTCGACTGGTGACTGCTCTTCCTGTCACCTTCAGGTCCAGGTATCTTGGGACTGGTGACTGCTCTTTCTGTCAACTTCAGATCCAGGTATGTTGGATGGTGACTGCTCTTCCTGTCACCTTCAGGTCCAGGTATGTTGGATGGTGACTGCTCTTCCTGTCACCTTCAGGTCCAGGTATGTTGGACTGTTGACTGCTCTTCCTGTCACCTTCAGGTCCAGGTATGTTGGACTGGTGACTGCTCTTCCTATCATCTTCAGGTCCAGGTATGTTGGACTGGTGACTGCTCTTCCTGTCACCTTCAGGTCCAGGTATGTTGGACTGGTGACTGCTCTTCCTGTCACCTTCAGGTCTAGGTATGTTGGACTGGTGACTGCTCTTCCTGTCACCTTCAGGTCAGGTATGTTGGACTAGTGACTGCTCTTCCTGTCACCTTCAGGTCCAGGTATGTTGGACTGGTGACTGCTCTTCCTGTCACCTTCAGGTCCATGGTATGTTGGACTGGTGACTGCTCTTCCTGTCACCTTCAGGTCCAGGTATGTTGGACTGGTGACTGCTCTTCCTGTCACCTTCAGGTCCAGGTATGTTGGACTGGTGACTGCTCTTCCTGTCACCTTCAGGTCCAGGTATGCTGGACTGGTGACTGCTCTTCCTGTCACCTTCAGGCCAGGTATTCTCGACTGGTGACTGCTCTTCCTGTCAACTTCAGGTCCAGGTATCTTGGACTGGTGACTGCTCTTTCTGTCAACTTCAGATCCAGGTATGTTGGACTGGTGACTGCTCTTCCTGTCACCTTCAGGTCCAGGTATGTTGGACTGGTGACTGCTCTTCCTGTCACCTTCAAGTCCAGGTATGTTGGACTGGTAACTGCTCTTCCTGTCACCTTCAGGTTAGGTATGTTGGACTGGTGACTGCTCTTCCTGTCACCTTCAGGTCCAGGTATGTTGGACTGGTGACTGCTCTTCCTGTCACTTCAGATCCAGGTATGTTGGACTGGTGACTGCTCTTCCTGTCACCTTCAAGTCCAGGTATGTTGGACTGGTGACTGCTCTTCCTGTCACCTTCAGGTCAGGTATGTTGGACTGGTGACTGCTCTTCCTGTCACCTTCAAGTCCAGGTATGTTGGACTGGTGACTGCTCTTCCTGTCATCTTCAGGTCCAGGTATGTTGGACTGGTGACTGCTCTTCCTGTCACTTCAGGTCCAGGTATGTTGGACTGGTGACTGCTCTTCCTGTCACCTTCAGGTCCAGGTATGTTGGACTGGTGACTGCTCTTAATGTCACCTTCAGGTCCAGGTATGCTGGACTGGTGACTGCTCTTCCTGTCACCTTCAAGATCAGGTATGTTGGACTGGTGACTGCTCTTCCTGTCACCTTCAGGTCCAGGTATGTTGGACTGGTGACTGCTCTTCCTGTCAACTTCAGATCCAGGTATGTTGGACTGGTGACTGCTCTTCCTGTCACCTTCAGGTCCAGGTATGTTGGACTGGTGACTGCTCTTCCTGTCACCTTCAGATCCAGGTATTGCTGGACTGGTGACTACTCTTCCTGTCACCTTCAAGTCCAGGTATGTTGGACTGGTGACTGCTCTTCCTGTCACCTTCAGGTCCAGGTATGTTGGACTAGTGACTGCTCTTCCTGTCACCTTCAGGTCCAGGTATGTTGGACTGGTGACTGCTCTTCCTGTCACCTTCAGGTCCATGGTATGTTGGACTGGTGACTGCTCTTCCTGTCACCTTCAGGTCCGGGTTTATGTTGGACTGGTGACTGCTCTTCCTGTCACCTTCAGGTCCAGGTATGTTGGATGGTGACTGCTCTTCCTGTCACCTTCAGGTCCAGGTATGCTGGACTGGTGACTGCTCTTCCTGTCACCTTCAGGCCAGGTATTCTCGACTGGTGACTGCTCTTCCTGTCACCTTCAGGTCCAGGTATCTTGGACTGGTGACTGCTCTTTCTGTCAACTTCAGATCCAGGTATGTTGGACTGGTGACTGCTCTTCCTGTCACCTTCAGGTCCAGGTATGTTGGACTGGTGACTGCTCTTCCTGTCACCTTCAAGTCCAGGCATGTTGGACTGGTAACTGCTCTTCCTGTCACCTTCAGGTCTAGGTATGTTGGACTGGTGACTGCTCTTCCTGTCACCTTCAGGTCCAGGTATGTTGGACTGGTGACTGCTCTTCCTGTCAACTTCAGATCCAGGTATGTTGGACTGGTGACTGCTCTTCCTGTCACCTTCAAGTCCAGGTATGTTGGACTGGTGACTGCTCTTCCTGTCACCTTCAGGTCCAGGTATGTTGGACTGGTGACTGCTCTTCCTGTCACCTTCAAGTCCAGGTATGTTGGACTGGTGACTGCTCTTCCTGTCATCTTCAGGTCCAGGTATGTTGGACTGGTGACTGCTCTTCCTGTCACCTTCAGGTCCAGGTATGTTGGACTGGGTGACTGCTCTTCCTGTCACCTTCAGGTCAGGTATGTTGGACTGGTGACTGCTCTTAATGTCACTTCAGGTCCAGGTATGCTGGACTGGTGACTGCTCTTCCTGTCACCTTCAAGATCAGGTATGTTGGACTGGTGACTGGTCTTCCTGTCACCTTCAGGCCCAGATATGTTGGACTGGTGACTGCTCTTCCTGTCAACTTCAGATCCAGGTATGTTGGATGGTGACTGCTCTTCCTGTCACCTTCAGGTCCAGGTATGTTGGACTGGTGTGCTCTTCCTGTCACCTTCAGATCCAGGTATGCTGGACTGGTGACTACTCTTCCTGTCACCTTCAAGTCCAGGTATGTTGGACTGGTGACTGCTCTTCCCTGTCACCTTCAGGTCCAGGTATGTTGGACTGGTGACTGCTCTTCTGTCAACTTCAGGTCCAAGTATGTTGGACTGGCGACTGTTCTTCCTGTCACCTTCAGGTCCAGGTATGTTGGACTTGCGACTGCTCTTCCTGTCACCTTCAGGTCCAGGTCCAGGTATGTTGGACTGGTGACTGCTCTTCCTGTCACCTTCAGGTCCAGGTATGTTGGACTGGTGACTGCTCTTCCTGTCACCTTCAGGTCCAGGTATGTTGGACTGGTGACTGCTCTTCCTGTCACCTTCAGGTCCAGGTATGTTGGACTGGTGACTGCTCTTCCTGTCACCTTTAGGTCCAGGTATGTTGGACTGGCGACTGCTCTTCCTGTCACCTTCAGGCCCAGGTATTCTCGACTGGTGACTGCTCTTCCTGTCACCTTCAGGTCCAGGTATCTTGGACTGGTGACTGCTCTTTCTGTCAACTTCAGATCAGGTATGTTGGACTGGTGACTGCTCTTCTGTCACCTTCAGGTCCAGGTATGTTGGACTGGTGACTGCTCTTCCTGTCACCTTCAGGTCCAGGTATGTTGGACTGTTGACTGCTCTTCCTGTCCCCTTCAGGTCCAGGTATGTTGGACTGGTGACTGCTCTTCCTATCATCTTCAGGTCCAGGTATGTTGGACTGGTGACTGCTCTTCCTGTCACCTTCAGGTCCAGGTTGTTGGACTGGTGACTGCTCTTCTGTCACCTTCAGGTCCAGGTATGTTGGACTGGTGACTGCTCTTCCTGTCACCTTCAGGTCTAGGTATGTTGGACTGGTGACTGCTCTTCCTGTCACCTTCAGGTCCAGGTATGTTGGACTAGTGACTGCTCTTCCTGTCACCTTCAGGTCCAGGTATGTTGGACTGGTGACTGCTCTTCCTGTCACCTTCAGGTCCATGGTATGTTGGACTGGTGACTGCTCTTCCTGTCACCTTCAGGTCCAGGTATGTTGGACTGGTGACTGCTCTTCCTGTCACCTTCAGGTCCAGGTATGTTGGACTGGTGACTGCTCTTCCTGTCACCTTCAGGTCCAGGTATGCTGGACTGGTGACTGCTCTTCCTGTCACCTTCAGGCCCAGGTATTCTCGACTGGTGACTGCTCTTCCTGTCAACTTCAGGTCCAGGTATCTTGGACTGGTGACTGCTCTTTCTGTCAACTTCAGATCCAGGTATGTTGGACTGGTGACTGCTCTTCCTGTCACCTTCAGGTCCAGGTATGTTGGACTGGTGACTGCTCTTCTGTCACCTTCAAGTCCAGGTATGTTGGACTGGTAACTGCTCTTCCTGTCACCTTCAGGTCTAGGTATGTTGGACTGGTGATGCTCTTCCTGTCACCTTCAGGTCCAGGTATGTTGGACTGGTGACTGCTCTTCCTGTCAACTTCAGATCCAGGTATGTTGGACTGGTGACTGCTCTTCCTGTCACCTTCAAGTCCAGGTATGTTGGACTGGTGACTGCTCTTCCTGTCACCTTCAGGTCCAGGTATGTTGGACTGGTGACTGCTCTTCCTGTCACCTTCAAGTCCAGGTATGTTGGACTGGTGACTGCTCTTCCTGTCATCTTCAGGTCCAGGTATGTTGGACTGGTGACTGCTCTTCCTGTCACCTTCAGGTCCAGGTATGTTGGACTGGTGACTGCTCTTCCTGTCACCTTCAGGTCCAGGTATGTTGGACTGGTGACTGCTCTTAATGTCACCTTCAGGTCCAGGTATGCTGGACTGGTGACTGCTCTTCCTGTCACCTTCAAGATCAGGTATGTTGGACTGGTGACTGCTCTTCCTGTCACCTTCAGGTCCAGGTATGTTGGACTGGTGACTGCTCTTCCTGTCAACTTCAGATCCAGGTATGTTGGACTGGTGACTGCTCTTCCTGTCACCTTCAGGTCCAGGTATTTTGGACTGGTGACTGCTCTTCCTGTCACCTTCAGATCCAGGTATGCTGGACTGGTGATACTCTTCCTGTCACCTTCAAGTCCAGGTATGTTGGACTGGTGACTGCTCTTCCTGTCACCTTCAGGTCCAGGTATGTTGGACTGGTGACTGCTCTTCCTGTCAACTTCAGGTCCAAGTATGTTGGACTGGCGACTGTTCTTCCTGTCACCTTCAGGTCCAGGTATGTTGGACTTGCGACTGCTCTTCCTGTCACCTTCAGGTCCAGGTCCAGGTATGTTGGACTGGTGACTGCTCTTCCTGTCACCTTCAGGTCCAGGTATGTTGGACTGGTGACTGCTCTTCCTGTCACCTTCAGGTCCAGGTATTTTGGACTGGTGACTGCTCTTCCTGTCACCTTCAGGTCCAGGTATTTTGGACTGGTGACTGCTCTTCCTGTCACCTTCAGGTCCAGGTATGTTGGACTGGCGACTGCTCGTCCTGTCACCTTCAGGTCCAGGTATGTTGGACTGGTGACTGCTCTTCCTGTCACCTTCAGGTCCAGGTATGTTGGACTGGCGACTGCTCTTCCTGTCACCTTCAGGTCCAGGTATGCAGACGCTTCCTCGGTTGTCGTTTTGTTCTGCAATGACAAAAGGACGCTCATCGACTCGTTACCCAGTGGATGACGTGTATCAGGCCCATATTTTCACGGTTACTCCACAGGGGAACATAGTTTAAACACATATGCTTGTTTGTCACAAAATATACATTGTAATTCCTTCTTTTTTTTTTTAACTGTTCTCATACACAAAATGCCGTATATGAAAAGAAAACACGTATGTATGTGAGTGCAATAATGCGCCCTACCCCCATCCCTTCAAAATCCCCTCCCGCTCCCTCTCTTCCTCCTATCCCAACACCAGATCATTGAATACAATTATGTTTTCATAAATGAGTCTGAAAGATTGTTTACACACACGTACACTCACGCACGCACGCACGCACGTACACACACACACACACACACACACACACACACACACACACACACACACACACCAATAATGTCCCCCCCCTCTCCATCCCTCATCCCCCTCCCCTTCCCTCCCCTCCTCCTTTTCCAACACTTGATCGTTGAACGCAATACTGATGCTTTTATGAATGAGTTTGAAAGATTGTTTAATCGTCTAGTTACACACGCACATGACTACAGCACGACACATGACTACAGCACGACACATGACTACAGCACGACAATATGCTAAGATGTGTAACCCAAACCTGTCGAATGAAAATGATGCCATATTTGCCTTGCGTTCGGACCACGTGGACCAGATGGATTTTAATGTCTTGCTGCGGCTAAACTTGTAAATAGAAATATCGATGAAACTTTCTATTTAGTGGGGTAGGTATGTTTGTGTCTTATTGTACTATGTTGTATAGATTCGACCTCACCAGAAGTTATTCTATGTAAAATTCAGGCTCCTCTCTCCCGGGGGAGAGTGTGTCGCCAAAGGACAGCGCCATCTGCTTTTCTTGCCTGTGGTGTGTGTGTGTGTGTGTGTGTGTGTGTGTGTGTGTGCGTGCGTGCGTGCGTGCGTGCGTGCGTGCGTGCGTGCGCGTGCGTGCGTGCGCGCGCGCGCGTGCGTGCGTGCGTGCGTGTGTGTGTGTGTGTGTTCACCTGCCCTCAGTGGATTTTCCGGCAGACCATTACCAGAGACTGTGGAGTCTTTTACGAGCACTAAACGTGTGCTACATGCAGAACTTCAGTTAACCTTTTCATTATCATTTTATCATTTACTTATACAGCGCGCGACTATCCTCTGTTAGAGACCATGCATCAACCGCTTTACAGTCCACGCTCTTGCATACACAACAAGCTGCCCACCTGGGTGGAGCCGACTGAAGAGCTGCCTGCTGGCGCTAGGTTCAGTTGTTTCCTGTGTCATGAAGTCGGGTATCAGTCAGTCGATCTGTGTAACACTCATTCTTTCCATTTTTCACAGTGGATGCGTTCTATGTGTATAGACGTGCCGTCCATACCAGTAGCCAAACTGGCCTTCTCTTCCGAAAGTTGGTGATAGTGATATTACGCGTGTTAGGTGTTAGATGTTGCGCGTGCTTTCACACACGGAATCTTGGTTGACATTCTCATTCGAAGGATTTTTCGGGAAATGGAGTGAGAATCGGCGTTTATCTCCGTGGGAAAAAAAATCCCGCTGTATTCCGAAAAGGCCCGGCAGAGATTCGAACCCACAAGGCGAGGATTATCATGATCACAAAGTCTGGCGCTCTACCAGCTGAACTGTTCCGGCTTCCGCACATCCGAACGAGAAGCACCCAGATCCCGGCTGTACCGGAAAGAGGGGGGGGGGGGGGGGGGGGGGGGGGATAACGACACCGCCCAGCGTAAAATTCCATAACCCAAGCCCTCCCTGCATCTCAACTCTAGCTCTTTTCTGTAGACATGTTGGGTGGTCGTTCAGCATAAACGATATCGCTGTCTTCCGGAGCTTGTACGGCTCATGTTTCCTCTTTTCTTTAACTTTCACCTTTTAAACGAAATCTCTTACATTCTGCCGTCCACTCGTGTGTTTTTTTCTTCCTTTGTGTGTGTGTGTGTGTGTGTGTGTGTGTGTGTGTGTGTGAGTTACCGTTGTGGTCCATTCACCTACATTTCATCCAGACAGCTTTTACTCTTGTTACAATTTATCTCGTGCTAGGTTTTCTTTTCCCCAGGCTTGGGAGTGACGGGTGCGTGCGAAGAGAATTA
This sequence comes from Conus ventricosus, assembly GCA_018398815.1. Classification (NCBI taxonomy): domain Eukaryota; kingdom Metazoa; phylum Mollusca; class Gastropoda; order Neogastropoda; family Conidae; genus Conus; species Conus ventricosus. Next base: position 35,438,134 of record CM031599.1, on the reverse strand, counting down.
AGAGAGAGGGCTTTTCGTAATCTGGCGACTGGGCAGCGAGAGGTTAATTGCTGGAACAGGGGCACTGGCTGTCCATTCTTCATTTGTTGCTTTTTTTTTTTTTTGCGCTGTCCCAACCTCTGCGCCACCTCAGAGGCATTGCACTCACGCCTCTCATTCCGACACCCCGTCCACAGCCACAGCCCGGTCGGCCCCGCCGCAGCCCCGGCACCGGCAATCCCCAGGGAGCAGTCAATGTCAAGAGGCAACCCACCGGAGGAGACACTGCACTGCTGCCGAGTCACTTCGGTGGTGTTCAGTGAAGCCTGTTCTGATCTAACATACGCAGGACACCACCTACTAAGCCCCCTACTGACGACAATAATTGCTTAGTCGCGGAGCCGACGTGAGTGAGCTCTCTCACCCCGGAGGGCGCTACCACGTCTGTCCAACGACAGTCCCCATGGACCCGCCGATACCGGTGACCCCGACGGAACCAAACAAAGACCACAGACGTGGAGACGACATCGAAATTGAGGTCACCATGAGAGCAGGGCATGAAGGGCCACAGAATTTGAGACTTTTTTTATGCTGATCGATGAGAATGAGGATGATTAAGATGATGCTACGGATTTCCATTTCGGTCTGAGACTACATGACAGGGCTGTAGTCTACGCTTCCTTTCATAATATATCCTGGCGTCAACCAGGCCCGAGAGATACAGGCACCTGCAGTGTTGGTCAGGAAATTTGAGCAACACTCTCAGAAACGCATCCATTTAGTGGATGAAACTCGACTGTGTGGTCCCAGTCTTCCCAACTGAGTCCGCAGCAAACTCAACTCTGGGTAGGAGCCGGTCGGGGCAGAAAAACCCACATGACTCTGATGGGATTCGAACCCACGACCTACCAGTCGGGAGTCCGCGACGCTAACCACTTCGCCACGGCGGCTGGTCTTCATTTGTTGCTTGCTAGTATGACATTTGCATGTGATTTTTTTTCATTCATTCATTTTTGTTTCATTGACAAGTTGTGGTTTTGTTTGTTTTGTCTTGACATTGTGACTGACAAATCGATTGGCACGGCTGGCGTTCTTATCACGGCCTGGTTATCTTCCTTGTCAGGGATGTCAGTAGTTTTTCGTTATCACATTAAGTGATGTAGGCTTTCTAGATGATGATGTTGCTTCTCTCTCTCTCTCTCTCTCTCTCTCTCTCTCTCTCTCTCTCTCTCTCTCTCCTCTCTCTTCCCTCTCTCTCTCTCTTGAGTGATGAGAGCCTCTGCTGTAAGAACATTAAAAAAATTTAAAAAAATTAAAAAAACAAAATACCATGTCAACGCCGTCGTTGTCGTTGTCGTCGTCGTCGTCATTGCAATAGTAGTAGCAGCAGCAGTTTAAGTCGTTGACGTAGTAGTAATCATGCTCACAGTAGTAGCAGGAAGGGTTCGGAATAGTCCTAAGCCCACGACAGTGTGGCTAAAGCCCTCGTAGCCGGTGTAGACTTCGTCGAATACTTCACTGCCAATTGCTTTTTCAGCAAGTGCATCAAAGTTGTAGGGTTCATATGAATGTTTCTTCATGAATATGTGGAAATAAGTGTTCGACTTCTGTACGGACGATGTCTTGGTTTTTTTTTTGTTGTTGTTGGTTTTTAATAAAGCGAATTTTTGTACTTTTATTGCCTCTACTGAAAGTGAACGCCAGATGTGTGCATCTCTGATATTGTATGCATATGAACTTTTTTTTTCTTAAGTTCCAGTTTAAGTGTTTGTGGAAGATCTTGTTATAAAAATTTCAGTGTGTGCGTGCGCGCGCGCGCGCGTGTGCGTGTGAGTGTGCGTGCGTGCGCGAGTACGCGTGTGTCTGTGTGTGTGTAGGGGGGAAGGGGCTGGAGGATTCGTGTTGGAAGCAAATTAAAATCTGTAAACATACGTTCTATGACATTTCGCACGTTTCTTGCCATACAATAATATGGCTAATTGTTCGTTGTTTAGTCATTAACCTTCTGTTTACAGAATAGAGGCAAATTTGATTTCATGCGTACATTTGAAGCGTGATAGTGCTTTCTCTCATGTCATTCCAGAGGAATAGAAGTTTTGATTCCCAGGTGGTTTGTTTAACTTGTTTGGATTTAAAGAGAGAAAAGAAAAGAAAAAAAATACGACTGGTGTTTTTCAGTTCGTGCCTGTAAAACAGTGAGAATCTCTCTCTCTCTCTCTCTCTCTCTCTCTCTCTCTCTCTCTCTCTCTCTCTCTCTCTCTCTCTCTCTCTCTGTGCGCGAGCTAACGTGCGTGCGTTTGTGTGTGTGGGTGTGTGTGTGGAAGAAGTTGCATACACTTTTTTGATGTTAATCGGGACAACTGCAATTATCCTTTAGGCTTTTAGAACGTACCAGTCACAAGTTATTGTATGAGTGCGCGCGCGCATGTGTGTGTGTGTGTGTGTGTGTGTGTGTGTGTGTGTGCGTGCGTACTTGTGTGTGCGTGCGTGCGTGCGGTGTGTGTGTGTGTGTGTGTGTGTGTGTTGTTTTATTTGGTTGCTGATTTTATATTGCCTTATACCCCTCCTACATTTTTATCGTTTTTAATCTGTCATAAAACTGTTTCCTGCACTGATATCCCATCAAAAATATAAGTGACACTATCTCAACATGATGATGGAGCCCACAGTGAACAGTTTCGTTTTCAACAGGTATGGCTGGTTCCACTTGGACCGCTTCGTCTTCAAGTTCTTCCGTGCGATTAGCAATCGTCCCAGTGCAGTTTGCTATTCTCAGCTGTACAGGTATAACCTAAAATTGTGCCAGAGCAGTTAGTTGCCAATGATGTTTTCCGCCGGTGCAAATCGGAACAGCCATTTAAGCCGGGGCAATTGCTAATCGTACCAGATCCTCGTTCGCACCGTTATTATATATATATATATATTATATATATATATATATATATATATATATATATATATATATATATATATATATATATTATGTGTGTGTGTGCGTGTGTGTATGAAAGAGAGAGACTGTGTGTGGGTAAAACAGATGGATGGATGGATAGATAGATAGATAGGTAGATAGATAGATTAGTTAGACAGATAGGTAGGTAGGTAGATAGAAAGATAGACGCCTGTGTGTGTGAAAGTTTGTGTGTGTGCGTGCGCGCGCGCGCGCGCGTGTGTGTGTGTGTGTGCTCGTGTATACGTGTCGTCCACACCAACTGCAAAACTGGCTTTAACTTCTGAAAGCATTGGGGGACCTTTCTTCACCGTCAACAGGCTGTGCCTTTCTTCAGGTCCATTAAAAAGGCAGACACGAAAAAGACCAGAAAAAGATAAATACGGAAATGCCAGTAGGGACCCAGAGAAATATTGTCCTCAAGTGCCGAACCATCCAGCCGGAAGCAATCCTGTACCACCATGGAAAGCTTGTGCTGTGATGACATAGTCTATAGGCATGCCCATGGCATTTCATCAAGACGTCAAAGGACACAACTGCTCCCTGCAGACTTCATTTTAATTTTATGATGGCCAGTGGACACGACACCACAGAACCTCCACGGAAGCGATCCAGTGCATGAACCAGCCAGTGTTTTGTGACCACCGCTGACCCCACCATCACGGAAACTGCTGTGTACATCCCATAGCCCAACTCGTTGCCGTTTCGCTGACAGGCGGAACCAGTACAACTCTGGATCCAGAGACTGTTACCACACGGTCTGACGTGCCCTCTGAAGAGGATCCCGGATGCAGCCTTTTCCTGCAGTCAACGGGACTTTTCCTGTGTTCAGTTGGTTTTTCCTCACCGACACTAAGCCTGTCTCAAGAGTTTGGAAAATCCCAGACAAGTTAAGATATATGACTGTGTTCACTCACGGAGCCTCTGCCTAATTCGAAGGACTCTGAAAGGAACTCCCCCTGTATGAAACGACCTGAGGGAGATTCAAACCCTCGACTGTATGACTACCAGGACCACGGTACGATCCAGGTGCTTTACCAACTGAGCTATTCCAGCCCCACTGTTTATGGCAGTACCATGCTTTGTCAACTGAGCAAACAATCTAAAATTGCATGGAACCTGATACTGATTCGACTGAACCGATTTCACTCTTCGTGAATCTCTCAGAACTGTATAGCAACAGAAGAAATGCAGCTCATACCCCCCTAACCATGTTAAATGGACAGTAGGCAGTTTCATTGCTGATTTCTGACCCACATGTGCATGCGTGCGTGCGTGCGTGCGCGCGCGCGCGCGCGCGCGCGTGTGTGTGTGTGTGTGTGTGTGTGTGTGTGTGTGTGTCAGACAGACAGACAGACAGACCAACAGAGAAGGAAAACAATGACAGACAGACAGGCAGGCAGGCAGACAAACAGAGATTTTAACTGGAGAAACACTATTGAAGAACTTGAAAAGCCGCCCAGTACAGCTTTCTGCTTCCTGCCGCTATTTTCCCCCCGAGTCTCTCGCCGCATTTTCCGGTCTGTCCCGGCCCCCATTCATCACACACCGTTTTCATCACTTACCTCTTAACGCTGGAGCTAAGCTCCTCAGCCCCGCCCGCCTTCTGTCCCCTGTGCTTTTCGTCTGGCCGCATTTCCTTCCCTTTTCCAGCCCTCTCAATTCACTTCTGGCAAAGGGAGTTAAACCCGCACGCTTCGTTTCGTTGACGCAAGGGAAGTAAATCCGTATACCCTTCGATCACCGCAAAAAAATGGAGTTTCTTTTTCTTTTTTTCAATCAGTGCCATTCCTGTCCTGGGTCATTTTTGAGCGTACGCTTCATCAACCCAGCATAGTTTGCAGAAATGCTTTGTTTGTCCCATTGCATTAGGACTGCCCCCTCCACCTTCTCCCGGTCCACCCTCCCAACACTCCCTCTCTCCCTTTCTTTTTTTTTTTAACCACTTAACGCATAACCTGAAAATGTCCCAAGTAAAGAGGCATTGGAAAAGATTGTCACTGATCTTTTTTCTTTTCCTTAATGCTTCTCCAGAGGTTCATGTCACGTCGACTTTAATAATGGCTTTAAAACTCTGAGAGCGTAAAGGGTTCTATGGTCTTCTTTAATGGTCATTGATTTTAAAAGTCGCTTTCCTCCACTTTGTGCATGACAATGTATTGGCCTTTGCTAGCTTGGCTCAGCTTCAAAGCTTTGGCATCACATTTCATCGGTGACTAATCATTTGAATCAGAAGCAGAGCAGAGTTTCTTCAGATTACTTAAGGTCTTCTACATACTTGATAATAGTGATGTCTCTGTGCTGACTCTCCTTGACCTGTCTGCAGCATTTGATACCGTTGATTACGCTATTTTACTGAAAAGACTCAAGTTTGGCACAAGTATACCTGGCATTGCTCTGTTGTGGTTTCAGTCATATCACTGTGATAGAATCCAGGCAAATTTCAATTTCACCTTGTATAAGTTTCTTATGGTGTTCCTAAGGGCTCTGTTCTTGGTCCCGTCCTCTTTTTGGCTTACATAAATCCATTCTCATCCATAACTCATTCTTAACCTTTGACCAGTCTATTTTTCCCCCATGACAGTTCTTCCCACCTAGCGCAGGTACATTTTGACACTGTACTCATTCAGATCTGCATCTCTGGGGGGAAAAGGGATGGCAATAGATAAACTTACAGAAAATTATGATAAAACAGACTTCTTCTGCAAAAAGAAGTCAGATGTCTTTCATCACCAGATCCAGAACGTTTTCATGTTGATTTTTATGATGTACAGTTTCCTGAATCTGTAAAATTAAGATTTCAGTCTCAGCCTAATATGAGTCTCCATGGTTCAGTTACTGAAGATGGCAGTGCAGTGCAGGTTTTGTAATACCTAATCTTGAAGTACAAAAGTCGTACTACACGAGAAAGGGCTATTTAATATTTACAGCCGAATGGATTGCATTAGTCATGGCATTTCAGCACATTATCAGTATAACCATGGTTATTTTCAACGTCTTATTTTGTGTTGATTCAAAATCAGTATTAAATCCAACCAGGAGTGATTCAAACAAAAAACGAAATGATATCATCTTTGAGATAAAGTATCTTATTAATTGTCTTGTAATGAAAGGTTCTTGTGTCAGGTTTTCTTGGGTTCCCTCTCATTGTGGAATAAGTATAAACGAATTGGCAGATAAAATCGAAAAAACTGGGTGCCCGAAATGTAAGTGATACTATCTCATTATCAGTTCCATTATCAGTGAAAGAAATGTGCAATGTAACTTAAAGAGTAGTATATTTAAGACTGACACTGGTCGTTTTAAAACCTTTTTTTCTGGACGAAGGCACATTGTTAGTTTATTACATAATATGAGGCTCGATGCTTGGAAAGCAAAATATTCTAAGAACGTTCAGTGTGTGTGTGGTGGTTTTCTGTCCATTCCACACAGTCTTTTTGATTGCCAGATTCTGAATATGTTATTTTGACAAGCAGTACATTTTAGATTATCTGCTAGCTCTGTATGATATAATCAATCACTTAAAGTGTATGGCATTGGACGAAGTATATTGAATAGTCCTATTGGCCTATTACTGTAATTTGTTTTTAAATTTTGTAATTATTTGATATTGTAATGTAATGTAGTGTACTCGTATACGTATAGGTAGGCGTATTTGCATGTGTGCGTGCATTTCTGTTATGTGTGTGTGTGTGTGTGCGTGTGTGTGTGTGTGTGTGTGTGTGTGTGTGTGTGTGTGTGTGTGTGCACGTGCGCGCGCGCGTGTGTGTGTGTGTGTGTGTGTGTGGTGTGTGTGTGTGTGAGTGCCCACACATTTGTACGAGTGTGTGTGTGTGTGTGTGTGTGTGTGTGTGTGTGTGTGTGTGTGTGTGTGTGTGTGTGTGAGACAGACAGACATACAGACAGAGAAAGAGACAAGTGACAGACAGACTGGCAGGCAGGCAGACAGACAGTGACTTTAATTGGAGAAACACTATTGAAGAACTTGAAAAGCCGCCCAGTACAGCTTTCTGCTTCCTGCCGCTATTTTCCCCCCCGAGTCTCTCGCCGCATTTTCCGGTCTGTCCCGGCCCCCATTCATCACACACCGTTTTCATCACTTACCTCTTAACGCTGGAGCTAAGCTCCTCAGCCCCGCCCGCCTTCTGTCCCCTGTGCTTTTCGTCTGGCCGCATTTCCTTCCCTTTTCCAGCCCTCTCAATTCACTTCTGGCAAAGGGAGTTAACCCCGCACGCTTCGTTTCGTTGACGCAAGGAAGTAAATCCGTATACCCTTCGATCTCCACAAAAAAAATAGGGTTCTTTTTCTTTTTTCAATCAGTGCCATTCCTATCCTGGGTCCTTTTTGAGCGTACGCTTCATCAGCCCAGGATAGTTTCCAGAAACGCTCGTTTGTCTCACTGCATTAGGACTGCCCACTCCACCTTTCTCCAGGTCCCCCCCCCCCCCCCCCCCCCCCTCAACACTCCCTCTCTCCCTTTCTTATTTTTTTCCCACTTAGCGCATAACCTGAAAATGTCCCAAGTAAAG
>CM031599.1:35415676-35425676 GCA_018398815.1 Conus ventricosus | reverse complement strand
TTTCATGCCAAATGGTATTGAATCAGGACTGCACCTTGGTTTTCGTCCAAAACGTTAACGGATCAATATTCTCCCTTGGTTTCCTGGCAAATGGCAACGAATCGTTACTCTCCTTTGGTTCCGTCCAAAATGGAAAGAATCATTACTGTCGATTGCTTTCCAGCAAAAATGTCTGCGAATCTGTACACCGAGTCCCTCTTATATGTTAAAGACAGACAGACAGACAGAGACAGAGACAGAGTGAGAAAACCAAGCGCATCAATAAAGCACAGCAATTTTTGTACTTTTTTGTGAAGTAAAAATAATCTGCACGTTATGTGCTGGCCGCCATCATTTTCACTCCCCGGTCTTTCTTCCCAGTCCAGACCCCAGTTCCTCAGCGTTTCGGGTGAACGGGTCTCCTACTTGCTTCACAAGAATAGTGTAGACCACCCGGCCAGTACAACAACGTGAAGTGCACCACACACATCAACCGCACAGTGCAGTGTGTTAAAGTGATTTGCGAAATTGCACCCCAGTTTTAACACAGTCAAATTAACACAGTCAAAACCAACACGATGAAATCAAGTGCAGTAAAGGTTCAGTGGTTAGCGTCGTTGAACTGTCAACTGGAAGCTCGTGATGTCGAGTCTCAACACAGACACTTTTGCCTGTGGAATTTTATGGCCCCGGTCGGCTATTACCCGGAGCTAAGTGTACTAAGGGCTTGGTGGGATATTTCAGTCTGAACCACACTCAGTTGAGTTCTGTCCACTTCATGGATTCTTGTCTGAGAGGGTTGCCCAAAATGTCCCAGTCAACACGACAGATGTCTGTATTCCCCGGGCCTGGTAGACTCCGGGATACAGTACGAAAAGGTGCATAGAGTACAGGTTGGTCATGCAGTCTCTAACCAGAAGGTACCTTTAATGTATCATCTTCCTCAGCCTCATCCTAACAGATCACCATTAAAAAAAAAAGAGAGAGAAAAAAAAATCAAATTCAGTGGTCCTTCAAACAGGCCATGCTCTCGTAGAGATCTCCAAGTCGATTTTCCTTTCGTATCCATATCTGTGGTGAGTTCATGTCTGCGTCGTCAATGTCGACAAGCTGATGACATCTGTCGGTGGGTGGATGGATCCGTGGTGGCGCTCTTCCGACGGGGAAACTCACTCACGCTGGTTCGACCACTTGGCATCAGTGTCTTCAGGTTGAAGCTTAGTCGGTGGCATCTGGCGTTTTCTGGACTGAAACGGGTTCTTCAGAACACTATATCGAGGTGACTCGGCAACGGTGCAGCGCCTGCTCTGGTGAGCTGCCTGGTGACGGCTTAACACTGATAAGTTTCTGCAGACCACCGGTTGTGGGGCTTCAACAGGACGACCTGGGTGCAGCTATGGATGAGGTTCTGGAATGGGCGGCGTGGGAGTAACGTCACTGAGGGGGCATGGAAGACGAGGCATCAAATAAAACAATGCAAAATAAAATAAAATAAATAAACACACAAATAAACGAATAAGTAAACAAATGAAAAATAAGTACATGAATAAATTTTATAAAAAATAAATAAATATACAAACAAACCTCGAAAGGCAACCTGGGCGGAGCTAAGAGCTCTGCCCATCTTCAGCAACGTCGTTGTGTTCGTGGTGCGTCAGGGAAAGAACAATAGGTCTGAACTGAACTGAAGAGTTACTACCCCTAAAACCCATGAAGTTTTTTTCGTAATAGGATAAAAAACAAACAAACAAACAAACAAACAAAGAAAAATCCGAAATGTAAACGTTTATATCTTTGGAAAGTTTCAATAATCCATGAAAATATATGACTTCATAGACAGTGGTTCATCTGTGAACAGTTACTGAGCTGTGTTCATACTGGGGAGAAGGGGGGGGGGGGGGGGGTAAATAATCTTAACGAATGGATCATCTTCTCTCTGATCTGTATAGCCACCACGGGTCCATACCCAAATTAAATACCTTCATCCTTGAGCTACCATTCACCTTTTGACGAAATATGGTTTCGGTCTTTCCTCGCATAGCATATTATTGCAGACAAGTAAACAAACAATGCAATGGAGGTGTAAGGGGAGGGGGGGTGGTGGAAACAAAGATCTTGGCAGAGCTAAAAAGGTTGAAAAAAAAAATTTCGCTAATTATTATGACTCCAACGAACAACGTGGACAAACGAATCACAAGACATAACATCACGCGTTTCGACCTCGCCGGTGTTCTTCAGCAAGATAAACAACACTGGGGACCACGAGAATGAAGAAACGAGCAATCCCTTATCTTTGTCGAATTCGACGCCAGATGGGCCCAACGAGAAGTGATTGCCCGTTCTCCATTCTCCTTGTCCCGGGTGTTGTTTCTCTCACCTGATGAAGACCTAAGAGGTCGAAACGCGTCGTGTTTTGTCTTGTGATTCGTTTGTCCACGTTTGTTCGGTAAAGTCATAATAAACACTTTGAAAATGGGTTTAGATCTCCGCCTAAAATTGCCTCACTTTGCAAATGAAAAAAAAAAAAAATGAAAAAAGAATAGTAATTCAGTGCCACACAACACAACCCCCATACAACACATCCCTCTACCCTGTGTGTCATTGTCCTCCACCCGAGGAGGAGAGGAGGAGGAGGAGGCTCCAGTTCCCATCTCCTGCAGCTGTTTGACGTTCAACATGGCGGCCGCGCACGTGACGTTGCAGCCCAGCGCCACCATGCGGACCACGTGACTCCACGTGTGACTCCGCAGGTCGTAGCGGTACAGGTCCTTGGACTCGATGGTCGGCGCCCGGCGACCTAAACCGCTGCCGGAGCGGCGAAAGGTCTGCCGCACGCCGCCGCACACGTAGAGGTCGCTGCCGATCTGCGCCACGGAGGTGAACTTCCGGTCGTCCGGGAAGTCTTCGCCGAGGTGCCATTTGCTGGTTTCTGGGTTGTAGACTTCCACGGCCACCACGTTTCCTACCTGGGTGGGGGGTGGGGGGGGGGTGGGGGTGGGGGGGGTCGGTGGGGAGGTGGTGTGTGAGAGGAGAGAGATGGGGGAGGGGTGGGTGGGTGGGTGAGATTAGCAGGATAATGCCATTTCTTTCTTTCTGTCTCTGTCTCTCTCTCTCTCTCTCTCTCTCTCTCTCTCTCTCTCTCCTCTCTCTCTCTCTCTCTCTCTCTTTGTCTGTCTGTCTGTCTGTCTGTCTGTCTGTCTGTCGCTTCTCTCTCTCTCTCTCTCTCTCTCTCTCTCTCTCTCTCTCTCTCTCTCTCTCTCTCTCTCTCTACGTCCTCAAAGCATACCACCCATTCCACTCACTTTGGCTCTGCCTGGTTTTGCTCAGTCTCTGACACAAATAGGTAACATATTTAAGCTTACAATATTTCCGCCAAGCTTTAGAAAATGCCACTGATTTCCCTTCCATAGTGAAAGGATTTGTCAGATCTAAGTCTTCTCAGACCTTGCTTTCAGTTCTGTCCAGCCCCTTAGAAAGGCATACACACAAACGTGCGTTCCAAGTCATGGAGGGGAAAGAAATATACTCTTTCGCAGTCTCCAGTCTGATTTCGATTTGATCATCCTTTTAAGACAGTATTATCACGAAAGTGTGACTAATGGCTTCGAAGTGTAAGCACATACTGCAGGCGTGGTTTCCATTGACTTGAAAAAAAAGGCTTGCAGTTTTGTTTTTGTTTTTGTTTTGTTTATTCAACACCCATTCCTTTTTTTTTTGTGGACGTTCTTGTCCATTTAAATATTTGCGATTTAGAAGATTCAATCCTTTTGCCCCTGTTTGGGGTGTGGAAGAAACAAGAGAAACAAAGTGGGCTGATTCATTACGAACAACTTAATGTTGAACACTCATCGCCAAGTAAAAGTACTGAAGGTAAATAAGTTCTCGATATAAACGTTTGCACTGATATTCAAAGCATGCATTCAAAATTAAATAATCAACAAAGAATCTTGAAATAAAAGCGCAGTATATACATCTTTCCCACCAAGTTTTCTAGATCTAATCATTTCAAACTGCAATGTTCTCGAAATATGAAATAAATCACATGAATTAAAACTTGCCATTGGAGACTGGCATTTTCATGGAATTTTCTCCCAATCTGAAATAAATCATATAAACCAAACAGTGCCATTTAGAGACTAGTATTTTTAGGGTATCAGTGTATTTTGAAGTTCCCTATATTACTCTCTCGTTCTTCCAATCACACTTAAATGACAAAATTCGATAAACATATCTTTATGGCAAAACGCCATTGAAAGACGCAGTCCGATTTGTGACCTCTGACCGCGTGACTTGTACACTAAGAGTTCCGAGTTCCAACTACCCATCGAATGCATCTGTCTACTCCGAGTTCCAACTACCCATCGAATGCATCTGTCTACTCCGAGTTCCAACTACCCATCTAATGCATCTGTCTACTCCGAGTTCCAACTACCCATCTAATGCATCTGTCTACTCCGAGTTCCAACTACCCATCGAATGCATCTGTCTACTCCGAGTTCCAACTACCCATCTAATGCATCTGTCTACTCCGAGTTCCACTACCCATCTAATGCATCTGTCTACTCCGAGTTCCAACTACCCATCGAATGCATCTGTCTACTCCGAGTTCCAACTACCCATCTAATGCATCTGTCTACTCCGAGTTCCAACTACCCATCTAATGCATCTGTCTACTCCGAGTTCCAACTACCCATCTAATGCATCTGTCTACTCCGAGTTCCAACTACCCATCTAATGCATCTGTCTACTCCGAGTTCCAACTACCCATCTAATGCATCTGTCTACTCCGAGTTCCAACTACCCATCTAATGCATCTGTCTACTCCGAGTTCCAACTACCCATCTAATGCATCTGTCTACTCCGAGTTCCAACTACCCATCTAATGCATCTGTCTACTCCGAGTTCCAACTACCCATCTAATGCATCTGTCTACTCCGAGTTCCAACTACCCATCTAATGCATCTGTCTACTCCGAGTTCCAACTACCCATCTAATGCATCTGTCTACTCCTGTACGAGCATCCTCCGAACATGAACCTCTGACATTCTGCATGACTGGCTCACTCAGTGCCAGACCACATGAAGTCCACTGTACCTGGTTGATGCCTCCCAGCACGTACATCTTGTCGTCGAAGGTGAAGGCCGAGCATTCCGCTCTGGGAGCCGACATCTGGGTGTTCAGCAGACTCCACGCGTCCCGGTTGGTATGGTAACAGATGACCGTGTCCAGGTAACACCCTTCGTCGTCAATTCCTCCGAACAGGTAGATGCAGTCCTGAAGCAAAGTCATCCACGATAGTCAGCCTTCGTTTACCTAAGAGAGAGACAGGGAAGGAGGGACAGAAAACGATGGGGGAGGGAGGGAGAGAGAGAGGGGGGTAGGGAGGGAGAAAAGAGAGGGGAAAGAGAGGGAGGTAGGGATATATATATATATATATATATAGAGAGAGAGAGAGAGAGAGAGAGAGAGAGATCTTCTAAGAGAGAGAGAGAGAGAGAGAGAGAGAGAGAGAGAGAGAGAGAGACAGACAGACAGACAGACAGACAAACAGACAGACAGAGCGTGTCTAGGTAACACACTTTGTCATTAATACCTTCGAACAGGCAGACACAGTATTGAAGCGAAGTCATTCGCAATATCTAGCCATCTTTTACCTAACAGAGAGCGAGAGAACTCTCTCTCTCTCTCTCTCTCTCTCTCTCTCTCTCTCTCTCTCCCTCTCTCTCTCTCTCTCTGGTTTGCGACTCTAGCTCCCGGTATGCAATAGAGAACGGAAGCATCTCTGGCTGACGTCCTACGTGCTGAACCTTCTCAATGTGAACTACGGTCTCATCTCAAGATGCACGTGCCGTGTGCCGGTTTGAACAGCAAGAGAGCACGACAGTTGTTGGGCATGGTGACACTCTCACTAGGATCACCATCCGTGTACAAGACACTGGAAAATCAGGTGATAATGAATACCTCGTCGTAAAGACGGTACTCCAAGAAACGAACAAACTGTTGCCATCAATTCTTACTGCCTACCAAAGTTTCACAGACACACACAGTGCTCCTCGGACAAAAAAAAACAAACTCTGTTAATGGGTAGATTTTTCATTGGTCACCCAGACGGACATCGCCAAGACCTGATCAGAAGACGAGATCAAAATCAGCCGCAAAGAATGGGTTTTGTAATCACAACAAAGAAAAAAAAAAACAGTCTTAGTTTGAAGGATTCAGTGGTGTATGGTGCACAAGCATTGTCATATTAATATGAACATTGTTAGTAAACTTTTTTGGATAAAATTATTCTGCTTTCCCGTCGCCACAAACTGATCTTTTAGTGATGATATTCACTACTGTGTTGGATTTGTATGAAAGTGCATGGTTCTAATTGTTGTAAGTTTCTTTCTGTTCCCTATGTGTCTGAATAATTTTGTGAAATATTTTTTTTAATGGTTTGTTCAGCCTCGCCTCTCTCTCTCTCTCTCTCTCTCTCTCTCTCTCTCTCTCTCTCTCTCTCAGAAGACGGGGTGAAGTGGGAGAGAGGAGGCGAGAGGAGGGAGAGGAACGGTGGGAACGTGCGTGTGAGAAAGTGGATGTACATGTGAAACTTCTGCTTCTGGTATCGGTGAACACAGTTGCTATCCCCTCATGTCAAAGCGGGTCAAGCGCCGCTTTTGATCAAAGATATCACCCACGGCTTTCAACAGAAAATGAAAAGGCTGGCTGTTTGGGGGGGTAGATTAACAGATTGCGGGAGGTCCTTCTCCTTCACCTCCCTCGCCAGGACGGTGTGCCGAAAGATTCACCATAGAGACACTTCTGAGTGTTCTAGAGCGAATTAAACTGAAGAGGAAATAACACATTGCTGGTCAGGTTGAGAGAAGCTGCACCACAAGGTATCACAATCTTTCGTTTCAGTTTCAGTTTCATCAAGGAGGCGTCACTGCGTGTGGACTAGTCCATATACGCTACACCACATCCGTTAAGTTTTGAGACCACACTGCTGCATGATTTTAAGCTGATGGATAAATGAATTAATGATTAAGATGAGTGGATTTAAGAAGAGCGTCTCGCGGCTACGACTTAGCAGATGTCTGAGCTATGCATTAGCCCAACGCGCTGGTCAGACCTTTCGTCTCAAAAATGTGTTCCCCGAAGACGTTTAGTCCCAGCATTGGTCAGTGGAGAATTTTTGTCTCTAGCGACATTTTGTCCCCAACATTTTCATCCCTGGCGACTTTTTTTTCTCCCCCTTGTGATGTTTGCAAGTCAAACGTTTTGTCGCTGAGGACATTTCGTTCCCAAAATTTCGCCCTTGGCCATATTTAGTTACGTCATGTCGTCCCTTGTGTCATATCTTCCACAACATTTCGTAACGATGACTGATTCGATGGTTAGTTTTGTTTGTTTATCGTGTTCCATTTATGGTAGGGTCCCAACAAACTCGTCAGGAAAAGAATCAAGCCACACACACACACACACACACAAACACACGCGCGCGCGCACGCACACACGCACGCACGCACTAACACGCGCACGCACACACACACACACACACACACACACACACACACCACACACACACACACACACACACACGCGCGCGCGCGCGCGCGCGCGCGCACACACACACACACACAAACACACACACCACTACCTCCACCACCACCATCCCCCACACACACATACACATACACGCGCACGTACAACGCGCGCGCACCCCCCCCCCCCCCCCCACACACACACACACACACACACACGCGCGCGCGCGCACACACACACGCACACACACACACACACATACACACACACACACACATACACACACACACACACAAGCGCACACACACACGCACACACTAGCACAAGCGCGTGCACACACACACACACACACACACACACACACACACACACACACACACACACACACACACACACACACACACACACGCGCGTCTTTCCGTCCCAATCTACACCAGCACACCACGTGACCAAGCCACGTGACCCCCACCTGGTAGAACGTGGCGGCATGATGGGCAATGCCCACAGGCATGGAATCCAGAACCGTCCACTCGTTGAGGTCCACGTCAAACAGCTCGCAGCTCTCCAAAGGGGGGTAACCCGGGTAGGTGGAGTAGCCCCCGAACACCCACACCCTGTTGTCTTTGGCGCAAATGGCGTGAGCACATCTGTAGATGAGAGACAGGCAGGCAAGGCTCAGACTTTGTTTGCTGCTAAAGAGAGAGAGGAAGAGGGGGGGGGGGGGGGGGGCGGTTAGAGGAAGAGAAAGAGACAGAAAGCGAAAGACAGGCAGGGGGCGGGGGTGAGGGGGGACAGAGGAATTCTGAGACTGTCAGCCTTAGACTGTAAATGCTCTGAGACAGAGAAGAAGAAGAAAAAAGAAGAAGAAGAAGAAAGAAGAAGAAGAAGAAGAAGAAGAAGAAGAAGAAGAAGTCAGGGAGGGAAGAACAAAGGGATGGAAAAGAGAGAGAGAGAGAGAGAGAGAGAGAGAGAGAGAGAGAGAGAGAGAGACAGACAGACAGACAGACAGACGACAGACAGACAGACAGACAGACAGACAGACAGACAGACAGACAGAAACAAAGACATACAGAGAAAAAGACAGAGATAGAGTCAGACAGAGAGAGAGGAGGTGGAGGGGGAGAGAGAGGGGAAATAGAAGGGAAAGAAAGGGGACAGCGACAGACAGAGAGAGACAGAGAGAGAGAGAAGAGGGAGACACAGAGAGAGACATAGAGAGAGAGAAGAGGGAGAGAAGGAGAGAGGGAGGGGACGGAGGTAGAGGGAGGGAGAGGGGGGAGGGAGCGAGAGAAAAGGAAAAGAGGAGGAAAAGAAAAAGGAGAGGGGGGGGGGGAGAAGAACAAGACAGACAGACAGACAGACAAAAAGACAGACAGCCCAACGGTTCAACAGCGTATCTCAAATCATACAATACGCTGTAATGCAACACAATACAATTCAAACCAGTAAAAACATAAAAAAACACAGCACAATGAATAGAACACAATACGATAAAAAAATAAATAAAAAGACAATACAATACAATCAATACAATATGAAAACATAAAGTTCCGCTCAATACTTTAGATAGTGTACAAGGACAGACAGACAGACAGACAGACAGACAGACAGACAGACAAATACAAACACCAATACCTGGCAGAGTTCATGGAAGCACACATCTTCCACTGGCCCTCCCTCTGATCGTAGCGTAACACCTTATCCATGGCCTCCCCATGCTCATCGAAGTGGTAGTGGTCAAAGAAGATCCCTCCCACAAAGAAAATTCGCCCCTCCTCAGTCACGGCCAGGCGGTAGTGGTCGATCTTGTACTTGAAGTCGAACGTCGGGTGATGCCTGATGGACAGGTAGTTCTTCTGGGTCTCCGGATCGAACGCCGTGAAGGACCTCTCGCTCTCACTGCCGGCTCCCCCGGAGAAGATGAGCAGGACCTTGTTGAACATCCCGTGGCGGCGCTTGATGTTCACCTCCAGCTCGTCTTCCCCGTCCTCCTCCTCCTCCTGGTCCATCCCCTGACGGATCCTGTACAGGTTGGAGATGGTCACCAGGCCTCGGCAGTAAGGGTCTCGCGCCACGAGAGGGTTCCTGAGCACGTCCGACTCGATGAACTCCTTGGACAGCAGCGACAGACGGACGAGCTGGAAGAGCTTGGTGAAGTGGCGGTGCCGCTCTTCGATGTCGTGCCGGACCCAGAGCATGACGGCTTCGTACACCGCCTCCTCTTCGTCCACGTTCAGCTCGTCGGCCTGCACCAGCTCCTGGAAGACGTTGTAGGGCAGCAGGAGCAGGCTGCTGGAGTCCAGCAGCTCGGAGAAGTGGTCCATCACGAAGAACTTGACGGCTTGCCTCAGGGTGCTCAGGTTGTGGAAGTCGGCGTAGGCCAGAACCTGGAGGAGATGGAGGCGAAGGTTGTGGATGTAGGGGATGATCTGACTAGGCCTTCTTTGTTTGTTTGTTTGTTTTTCTCATTTCTGTTTCTTGTCTTCTCGTTCAA
>CM031599.1:35380676-35400676 GCA_018398815.1 Conus ventricosus | reverse complement strand
TCCGGAAACTGAGGTTTCGTCTCATAATGCCAAAGCAATTGGCAGGGATGACGTCACCAGGGCTGCTATCCATTCACCAACGTTCGAGGCGTAACGCACGCAAGAAAAGCTACTTTGAGAAATAATGTTACAAAATGTTGAGAAATGAGACTTGATTGTCGTACTCGTCCTAAACATTTTGCTGAAGTTCAAGCCCGCGTGAAAGAAAAATTTCAGTTTGAAAGTTGGGCTGGAAGGGGGGAGAAGGGAAGAGAGGATTGGGGGGGGGGGGGGGGGGGATGGGGGGGGGGGGGGGGGGGGGGATGGGGGGGGGGGGGGGGGGGGGGGGGGGATTTAGTTGCACAAGGTTGGTGGGAGAGTTGTGGTGGAGGGATGAGAGGGTATCATGGAGGGTAGAGGAAAGACGAGAGGCAGGGTGAGACTATTGCATACTGCCTGGTGAGGTTCAGGCAGCGTGCTTAGGTTCGATGCCAGCAGACCTGATGCCTATGGACGTACCTGAGCGAGGGTGGCAGAATAACAGGTGCTCCTTATGGCTCGCACTACACTGCTCATGTTTCAACAGCTTGTCCGTATCATTCGTTGGCACACAGTATTCTGCTTCCGGTAAATTAGCAAAGCCAGGTCGACAAAACGAAACCAAAGACGATTTTGTTTTCTTAACATGGCGTGCGCACTAACACGCTCTTTTAACATATTGTCCGTATTCATTTCGTTTGGCGGCACAGTATTTCTTTTCCTGTTAATGAAAATAACCATGGTCCGGAACAAAATCGAACGGCTGAAGCAGCCGATTCATTCCAGACGCAGCACTATCTCACACACACACACACACACACACACACACACACACACACACACACACACACAGAGAGAGAGAGAGAGAGAGAGGAGAGAGAGAGAGAGAGAGAGAGAGAGAGAAGCGATCAGCAACATTGAGTCTAAACTTGTCTTCGACCGCTTATCGTCTCTGACACTGTCTGAGTTCTTCTTATTTCAAGTTTGAAATTTGTTTCGTTTTCCATGCTGGGAAAACTAAAGAAAATAAATAAATAGAGCGCTGAAACTGTACTGGGACACGTAAAAACAACGCGGAATTTACAAACGTTCTGTCCTCTTTCACATATGTCGTAAAACGTGGTCGCTCGATTTCAAATTTGCAAAATTTTGAATCAGATCAATTTGCATGGGAATGGTGCACCCCTCCCCCCTTCCCCCTCCCCTCCCCCCTCTCCCCTCCCCCCTCCCTCGGCATTATACGTTGGCCTTTAACTGAAAATTTCGGGAAAAGGTTTTGCACATAACTGGTGCAGTTTTGCAAACATTGCGAACGGATGACCATGAGAAGCAATTAGCAGACGTTCGGTTTTCACGCTGTGGCCCCTCTTCTTATAAGGTCGAGTATCTAAGGAGGTGACGGATTTGCCAAGTAGATTTACACGCCGTAAATATGACGATGGTCACGACCTTGACAATGCGACCTTGTTACAAATAAATCTTCGGTTTTTCCGTAACGGTGGATGTTTGTTTGGCAGCATGCGAAAATGGCCACAGAGTAAATCACTAATATCAGTTACAAATACCAATATTTGCCAATTAGCATTGAAGAAAGCCATGGTGCAGGGTGTTGTGTATGAATGTGTGTTATGATGTGATGTGATGACTGCAAGGTGTGTGTGTGTGTGTGTGTGTGTGTGTGTGTGTGTGTGTGTGTGTGTGTGTGTGTGTGTGTGTGTGTGTTTTTCTGTACGCGTGCGTGAGTGTGTGTGTGTATGTGTGTGTGTCCTTCATTTAACGTCTATCCACTATTCGTGATATTAGACAAGTGTGTGTGTGTGTGTGTGTGTTGTGTGTGTGTGTGTGTGTGTGTGTGTGTGTGTGTGTGTGTGTGTGGGCGCGCGCGCGCGCGCGCGTGTGTCTGTCTGTCTGTCTGTATGTATGTATGCTTTAATAGGTAAATCATCGGGCGGAACGACTGAACGTACAAATTTACAATTTGTACCACTGTGGAAAAGTGTGACCGCTGAACGGAAGTCCACAAAACAGAATTCGACGGCTCCGTTTGTAATGGGAGCACAGGGCCCGTGTGTGTTGAAAGGTCACGAGACTCTTGTCTCTTGTCACATGTCATGTCACATCACCTAAGTGTGTCACGGGCCAAGTCACACCAGGAGCCACTCGTGTTGTGTCTGGCCGTCCTGTGTGCTTACTGTCGCAGGATACAGACCATTATATTCCTCAGTTCAGTGTGAAGGGAGTCTGGCCATTGAGAAAGTACGAGGCCGCAAGCATCGTAGTAGTAGTAGTAGTAGTAGTAGTAGTAGTAGTAGTGGTAGTAGGAGAGCAGCAGCAGCAGCAACAACAACAACAACAGAAAGAAACGGCAGTAGCAGCAGAAGCAGAGTCAGCAGCAGCAGCAGTAGCAGCAGCAGCAGTAGTAGTAGTAGTAGCTGCAGTGGTACTAGTAACGGTATATGCGGGACTACTGTTATTTTTCCTTTTTTTTTTTTTTCTTTTTTTTCCTTTTGTTTTTGTCTTCTTTTTTTTCTGTCTTGCGGTTATTTCGCTATGCTGATTGATCAATACTATTTCTTTCTTTCTTTCTTTCTTTCTTTCGTTCGTTTCCCCCCACTTTTTCTTTCTCTCTTTTCTTTCTTTTCGCGATTTCATTCATTCATTCTTTGTTTCTTTTGTTTGTTTCTTCTTTCCTTTTTATCATAGTTTTCGTTCTTTCTTTTTTTTACCTCATGTTTGTTCTCTTTCTTCTTCTTTTAATATGTGTTGTGTGTGTGTGTGTGTGTGTGTGTGTGTGTGTGTGTGTGTGTGTGTGTGCGCGCGTGAATTCTTTCTGTCTGTCTGTCTGTCTGTCTCCTCTTTCTGTCCTTCTTTTATTCATTCTTTCTTTGTTTGTTTGTTTTTAAATGACCGTAACCAATACCCGAGGTGGTGACCTTCATATGTTACACTGACGGGGTATGAAGATGTCAGAGACTGCATTAAAAAAAAAAAATTGGCCAGGTGCCACTCGGTAATACGGGCCAAGGTTACCGACAGTTGACTAGGCCGATGAATCAAGCTGGCAGGGCAGAGAGAGAGAGAGAGAGAGAGAGAGAGAGAGAGAGAGAGAGAGAGAGGAGAGAGAGAGAGAGAGACTTAACACTTCGACACTTTGATATTTTTTTGTCATTACAAAAAAAGAAAGTCTTGACAAGGGGGGGGGGGGGGGGGGCGGGGGGGGGGGGGGGCGGGGGGGGGGGGGGGTAACAGGACAATAACATTTTCCTCTTTCTTGCATCACGAGCAAATCTTACAGTTAAATCCCGTGTAAATCAACTCAAAAGCTAACCAAACATACAAAACCGGATCGTTCCTGGATATCCTCCTGCATACTAGTACCGTAATAATATTAGAAGAAGAAAAAACACACACACACACACACACACACACACACACACACACACACACACACACCACACACACACACACACAAACAAACAAACCAAAATTGTAAGATTATATACTAACTCGACCATCCACTCAAACAAGAGAGAGAGAGAGAGAAGAGAGAGAGAGAGAGATAAAGGGGGTGGAGGTGGGTGTGCCAAACAAATTCTTTATTTCTGAGGGCAGTAGGTTAGCAACTTTGTGCCTTTTTTTCCTTTTAAAGGTTCTCCAGAAAAACTCTTCCCTCCATCTGATCCGACCCTCTCCCTATGTCTGTGCGCACACGCGCGCGTTCTCGTGTGTGTGTGTGTGTGTGTGTGTGGTGTGTGTGTGTGTGTGTGTGTGTGTGTGTGTCTGTCTGTGTGCGGGCATGCGTGTGTGTGTGTGTGTCTGTGTCTGTGTGCGGGCATGCGCGTGTGTGTGTGTGTGTGTGTGTGTGTGTGTGTGTGTGTGTGTGTGTGTGTAGTCTCAAGTTCAAAGTCGACCGCATTGTAAATTAAATCATACTCTTGTTATTGAAAACAGAAACAGAAAAAATGTGTTCATTACAACCCCCCCCCCCCCCCCCCCCCCCAAAAAAAAAGGAGAAAAAAAGAAGAAGAAAACTCTTTGATCCAAACAGGCCTTCTCATTTGCCAGTCTTGAGTTCTGATACACTTCCACTGATCTGCTGCGTTAGACACGTGAAAGAAGAACCTAGGAAAAACTCACTCGCCCATGGCTGAATCAGTTGTTGTTTTTTTTAAAGCTGCTGTCGTTTACTGTACAGAAATACCATAAGCATTCCACGGTGCTTGTCGCTGCTAGTGCTGTACGTTACGCGACTCTGATCACTATCCCGTGTTTACGGAAGATTGGGCAAGGAGTAAACATACGTCTCCTGTGATGGCAACAAATGACAGATAGCCTACTTCTACGGGAGAGAACTCTCTCTCTCCACTTTCACTTTGTGGTGCATGAGTACTGCCGAAAAAAAGATTTTATAAAAAAAAAAGACTGCAAAGTACAACAACAACAACAAAGAAAAAGAAAAACAAAAGAAAGAAAGAAAAGAAAAAGAAAAGAAAGAAAGAAAGAAAGAAAAGAAAGAAAGAAAGAAAGAAAGAAAAGAAAGAAAGAAAGAAAGAAAAGAAAAGAAAAGGAAAGGAAAAAAAAAAGAAAATTTGCGATTATGGAAGCATTTTACTTCTTTTTCTTTTTCGTATCAAGCATTATCATTTCAGGTATTTTTAAGCGATTGTTTATTTTTCCTCAACCCCGTTATTATCAGCGACCATTTAAAAAAAAAAAACCAAAAAAAAACACACCTCTGAGTCAGCCGCTAATCTGAGCCTTGGCCTATACACTCAAATTAGCGGCCAATACAGAATGTGCCACTTAAGAGAGCGCGGCCCTGAACGAATGACGTTGTCTCGAGTAAAAACCCATGACGTGCTGCGCGTAAAGTTAGACGGACAAACAGCGAAACATTTATACAGTCTGTAAATGAGCGACTCCTCTTTTCCCACTGTCTTTCCCTGGAAGCAACTCGCTCGAGCAATCGAAGCGACACGCTCCGTTAGTGATTAAGCTCATCCGTATCATGTGGCGAACGGCACGTTTTACGCTGACGAGTCAGACCACATAAGTTTCGAACTTTAATGTGCTACTGGCAGTTTTACGGAGCTTGTTTTTTTTTTTTTTTTTTTTTTCCCTCAACCCCGTTAATGGAGAAAACGAGGTCGGCTCACACAGCGAGTGGTTCGGCGCGTGTCACCTACCACCACAATCGTTGTTGGCGGGCTGACAGGCCGGGCGATTGAAATCTTCTTTGACTTGCCCCTCACGTGACCACAAACAGGCAGCAGGCGGTAATCCGAGCAGATAACTCGCGCACTTTAACGGTAGATAATCAGCGACCGTTTTGGGTTTAAGGCCTTGGACTGAACACAGAAATGAGCGGCTGATACAGAGTGTGAGGGCGCTACCAACGTGCCCCTGAACGGGAACGAAACGTGTGATGACGTTGTCTTACAAACAAACCCATGACGTGGATGTGGCGCGTGAAGGCAAACAACATCTTAGCTTTCTTCTACAGGAGAGAGAGACAGACAGACAGACAGAAACATCAACGACTGCCCACAAAATGATTAGGATGACTGCTATAAAACACTGGTAAGACCAGTACTGGAATATGGTTGCTCAGTCTGGGATCCTTACAATCTACAGGACGTTGATAACCTCGGAAAAGATTCAGAAGAGAGCAGCACGGTTCGTAACAGGGAACCACATCAGAGAGAAAGGGAATACTAGGAAGAACATGAGGAAATTAGAATGGAAACCCATTGAAGAGAGAAGAGTCTTAATTAAACTTGATACCTTCTTCAAAGGCAGAGCTAAACTAATTGATAAGTAGCACCAGGAGTGGCGGTCAATCTTATACCATACCTGCATCAAATATTGACAGCCACTTACATTCATTTTTATCCTAGTTCTGTACGGCTGTGGAACTCACTGCCGGGTGCCATCAAGATTGCCACAAATGCAGTCTCTTTTAAAAATCAAATTGATAAGACAATCTTGAGATCTGCATATTGATTGACTTTTCTATTTTAACTTCCCCATATATTTTATGGTTACCTAGGCCTTAACCTGGCCATTGATTTTAACCTTATAAATACCATGTGCGACCCCTTGTTGCCAAATTTTGCTCCAGGGGCCAACAGGCTGAGTCGCATTTTCTTTATTTTTAACAAGCGAGCTGGTGACCTACTCATTTTTGAATGAACCAGCTCTTTAGGAAGAAGAAGAAGTTAGATGAACTAACAGCGACCCATATGAATATACTGTCTGTAAAATGGCGACTCCTCTTTTCCCACACCTTTCCCTTGAAGCAACTTCGCTCGAGCAGTCCAGGCGACACGCTCCGTTAGTGATCAGCTCATCCGTGTCAGGTGGCGAACGACACGTTCTACGCTTACAAGCCAGACCACAGGCCTACAAGTTTCGAACTTTAATGTGATATTGGCGGTCTTACCGTGATTATATGTACACACCTGCAAACACATACACGCACGTACGCACGCACAGACGCGTGCACGCATGTTAGCACACTCTCACGCATGTGAGTACTCTCTCTCTCTGTTTGTCTGTCTGTCTGTCTGTCTGTCTCTCTCTCTCTCTCTCTCTCTCTCTCTCTCTCTCTCTCTCTCCCTCTCTCTCTCTCTCTCTCTCTCTCTCTCTCTCTCTCTCTCTAATGTCACACAATTTTGTGGAATGACGTAACATGAAAGTACTACTACTACTTCTACTACTTCTACTTCTACTTCTACTACTACTACTACAAGTTTCGAACAGCCTGCCTTTCCCCGAAGCTGGAGTACGGCTGCTTTAATGGCGGGATAAAAAAAAACAACACACGGTCATACACACAAAACTTCACTCCCTATACAGGGGGTGTCCGCAGGAGTATCAGCCTGCCTACGCAGAAGAAGAATAAGAACAGCCTGTAAGGTCTGTCTGTCTTCAGATCACTTAACATTCATTCAGCGCTGGCTCTCGTGGCTCTGTCAGTGACGGAGCAAACCCACTTCGCCCAGTCAGACGCACGCCCTTAGCTCCACTCACTCTGGTTCTCCGCCAGGTAAGTGAGGGGACTGCAGAAGGAGATCTGAACAACTTCTAAAAGTAATTATCATGACTCTAGCGAACAACGTGAAGCAAACGAATCACAAGGCAAAACACGACGCGTTTCGACAAAGAGAAGTCATTGCTCGTTCTTCGTGTTCGTTGTCGTGAGCGTTGTATACTTTGCTTGAAGAAGACCTAAGACGTCGGAACGCGTCGTGCTTTGTCTTGTGATTCGTTTGTCCACGTTGTTCGGTGGAGTCATAATAACTACCTTTAAAATGTGCCGTTGCCTGTTTCCTGTGTGATACGCCAGCCAGAGTCACGCTGCGCAGAACACACACACACACACACACACACACACACACACACACACACACGTGCGTGCACGCGGCACGCGCGCACAAACATTCACACACACACACAGTATCATAGTCCGTATGGCGTTCAGCACTAACGCTTTGACAATTACTGTAATAGTTTCGCCAGCCAATACAGACCAACAGATTACAGGACAAAACACAATGCATTTTAATCTCTTATGTCTTTTCACGTTCGGCGCTATTTGGGTGCCGGCGCCGAATATGAGAAGATAAAGTGGTTGCGCGTTCTTCGTTTTGATGTTCCTAAATGTTGTTTGTTATTGTTGTTGTTGTTGTTGTTGTTGTTGTTGTTGTTGTTTTCCTGAAGAAGACCCAAGAGGTCGAAAAGCATTGTGTTTTGTCCTGTTCTCTGTATCGTCTGGCGGAACTAATGCTCCTCCTTTTATAATTTGCTTCATTTTCCCGCCCTCAGTCACCTCGTTTTGAAATGACCGCAGTGCCAGTGGGAGTACGTCGTACACACACCACGGTCCGGACAGTGTACGCAGACACACCACTAGGCTACTCCATCTCACGTAGCTCACACTCTCTTCCAGCTTCAAACGCTTGCTGCCCGTTCGCGCTGACGACGTAAGGCCTTTCAGAGAACGCTGTGATAGGTACAACAAAGAGCTGCAGAGCGAGGGAGAAACAGAGGTAATTAGAATCTCACTCTCTCTCTCTCTCTCTCTCTCTCTCTCTCTTTTTTTTTTTTTTTTTTTTTTTTTTTTTTTTTTAAACAAGTTGGAGAAATCACTTTGAAGTAGTGTTCCTTGGGTGTGGTTTTCCTGAAAGAAAAATAGAAAACGAAAAACAACAACCTTGAAGACTCTCTCTCTGTCTCTCTCTCTCTGATATATACTTTGCACTTTTTCACCGACAGGCCACACGCCACAATTAGAAATATGCACTGAAACACTGCATGATCGATGCAAGCGTTTTGAGGCCTACCATAGATTTGAACCATCATTTAATGTTAAATTGACAATTGATCTAAACCCCCTGACAATTATTCCCCTTGTTTTGAGGGGGATTTTCATCAATCAAGTCACAAACAAGCTTCATATGCATGACTGCCCCTTAGTTGGCGTCATATTTCAGGCCTTTGCGTTCACCTATGACCCTATCTTTGCGCCAGCTCGAAGCTCCCAAATAGTCCCATTCCTTTGAGTTTAATCTGTTTGCTTGGAACCACCTGGCTTGTACCTTGACACCATATGAAAGAAAATGAGGAGAACCAACTTTCAGACGCATTAAAGATTCTCAAAACAAAACTGATTGCGCCAGTCCATAAAAAGTGGTAACGCACCCAGTTCGCACTTGGTTCAAACCCCACTGGATCCCCCAAAATGAAAATTGGCCTTTTCCCTGCCTGTCTATGTTGTCGTCCTGGCGGTATTAGCGAAGTGCAAGATAGGTCTCCCTCCCTTCATCCTGTACTGAACCACCTTTCGGTGTTTAGACTTTAAAACCTGAACGTAGCCAAGTAATCTAACACTTCACGCCCACATCTCTAAACATCCGCTCATTGTCTGCCAGTCTTGTTACGTCAATCCTTTCAATGACGTATCTCTAAACATCCGCTCATTGTGTACCAGTCTTGTTACGTCAAACCTTTCAATGACGTATCTCTAAACATTCGCTCATTGTGTGCCAGCCTTGTTACGTCAATCCTTTCAATGACGTATCTCTAAACATTCGCTCAATGTGTGCCAGTCTTGTTGCGTCAATCCTTTCAATGACCTGTATCCTGTTTAGGCGTCGTGCAGCCCACAGACCTGAAACAAACCTACAGCTGTTTATGTCAAACACCCCTGACAAGATAACGGAAACACACAAACACGCTTACCCCACTTCCGGAGTCATAGGCTATCTACCATCAGCGACCGAGGGAAAACGAATTTACTGTTCCAAACACAGACTGCTTCTTTCACGCAGTCTGCACCTCTGAAGAGACGAAGAGGTCGTGTAGTACGTGCTACATACTAAGCCATGCATGGTGAGACATGTTCTTAGAGTGTATTGGAATATACATGACATTAGACAATAAGCACTTTACAGAAGACTCTATATTTTTCGAACTTTTTTTAAAAAATCAGAAACAAAAGCAATAGTCCTCCAAAGGGAAGAAAACAATACAGTTTGTTCTGTCCAGTTGCTTAAGATGGACATTACGTAGTTGTATTGTTTTTGTTTTTGGTTTTTTTCTCTCTTGAAAAAGGCCACGTGGCTGAAAATTTGAAGAGTGGAATGGTGATCTTGTGTTGTGGGGTTTTTTGTTTGTTTGTTTGTTTTGTTTTTTTTTTTTTTAAGTTTTCCACTTGCAGTCGTCTTACTTTGCAACAACTATGTTCGGACATGTTCTACCAATTATGATTTTATAGTGTCAAAGCAAGGCAGATTTTTTTTTCCGTTTGGTCTAAGATTTTGTGGAAACAGAACCAGCTTAAAGCCATGTTTTAACGTGACTGGAATATGCTGTACATGCTCGTTTAAATGGAATCGATTCTGGCACAGTAACAGTCCTGATATTACCCAACTGCTTCTGGTCGGGGCAGAGACAAATCGAAACTGAAACTGAAATTGAAACGCTGCTGTATTCCCGTATTTGCAACCGGCATAAGAGAGTGCGTGAACATAATGATAATGAAGATTCGCACGCACATACACATACATATGGGACACTACACAACGAGACGAATGTGATGTATTCAGGGGGGAGGGGGGGATACAGTGATACATTTTTTCTTTCTTTCGCCTTTTCTTTTTTTCTTTTTCTTTTTTTTTTCTTTTAATTTTTTTTTTCACACCCTTGCCCAACCCCTAATCCAGTGTTGGAGTTACCGTAAGTTAGAGAGGATACCTTCCCCACCTATCACTTGAAGGAGAAACAGAAACGGTCACGATATGTTCACAACAGCAGTTTTCAAAGCGCGGATTGCTAAACGCCACACTGACTGTGACAGTTCTCCCTGTGTAGCGTGACTCTGGCGTGTTACAGCCGCTTAACCGAAACTTGGAGCAGAATTAGACCGTGGTCCAGGACGGATCTGTTGTGTCGATCCGGATCAAACAGCTGATCCAAAGATCGGTCCAGCAAGACTATTGCTACTTTTCTGCTGAACATGAACGTTGTGAATTTAGTGGTACAAAGTGAGGACTGTCTTTCACGTCATATATTTTCATGGAATATTGACACTTTCTAATGGCATGTACATTGACATTTGGTAATTTCAATAGCCTACTTTTATGTTAAGTACATGGTAAGTTACTCTCTCAGCCCTTATGTAAAAAGGATATTTAAAAAATTAAATAAAATAAAAATGAAAAAAAAAATGACAGCTTATTCTTCAACCCTCAATAAAGATGATTTTCACTTGGCTTGACTTGACTTGATTATCAGTTATTACATGCTTTACTCCATGGCCTGACTCAAAGTGCAGATTCAAAATTCGTTCGAACTTTGCGGGAGTCTGCCTGCTTTAGAATGCCCGTCTTGTTTTAATGCAAGCGATAGAATGCAGAAAAAGGATGTAAACAAAAAGAAACAAAAAAAAACACACGCCTTGACAGCTTATTCTTCAACCCTCAATAAAGATGATTTTCACTTGGCTTGACTTGACTTGATTATCAGTTATTGCATCCTTAACTCCATGACCTGACTCAAAGTGCAGATTCAAAATTCGTTCGAACTTTGCGGGAGTCTGCCTGCTTTAGAATGCTGTCTTGTTTTAATGCAAGCGATAGAATGCAGATTTTTCCCCCCCAGGGGAATATTAGAGAAGCGGCAGTCACAATCAGGATCTGCTCTAGTCCCCAATGTGATGATGTAGTAGCCTACAGTCTCATCCTTCAGTTACTGGTCCTCCCCAACATCGACAGCAGACTCCTTGAACACCTCGTTCAAAGACGTCTCACCTGATGACAGTGATCTCTTCATTTCT
The DNA here is from genome assembly GCA_018398815.1 of Conus ventricosus. Classification (NCBI taxonomy): domain Eukaryota; kingdom Metazoa; phylum Mollusca; class Gastropoda; order Neogastropoda; family Conidae; genus Conus; species Conus ventricosus. The sequence goes on along the minus strand of CM031599.1, from coordinate 35,389,320 downwards.
AAAAGAGATTAAGGCTTTTCGTCTGATCTGAGATTTTACAGAAGATTAAAAAAATCTGGTGGTGTTTTTAGAAGGTGTATTTTTAAAGTGTTGAGTAAGTGAGCTTTTTGACTTGTACGTTGACTTCAACGCGGTGACAGCCCTGATGTGGCCCTTTGCGGTCGGCTGGGCTATAAGCATCATTACCTTACTTGAACATTGACAACTTCAACTCATTCTTCAGCCGACAATGTCGTGACTGCAGGCGACGTAGGCAGACATACAGACCCTTGTGCCCAGTGGTAGAGCGCTCATTTCGCAGGCAGACGTCGCGAATTCGAACCTCTCCATCGTCCAGCATCACAATTCGCCTTTTGGCTGACCATGGTGTCCGTACTTTGTCGCTGATGGTGTCAAACAGTCAACTTTGAAGCCACGTACACTTGGTGGTTCACGAGGCATCAGAGTTCGCCTTTTGGCTCTCCGTTGTGTCCATACTTTGCGGCTGACGGTGTCAAACCGTCAAATTCGAAGCGTACCCTCGGTGTTTCACAAGGCATCACAGTTCGCCTTTTGGCTGACCATGGTGTCCATACTTTGCGGCTGATGGTGTCAAACAGTCAACTTTGAAGCCACGTACACTTGGGGGTTCACGAGGGGGACAAAACCTGCATGCAAGCAGGCCGAACTCAACACATCGGACAAGAAGTTGACATTGGGAGGACAAACTTTGAAGAGTATTTTTAAGGCTCCGCAAAAAAAAAAAAAAAAAAAAAAAAACTGAGACAAACAAATCACGAGACAAAACACGACGCGTTTCATCCTCTTAGGTCTTCTTCCGGCAGGCTATACAACAGTCAGGACCACGAAAATGAACGAGCAATTACTTATCTTCATCCAGTTCGGCGCAAGATGGCGTGGAGAGAGTAGTTGAACCAACCCTTCGCCATGCGCGATGACTACAGTGCCAGAAGGGGAAAGTGACCCGTGCGAGCCAATGGGACTGGTACGAAAGTGACCCGTGCGAGCCAACGGGACTGGTACGAAAGTGAGCTGTGCGAGCCAATGGGACTGGTGGGAGACCCATGCCAGATACTTATCCTCTTGGTTCGGGGGGGGGGGGGGGGGGGGGGGGGGGGGGGGGGGAGGAAAAACTCTCATTTCAAATTAGGGTCAGTAACACTCGCCCGCCTCGGTCGGCGGTCTGTGTAAAGAAAAAGAGCCCACACAACAACCGTTCTGGTCCTGTCTTTCAGTGACCATCATCAGAATGTGGATAGACATGACAAGTGTGGAAAGCAGTCGTTCACACAGGTGGCTAGAGTCTTGCCCGTAAGACCGCGCCACGGCAGGCAGCTGGTCTAAGGAGAGAGGCTTCTGATAAACATCAACGGCTGACACAGAAACACAAGACCCACCTGGTGCCCAAACCTCTCCATCCGGCAGTTTTGCTCCATAATAAATCCTTTTCTCTCCATATGGTGCTCGTTCTTAAGGGATATGCCCAGGAGGAAGTGAATAAGACCCTCTGCTTTAAAGCCACCCCCCACCCACCCACCACCCACCCCCGCCCCAACAACTGCCGGAGATCACCTCATCCCGTATGGACCCGGTTGGCTTTGTGGACTGGGCATCAGATTCTAATTCCCGAATGTTGAGTTCGCTCATCACAAAAGACACTGTGGTTGGAAGACATGTTCTCTGCGGAAACTCCAGTCTCCTCTGTGTCCTTCGCATGAGGCTTTTAAACCAACGTCCTGTGCATGAGGCTTTTAAACCAACGTCCTGTGCATGAGGCTTTTAAACCAACGTCCTGTGCATGAGGCTTTTAAACCAACGTCCTGTGCATGAGGCTTTTAAACCAACGCCCTGTGCATGAGGCTTTTGATACCAACGTCCTGTACATGAGGCTTTTAAACCAACGTCCTGTGCATGAGGCTTTTAAACCAACGTCCTGTGCATGAGGCTTTTGTACCAACGTCCTGTGCATGAGGCTTCTAACCCAAGGTCCTGTGCATGAGGCTTTTAAACCAAGGTCCTGTGCATGAGGCTTTTAAACCAGGTCCTGTGCATGAGGCTTTTAAACCAAGGTCCTGTGCATGAGGCTTTTAAACCAAGGTCAGGTACATGAGGCTTTTAAACCAACGTCCTGTGCATGAGGCTTTTAAACCAAGGTCAGGTGCATGAGGCTTTTAAACCAACGTCCTGTGCATGAGGCTTTTAAACCAACGTCCTGTGCATGAGGCTTTTAAAACCAATGTCCTGTGCATGAGGCTTTTAAGCCAACGTCCTGTAGATGAGTCTTTTAAACCAACGTCCTGTGCATGAGTCATGCATACAAAAAAATCTTGCACGCTTATCAAACCCCATTCCACCATTCGAAGAAGAAGGAAGTCTTAGTGTGCAAGCGCGGTGGATGACATAAAAGTAAACACTTGCACACATGTTTGGACATTGTCCCCGTAGACGGAAGAGGGCTAGCTAAACAGCGAGATAAAAACGGTTGCACACGTAAAACTGTCACCTATAATAAATCTCGGAGTTTCAGCCAAGAAACACACACACACACCACACACACACACACACACACACACACACACAACACACACTGTCAACCTCGGTGTAATGTCAGTGGGGGAAGGACTAGCGCACAGCCCAAAACACAACTCACAGCTTGCTTACGATCTCATTCATAAAATCATGCATTCGTCACATAAAACCCACTAGTAAAGTCTATAACTTTACTACACATTTTTCATAGAACGAAACATCAATGCATATGGAATCAAATGAAATAAAACATTCTCTCCTTCCTGAACTTCACAAAACATTTATCTAAAACTTTCATAGCTAACCCGGGTATAGATAGATTTCTACTTTACCGGGCCCGGGGTGATCTTAACTATTCACGAATCATGTCTTTTCTTTTCTTTTCTTTTTCTTTTCACTGTCACTTTCACAACACGACACAACTGCCGGCACTGGGTGTTGGTTGATGGCGCCTGGTCAGGTGAGACTGTTGGCGTTGGTCTGTTGGCGCCTGGTCGGTGAGACGGTTGGCGTTGGTCTGTGGTTCTGCTTGGCGAAGTGACGTGCCAGGTATGAGGTCGAACCCCGGTTAGGATAGAACAGTGACTATCAACATCGATCTGTTCTCCTTTCTTTCTTCCTGCATTACGCATTGCACTCTCTCTCTCTTCTCTTTTAGTCTGCTCTTATCAAATGGACAGGGTTTGCTTTTTCTTTCTTTTTTCTTTTCTTTCTTTTTTCTTCTTTAAATTAGCAACTCTCTCTCTCTCCACATCTCTCCTCAGTCTTCCTCTGCAGACTATTCATGCAATCTCTCAACTTGGTTCTCTTCTCTCCTCCCCTCATCTCTCTGCTTTTCTCTCAAGCAGACCTAGAACCTCTCCCTCTCTCTGTTCTTGTTCGTTCCCCCCTCGTTCTCTCTGTCGTTCTCATCTCCCTGCCTTCCTGTAGGCGAGAGCCTAACTTCCCCGAACTTCTCCCGTTCGTTTTCCTCCTCCGTTCTGCCGTTCTCTCACTCTCACATCCTCTTTATTCGTTCCGATCTGCCCAAAAAAAGGGCGAGTACCATTGGTCAGTATTTTTACCCCCCTGACACCCGAAGTTATCTCCCTCTAATTCCTTTGGATATTCAAATCATGACATCACGCCTACACTCTTACTCTCTGGGGTGGTCAACTGGTCATTAATTGATTAGCTAGATTTCACCCCCACCACACACTACCTTCCCCCCTTTCCTACTTAATTGGCGCCGTGTGACTTAAGTCGTGGACACTGGTCAATCTAAAGTGGCTAGCTGAGTCTGGGGTAGGGCGCCACGACGTCTGAGTAACAATGACGCGGGTTTTCCACAAAGTGGCTAGATGAGCCTGAGCTCGGCTCTGCGACTCGTCTCGCTAGACATCGAGGTCGGTAAAAATCCTTAGTCAGTCTGGGTGATCGTCCCGTCTCTGCGAAGCCTCTCCACTAAGTTTAAATTTGGCCCGGATCCGAACCATGGGCCCGGTCTACGTGGCGCCAGATGTCTGCGTTTGGACTTATGTCCAGTCGAAGTGGCCGGCGACTCCCCAAGTTGGGTTGTTTCTTTCTTTGCCCGTGACAATTTCCCCCTTGCAAAAGACCATGCTCCGCATTGTCTCAAAACAACGGTACAAAAAAGACAACAACCGAATTTGCTGACACACAGCTACACGCGCAAAGTTTGGAAAATACTTTACAACCAACGGTTTATAAATTATAAAATTTTCCATTAGTGAATACCACTCCAATGAGTTATCATTGACGTGCGCTCTTGCGTTATTTCAACTCTTTTTTATAACGACCTTGTGCGCACTTATGCCTTTCCCCTACCTGCGGATTGCCATATCTTCTCTTCACAATTCTTATGAAAAGCACAATTATAGTATGATCACGATCCATGACACTTCACTGAGGAATCTCCATCCTCACTTATTGCAAATAATGCATCACTACACAAGCGACTGTATGCTCCAAGCCTAACTACATTCACATGAACAACCTCACACAAAAAATATAAACCCATAGCCAACTGGGAATGAACCCATATCCAATCAACATAACTGTCATCAAACACATTTTAAATCAACAAAGCACCCCGGATATGACTGACTTCCTCTGAGTTGCAGCTTGCTAAACTACACGGCTTAAATAGTCAGCTCCGACATTCTGCCCGACCGGGAATGTACTGCACTCGATACCTGTAGGGCTGCAGTGCCTTTGCCCAACGCAGAACCCTGCTGTTTTTCAGCGTGCCTCCTGCAGGTTTTTGAGTGGTTGGTGATCTGTCTCTATCACGAACTCTTTCCCATACAAGAAATTGTGGAACTTCTGCACGGCCCACACGCAGCTAAAACACCCTTTCCCTCCACCGTTGCGTACCCTTCTTCACACTTTGTCAACTTCCTGCTAGCATATCTCACAGGAAACTCGACTCCTTCATGCTCCTGCAACAATACTGCACCTATCCCACCACCTGATGCATCTGTCCGCAACAAAAAGGTTTGGACATACGGGTGCTTAAAGATGGGACGGGAACCTAGTCTTTCCAACACCGTCTGCAGTGTTTGGCTCTGCAGCGTCTGACCCTCGACCACTGCCGGTTTCCCTGCCTTGACCAAATCACTGAGAGGACTCGTGATTGCAGCAAAATTTGGGACAAACTCCCTATAGAACCCAATAAAACCTAGCAGACTCCTGACTTTTGTTTTGGTCTTGGTTTTCTCTGAATTCATCATCTTCCCACCTTTCCCCTTTCCGGCTGCTTTGTGCCGCTCCGACAACAAACCCAGGAACTCCTACTGTCTAGCCCTTCATACAGTGACACACCCTGTATGACTCTTCTGGAAACTTAGGCAACAAAATCTTCCCCTTCTTCTGCGGGTCTCTTTCACTCATCAATGATTGCTGCTTGCGCCATGTGCTGAGTCTCACGCTGAATAATTTGCGGAGAAAATTCGCATGGAAACGTTTTGGTTTCCCATTCACATCAATTCGGTAATCCCGACCGACCTTTCAGTGATGGTGAATGGTCCTTTCCAATGCCTCAGCAGCTTGTTGTGACCCGTGGGAAGCAGTACCAGGACTTGTTCTCCCGCCTTGAGGGATTGCTTCTCACCTTCCTGTCATATTGCTTCTTCTGAACGACCCTAGCCTTCTGCAACCTTTCCTTTGCAACCTTACATGTCTCATACCTGTGCCCACCTTTGGAACAGGACGAGATTGGGCCAATCAGATCAATAGCCACCCTCCTGAAAGGTGTGTCAATTAAAGGGGGATGTTTAAGAGGCGCCTTCCTCTTCACCCCTCTTGTGGCTGACCTTTGACACACATCACATGACATGCAGAACCGCTTTATGTCTGCCATTGCCCCTGGCAATGAAAATCATCAAAGATTCGGTCAGCCGTTTTGCTGGTGCCGAGATGACCCGCCATTTAGCGACTCGTGACCCCTGACATGACAGTGTCACGATAACCTGCTGGTACCTCTAACTGAGTGGTCACCTTATTGTCTCCCCCTTTGGTGAAAAACTCGGTACAACAGCCCGCCTTTCACAAGAAATTCTGCTCACCTCCTCTAACCTCCTGTTTCTCTCCACCTCTTGCCAACTCCCAAGACTTCACGAGCGAAGGGTCTTGTTCCTGCGCTGCCCTAAACCCCATCAGGCGACACATCTATGCCTGACTTCCTTGCTGGAACGACTAACGGTTTTATCAACCTTTTCCTCCTTCTTGCTCCGTGTTTTGAACTGCTGCCCCTGTAGAGTCAACAACTCAGGATCCCCGGACCCCTTGCCCTGGAATTTTCCAATGATCAAATCGTGAAGGGTTTCACCATCACCAACGCAGACAACTCGCCTGAGAAGTAAGGGGTACGTACTTCTATCTTAGCAACTGGAAACTCCCTCACAGTGCCATCGATTAGAGTACAGGTCTGGATTTGCCCTGTCAAATCCCCCCTTTTTCGACCAGCGTTGTTCGTACTACCCCGCATGAACAACCAGTGTCTCGTAACACTTTCACCCTTCTGGGGCCAATCCACCCCTTTTTCCACTGGTAAAGAACCATCAGCCTAGTGCCCTCCATCCCCGACACTGACTGCTGTCCAGTGCTAGCCATAAGCTGCACTCCACCTCTTCAGACTGAAACCCTTTGGTTCCACTGCAGGTCGTTTCCCTTGACGAAACCCTTATCCCCCTCTTGCAAGGCTGCTGCCTTCTGGAACCTCATGCGACAATCCCTCGCCACATGTCCCTTCTTGTGGGCAAATGAAACACCTAATTTCCCTTTGCCCTTCCTTCTGCCCCACCACTGGGTTTTGCAGAAATTTGGGAGAAAACTCTCCTGTCTCCTTGCACTCTTCTCACCTGTGCCTAGCACCTGTTTCTCCTGCACCTTAGTGCCCAAACGTGCCTCTCTATACACCTCTGCGAACTTCAACAACTCTCCTGCTGTCTCTGGCTGTCTTTCTTTCAAATGTATGGTTAACTCAGGGCCGCAACCTGACAAAATCTGTTCTTTCATAACTAGCTCTTTCAATTCAGCGAACTCCTTCTTTGTACCACTCAACTCTAACCATTATCAAAATAGTGATCCAGACGTGCACCAAACTGAGTGTACGTCTCACCTGCTTGTAACTTAGCTGAACGAAATTTTCTTCCTGAACCCCTCCTCTGTGAGGTCAAATCCCTTCATTAAAGACTCTTCCCCAAACACCAAAATCAGACTGTTGTTCTGCTGGTAACGCAGTGAAAATCTGCAATGCCTTTCCCGTTTAATAGCGCCCACAAAATGAATGCCCACTCTCTGGGGGCCAACCCTGACTGGGTGCAAACGTTTCGAAACGACTGATGTATGCGTCAATCGAATCGGTCCCTTCCGAGAATTTTGGCAACTTGGGTCGGGGGGTATAGCTGCGCACAGAGTCACTGGAAACTGAAAATCCCATCTCGGTGGTCTCCTTTTTATTCTTACTTTCTCTAGCTCTAATTGAACCTTTAATCTTTCTGTTTCCTGCTTCATTCTTTCTGTTTCCTGCGCTTCCTCATTCTTTCTGTTTCCTGCGTTTCCCTAGCCTGATTATCATTAGCCTGAATCCTTAATTTTTCTATTTCTTGCGCTTCTACTGCGACACGTCGTCTTTCCGCGCGTTCATCCCTTTCCATCTTTTGTTGGTTTTCAACAAATGCACGCAACTCATCTCCTGAGTAACCTAGATCACGAGCGACGCTCACAAGTTGTTCAATAGGGGTGTTCTTTTCTTCCGCCATTATCTCTTCTTTTTTTTTTTGAACAAGATTTTATGACAACGACAGCCAAACTGGTGGTTACCGACACGAGTGACGTGATAGCACAATCCTATGAATGATAATATTAGCTTGGGACAACGTAATTAGTTTTTATAAGACGCCCAGCGCCTGACCCAACTATGAGAGCGAATTATAGGCAATCTGTGCGAAATGAGTACTCTGGGCTGAAATGCCAAGCCTAGTATAACTATCTTGGAAGCAATGCCAAGCCTAGTATTTAACTATCTTGGGAACATACAGTAAGACAACCCCTTGTCTTAGGATTACAATACTTGAATCCCACCCAGCTTCCTCTCTGAGAAGTTGAACAATTATAATAAATGGGCCAGAATATCCTGGCAGGCTCGCCAATAAATTGTCAACCTCGGTGTAATGTCAGTGGAGGAAGGACTAGCGCACAGCCCAAACACACTCACAGCTTGCTTACGATCTCATTCATATATCATGCATTCGTCACATCAAACCACTAGTAAAGTCTATAACTTTACTACACATGTTCATAGAACGAAACATCAATGCATATGGAATCAAATGAAATAAAACATTCTCTCCTTCCTGAACTTCACAAAATCATTTATCTAAAACATCATTAGCTAACCGGGTATAGATAGATTTCTACTTTACCTGGCCAGGTGATTTTAAAACTATTCACGAATCACTGTCTTTTCTTTTCTTTTCTTCTTCTTTTCACTGTCACTTTCACAACACGACACAACTGCCGGCACTGGTGTTGGTCTGATGGCGCCTGGTCAGGTGAGACTGTTGGCGTTGGTCTGTTGGCGCCTGGTCAGGTGAGACGGTTGGCGTTGGTC
>CM031599.1:35350676-35360676 GCA_018398815.1 Conus ventricosus | reverse complement strand
AATGAGATAAAGTTCCAAAGCGTTGTCGTTAGGCCATAATCTTTAATTTCTCAAGGTGAAGACTGTGGTCGAGACATTCAAATGCTTTCAAAAGGTTATACTAGAACCCTGTGATTTTATTATTGTTATGTTAGAAAGCACGGTCAACCAGACTAGTTAATGCTGTGTGACCAAGAATGGTTGGCCTGAATCCGGATGGTTTGGAGAAACAGTTCAAAGGAGTTGAAATGATAAGAATGTGTTTGTTTATTGTCTCCAAGGGTTTAGAGAGTATAACAAGTGGAATGGTCTATAATTGAGGGATCAGCTTTAGTCCCCTGATTTATAGGGGGGTATAACTTTAGCAACTTTAAAAGTTTTTGGGAAATTTATAATTTTTTGCAAGGCATAGGGTTGTAGATGTAGGTAAGCGTTTCGGCGATTACTGGGCTGACATTTTCAAGATTTTCCCATCAATGCCATCAAGCCACTTGTGTTACTTTGTTTTAGGCTACTAAGAGATTTATACACTTCATGCACACCCATAAAATGGTATATTTGAAGAGGGGGATATATTTTCTAGAATTGCAAAAGTCCTAAAGAATATCCAATTTATTTTCTGACGTTCTGTTTATTTTATTGTTGAGTTAGCTACGTCACAAAAATGGGAATTCAAGACATCAGATGATAAATTCTTTTGGCGAGGTAGTATGACCTTTAACATTTTTATTAGTAGCTCCTTTATCGCTTTCCAAATTAGATCGTTATCTGCTTTGGAAGAAACAAGATTTTGAAAATATTTTTTCTTTGACGATCGTTTTAGGTAATTGACTAAGTTTCTTTGTTTTTATAGGAATCTAAAACTCCCTGATATAACAGCGACTCTCTTAAGTCGGGTTAGCAGTGTCTTATCTTTAGTTATCCAGGGTTTTTTAGGATTGTTACTAACACGCATTGTTTTAAATGGGGCATGCTTATTATAAACATTAAGGAACTATGATACCAACTTCTAAAGCCTCGTCGGGGTCTTTTAAATTGATAGACCGTGGAAAGGAATGAGTTCATTAAATCCCGCTGAAAGGAGTCATTGTCAAATTTTGAAAAGTTTCTGTAGGTAATTATCTTGTGGAAATTTTTGGAACTTTAACTCCTCGTTTGGACCACGTAAAACATACTGGAGAATGGTCGCTACAACCGAACGTCGGTGAGCATATTTTCTATCATGGTGTTAACTGAAGAAGTGTATATTTGGTCGATAAGTGTTTGGGAGTAGCGGTGACTCTTGTTGGTTTGTCTATTGTTGGTCGAGGTTAAATGATTTGTAAGTTTTGTCCAAGTTTGTTCGATTTTAGTAAATAAATATTGAAATCCCCTTTAGTGGGTATATTTTCATAAGAGATAAGGATGCTTCCTCCATCTTAAAGAGAATTCATCTATCCAATCAGTTCGCTCCCCCGGGGTTTATTTTATATAAAGCTTATAAGAATAGGTTTCGATTTTTTTCAGCTGTATTGCGATCCATAACGATTTACTTGGTAATTTTTCTAGAGAGGAGATTTAGCTTAAAGTTAAACTTTGATGAATATATAAAATAAGACCCGTTTCTCTAAATTTGGATGGGTCTTTGCGCACTACATTATAGCCTGTTATTGTTAGTTCTAAGTCGGACACTTGGTGAGATAACCTTGTTTCCGAAAAGCCGAAAATGTGGAAGCTTTTACCATGGTTGAAAGAATATCAGATACATCATTAAGCTTATTTGTAAATGACAACATTCAAAAAACCTACTCGTAGGCCATCAGCAGATGGCCACTCGTTACGTGTTACTTGCATGGTTTCAAATAACAAAACAAAAGAGGAAAACAAGGAAATAACAGGCAAGCACAAATATATACGCAATAATAAACAATGAAATATAGAAAGGGAAGGGAAACCCGAACTGTTTGTAACCCAAAAACTTTTTTTTCCCAAAAACTATATTCATATAAGACAAGAAGAAGAAGAAGAAGAAAAAAGAAAGGAAAAAAGGAGAGAGAGAAAAAAAGAAACGGGACTCTTGATTTAAAAGGCAGAAATGAATCAATGTCAAATTCAAAAACTATTTTGCACTAAGTACCAGGTGAAACGATATTGGACCGGCAAAAACTGTGACTCACCATAATGATTAAGATTATACAAACACCCTTACGTATCTGCAAAACATAGATAGGCCTATGTGCGTACTTTCGAGGAAGTACAAAAGTAATCGGTGGAATACAAATTCTTCCACTCCTGGTTCTTTGATGCTGCCCTGGGAAACATGCACACAAATAAGCGCGCGCGCGCGCACACACACACACACCACACACACACACACACCACACACACACACACACACACACACCCCACACACGCACACACACACACACACACACACACACGCCCGCACGTGGTTGTTCACGCCCGGACGCCTTTTTTTGAATTTCAGTTTATATAGAAAATCTCACTCTCCAGTGAAGTACAGTGCCCATTGATACGCATTATAACTATTCCAATATATCCATACTAATCACAAATGCGTATTGACACATGCAAACCTCATACAACCTCATACTACAGGAATAGTTTAAAGTTGAACTGGGGGTGATTAGGCTGATAGACAGGCCAATGTTGGCTCGCCGTATTTGCGACGCCATTTGTAAAAGGGGCGTTCTGTAAAGGGGTGAAGTTGTTCAGGTGTGTTTGAAAAGGGCGGGGGATTTCTGATTTTGGATACTGAGCCACAAAAGGATTGACTTTTTGGGTTTTCTGTCCCGTTGACACAGAATCAGTACATTACTTTTTGGAGAATGTTTGGGAAAGAAAGTTGGGGGGTAGTTAGGAGGAACAAGGGATTGTACCACTCTAGGATGTGAATTTGGCACAAGAGGGGGGTATTGATCACAAGATCGGAAAGAAGGGGGAGTTGTGATGTCGGTCCTGATTGTAGAATTTCCTGGTTGTGTGCGGTGAATGCAGGAGAGCGGGGATTGAAGTCAGAAAATCTGGGAGGGTAAATTGTATGGACTGGCTTGACTGAGTGTACCTTCGGGGACCAGTTCACTGGACCTAGGCGATTTAGGGGCATTCTATCTTCGGCTGTTTACGCCACAGAGCTTTTATATTTTCAGCTATTTTAGCAGTACCCCTGGGGCTAGGATGCTTCATGTCTTTGTACAGACTTGTATCAGAAGAAAACATGGGGAATGATCAATGAAAATAACCTTATTCTTTCACACACATCTTTAATTTGTATTCGAGGGGAAATTTTAGAATTATTAAAATGGTGTTTGCCCCTGGCAGGAAGTATTGAGCTAAACGCCAAAACTTGCCTGTGGGAACGTTTTTAGAAGCAGGGTGACAAGATCATTCCACATATCTGGTGTGATAGGTCCAGAAGGGCATGAATTGATGCCAACATGGATAATTACATCTTTAATGTTAGGAGTAACTGGAACTAAACGAAGCCATCTGTGTAGGTCATTAATCGACATACCTGGTACACAAATCTTAAACTAGTATCACCTCTTGGTGCCCGCCTTTTAGGATTTATAAATCGAATGACAGAGTCACCGAATTAACAACATTGTGGCTCTTTCGGGAATGGACATTTTTGGGTTTAATGTTTCTTGAGGGGAGGATTTGGGAAACGTTGTTAGTTGAATGTTTTTGTTTGTTTATATTTGGGGAACTCATCCCTAATGGGTTGCGCAAGTGGTGGGAACACTGATTGTGTTCATGTCTGAGAGGACGCAAAGGATTGGAAGTCAGTACAGAGGGACTCTTGTTTGTCTTTTTCGGTGTGCAGTCATTTTCCGTAGGCCTATTCGCTGTTCTTGAAACTGGATTTCCACTTATTACCTCCTTGGTAGTATGGTCAGTCAACAGTTTAAATTCATCATGTCGCGTTCTTTAGAACTTTCAGTGGAAACCCCCTCTCTCTCTTCACTCACTGTCCCCAGCTGTGGGTTTTGTGTGGTAGTCTGTGCAAATTTTGTGTGCGATTACTTTTTGGTCATGGTGAGAGCTTTTAGCAGTTGGGGTTTCTACTAATATTTTTTCAGTTTGTGATTTTTTCATTTTCTTGCCTCAGATGGATAAATTTTTAACTGGGATTTAATTGATTGGTTTTCTTTTACAAGCTGTTTGTTTTTTGCTTCATAATTTCCAAAGCAGCTTGTAGATTACTGATTTCTGTTTTTAGATAATCAAATTTATCGGAAATATGCGCACGAAGTTCATTTTTGGCCGCCACTTTGGCGTCTTCCAACCATGGCAGTAATAGTGTCTTGAATAGTGTCATCCAAAACACTCCAAGAGTTAACTGTCCGTTCCAGATGGCCAACCCTCCTCTTCAGGTCAGGGAGAGGGCTAGGGGTGTGCTTAGGATGGGACGAATAGTACAAAGTGGTCGAGTTTGATTTCTTGTCCTCTTACTGATGGGGGTGCTTTTCTTTGGAATAGTTTTTTCATATTGTTCTTTCTGCTCCCAGAAGTTGGAACCACAGGCGAAGCAGAAGTGAAGATGACGGTAGCATTTCCCAAGGGACCATCACGACTTTCAAGAAGATGGGGGAGACTGTGAAAAGGGAATGAAAACACAATCTTTTTGTGGAGATGTTTCGGAACCACCCCAACAGTCAAGTCAATGTCTGGGAAAACTAGGGGAGGGGGGTCTGAAGCGAGCTGATAAACATACAGGGATAGTGGTGAGAGATTCCCCCAAGTTTCTCCACAATTTTATCTAGTGAGAAATTTATGTATGGGCTGTTTTAGGATTTCAATTTTCACTGTCCCAGAGGGGACGTTCTAAACCTTGACACAGCAAGGTTCCACCAGCCGAGTAAAGTACAGAGTTATTGTCACAGAAAGTCTACAACCGTCTGTAGTATTATGAAAGATACGGAGAACAAATTTGGCGAGAGAGGGCGAAAAGGATATCTTTTTTTAAAAAAAGATGAAGGTGTCAAAACGTTCCATCATAATCGTATCTTCAAATTGGAAATTTTAACTCTTCATGCATAAGAGCTGAATATCGGTAACAGGACAGTTTCTCCCTAAAAAGAGTTCTTTGCTACTACATGTGAATCGTCTCTGAATGGTGTCAAGACTTGGTTTCAGTTTATGTCCACTGAGATTTTCTTGAACGGACAAACCCTTTCCGCCCTGGTTTGAACAGTCAAAAGACAGAACAATACACTATCACATGGTGGTCAGTCAGTGCCTGTCCCGTATCCTTCACAGCATAGTGAAACACATTAATCCACGTGGCACAGTGACATTATTCACACAACATAAACCCCCACACTCCGATAATCTGGTCGGAACACCCAAATTTTACCACGTCAGAGAATCACACACAGATATCCGTGATGTGATGACAGGTAAACTTGAAGAGACTTGCACAATTATTCAGAGAGAGAGAAAATCGTCGCTCTACGCTTTTGAGGGGTGAAAGGATCAAATTCATTAGGGGGAAACAACCGCCCTTTGGTCTTGGCTCAGCAACGGCTCATCTCCGAACTGTGTCGCTGGGGAAACTTTTCCAAAGGGTGCAGAGTTAGTCGATGCGTTCCTTGAGGTTTGCGCAGCAGAGCAGCAGCAGGCAACGCGATGTAACAGCTTGCGATGAGCACCGAAGTCCCGGAAGTGGGCAGCGGCGAGGAAATACTTCCTGACTGCACCCTCCTGACACGATTCCCCGCCGGCCCCCTCAGCGAGAACACTCCAGTGCCCGAGAGAAAAAGAGAGAAGACAGCGGCAGGTTTGTATGTGCTGTTTCCCAGCGAAGACTCGTGTTTTTGTCGGTAAAGGCAAACAACCGACGTCGTCGCTGTAAAGTGGAGAAACCGACGTCGTCGCTGTAAAGTGGGGAAACCCACGTCGTCGCTGTAAAGTGGGGAAAAGTTATCGGTATTACCATTCCGAGGGACACATACGATCGAATGGCACCGACTTGTGGTATATACTGAACTTTTACCCCTGGCACAACACGATCCAAATGTGTTCAGTCAAAAGGAGCTGCTAGCCTGGGCCATGTTGGTCGGAGCGACCGAGAGAGAGAGAGAGGAGAGAGAGAGGAGAGAGAGATGGAGAGAGAGGAGAGAGAGAGAGACGACAGACAGAAGACAGAGACAGAGAGAGAGAGAGAACTAGGGAGTCTGACATGCGCTCTGCTGACGTCACAATGAAGGCAGGTTCATAGGGTAGGGAAAGAAAAAAAAACCCACACACAAACAAATGCAAGTTTAAGCCCGAACAAAATCAGTTCTACTCCGACTGAATTTCTGAGAAAACCCTCCTTCATTGGAAAATTTCACCAAAAAAGGTCATTGCGCTGTGGCGGTGGGAAGTTCTTATTCAGCTACACAAAAAAGAAGGAGGCCAGAAGATAAGCGGAACATGTACCTGGGGCGCACACACACACACACGCGCACGCCGCACGCACACACACACACACACACACACACAACACACACACACACACACACACACACACCAACACACACACACGTTTGTTTTTTGTGTTTGAATACTATTGGACGGAGATCCATTTTCTTCATTAACTTTTTTATTCATATCCAACAATCCTGGGCGATGACTAATGCAGAGGATGTGACATTGCTGTATTGGGAGGTCCACCAACTCGTGTATTGTTGGAATAAAACCTTTTGTAGTTCGATTGAAGATTGAAATCTTGAGCAGCTGAAAAGGTTTAAGAAAATACAACTCTACCGAGAGTTTAACATGTCAGTGTCTCAGTGGTGGTCCAGTTGATATTTTATCCGTATACCTTTATAAGCCTGTGTGCACGCGCGCGTGTGTGTGTGTGTGTGTGTGTGTGGTGTGTGTGTGTGTGTGTGTGTGCGTGTGTGTGTGTGTGTGTGTGTGTGTGTGTTTGTATGTATGTGTGTGTGTGCGAGCGCGCGCGTGCGCGCGTGCGTGTGTGTGTGTGTGTGTGTGTGTGTGTGTGTGTGTGTGTGTGTGTGTGTGCGTGTGTGTGTGTGTGTTTGTACGTGTGCACACACAACCTTCAATAAATGTGTGTTTACACAACCAATGTTTTTTTGATAATTTTGTCATATCTTTTTTTTTCTTTTTTTTTTTTTGAGGGATGAGGGAAAGGGGACAAACTTGACAGATATACAGGTATAAAGATCCGTTGGATAAAACATGAATGAGTGAAACATGATTAGGTAAAACGTGATTGGGCGAAATGTAATCGGACAAATCGTGAATAGGATCAGAATCAGGATCAGGATAAGGATAAGTACGTTGCTGGAACCTTCCTAGGTCATAGTTGCAACGGGTGAAACGTGACTGGGCAGAACACAGTTATGCGAAACGTGATTGGGCGAAACGTGATTGGGCAAACCGTGATTAGGTGAAACGTGATTGGGCGAAACGTGATTGAGCGAAACGTGATTAGGTGAAACGTGATTGGCGAAACATGATAAGGTGAAACGTGGTGTTACCGGACGAATATCCCGCCTCCCCAAACTCCTGCATGGCTGTCCGCCTGACCAGGCGTGTTGCTGCCCACATCAGAATGCACAGCTGTCATGATGTGTCTGTGTCCTTGGCGGAACTACTCAGGTTTCAGTGCGGTCCGTAACGCGTCGCCCTGCAAGTCTCCTCTGTTGCCCCCCCCCCCCCCCCCCCCCCTCCCTTACCTCCATCTCCACACTACTCCCCACTCCCCCACCCCACCCCCACCTTCTTCTCCCGGTCAGCCGAGAGATCCACTCAGAGAGTCAGGGTCACGGTTCACTGCGAAGTAGTCGGCATTCCCGTCGACCCAGATTAAGCATGTTGACAGACTCAACACATCCTCCATCCTCGCTAGCATGTTGACAGACACAACACATCCTCCATCCTCGCTAGCATGTTGACAGACACAACACATCCTCCATCCTCGCTAGCATGTTGACAGACACAACACATCCTCCATCCTCGCTAGCATGTTGACAGACACAACACATCCTCCATCCTCGCTAGCATGTTGACAGACACAACACATCCTCCATCCTCGCTAGCATGTTGACAGACACAACACATCCTCCATCCTCGCTAGCATGTTGACAGACACAACACATCCTCCATCCTCGCTAGCATGTTGACAGACACAACACATCCTCCATCCTCGCTAGCATGTTGACAGACACAACACATCCTCCATCCTCGCTAGAGACAAGAACGCCGAGGGAACTAATGTGTCGTGTTTGTATCCAGTGGAGCGAGTTGGAAGAGAAAAAGGAGAAGGGGGAGGGGGGTGGCGGGGGAGGGGGTGAATCCCTGGCTCTGAACAGCGCTTCATTTACATTCACATCAATAAATTTGATAGCCTTTCGACCCTCTGCTGAATCTCAGATGAGCCCATCACATGAGTAAACTTGTTGTTATAGGTTTCATCCCAAACAAACTTTTCCACGAAATTGTTTACTTTATTTCCTATTGGGATGATTAAATCTCTCGTTGTCGACATCAACAGTCAGAACAACAGGCATATGTTGTCAGACTCGATGCGTTCATAAACATGAAGTCGTCAGAATCACTAGCAAACACATCCCTTGGCACTACAAAAAGAAAAATCATGAACACCTTCCGGGTCGGCCTTACACGTATCATTCAAAATGCGTAAGTAGAGACTCGTACACATAACAAGCCACATCTTGCCATAGTTCTTCAGTGTTACATCTACAGAATCTCTTGGTTAGTGCGTAATGGACTGCTGATTTCCAACATCTAAGAACAGTCTGTCTGAACAGTCTGTCTCTGAACAGTCTGTCTCTGAACAGTCTGTGTGAACAGTCTGTGTGAACAGTCTGTCTGAACAATCTGTCTGAACAGTCTGTCTGAACAGTCTGTCTGAACAGTCTGTCTCTGAACAGTCTGTGTGAACAGTCTGTGTGAACAGTCTGTCTGAACAGTCTGTCTGAACAGTCTGTCTGAACAGTCTGTCGGTTACGTCATCCCATCCCCCACCCTACAACGGAGCCTCCGAACATCGTAACCTGAAGGACCACCACAAACGCCTTCCCCCACCCCCTTGAAACAATCCAAACGTACAACCCGTCCTACGAACAACAGTGAGCGATGCTGTGACAACTTCAACGCCCATCGTTTCCCTTTTGAAAACTAGGACACTGACCTTTACCTCCTCCTCCTCCCCTCCTACCCCAACTCCCCCACCCCCACCCCACCCTCACCCCACGCCCATCCCACCCACCTCCACCTCACCTCACCTCGCCTCCCACGGTGCCATCTCCCTTCAGTTTCAAACTCTAAAAGCTAGTTTCAATATGGTGCAAGGGTCGGTATCACTCGATTTCCCAAAAAAAAAAAATCGCTCCTGTCCCCACCTCCACAATTGTAACTCATGATGACCTAGGGCGTGTTGACCTTGGTGAGTAGCAAACAAACAGGTGTCGTCATGCAAAAGTATCACAGGTATCGTGACACATTCCCGAGAATTCAGACAACGGACAACTACCGTCTACGTGACCATCAATGTCACCATACGAAACCGCTTTCTACGACGAATTACCTTCATCAGTGTGTCGAGTTTGTAAGCTCCATGGCTGCTCGCTTCATTAAAAAAAAAAATATTCTCGTTTGTTTATCTATTGATCTTGTTATACTTATTACTTGTTTAATCTTTAATAAAGAAATTAAGCCCTGTCTCCACCAAACATGAAAAAATGAGTCATAAGACAAAAAAAAAACCGACCTCTTATGTCTTCTTCAGGCAGTAGAAACAACACTCAGGGCAACGAAAATGAAGAACAGCAGTCACTTACCTCACCAACTTCGGCGCAGGATGGGCGTTGAACCGTATTTATTTACTTATTCATGCGTATTCTTTTCTTTTTTAAAAAATCTATTTATCTATCTATTATTCACTCAATATTATTTACTGTTTTATGGGCTTCTTGTTTATTTATTGATTCATCTATTTATTCATTCATTTTTCTATGTATTCATGTTCTAATCTATTCATTTG
>CM031599.1:35310676-35343176 GCA_018398815.1 Conus ventricosus | reverse complement strand
CACGGACCCCCAAACCATCCTCAACAACAGGTGCAGGGCTCACAGAGTAGAAAAACAAAACTGCAAAAGAAATTAGGCGAGGCCTGAAGCAAAAAAAAGTAAACGAACAACAAGGCCCACAGTCAATGACGCAAAAGGGGAAAATGACGTCAAACTGCAACTCTGCGGAAGTAAGGAAACGAAAACGAAACAAGACGTTCCTCTGGTCATACTTTTGCATGACTCGGTCCTGACTGGTGTGAACAGGAAGAGACTGGGTTTAAGATCAACACTTCAGACAGCTCTCTCCTCCGTAAAAACACCAGAAGAAGCTATAATCATCCATTGCGGTGTAAATGATACCAAAAACAAGGATCCGATTATTTTGTAGTCAAGGTTTCACCAAATCTATACACGCGATTGCCACCGAAATTCATACAGCCAACGTTGTAGTTAGTAAAATTGCTCATGTCAGCAACCCGGACCTTGAGGTCAAAAGAGAGCTGTTCAACGCTCTTACGTGCTTGGAGCTGTATGGAATTTCTAATGTGTCCTTCATTAACCATGCCAGTCCGCAGCAAAACACCCGGGCATTGAAAAACGACCTTCACCCGACCCGGAGAGGAGCCAGTGTGCTTTCCGGCAACGTTAGGAGGTAACCCAGACAACTCGGATCAACCAACACTTAAAGGAGCTGTACCATAAATTGCAGATTCCCTTTCGTAGGTTCACAGTTCGTGCATCTTCCACGAAGATGGAGTATGGCTGCCTTAATGGCGGAGTAAAAATCAGTCATACACACAAAACTCCACTGCCTGTCTATACAGGCAGTGTCCGCAGGAGCATCAGCCTGCGTACGCAGAAAGAAAGAAAAATAAATTCGTGCATCGAACAAAATTATTGTCCCGCGTATTCAGAAACCAGAGAAACCGCGTATTCAATTGATCAATTGATCTCACAGATTTAAACAATTTTACACCTAGTATCAGCTGTATTTAAAACTCGCGAGAAACGAGTTCACAAACACCTAGCTAAAATACGAACAACACAAGCTCTTTCACCTGCTACAGTCTGGCTTTCATCATCATCATTTCCTCCCGAAGCCAGTCCTGTGACACCTGGTTGCCGACGATCAATCGAAGCAATGACACCGGAACAGTATTCTTCGATTCGCAGAAAGGCACACACACATACACATATACATGTACACATACATGTGCAGATGCGTGCGCGTAGGAGCATGCTCACACAAGCCCACAAATCACACACACACACACACACACACACACACACACACACACACACACACACACACACACAAACACACACATGCGCGCGCGCGCACACACACACACTCGCGCATGCGTGCACACACATACATACGCATACACACACATCAAACACACATATGCACTCCCACACGCACACGGGCCCGTGACCAAACACCCATGCACATAATTATGTGTACACTCACCACACACACATGCAACGATAATAATGGCACAACCAATGTTAGGTAGGTTACTCAAGGTCTGACCAGCGCGTTGGGCTGATGCGTAGGTAACACATCTGCCAAGTCGTGGCCACGAGACTCTCTTCTTCACTTCTCTCATCTTAGTCATCAATTTACTTATCCAACAGCTTTAAATCGTGCGCAGTGTGGTCTCAAAACTTGGCGGATGTGGTAGAGCGTATATGGACTAGGGAGAAGGGCGGACGGTGGGGGGCGGGGGTGAGGTGGGGGGGAGGGGGGCACGGGGGGGGGGTGGGGGGGCACGGGGGGGGGGGTGGAGTAACAAGATGGGAAACAACACTAGGGAACCGATTTGAAACAAACTGGAGGGAATACAGCCACAAGATCGGCAACACACGATTTGAAAGACCTTGGGCGGAAAGATGCCGGTAATGTGACTCAAGGACTAAGTATGTGGCGCGGATTCGGATCGTGTCCAGGATCCAATCGACTTCGGTGGTGGGAGTCCGCGCTCTCCCTGGACAGCCTTCGAGGTGAGGTGACGTGACCCTTGTTCTCTCCGTCGTGAACCTGAAAGCTGCTTCTTCATGAACAGACATGTTAGTGTGTCCACCACATCACGAGTGACGTAGATTTGTCCACCACATCACGAGTGACGTAGATTTGTCCACCACATCACGAGTGACGTAGATTTGTCCACCACATTACGAGTGACGTAGATTTGTCCACCACATTACGAGTGACGTAGATTTGTCCACCACATTACGAGTGACGTAGATTTGTCCACCACATTACGAGTGACGTAGATTTGTCCACCACATTACGAGTAACGTAGATTTGTCCACAACATTACGAGTGACGTAGATTTGTCCACAACATTACGAGTAACGTAGATTTGTCCACAACATTACGAGTAACGTAGATTTGTCCACCACATTACGAGTAACGTAGATTTGTCCACAACATTACCGTAGATTGGTGCACAGCATTAGGAATAACGGAGATTTGTCCACAACATGAGGAATAACGTAGAGAGACACAGAGCATTAGGAATAACGTAGATTGGTACACAGCATTCGGAATAACGAAGATTTGTCCACAGCATTAGGAATAACGTAGATGGCACACAGCATTAGGAATAACGTAGATTGGCACACAGCATTAGGAATAACGTAGACTGGCACACAGCATTAGGAATAACGTAGACTGGCACACAGCATTAGGAATAACGTAGATAGGTACACAGCATTAGGAATAACGTAGATAGGTACAGAGCATTAGGAATAACGTAGATTGGTACACAGCATTCGGAATAACGAAGATTTGTCCACAGCATTACCGTAGATTGGCACACAGCATTAGGAATAGCGTAGACTGGCACACAGCATTAGGAATAACGTAGATGGCACACAGCATTAGGAATAACGTAGATTGGCACACAGCATTAGGAATAACGTAGATTGGCACACAGCATTAGGAATAGCGTAGACTGGCACACAGCATTAGGAATAACGTAGATGGCACACAGTATTAGGAATAACGTAGATTGGCACACAGCATTAGGAATAACGTAGATTGGCACACAGCATTAGGAATAACGCAGATTGGCACACAGCATTAGGAATAACGCAGATTGGCACACAGCATTAGGAATAACGTAGACTGGTACACAGCATTAGGAATAACGCAGATTGGTATACAGCATTAGGAATAACGTAGATTGGTACAAAGCATTAGGAATAACGTAGATTTTGAACTATGGTACAAAGCATTAGGAATAACATAGATTTTGAACTGGCCACTTAATGCTCCAAACCCCCTGTAAACAGCAGGACGCCACCGACCCTACTCTCTCTCTCTCTCCTCTCTCTCTCTCTCTCTCTCTCCTCTCTCTCTCCTCTCTCTCTCTCTCTCTCTCTCTCTCTCCCCCCCTCTCTCTCTCTCTCTCTTCCCCCCTTTCTCCACCTTCCAACCACCCCCCTCCCCCGATCCACCTCCTCCCATCCCCACCCCCATCGTACGTCATGTTAGTTTGTTTCCAGAGCGGCGTTTTTTTTTCTGTTTTTTTTTTTTTTTTTTTTTTTCCCGGACACCTGTAAATCCAGTTCAGTGTTGTTTGTCCAGCCGTTTGTTCAACCTTTTCACCACGACAGCCTTGCAGTGCCGAAACTGATCCCCAGCTTTCCACGCTATCCGGCAGGCACTGACATTCGTGAAGGCACAGGGTAAAAAAAAAAAAAATGAAATAAAGAAAGGAAGATTTTTTTCCCCTTTTTTTCAACAAACAAGTAAACCTTCGCCACAAGAAAGGCAACGAAAGGTGTGTGTGTGTGTGTGTGTGTGTGTGTGTGTGTGTGTGTGTGTGTGTGTGTGTGTGTGTGTGTGTGTGTGTGTGTCTGTGTGTGTGTGTGTGTGTGTGCGTGTGCGTGTGTGTGTCGTGTGCGCGCGCGCGCGCGTGTGGTGTGTGTGTGTGTGTGTGTGTGTGTGTGTGTGTGTGTGTGTGTGTGTGTGTGTGTGTGTGTGTGTGCGCCTGCGCGCGTGCGCGAGCGCGCACATGTGTGTGTGTGTGTGGGGGGGGGGGGGGGGGGGGGGGCTGGGGGTGCGCGCGCGCGTGAGTGTGTGTGTGTGCGTGGGTGCGCGCGCGTGAGTGTGTGTGTGCGTGCGTGTGTACGTGTGTGTGTGTATGTGTGTGTAGAAGAGGAATATAATTGTGCGTGTGTGTTGTGCGACCGCGTGCGTGTGGTGTGTGTGTGTGTGTGTGTGTGTGTGTGTGTGTGTGTGTGTGTGTGTGTGTGTGTGTGTGTGTGTGTGTGTGTGTGAGTGCGTGCGTGCGGGCGTACATGTGCGCGTGCGTGCGTGTGTGTGCGTGCGTGTGTGTGTAAATGATGATAACGCCTGTGCGGAGACGTCTTTTAATTTCTAGTTAGGGAGTAGATCCATACCAGTTAAAATACTTAATCCTAAAGGATACACTTGCGCTTTTAGGGAAGAGAACACGAGAATTAATCCTCCTCCAGCGAGTGCCCTGGAAAGCGCAGACTCCCACAACCATAGTGGCATGGATCCTGTATGCGATCCAAATCCGCGCCACAATCTAATGGCGTAGTCCTGGAGTCACAGACATCACCGGCATCTTTCCGCCCAGGGTCGTTCCAATCGTGTTACCCGATCACAGACATCACCGGCATCTTCCTGCCCAGAGTCGTTCCAGTCGTATGTTACCCGATCATATTGCTTTATTCCCTCCTGTTTGCTTAAAATCGGTTCCCTAGCTTTGTTTTTGTTATCGTTGTTGTTGTCATTGTTGTTGTTGTTGTTTGTTTGTTTCTTTCTTTCTTTGTCCCCCCTCCCCCCCCCCCCCCCCCCCCCCCCCATTGATGTTGTTGTTGTTGTTGTTGTCATTGTTGTTGTTGTTGTTGTTTTTCTTCTTTCTTTGTCCCCCCCCCCTTTCCCCCCAATCTTCCTGCCTTCTTACTCCTGTGTCGTTATAAAGCGGAGCCTGTTTTGTTGTTGTTGCTGTTTTGTTTTGTTTTTTGCCCCCAATTTGTTCCTTTCTTCTTCCCAGTGTCGTTCAAAAATCGATTCCCTAGTGTTGTGTCTGATCTTGTTTGCTACCCCACTCTCCCCTCTCCCCGCCGAATTTTCGCCGGACCGTTTCAGTAGGCTACAGCGGAATTTTTCCCTCGGAGTTAACATTGGTTCTGGCTCCATTTCCCACACAGTCCAAATGAGACTACACACCGAGGTTCCGTGTGTGAACGCACGCATAACATCTTGCATATACGTCTAAAATCCCATCACCAACTTTCGGAAGAGATGGCCAGTTTGGCCGTTGGTATGGATGACACGTTACACATAGCATGCACCCTGCGTGAGAAATGGAAAGAATGAAGGAAGCAAGGAAATTGAGCGAACGATATTGAACGATATTGACTGGATGACACGGGAAACGACTGAATGAAGCGCCAGCAGGCAGCTCTTCAGTCGGCACTACCCAGGTAGGCAGCCCGTTACGTACACGAGAGTGTGGACTGTCAGCGCCCAGAACCTTTGGCAAGGCGCTTTGTAAATACTATGTTGTTATCATTATTGTTTTTATATATTATCATCATTGTTATTGCTATTATCATCATCATTATCATTATCATTATCATTATTATTATTATTATCATCATCATTATTATCATTACTATTTTTATAATGTTGTCATTGTTATTACTATTATTACATCATCATTATTATCATTATCATCATGATTATTGTTATAATATTACTGTTGTTATCATTGTTAAAATCTTTATCATTATTATCATTGTCATATTATACAGCGTGAAGGGGAGAGAGCGATGAGCAAGCTCAGTCAAGGAGAGTGGGGCTGTGCTCATTACTACTCGGCAGCAAGGGACTCGGATCCTCACAGTCAGTTCCACTGGAAACAGGAACTCGGTGCAGATCGGTCAGCAAAGGAGTACAATGGTGTTGTGTGTGTTTGTTTGTTTGTTTGCTAGCCTTTTTCAGTCTTGTGAAAAGCTGGAGCGTAGTTTCATTTGTCACACTCAAAACTCGATTTTTTTTTAAAGATTCTGAGGAAGCCCGGCAAGAAAAACATTACAATAATACGTCTCACGGACACACAGACTCACAGACACAGACACATACACACACACGCGCGCGCGCTCGCGCGCGCACACACGTACCCACACAAAGGGTGGGGATACAGATACAGAAAGTTTATTCATGTATGAGTTTTGCCCCTCATGAAGGAGTGCATAAAACACAACGAACCAGATCACACACACACGCGTGCGCGCATGCGCGCGCGCACACACACACACACACACACACACACACACACACACACACACACACACACACACACACACACAGGCACACACACACACACACACACACACACACACACACACACACACACAGACGGCGAGAGAGAGTCAAGTGTCACGCGAAGCCACCTCATGCCGAGATAAGTTTGTTCACACTACTTGAGATTATTCGAAGGGGGGAGGAGGGGGGGGGGGGGGGGACGTTCCGGTTTTTTTCAGTTGTGTCGGCTTTTCCGGACCCCCCGCCCTCCCACTCTTTTCCTCCCTTCCTCCCTGGCGATAGCGGGAGAACCCACCTCATAAATATAGGTGTGAAATTTCCAGAGCACAAGTGTCACGGAAGCCGAGGTGGAATTCCTGATCTATTATAAAAATTTAAAAAAAAATCCCTCATCTAACCTTCAGATTAGCCGACTTTAAGGCGTATGAGTCACACACACACACACACACACACACACACACACACAACACACACACACACACACACACACACACACAACACACCACACACAACACACACAACACACACACACACACACACACACACACACAAGTATCCAACAACGTAAAGACGCATGCCTCTGCTCAACCACCGTGTAGCGTGAGTATGACACCGTTTCTTCTCTGTCTCTCTCTCTGTCTCTCTCTCTCTCTCTCTCTCTCTCTCTGTCTCTCTCTGTCTCTCTCTGTCTCTGTCTCTCTCTCTCTCTCTCTCTCTCTCTCTCTCTCTCTCTCTCTCGTTTTCATTGTCAGTTTCTCTGGCTGACAAAGGTTGAGTGGTTTTGCTTCAAGCCGACAATTTCAGGTGACGCGACTGTCGGATTCACTACGTGGGCGACTTCTGCGTTTCCCTCTTCCTAATTTGATACTGAGATGCCACATTCCGGTTTCTCAGTTGTGTCGGCTTTCCCGGACCCCCCTCCCCCCCCCTCCCCCCAGCCACCCACTCCCACTCTTTTCCTCCCTTCCTCCGTCGGGATAGCGTTTCATTCCACGAACTAGCTCCCACCTTGTCACTTCCCCCACTCTCACACCACCCAACCCCACCCCTTTCTCTCTCCATATACATATACATACATGTATATATACATATATTTATATATGTGCACACACACACACACACACACACACACACATGTATATATATATATATATATATATATATATATATATATATATATATATATATATTATATAAACCAAACAGAACTGAGCAAATATATCTGGAAACTTAAAGACGCAAAAACAAGCTACAATATATCCTGGAAAATCATAAAAAGAGCATCACCATACAGCAATGTTTCAAAAAGGTGCAACCTATGTTTAACTGAAAAATGGTTAATACTATGCAAACCACACTTAGCAACTTTAAACACCAAAACAGAAATAGTAAACAACTGCAGGCATAAATGGAAATCGTTGTTAGTGAACACACCCAAAACAAAAACCTGAAACCCCCCAAAAAAACACGTGCAGCCAACCCGCACGTGCAAACAACCGCAAACGGGAACCCACACGCTACATAACATCGGCGGTGGGCAAACCAAAAACCATCCTGATGATAGCGCAACGCGCTCGAAACAAATTTGTAGATTCTGTTTTTAAAAAACCTGTTTTAACAAATGTTGCTCCCCAAGGGGTCGAGCACTATCAAAATCATTTTGGGTATTTTAACTACATTAATATATATATATATATATGTATATACGTGTGTGTGTGTGTGTGTGTGTGTGTGTGTGTGTATACAGACAGACAGAGAGACTTCAGAGACTTCAGACTTTATTCAGTAAGGCCACTGGCCCATTTGAAGGGGAATGAGCACGCTCATTCACATTATATGTACGAAACAAATCATTAGTCAGGAAGAAAGAAACGATAAGAACGATCCACTAAGACGTTATTATTTCTCTGATCTTAGACGCCTTAAAGAAAAAAAAGACATACCAAAATTCCTAATAACTGTATAACTGTTAGAACTAATTAGTAAGTGTAAACGGAACATACATGGGCGCCTATAGTATTCCTGTGGGAACTGGCCAGAGACAGTCAGCAACAAAGAGCTGTGGGAAAGATGTGACCAACTGCCAGTAGAGCAAGACATCCGTAAAAGATGGTCGTGGATAGGACACACGCTCCGAAAACCCCCGGACAACACCACCAGAAAAGCTCTGACCTGGAATCCTCAAGGCAAAAGGAAGCGAGGAAGACCAAGAAACACCTGGAGGCGGGACCTGGAATCGGACACAAGGCAGATGGGTTACAGCTGGGGCGAATTAGAAAAGATTGCCAGGACCGTGGTCGTTGGCGGGCAGCTGTTGATGGCCTGTGCTCTGGCAAGAGCAATGGACCAAAGTAAGTGAGGAACTCGTTGGCGAAGATCTCCTGAATTTGGGCAAAGGAGCATAAAATATATTTCATTTTCCTCACTTTGCAAACACAATGGACATACCAAGTCATTTTGTGTCTCTTGTCTGTATCTTAAATCATGAGTCCTTATTTCAGAAACACCGACTCTATAAGTTAGCAATGAATCTCTTCAAGCGCATGTCCAAATCGAATTTTAAATATAATTCTCGATATATTGAGAGAGAGAGAGAGAGAGAGAGAGAGAGAGACTCCGCTTTTCCTCTTTCTTCTTAACCTTGTGTGCGTGCGCCCGTTTCTTCGCTAAGCGGACTTTTGCCAGGTAATTTCGCGGAGGACTGTACCCGGTCCGTGGTTTAAAAAAAAGGGGGGGGGGGGGGGGGGGGCGGGGGGAGGGAGGGAGAGCGGCGAGGGGTGGTGGTGTTGGGAATGGGCCTTTTTGTCCTCCGTTACCTCTGCACCGGCCCGCCTAATGGATACCTCAGTGCGACTGATCCCGTTTCCTGCCGATCTTGCTGCACGCGTGCTGAGAAGAGTACCGAGACAAGAGAGGTGCTCTCTGTGCATTTGAAATGATTTGTCATTCGTTCACCTGGAAAGATAATTATACAGTCGCGCGCGCGCGCGCGCGCGTGTGTGTATGTGTGTGTGTGTGTGTGTGTGTGTGTGTGTGTGTGTGTGTGTGTGTGTGGTGAGTGTGTGTGTGTGTGTGTGTGTGTGTGTGTGTGTGTGTGTACGTGTGTGTGTGTGTGTGTGGTGTGTGTGTGTGTGTGTGTGTGTAAGTGAGTGTAGGTGTGCGTATGTGTGTATATGTACGTGTATATGTGTGTGTGTGTGTGTGTGTGTGTGTGTGTGGGGTGTGTGTGTGTGTGTGCGTGCGTGCGTGCGTGCTTTGCGTGCGTGCGTGCGTGCGTGCGTGCGTGCGCGTGTGTGTGCATGGGGTGTGTGTGTGTGTGTGTGTGTGTGTGTGTGTGTGTGTGTGTGTGTGTGTGTGAAGAGATAGAGAGAGGTATCAGGTATTCTTTAGAAAGCGAGAAACTCATTTGTCTATTGAAGTGGTGAAGATGGCCGAATCAACATAGGTGTGTGTGTGTGTGGGGGGGGGGGGGGGGGGGGGGGGGGGCACTGGTTTTCACACTGTTTACAATGCCGTTAGATCATCATGAGGTTGCTTGGATTCTCGTCATTTTCTTAGAGGGAGGGGCAATGTGGGGCGGGGTGGGGGAAGGGCGAAAGAACGGGACAAGGAGGCATCCCCTGGACCATCGCAAAGTCACCGTCTTTGCACCTTCGGTTTAAACTACCACGTGTAGCCTCCCCCTTTTACCAGATAAGTCATCCGCCCTGCAGCTTAGTTCGAAGACCTCTTGCTAAAAAGCTCATGTGTTTGGCTCTGTTACTCACATTGTGGACACGAGTGTCAAAAGACAGAGAACAATAAAAGTCACACCTGAGTCCTCATTTGTTACATGAATCTAATTCTGTCCTTGTGTTCTCCAATTTCAGGTGGCATTCTTTTGCATTTTTCTTCATGCTAATTAATATCAAGGACTTCACATGTTGACATATTATGGTAGAGATTCCACGCGTCTGACCTACCCTGCAGTTCATGCGAATCATTCTGCCATTTATAGCAATTATGAGCTGCATCATCTACAAAGACTTTGCGTGAACTTTTGATACAGTCTGCATGGGAGGTCGTTAATGAAGATAGTAGAAAGTGCCTTGTAGAATCTCACTGAAGACCTTGATACTAGAAGACTTAACATCACTCATCCTACTGCGTGTTTCATTTTGTTAAAACAATTTCCGGTCCAGTACAGTATACCATTTTCATTTTTTAAAATATCTTTCTCGTGGCACATTGTCAAAGGCTCCCTTAAAATCAGAGTAGACAGAGTCTACCGCTTTCGCCTCGCCCAAACATTTTTTTGTAATATTCCATTATCACCTTCAAAAGTCGCACATGATCTCTTTTGTCTAAAACTGTGCTGACTTTCCACATGTGAATTATGGTCTGTCAGATGTGAAACACTTGTATCTTTCACAAAAGATTCCGAAAATTTACGTGTTACACAAGTTCAGCTTACTTTTCCATTGTTGCTGGAGGGGGGGGGGGGGGGGGGGTAATGGTAGTCACCTCAGCTTTTTTTCCCCAGGGACCTGGAAAACAACCACACGCGAAAGACTTACTGAAGAAGATATTCTAGCGATGAGCCAACTCCTGGCTCAATTTCTTTAGCACCTATGAAGGTTTAGATCCCTGAGCCTTATGAGGTCGTAGTGCTTGCAGTTGTTTTACATATGGAACGCAAGAAGGGTGTTTCTTTCGTTACACACCAATACATCATTAGATTTTGAACATTTCTCAAGATTTGGTACACTACTGGTCCTCTCTTCAAATACACACTGGTGAAAAAGAAACCACATCATTAACCATATCTACTGTGTCCCCATTATTTACAGCCAGACTGTCATCATGTCTTTTTAGAACACCATTTCCCACACTGGCCTTGGTTTTCTCTTCTATTTCTTTTTTTTCCAAAAGCCTTCGGATTTTGTGTACAATCATTGGCAAATTCTCTTTCTTCCTTTAAAAAAGCACACACAGGACGCCTATTCATATCTTTTTGCGTATCTCAATAAGCACAGCCTGAAATAGTTTTAAGGCAATGTTTGTAGAGTTTGCCTCTTTTCTTCATCTTTTTAAGGCTTCTTTTTTCATCCACAATGGTTTACTCTTTTTATCACTTTTGCCAACATCATGGGAATTCATCTGCCTTATGAAATATTATTTTCAAGTCGTCCAGTAGTGATTTATGTATCTTTCTGATTATCCATGAATATTCAGTCAGTAATTCTGAAAGAATTTCTCATTGAATGGCAATCACCTTTAATCAAGTTAAAAGCTACTTGGGTGTTTTGTTTGATACGAATCACTATTAACCTGGATACGTGAAATTGAATAGTAGTAACATGTAAACACACTTATCTTGACAAGATTCGAATGAATAACATTTGATATGGGTTCACTGTCGTCCATTCAGACCTAACCTATCAAACTAGGTTTCTGGCCCAGTCTGTTAAGTGTTGGGTATTAGATAAAGCTTCTCAAACATTCAATAAACTCATCATCTATTGGTCCTGTCCATGTACCAATCCATGTTACGGATGGGAAATAAAGTCACCTACTATGCAGATCTTATCACACACGATTCTTTCCTTATTCCTGTAATTTGATCATACAGAGCAAATCTTATGGTATACCAAAGCTATATTTGGGCGGCTGTTACAAATGCACCCGATTAACACCATTATTCGCAAACTCAGTCCAAACACTCTCGTCAAATAGCAGCTCATTCAGATCAGGACATTTCTGTGCCTTACGATGAACAATGTCAATATATTGCAAATCGTCCTCATCAGCTGAGACTGATAAATAATTTGGTATGTGGACATCAAAACGTTTATCATCTAGGTTTCAAAACGGAGTGACTAAGGGCGGAAAATGAAGCAAAACTCAGAAAGAGATGTGGTTATTTACCGCCAAGGACACAACAAATAAAGTACAGAACATGACACAATACATTTCGACCTCTTGGGTCTTCTTCAAGCGAAAACAACATTTAGGACAGTGAAAACGAAGAACGAGAAACCACTTATCTTCTCATGTTCGCCGCCTGATCAAAATGGCCGCCGGACGGAAACGAGGCCACCCAGGAGGGA
This sequence comes from Conus ventricosus, assembly GCA_018398815.1. Taxonomy (NCBI): domain Eukaryota; kingdom Metazoa; phylum Mollusca; class Gastropoda; order Neogastropoda; family Conidae; genus Conus; species Conus ventricosus. The sequence continues at coordinate 35,330,792 of CM031599.1, read as the reverse complement.
GAGGAAATAGTGAGGGGGGGGGGGGGGGGGGGTGAAACAATGGGGTTTGTAGCTTGTTTTGTAGAATAGTATGATATATTAGTGACGGTAGTGATTATGGTGGATTGATAATAGTGCTTAGTGGGAAAACAAAAAACAAAACAAAAACACACAAAAAACATGAAATAAAACAAGGAGAAGAAGAAAGAAGAAAAAAGAAGAAAAAAATCAATCAATAAATAAATAAACGACTTTAACGGGTGGTGATAGTGATGATAGTAATTATGTGTGGGTAGTTATATGTGGGTTATGCTAATAAACTCAGATGTAGGGAAAATAAATAAATAAATGAGATTTTTTTAAAATAACGTAAAACGAAATAAAAGAAAAAGAAATAGAAAATTAAATAAATAAATCAATAAAATGAAATGAAATAAAATTTTTAAAGATACCAAAAATAAAATAAAATAAAGTATAAAAATTAATAAAACAAAAAATAGAATAAAATAAAATAAATGGAGGGTGGTTGCAACTTCTGTATGAAGTGGATAGGTGGGGGGCATGGTGGTGGTGTGTGTGTATGTGTATATGTATGTGTGTGTGTGTTGGTGGAAGATGTTGCGACTGGTGCTGAAGTGGTGGATATGTCTTACTGTTGGATGTTGATGCTTTGGGGTAGTAGCGTACCAAGTTTGGCAATGAGATGGGTCTCTCGTGCTGTGCGTTCGAAGCTGTCACTCTGTGATTGCCAGAGTGCCAAGACTTTCACATGGTTGATGTTGTGTTGGGGGTGGTTGAAATGTAGGGCAACGGGTTTGGGTCGGTGGTGGCGGATGTCAGCCAGGTGTTCAGAGATGCATGTCTCAAGTGTGCGGGATGATTCACCTATATAGATCTTGCCACACAGCTGGCAGTGGATAGCGTATACAATGTTGCGGCTCTGACAGGAGAATGTGCGTTTAATGGTGAAGGAGTCTTTGGGGTCTTGTAGGATGGTGTCTAGTTTGGTGAGGGGGCAGATTTTGCAATTAGGTTTTGAGCAGGGATGAGTACCTGGTGGTGTGAGTGTGGAGATTCTGTTCAATTTGGACAGGACGAGGAGATCTTTTAGGTTTTTAACACGTTTGAACGTGGTCATGTGTCTATTATGGAAGGCGGGTTTGTGGTTTTGTACAATGTTCCAATTGGATTTGAGAATCCTGCAGATGGGGAGGGTGTATGGGAGGAAGAGGAGGTAGGCGGTGGGTCTGTCTGTCTCTTTTGGACACTGGGTTTCCAGAGCAGATGTTCTGGATATGGCTGTGGTGCGGCTGAGAGCTTCGTTGATGATGGAACTGGGGTATCCACGGTTGTGAAAAACTCTGACATTTTGGCTCCTTGTATAGTGAAGTCCTTTGCTGGATCAAAGTCTGCGAAGACGGAGAAATTGTAAGTATGGAATGCTGTCTTTAGTGTATGGGTGGTGGGAGGATGTGTAGTCAAGGTAAGCATGTGCATCAGTGGGTTTGTAGAAAATGGATGTTTTGAGTAGGCCATCTTCGAGTAAGATGGTGATGTCTAGGAAGGGAACTGACTGTGAAATGGTGTAGGTTAGTCGGATGGATGGATGGAAGGTCTGTGCAAAGTTGAGGAAGTTGATGAGATCTTACTTGGGCATGGATGTGGCTCCCAGTCCGTCATCAATGTACCTTTTGTATAATTCCGATGTGAGGCCTGTATATGTGGTTAGTAGGTGGTGTTCCGATGAGAAGATAAGTGGTTTCTCGTTCTTCGTTTTCACTGTCCTGAAAGTAATTTGTTTTCGCCTGAAGAAGACCCAAGAGGTCGAAATGTACTGCGTCTTGTCCTGTACTTTGTTTGTCTATGTCCTTGGCGGTAACTAACCACCTCTCTTTCTGAATTTATCATCTAGTCCTTGGCTATGTTTTGACAATATCTCTGTAATCCATATAACATCTGGTCAGTCCTTGGCTATGTATTGACAATATCTCTGTAATCCATATAACATCTGGTCAGTCCTTGGCTATTTTTTGACAATATCTCTGTAATCCATATAACATTTGGTCGTTCGTCGCTGACACGTGCCAAGAATTGTACTGCTTTATTCAATATGCTATCAACACGACTACGCAAAGTTGTACAGCCATTAGAAAAATGAAACTATTTACATTTATTCACAGGATTCTTTGTGGTGTTTGTTTAACATGGTCAATCTCACCAACCAGGAGAAGCTGGGCTGGACTGCGCTTTAGCCTGCATTGATTTATCATCAGTGTTTCTGGGTTTTGATATAATTTTCCAGTTTCTTTCATCACTAAATTCTTCTTATCTCTTGGCTGTCGATCTCTTTTTTTTTTTAGAAAGTAGGTCGTGAAACCTTTTTCTTTCTTTGGGATCAGATCGTTTTGGGATTTTTGTAAAGTATTAGCAGTTCTCTGATTGAGGATGGGGGAGTTTTTGGTGATTTATTTTTTCTTCTGAACACACAGTTAATCTGAGCATCCTTAGTCTGTTCTCCCTTGACCTCTTAGTCTGATCGACTCGATTGCTCTTCCCTTCTCCGTGGTCACAGATCACTTCCCGATAATTCTGTATCTCTGCTAAGTCATCATAATCTTCATCTTCTTCTTCTTCTTCTTCGTCTTCTTCTTCTTCTTCTTCTTCTTCTTCTTCTCTCTCTCTCTCTCTCTCTCTCTCTCTCTCTCTCTCTCTCTCTCTCTCTCTCTCTCTCTCTCTCTCTCTCTCTCTCTCTCTCCTCTCTTCAGCAGTTGGTTTAGAACTTGTCCTCGTACTGACAACGATCATGTTCTTTTCCCTTATCTCATGCTCATTCCTTGCTTCCAAAATGTGGCCAATATTTGGTCAACTACTCCCTCAGTTCTTTCTACATGCCTTTTGTTCCTTAACTCGGTCTCACCAGTTTCCGGCCTTTTCATAACCATTCTAATCAGCTCGTAAATTTCCGTTCAAACCGTGACCGACCCCCATCCTGATTTCTATGCAAGGTACACAGATCCACTGAAGGGTTTGGTTTCCTCCTCAGCGCTTCAAACAACATCCTGTTCGAGATTTGCAAAGGCTTTGAGCGTCCAGTGCTTTCAATGGAAAGCATTCAATGGAGGAAACGGAATCATTTCCATCTCAGCATGGTTCGTCACACATTACATATTGCCACGGTCATAAATATGAAAATGATCCTTCTCTTTCTTTCTTTCTTACTTGCTTTCTTTCACATGAGCAGCATTGCAGAAACTGCTTCTTTCTACCCGATTCAGTCTAACCTCGTGCACTCTTCAGCGTAACGCCACGGCTTTGTACTCGTAGATTGTCGAAATCATCACAAGGAAAAAAAAAAGACCAAACTCAACAAAGAGGAAGATGCAATGATGTGGAAATAAATGAAAAATGTTACTTTGATCGTTAGTAGAAAGCATGGTGTGCTGAAAAGGTGTCAGATTTTTGTGATCAATGCAGTGACCAGATTATAAGACGTTACTAAACACAGGTGACCGATAACGAAAGTCGGTGAGCCGATGAGTAAGTATAACTGTTACCAAACAAAACAATGTTGAAGGACGAAAATCTAGTACAGTTTACAACAACAACATTGCATGCTCCTTCACCTTTAATAGTTATCTGATTACATCGAAACGTTCTGCAGCGATCCAATTTATATTTTCCACCCTGAAATGAAAGCAACGACCGGCTTAGCACATACGCAACACACAGTTTTATGTATGAGTACTGAAGTCGTGACGTGACTAGTTTTCCCATTGTTACGTTTTGAATGTAAAGGGAAATCTGTAATTTCAGTGCAGTGTTTTCATCGGTTTGAATATTCGTCCATTACACTGTGGTACATCTACTCTTTTGATGGTACTGGCAGAAACGGAATTACTGAGCCGCCAAACGAAGAGACAAATTCTAAAACAAGACACAACTCGTTTTGACGTATGGGTCCTCTTCAGGCAGGACAAATAACATTCAAAACAATGGAAACAAAGGACGAACAAACAATCACTTATCTCTTCCATGAGGGTGCGAAATGTGGCTTAGGTGGAAAAGTAAAATTACGGAATGCAACCAAAGAGAAGAGGGAAGAAGGTTGAAAGGGGAGGCAATACAGATTAAAACAACAAGAAGAACAACAACAATAATACCACTAAAAATAACAATATAATAGTAATAATAACAGAAAAAAAGGAAAAATAGTTACATAATCATCATCGTCATCTCATCATAATGATAATACTACTAATAATAATAATTATCACTGCTATTACTACTACTACTAATGATAACAAAGGAATTGATTATAACTTGACTATTAACTGTTTGGTGTTTCTGGCACAGCCCTTCACAAGTTTGAATCATACCTGTCCAACCGCACCCAAACTGTATCTATTCAAAACTGCAAATCTAACCCAGCGTTAATCGCCTATGGAGTGCCACAGGGTTCTGTCATTGGCCCAGTTTTGTTTGTTTTGTATACAACACCCTTGTCTGTTATCATTTCATCTCACTCTGTTCTGTCTCACTCTTTTGCAGATGATACTCAGTTACAAAAGTCTGCAGAACCCAGCCATGTCAACGAGCTGGTTCAGTCAATGCAAGCATGTATTCAGGATGTTAAATCATGGATGACATTTAACAAACTCAAGTTAAACGATGAGAAAACTGAAGCTTTAGTCATCTCTTCACCAAGAACGTCACTGTCTGCTCCATTACCGGACTCGCCTGTTGTCGGTGATGCCACTGTTCCATTTTCAAAATCAGCAAAGAATCTTGGCGTTGTTCTTGACTCACATCTGACAATGAATGCTCAAGTCATGAACGTAATTCGTACAGTTAACTTTGAGCTCCGTCGAATCAGCTGAATTCGCCATTTCCTCTCAAATGAGGCAACAAAAACTCTCGTTTCGGCATTTGTGCTCTCCCGTCTGGATTATTGCAATGGTCTCCTTGTAAATTGCCCACAAGATCTTATACAACGAATTCAGAGATTACAAAATACTGCAGCACGCCTGGTCTTGAGGGTTCCCAGTAGAGACCACATCACCCCGCATCTCCACACTCTACACTGGCTCCCCATAGAAGCACGCATTCGATACAAAATTGCATGCATGTGTTTTCGTGCCGTCAGTGGATCTGGTCCTGTCTATCTTTCTCACCTGGTTAGCATATACACACCGGCAAGAACACTCCGCTCATCATCTGACACTCTCACACTCTGCAAGCCACGCGTTTCAACAAAAACCTATGGTGAACGTTCCTTCTTTTTTGCAGCTCCTTCTGTTTGGAACTCTCTCCCACTTTCGATCCGCTCTGCCAAAACTGACTCTGCTTTCCGCTCTGCACTCAAAACCCATCTGTTCAAGGAATTTTCTTTATAGAAAACATTTTTGTCCTGTTATTGGGTGTGTCATTGCGTTGCGTGTTGTAAGTGCTGCACTTGAAAACTGACAATGTGTGTGCGCGCGCGCGCGCGCGCGCGAGCGTGTGTGTGTGTGTGTGTGTGTGTGTGTGTGTGTGTGTGTGTGTGTGTGTGTGTGTGTGTGTGGTGTCAATGTTTGTTGGACAGCCCCCCCCCCCCCCTCCTTGCTATGTTTCATTATCATAATTGATGAGGTGACTGGGTTTATGGTTTTGTATAGTGATTTTTGTTTTTACATGTTTATAGTTAAATATTGTAAAGCGCTGTGAGCTCTAGTCAGAAAGGGCGCTCTATAAATGTACGTTATAATTTATTATTCTTCTTATTATTCTTCTTATTATTCTTATTATTATTATTATTATTATTATTATTATTATTATTATTGTTATTATTATTATTATTATTATTATTATTATTATTATCATTAATGATAACGTATTGATGGTGATAATAATCACTATGATAATAATTAATTGGAAAGGAATGAAAGTCATTTATGAGTAAAAAGCTTAGAGTACTATTGAAACAGACGAAAACAAGGAAAGGAAAGAAAAGAAGTAAAAGAAGTATATATATATTTGAAAGAAAATCAGAGTGAGAGCAGGAATGAATAGAAAAGTGTTTTAAAAAAAATTAATTGATATACAAAATGAAGATCATAAAAGAAAGAGAGAAGAGCTGTAACATATACATGAGATAAGTAGAATAGTGTGTGGTAGTGTGTCTGTGGAGAGGACTGCAAGCCAGTTGCGTGGGAGTGGATAGGTACATGCTATTTTTGGATGTTGATGCCAAGTGGGCAGTGGGTCCCCCAGTCTGGCAATAAGATGGGATTCCTGCATGGCGCGCTCAAAGTTGTCACTCTATGATCGCCAAAGCACCAGGACTTCGAGATGCTTCAAGTTGTGTTAAGAATGGTTGAAGTACAGTGCGACTTATTTGGGTCAGTCATAGCAGATGTCAGCCAGGTGTTCAGAGCGTATTTCTGAACAGCCGATAATACAAAATTTCCTAAACTTGGTCTTTGTTGTTCATCTCAGTCTCTTTTATATTTGTTTATATGCCGCGATGTAGGATTCACCGAATGTTGTAAACTACCCACAAATGGTGCCTATCTAGACCTATGTTCACCTCTTGTCAAATCTCCCTGTCTCTGCGAATGTTGTGAACTCCCCACAAATGGTGCCTAGCAAGACCTCTGTTCACCTCTAAACTCCCCACAAATGGTGCCTATCAAGACCTATGTTCACCTCTTGTCAAATCTCCGTCTCTGTGCGGACATTCTGATTGGAGTTGTGTGTGTGTGTGGTGTGTGTGTGTGTGTGTGTGTGTGTGTGTGTGTGTGTGTGTGTGTGTGTGTGGTATACATCTAGCTATCATACATAGTTCGATTCTAGCTGATTTTAGTAGAAACATGATGTATGAACGAAGACGCATTGGATGAAACATGATTGGGGCAGCATTACGCCCCTGTCTTTGTAGAGGGTAGAGACCATACTGATGGTGGTTTGTTTCGGATTGTTTTTGCCACGCTCTGTGAATACTTTTTTTTAATCAAGAAGCATTTTCAGTTCCAGCTGCGTTCGGAACTGGCTGGCTTATTCATCCTTTAGGACCGTTCTTAACTGTGTGTAGATGGCAAATTCATCGAACCATAGTTTCTCTCTGAACTGAAGCCAATGATCCACACTCTAGGTCACAGTTACAAGGAACTAGACACTAGTTCTGGACTGAACTTTGCACAATGTTTTCTCGTGGAAGGGAACGCAGCCAGCAAAATAATACTCTGTTCGACTCAGATGCGTTTGACAGGTTCACTGAACTTGCAAATGTTCTGATTAGGTTAAGAGATCAATTTCAGCACATTCTTTGTTGGAAATTCAACTTCTTTATTTCTGAAGCATTGTAAACTTGAATATTTTGGCCAGAATGAATGAAATTCATTTTTACGTACAAATCAAACGTGGAGATTTAGGTCAACCAAGAACAAAATGATTTCCGTCTCAGAGAGTTGTCACGAACAGATTTCCGTCTCAGAGACTCATCAAAAATTGATTTCCATCATGTGGTTACTTACTTTCGCGCAGCCCCACACTATATATCCAGAACATGCTAAACGATCCTTTTTTCTGCAAGCCCGGGATCATTGAGATTCGTGAATCTCACTGATTTTGGATTATGAACCAAAAGATTGGTCTTTTAACAACAAAAATAAAGGTCGCTGAGATTTAAAAAAACAACAACAACAACAACAACGACAAAACAGGCAAACTAGGTTCGCTATCTAAATGTTCGGTCGATTAAAAACGGTTGCTAGGATCTGCTTCCAATGTTCTGCTTCTAATTTATCAGTGACGCATCGGTCACGTTGCGGCGTGCTAACTGGTTTGCCAGTCACTACTAGTCCACACTTTCCATCATTTTCTGCACTCATTCTTACGGTCGCCATTCGTCGCCATGAACTGGACGACTACCATTTAACGGCCCAACAATGGAAGATAATGACCAACCAGTAGAAGAACGCCGAAGGAACTTTACTAGCTTCCTGTGACCTGTCAGTAGCCGCAAGCCTGCGAGTTTGAAGTTCTGGCGATCCGCCATTCCGATTGACCACTTCCGCCTTTAGCTGCAAAGTGAGGCGACTGCAGGCGGAAATCTAAATAAATCTTAAAAAGTGTTTGAAATTACTTCGCCAAACAATATCGACAAACGAATCACAACACAAAACACGACGCGTTTCGACCTCTTAGGTCTTCAGGCAAGATAAACAACACTCGGGACTACGAAAATGAAGTATGAGCAATCACTTATCTGGTCACTTCTCTGGTCACTTCTCTGGTCACTTATTTGACAGGACCACGAAAATGAACAACGAGCAGTCACTTATTTTGACAAGATAAATGATGGCTCGTTTTTCTTTTCCTTTGTCTTGAGTGTTGTTTATCTTGCCTCAAGAAGACCTAAGAAGTCGAAACGCGTCGTGTTTTGTGTTATGATTCGTTCGTCCGTGTTCTTTGGCGGAGTAATTTCAAATACTTTTTTTTTTTAGATTCACTTCTGCTGTATTTGTCTGCCTCGCCCAGCGCATTCTCTTCTTCCCGTGCATTTTCTTTGTTCTTCTAAAGAAAAGTTTGAGAGATTCCAACATGTAACATAAAGATCACGGAAGAACAGGGATTTAGGTGGGGTTTATTCTGCGCCACATGTCTATACCTTACTGTACCATTTGGTCAGCTCAACATGGCACTTCGGTACAAATTTACAAATTACCAACCCTAGATGACCTCAGTGCGTATCTGTCTGGACATGCATTCCATCATCCATGTTGTCAACTGATCGTGTCAAGTGGCAGGAAGAGGGTGGGTCGTTCGGATCAATGTGCTGCCGTGGGGTTGGGGGGGGGGGGGGGGGGTCGAGGGGCGGGGGAGGAAATCGTGTGGATGTTGTAGGTTGTTTCGATATGAATAAAATTCCTTATTATTGCTGCTGGTGGTACTATTTCTACTACTACCAGTACTACTGATAATAATTATGTGTTTTGGATGTTTTGTTTCTTTGAATGGTGAGTGAATGACCGACTGGGTTGGTTAACGCCTTATACGTATAGTATTTATCATTATTACTCCAGCTGTAGCTGTTGTGCTGCTGCTGCTGCGGCTGCTGCTACTACTACTACTACTACTACTACTACTACTACTACCACCAGCACCACCATCAGCACCACCAGCACCACCACCATTACCACCACCAGTATTGCTATTGCTGTCAATGTAAGAACAGAACAGGGAGGCGAGAACAAATTTAGAACTCTCCATTTTCACCGCACCCGTCACGCATCGTGACACTGGGCCTGTCGGATCCGAAATGACTTGGATTCCTTCCATCCGAGATCAGGATACAGACCAAGTGGGAGAGCAAATCTGATAACGGAAAACATCATCGTATCTTGAGAGCATAGGAAAGGCAGCTAGGGAATGTGTAACTGATACCAAGTTCGTTCCTAATCCAAGAGATGAATCGAGAACTCTTGTCAAGAAGCTGTGTGAGAGCGATCAGACGATGTACTGTTTGATTTTGAGGCACATTATGTGATAAATCCGTGCATAGGAAAGTGTTACCATCGAGAGATCATTCGTGCTTAACAGATGCGTAGTGTACGAGAGACAGACAGACAGACAGACATAGACATCTGGTGAGCATGATGATTTTTTTTTTTGTTACTTTTTTTTAAATGGCTAGACTTTTGCCTCTGTTCCACCTCCACCCCACCACTCACCACTCTGCCCCTTCCTCAAATTTTTCCTCTACCACACCTTCCTTCCAGCCTACCTGAGAACGTTTCTCACGTCCCACTCATTCCCACCACACCCGTCACGCATGGGTATGGTGGGAATGAGTATGCTTTTGTATGCTCTCAAGATACGATTATGTTTTCCGTTATCAGATTTGCTCTCCCACTTGGTCTGTATCTTGATCTCGAATGGAAGGAATCCAAGTCATTTCTCCCATCCCACTCATTCCACAGCCATACCCGGATCGTTGTGTTGCAACTCCGACACCGGCGGTCCCCAGGAGCATTCGACGACAGGTCGTCATGAGGCCAACCACCAGAGAGAGACGCTGCACTGCTGCCAAGTCATACCCTTTTGTATTCGACAGTGCTTGTTTTGATCCAGCACATACAGAAGACGCCACCTGCAGACTTTCCCACTGAAGGCAAAAATTCATGTTGACCCCATCCAGAGGGAGCCACCACATCCATCCAACGACGACACCCCCCCCCCTCCCCCCTCCCCCCCCCCCCTCCCCCCCCCTCCCCCCCTAAAAACAAACTTCCAGCATGTGGAGGTGAAACTAAAATAGAAATCGGCACGACAGCAGGGTAAAAGGGGTCAAAACCTTTGGGATTTTGTTTGTTTGTTTGTTTGTCTGCCTGTTTGTTTATAATGATCAGTTCGGATGAGGATGATGAAGATGCCATGGAGTTCCATCCTGGACTAGACGACATGACAGGGCTGTACCCCACGCTTCTTCATAATCTATCCCTGTATCAACCAGGCCTGAGGAATACAGACACCTGCAGTGACGGTCTGAAAGGTTGAACTATGCTTTCAGAGACACGGTTCTGAGCGGATGAATCTACTCACGGTGTGTCTGTTTGCATCTTTTCGACGAGAATGATACACCGTAGTAATATCGTTATTAATGCTCATTACCAGTTACACCGAGTGCCTTGACGCAGGATTTTCCACCCCTACACGATTTTAGGGCCAGTAATATTTGACAAATATTTAAGTTTGATTGACTGGCGAAATGTATGTCTTGTGGATGATGTATGCTAAATTGCTTATAGTTTGTAACATTTTCAAAATTCTACCTTTTTAATCTGACAGCTTGGTTGGAAGGGCTGATGTTGTACACACCGGCTGAACAAAGAATCGCTTGACACTGAAATTGCTGTGAGCACCGGTGTCGATCGTACCTAGTTAATTTGATTTCCTGGCTTTCTGTTAATAACACTTAGGCAGGTAACGTGAGAGGATGCTTGTTAAAATCAATGTTTATCTTACCAGTTCATTGATCCAGCCTAATATTTTGGTCACAGAAGCAAGATGTGTCCAAATGTTTTTTTCTTTCCTTTTCGAGTTCCATCATGAATTGAGGGAGTCTGTTTCAACAGGACGTGGAAGGGTGAGACTGGTTTACTATTTAGATACAGGCTCTGTGCGTGATATGATTAAAAAAAAATCACCAATGAGGGCGTCATGCGGCAGCGAAAAGATAAATCTCTGACGCATTCTTTTTACGGCATCAAATATGACGTGACTGAAGCAAGGCATCAGCTCGCGTGTCGTCTGCTCTGAGCACGTTGGTGTGAACACTGGAGCCGGTGTCGCGTGAAATCTGGGAACGTGATGTCTGGGAAGGCTTTCCAGATATCACAGATTTTTTGGGGAACGCGTTCCCAAAATGTACTGTGATATCTGGGAAGGCCGGTGATATCTGGGAACGTGGTCTTTCAGAGCTCAGAAGGGCAGAAAGAAGACGAAACAAGATGCGAAGCATATAAACGTACTCCCAGTTTTCCAAACCGCTTATAAATCGGCCAAGTGCTTTATGAGATAAGAAATAAAGGCAAAATAACGGTTTTAAACCTGTAACGGTTTTTCTTCTTTATGGAATATCTCAGAAAGTACTTGGCCGATCTTTGTAAAAATGAGCAGTTACGTTCATTATAGGTCACGGATGATGCCCGATGTTTTAGTTTACCTCGTTATAGCCGTTACTAACGGCTGTAACGGCCTGTAACGGTTTTTCTTCTTTATGGAATATCTCAGAAAGTACTTGGCCGATCATTCTGAAAATTTGTAGGTATGTTCATTATGGGTCACGAATAATGCCTGATGTTTTAGTTTGCCCCGTTATAGCCGTTACTAACTGTTGTAACGGCCTGTAACGGTTTTTCTTCTTTATGGAATATCTCAGAAAGTACTTGGCCAATTTATAAGCGGTTTGGATGATCTTGTGACAAATCGGAGCCTCTGTCCATATGTAAGTGATGTAATGCTGAAAATGGATTAAACATCCGTTAAAAACCGTTATTCTGCCGTTATTTCTTATATATAGGTGGATTTTAATGAAATTTGGCATATAGAAAGGTTATCACACACAAATGGCACTTCTATATAGTGTTTCAAAATCTGACCGTTAAAAACCGTTATTCTTAATATATTGTCCAATTTGGATGAAATTTGATATGTACACAGGCTTTAGCCCAGTGAGGACTAAAATACCGGTTTCAAAAGTGTATATTGGTTATATAAGCGTTAAACCGTTATTTTGCCGTTATTTTTTATATATTGGTGGGTTTTAATGAAATTTTGTATATAGAAAGGTCATCACACACAAATGGCACTTCCATGTAGTGTTTCAAAATCTGACCGTTAAAAACCGTTATTCTTGACATATTGTCCGATTTGGATGAAATTTGGTATGTACACAGGCTTTAGCCCAGTGAGGACTAAAATACCGGTTTCAAAAGTGTACATCGGTTAAATAACCGTTAAAACCGTTATTTTGCCTTTATTTCTTATCTCACAAAGCACTTGGCCGATTTATAAGCGGTTTGAAAAACTGGGAGTACGTTTATATGCTTTGCATCTTGTTTTTTTCGCACGCGTTCCCAGATTTACCGTGATATCTGGGAACGCGTTCCCAGATTTCACGATTAAAAGTTCAGGAAATCTGGGAACGCATTCCCAGATATCACGGTAAATCTGGGAACGCGTTCCCAGATATCACGGTTCCCAGATATTATACGTTCGGTGGTTCGTGATGGTTGAGTTGGACGTCCTCATAGCAGACGATTGTAGGGACATGCTGTGTGCTACAGCAAGCTGCGATACACTGAGTCAGTTGTCTGGTGGTTTTAGGAACTGCATGTTTGGGTGAAGTCTGTATCTTCGTTGGAAAGGAGCTATCCCGGGTGGTCGTTTCCCTGTGCAGGAGCCTGGGTCAAGTTGCTCAGTTGTTTGTAATCGGTGTTTCTTCCTCCGTTGTCAGTCGCCCCAGACGGGTGTCTGGGTGATGATGGAGTCTTGCCTTGTGGCCCTCCCTCCAAGACTGTTTTCAGGACTACTCGACAGCCGTCTTCGTGGTGCTGAGCGGCGGCAGTTCTGTGCCGCATGAGGCCGACTCTGGAAAACCGGCAGGACAGCAGTGGCCAAACCGGTGCGAAGATCTACGTCCGCTCTGTGCCCGTGAGGGATGTTCCTGCCACGCTTTTCCCCAAGGGGAGAGCCATGCTGGTCGTGCAGGCCACAGCGAAGTCGCAGAAAGGCAGCGCCTCGTCGCCGAACTGCCCCACGATCTCAAGAGCCGACCCCGGTGACACAGGCTAGATCCGTCGTCACTACTGATGCAAGGAAGGTAGGCTGCGCCACCCTGCGCTTGTCTGCCACCTCGGCGCCTTTTGCTTGTGATACCAGCTCCTAGCAGGTCTGACTACAAGTCACGTGGTTATTGGTGGCTTGTGTCGACGTGCATGTTTTATCATCTGTCTGTCTTCACCTCTACCCCTCTCCTCATCTCCCTGTTAAACAGTCGGCCAACTCTTTGACAGTCTGTCGATTTAGGTAAGTTTTAATGTTGAAACACTGGTTTAGGGATTGTTTTAATCATGGCTTCGTGAATGTGTATATATACACATATATGTACATATATGTACCGTTCAACTGATTGTGTACTCTTGTAATGAACAACAGATTGGTGGTAATTTTAGTCAGCATTAGTCTGAGGTGTGCTATTCTACAATGGCTGTCAGAGGAAATGTTCATTATAAATTACAGTGGGTACACACACATATTGATCAGTTCATTGAGTTACGATCACGAAAAGTCCATGCGCATAGAGTTTCATGTGTAAAGGCTAGACATGTTACACACATCTCTTAACTGATTCATTTGACAGATTGGAATAATACAGTATATTTTCCTTTGTTTGGTGAAAGGAAAACGGAGAGAACTAGCTGAAGATCCTAGTTGTCGGCTGACTATGAGAAACTAAATTAGCCGCAAGGTGTGTGTGATTTTGCGTGCCAGGGAAGTGGTGCCAAGTAATAATACGCTTTACTGCGATGGCCGATCCGGATGCTGTCCTGAAGACCCGGATCATGTTACACTAGGACGTAGCAGTAGTGTAAAGTGATTCATTGCCTCGTGATATGTCACGCATGTTGTGTAGGGTCACTGACCCTAATCCGGCCCTACCTCCCCACCACCTGTTGACCTAAAAAGCTAACAATCACGAAACACGCCAAATCCAAAAGAAAGCGGTGCACAAACAATTTTATTGTAAACAGAAACACAACTCGCACACAAACATGTACTCATACTTAGAAAGGCTATCAATTAGTTTAGGGCCCAATACTGCCTTTACTCCAATTTTTTTTTTGTCCCTTGATGGCTTGGGTCTTTAAAAACACAACATGTATTGCGTATGTGAACACAAACCTTTTAAAACAAAAAAAACAAAAACAAAACAAAAAATTGACCCGGCTGCACCACAACAAAAACAAGGAGGTATTGTGACTGTTGCGTTAATGATATATTTTGAGACAGGAGCGACACTCTCAGAATTATTTCTTTACCCTTCCTCTCTCCTTCTTCTTCTTTTTTTTTCCTTTATTGTTTTTTTCCAAAAGGAACAGGCAGCTCAGTTGCCAAGGCTCATGCTGTCACGGTGCTCACAGGGGAGGTGACTCTTAACCTCCACCAAACCGCTACGTGGCTGTGGATTTTTAAAGGTTTTACCCCCAAAAACAAATAGTACATAAATAAATAAAGCAGACAAGCTCGCGCCAGATAGTCTCGTTTACTTCTTTTCACATCCCAAACATTGAGTTTTTTTTTCTTTAAAGACTAACGCTTTAAACAGTCGTGGTGTGAGATAGAATGGCGGGAAACAGAAGCAATATTCGGATTAGAGAGCCGAAGCTCCGAATCGCTGTGTTTAATTACAAAAATGTTATTATCTTTCTAAATATCCTTTCTTTGCCGTGTTTCCGTACTCAGTGCATTGATTAGAATGCAACTGGTTGTGCTTCATCGAGTAAAAAGCCGAAAATAAACACAAAGTGGTCTATTTGAGACTTCTGTGAGGATACGGCTCTATTGTGAGCGTAGGACGCCCACACACGTCGTCACCAATACAACTGAAAGGGAGAAACGCCCTCAGGGTCTGGTGGCCCTGAATCACGGAACAAAGCAACTGTCCAGTCCTCGCCTCCGTAATAAACACACAGGAGACGTGGGGAGTAGGCAAACTAAAAACCTTCCTACCCCCATTACCCCTCCCCCCAGCCCCCGTACACGCGCACACAACAGCATCACTGCCTCTATCAACCACCACACAATAGTCAGTCGTCAGTTAAAATATTGTTTTACAAACACTTTGTAAAATCATATACCTATCATTTAACGCGGAGTCTTGAAGACCGTTGGGACGCAACAGAAGACTTCACTACCAGCTTCCTTCAGTCGTCCCATTTTCTCAGACGCTTGTAGACAGTTGCTGAGACAGAGGCCAGTCCATACATTGGTGTTGTCCTCCCATCTCTGTCTCTGTCTTCCTCCCCTTCTGCCTCTTCGCAGTGTTCCTTGTAGAATCGTTTTGGCAAGTCCTGTTGATCTGATACATGACTATGCCACCTCATTTTCCTTCTTTTCACTGTGGACAACAGGTCTTCGTATGGTCTATTCAATCAATTCAATGCAATCAAGTTTATTGTCCATCGGAAATTTTTCTTCTGCTCCACATCATTTCACAAGTGCATAACACATTACAAAGAGACATTATAAATCGTTGCATAAAAGTCTGTGTTAGTATATCTATTTGTATATACATCAAGACTCCCCACCCCACACACACACACACCTGCACACACCTGCACACACCCACGCACACACACACACACACACACACACACACACACACCACACACACACACACACACACACACACACACACACACACACACACACACACACACACACACGTGAAATAAACATTAAATCCATAAGACATAAAACATTACATAGATTATAAAAACAATACATGCAAACACAAACTCACCTGTACCAATGCCCAATCACTAAAACACACACACACATGCGTACACACACACACACACACACACACACACACACACACACACACACACACACACACACACACACACACACACACACACTCACGCACGCACACATCGTCATAGTCACAGTAAAAGCATAATAATGGCTTGCCTTACTCCAGTCTGGATCTCCAAGTTGGTAATGTGGTCTTTGTATGAAATGCCAAGGATCTTGCAGAAGCATCTCATCTCTAACGCCTGAATCCTTCTCAAGTTCAAGCTGTCAGAGTCCACGTCTCACAGGAATAGAGAAATTTGGCAATGACCAGGGAGCCAATGAGTTTGAGCTTGGAACTTATTGTGATGTTTCTATCATTCCAGATGGGTCTTAGTCTGGCTGGCGCTGCTGTCGTTTCTGCAACTCTGGAGAGCACTGAAGGTTTTTCTCCTTCATCTGAAACAATTGCCCCGAGGCACTTCAAGCTCTAAACTGTCTCTAATTTTTCTCCCTTAATAGCGACGTTAGCACTGATGCCATTGGTGTTGTTGGTCCTCAGTTTTGTCTTTTCGGCGCTGATCTCCATGCCCAGTGCTGCAGAACATTTGTTAAAGCGCTCTGCCAAACTGGCTAGTTCCTGCTCTTCTCCTGCTAGTCTGTCAATATCATCGGTAAAGTGCAAGTTTGTTACTATCCTGTCACCAACACTTACTGAGCCTTGGTGCCCTTCCAGTGTGTCAGTCATAATTCTCTCCAGCTAATTGTTGAAAAGAGTGAGTGAGAGTGAACAGCCTTGCCTCACTCCAACACTTGTCTTGAACCACAGTCTCCTATGGTGCTGTTGAAGAAGGCTCTGCTGATAGCTTTATCGTAGAGGCATTCTATGGTCCTGATCAGGTTGGCGTTGATGTTGTACAGTCTCATGGTCGCCCATAAGGCTGTATGCCACACCCTGTCGAAGACTTTTTTGAAATCCACAAAAATGTGGTACAGCTCCTTCTGGTGCTGATGATATCTCTCACACATTATCCTCAAAGTAAAATTCTGTTCGGCGGTACTGCGACCTGCTCTAAACTCTGCCTGTTCTTCGGCAATGATATTCTCTGCTTGCGATCTCAGTCTGTTCAGAAGGGTCTTCAGCATCACATTGCTCGGGTGACTGATCAGACTGATGGCTCGGTAATTTCGGCAAACTTGTAATTTTTTTTTTCTTGGGGTGAGTAATGGTCAAGGATTGGGTCCATGATGTTGGTCACTCACCAGTTTGCCAGATATTATTACAAATGACTGAGAGGGCACTGATCATGGCATCTCACCCTTCCTTCACCAACTCCGCTGTCATGTTGTCCATTCCCGCTGATTTTTCCCAGCTTCAATGACCCTAACCGCTGCCTCTACTTCTTCATGCAGTTTGGGGAAATTGCCACTGTTACTGGGAGAACATTCAGGAATTGTGGGTCTCCTGTTGTGATAAAGTTGTTTAACTGGCACTATTACTGGGGGAAATTCGGAGCAGTATTCTGTCAAACGGTTGAGAATGGCCTAGTCTTCTGCGAGGCATTTCCCAGACTTGTCCTGTATGGTGGACACTCGTCCCTGTTTAGAGCTTGTAGGGTCTGTTACAAGTTGGCATGCTTTCCTGCTATTGTTCTCCTGTAGGTTGTCCTGAATGTCTTGGCACTGCTTCTCTATCCATCTCTCCTTAGCTTTCTTCGTTTTTTCCGTTATCTCCCTGCTAACTGCTCTATGCTGTTGTGCTCCCGTCTGCTTTACTTTTCTTGTTCTTCAGTTCTGTCCTCTTGTCACACAAATCAAGAATATCTGCTGTGACCCATCGCTTCTTGACAGGGTGATGCTTGCAGAGGATCTCACTCATACACACACACTTGATCAGGGTGAAATGTAGGGCCGCCATTGGCCGTGCATAAACTCTCTCTCTCTCTCTCTCTCTCTCTCTCTCTCTCTCTCTCTCTCTCTCTGTCTGTCTCTCTCTCTCTCTCTCTCTCTCTCTCTCTCTCTCTCTCTCTCCTCTCTCTCTCTTTCTCTCTTGATTTGTCAGTTTCTTTTTTTTTCAGGAGTTCCTTAGTTTGTCCTTTAGTTTCACTTGCTACTTTTGTTTGCTCAGCTGGTAGCCATTTTGTGTACATTTGTACTAAGATTTACTATGGCACATGCATGCGTCCTTGTCTAATTGTCTGTGTTGCCTGCCACTTTTAAAGTACATGGTTTCATTGGCATGTCTTGCCACAACCAAGCGTGAGGATTGGGAGCAACCCACCTCCTACCCTATCCCTCCACCTGCCCCCTCCCACGTTCCACTGTGATTAAACAAACAAACAAACAACAGGCAAATAAAACCCCAACAACCACTTAATTGAAAATGGAAAGAATCGTTGGCCTTTAAAGACATTATGCAAATAATATAAAATGTAGGGGACAGTCTTTGAGCCGAGTGTGTTTGTCTTTTGATCTCCCTTGCATCTTTGGGTGGATCCTCAGGCGTAGGCTCAAAGACTGTCCCCTACATTTTATATTATTTGCATAATGTCTTTAATTTTACAGCAACTTTTTTCCCTCCCCACACTTTCGTTTGGTTGCATTTACTACTCTTCGCTGGCTGCTCTGGGGTGCTATTGGATTCTTTTTTGCACCCATGGTGGTGAGAACACCACAGTATTATGGACTGTGGTGTGTCTCTATTTGACGCTGGGAGCGCAGACACAACCAGCCGTGTCTCCCTGATGAGACCCGATCCAGCGGGCGAAAGGCCTCGGAGCAGGCAATACAAATATATCTGCCTTCAAAAGGGATTGCGATGGTTCTCTTATGCAACTAGTGAAGAGTTTTCATATCTGTAATTTTTTTTTTTTTTAATTTCCTTTTCCCAGTTTCTCCATCTTCAATCTCCCCTCCCCTCAAGTCCAAATCTTTGCCAGACAGTTCAGTTGTTGGCCTGCGCTTGTTTTTTCCCCACTATTAGATTGTTCGTCTAAGTATTTGTCTGACTTTATTCAAGTTTAAAAGGCTGTGCCAGTCTTGAATAAAAGTTACTCTGTGTTAGGTTTCCTTATGGGAGCAAAACATACCCCACTTGTTTACTGTTTATCGTTAACTGTTCCCTACCTCATTTCATTTCCAACAATATTACTATTGATAGTTTTACTATATCCAAACGCTGTTAGATACAAATGTTGATAGGACTCCAGTCGAAGAAGGATTTGATGTGAGCAATGACAGCTATATTAACCGGCCAGTTAATCAAGAAGAAGTATTATTAGCATTTCGAAAATTGAAAAATCGTAAGGCAGCCGGCCCTGACCGCATGATTGGTGAATTATTTAAACATTCTTCTGACCAGGTGGTAATTTTTTTTTCAGAAATTGTTCAGTTATTTATTTGATAGTGGTATGTGTCCTGAAAACTGCACCGAATCAGTTATTCTGTCATTCTACAAGCAGATTGATGTAAATAATCCCAATTATAGAGGGATACCATTCGGTGAAATTAGTAGCAAACTGTCTGGAATTATCATTAACCATAGACTGCATGAATGGGTAGAAGAAAATAATATCACAAGTTATCATCAAGCATGCTTTAAAACGTTTATTTGATTATTGACCATTATGTTTACTTTGCTCACGCTGGTGCAGAAGCAATTTTCTTATAACAGGAAAGTGTACGTGGCTTTCATAGACTTCGAAAAAGCTGTTGACACGATTAATAGAATCTTCTCTGGCCAGTCTTGCTTAAAAATGGTAATACAAAATAAACCTTACGAGAGTATTAGAAATATGCATGATTCAGTAAGAACAAGGGTTCATTGTTGAGCGAAAGTTACAGACTATATCAACTGTTCAAGAGGAGTAAAAGAGGGAGACACGTGCAGCCCCATTCTGTTTTCTTGTTTATTAACTAGTGAACTATTGAAGTAATTAATAATGGTATGTGTGGTGCTTTGCTTTCAACTGATGCTTTTGAATTGTTTATTCTTTTATTGGCTGATGTTGTGCTGATGTCAGAAACTGTTATAGGTTTTACAAACACAGCCTAATAGTTTGCAACCTGCCGCTGGATC
>CM031599.1:35305523-35310576 GCA_018398815.1 Conus ventricosus | reverse complement strand
TCTGCAATTAAAAGTTAGCATGGAAAAAAGCAGTATCATAGTATTCCGTAAAGGAGGATATTTAAGTGCCCGAGGAGGATGGTTGTATACTGATTATCTTATGCCAGTCGTCAATGCCTACAGATATTTGGGTACATTCTTCTCAACACATGGAGTTTTGTTAGTTCATGTAAGGACCTGTCACGTAAGGCTAAAAAATTTTGATTTGCAATGTGAAAAAAATAACATACTGTAAATAATTCCTTATTCGTGTTATTTATCACACTCTTTGACACACAAGTTCAGCCGATTGTACAATATGGTTCTGACTTATGAGGACTAGAAGAAATCGGCTATATATTGTGAATCGGTTCATGTTTTCGCTTTGAAGAAGTTTCTTTGTGTTGATAGTCATTCTCCGAATTATCTCACTTACGGCGAAACTGGTCAATTTCCTATTTACATTGTTTCTACTGTTGAGTGTGTCTGATACTGGTCCAAATCGCTTCACGTGGAAGATACGAGAAAATCTCGTAAAGTGTATAATATGTTGTATGACTTAAATACTAAACACAAAAACAACTGTTTGAATATTGATTTGGATTTGTCCGCTTGAAACCAAGGATTTGAGAAAATAAAAGTCTTTTTGCATCTTTTTCGCCAACGACTGGTAGACTGCAGATGACAAAATATGGTCTGTTTATATTCATAATAGTGACGGGTTTGAGTTTTATAGAAATTTCTCATATATTCATGACCTGAAGACTTACTTGAACATAGATATGGACTGGCATTTAAAGCATGTAACACAAAAATACTATTAGGAATATCTGTATTAGCTTGCCATGATTTTAGATATCGAACGTGTAATATCTGTGATTTGATTTGTCCTTTATGTAGAGAATCACAGGAAACAGTAACATATTTTGTACTTTGCTTCGTAGCATTAATGAGCATCAGAGAAAAGTTCATTACGCCCAAATTGTATAGTCAGACATCTTTGTTTAAACTAAATCTACTTGTCATCCACTTCAGCTGAAGTTGTCAGACCATTTCTTTGTTTCTGAACAAAGCCTTTAAACTAGATAAATTGTATCTTCTTGAACATGGCAACGATTTGCTTTTTGATCCGTTCGATATTATAATTGTTTCGTAATTATTGTGATTTACATGTTTACAGATCCCTTCATTAGGGCTGTGGCCTATTATGAATAAATCATCCGAATCTCTCTCTCTCTCTCTCCTCTCTCTCTCTCCTCTCTCTCTCTCTCTCTCCTCTCTCTCTCTCTCTCTCTCTCTTATTCAGATCACACTTAGAAAGAGATCAAATTTTATTTATTGCTCCGAATAATGTTGTAGTTATACACCTAGCGACACACACACACACACACACACACACACACACACACACACACACCACACAAATGCATCAAAGCGTCACATCACAAGCGAAAACCAACAGCATAAACATATAAACAAGAAACCTAAACTGAAGAAATTATAAAGAATGGAAGTCTAGAACTATCTTATAGTTACAGTTGTTCAAATGAAAACATACATTTGACTGGTAACAATAATGTTGTGGTTATACAGACAGCAACACACATGTGCATCAAAGAGTCACGTGGCAAGCAAAAAAACAACAACAGCATGAGCATGTTAATACTAAGTCCTTACTGCAGAAATTACAAAGAATTGACTGCTAAGGACACTTTAACAGACAGAACTGTGCAAGTAACACAACATTGTTAGAAAAGGATGTTTCAAATTCATTACAAAAAATCTCTCTCTCTCTCTCCTCTCTCTCTCTCTCTCTCCTCTCTCTCTCTCTCTCCTCTCTCTCTCACACACACACACACACACAACACACACACACACACACA
Source organism: Conus ventricosus (assembly GCA_018398815.1). Taxonomy (NCBI): domain Eukaryota; kingdom Metazoa; phylum Mollusca; class Gastropoda; order Neogastropoda; family Conidae; genus Conus; species Conus ventricosus. The sequence continues at coordinate 35,308,714 of CM031599.1, read as the reverse complement.
CACCACCACCACCACCACCACCACCACCACCACCACCATGACCTCCTCCTCTTCCTCCTCCTTTTGCTTCTTCTCTCTCTCTCTCTCTCCTCTCATCTCCTCTCTCTCTTCCTCCTCTCCTCTCTCTCTCTCTCCTCTCTCTCACACACACACCACCACCCACACCACGACCTCCTCCTCTTCCTCCTCCTTTTGCTTCTTCCTCTCTCTCTCTCATCTCTCTCTCTCTCTCTCTCTCTCACTCTCTCACCTCTCTCTCTCTCTCTCACAACACACACACACACACACCACCACCACCACACGACCTCCTCCTCTTCCTCCTCCTCTTTTGCTTCTTTTTCTTCTTTACCCTCACTTTTTTAGCTTTAAAAAAGGTTACATACAGCATTTACATGTATTCATATCTACATGCATACTATGCAGAATGGGAATTCTTTAAAATTTCAGTTCTGTTTGAATCTTTTTTCTTTCTTTAAGAATTAATAAACTCTACACAGTTTTTCTTTGCAACATAAAACCTTTTTTGTTGTTTGTTGTTGTTGTTTGTTTGTTTCTTCCGTCCCTCTCTTCTTGTCTGCTCGTTCTTTGTGCTTTTTCTTACATTCTTGTATCCGATTTTTTGTTTTTATTAAAATAGGTTTAATGGAGATGTTCAGCATTACCTGTGAGGAGGAAGAGAGAGGGGTAATCTCAAGTCACGTTGTGTATTTCATTACAGTTTTTTTTGGCAGCACCATAGTGGTTTATTTGTTTTCGCTATTTCAAAACAATGAGTGTAGCATGCAGAATGAAAAAAAAAAACCAACACAACATCAATACATCAATGACAGAACCCAGATGTCTCGCATCGCACGCTTGAATTCGCAAACGCGTGTCCATCAGAAATAGAAAATACGACTTTGCTAGATGGGCGAGAGTCACTGAAGAAAAAGGCGAGTTACTTCCACAAACACCAAAAATATCACATTTCGAGTAATGTCCTCATACATTTATCAGGGAGATGTCTGTATCTACTATTCTTAAGCAAAAAAAAAAATTGAAAAAAAGGAGTGAGCAGCAGGAAAACGTTGACAAGCTTTGGACACCCAGACAAAGGCAAACATCACTGCAATGTGAAAAAAAAAAACATCAATCTATGAATAAAAGAAGACCAACAAAACAAAATTCAGTCTATGAATAAAAGAAAACCAACAATAACAAAGGGGGGAAATTGCTGAAATGCTTGTATGTCTGCGTATGCTTGGTTTTTCGTACTGAATCTTAATTTTTAAAAAAAAAACAAAAGCAAACAAACAAAAAAACTAGTAACATTAATTTTCATCTATAACTTGGAAATATACAAAGACTAATATGACAAAAAGACTAATTAAAGACAACAACACACGCACTGAAACTTAACCGTCATGGATAAGACAGTGACAGTATGACGATCAAAACCTAGTGTGTTTCGTATCTAACCCTTGGTCGCATCATCTGCAACGGTAATATCATATGACAGATGACACCACAGCGTATTTTACTTCTTTTAACACAATCTTCACAAGATTATATATATATAGTGTGTGTTGCATCTTTCTTACAAGCATAAAAAGAAGAAACGAAGAGCGGGGAGGGGAAAAAACCGTCCTAACCGCTTGATATTCATTTGAATAATTGCTTTTCTTTCTTTTTTTTTCCCGCGTTAATTTTCGTTTCTTTGAAGGAAATTACTCCTGTCGTTACAAATCATCTCTCTCTTTACCGAACCAAGGTGTTTCAATTAACCCGCCGCCTGTGCAGAATTTGCTGAGTATGACGTGAAAAGCGCGCTGAATACAGTCCCCTTTTCTTCATGACTAGAAACAGACGGAGGAATCCTTTGACTTTGGACGGACCTACGTCATTTGTCATCGATCTGGGGATTCCATTCTTTAAGTCGGAGATATGTGACGGATCAAATGGTAGCCAATATCTGAATTTGAGATTAGTCTAAGGAATCGTTGTTTTGACACTGGGTCACCTTGGCCAGTCTGTTATCAACTCCTTGCCTGAAGTACCGACGTGACGAGGACTGGGGCCGAAACAATTCTGTGTATGGCACCAAACTGCAGGAGATGACGTCTCCTGGTTCTGATGTCGGATTTCAAGAAAATGGCACCTTGTAGCACACATTATGAAACTCCTTCTCAATGTAGTATATGAATGAATGAATATTTAGTTTAATGTCTGTTCACAAGGATAGTGATTTTAGACACCATTCAAAAGTTACCCCTCCCCCTTCAAAAATAAGAACAAGTGAAATAAAACTTCAGAGCAATCTTCCAATAGGTGTGGATAGAATAATTTTTGCAATCAAAATAATGTCAATTTCTTCATCATTCAAAATGTCCCTTATGTTGTCATACTTCAGAAAAAAATCCATATTATTCAATCGGTATCTAGCAAGCAAAATTGGACATTCTAATAGTAAGTGATGAATTGTTAGTTTAAGATTGCAAATACAATTAACTTTTGCGTACTTAGCTTTCCACGAGTTTAGTCGTATTTTGTACAGTAAACTAATTATAGGTCTACTATATGTCAAGACTTTAGATCTAGAAGCAGATGGACTAGTACACTTGGATTTTTTCCAACAAGGAGTACATTTCATCTTTTGATAATGCCAGTTTCGCATTTGAAACTGTGTCAGAGTTATTGAAAGCTCCTCGTTTAGCAGCTCTATCAGCAACCTCATTCCAAAAGAGCCCAGAATGGGATGGCACCCAGCAAAAGTCAATACCAATACCTTTTATAGCAACACGATGAATTAAATACTTAATTTCAAAGACAATATCGTTACGACTGTTGCAGCTATTTTGCTTGAGCGTTTGTAAAACTGATTTTGAATCAACACATAGTAAGATGTTGTAAGTGGAATAAGGTAGATCACAAATGAATTCTAAAGCTTGCATTATTGCGTATAATTCAGACGTAAATATTGAAACACCTTGCCTAAATAATATGACTTTTCTATTCTGAGCGAAGGAATAACAAAACCTGCACCACTGTCTGACGTTTCTAATACGGAGCCATCAGTAGTATATCCATTCCACAATGTGTGATTTTATTCTTCAACGAAGTCTGGTACAACAATTCCATTGTGTCTAATGAAACTAGCAAGTCAGTAAGGGACATTCAGGTCTGACATTTACATTCATCTCTGGCAGACGTAA
>CM031599.1:35298023-35300523 GCA_018398815.1 Conus ventricosus | reverse complement strand
GTGTAACATATAGAAAAAAAAACCCGATGGGATAGCGACAGGTCACGGAGGGAGGGAAATTTGGGGTGAAAAATTGAGCAGCGTGTGTAAGATTTTCTTCTCCCTCTTTTTCTTTTTTCTTTTTTTTTCCTTTAAAGGTGGGAGTGCTCGGAATACGAAGGCAAAAAAAAAAAAAAAATCAGTCATGAACCTAACGTGACAAGAAAAATCACACTATGAAATGGAATTACTTGACAAATGTAAATGATAGTACCTATAAATATCTTCCAGTTTCATACCTCACCATGACTCTTGTTATGTGTCACCATGACTCTTGTTATGTGTCACCATGACTCTTGTTTTGTGTCACCATTACCCTTGTTATGTGTCACCACTACTCTTGTTGTGTGCAGTTGTTGGAACGGATTCACTTTGGCAATGTTGATGTTAGACATAGGACTGAAAACAGGACGGAACACGGTCACCAAGTGCTGGATTGGTTGGTACATGATCATGCAACATTTGAAAAAATATTTAGATCTTCAATAGTTCAAGAAATCTTGAAATCGAATTTGACATATATTTCGGCCAGGAAGAAAAAAATCAGATCCATGTGTACGCTTTGTAAGCGCTTTTCCAGTAACGACTTAGTTTCTTACCTATAATAATAATAATGTAATCATCATAAGAAGAATAGTAATGATGATGATGATGATGATGATGATGATGATGATGATGATGATGATGATGATGATGACAACAATCATCATCATCATCATCATTATCATCATAACAACAACACCAGCAACGATGATGCTGATAACGATCATGACAATGATGATTATGATTGTGATAGTCATAAAAATATAATACTTTTAATAATACCAACAACACCAACAACGACGACGATGATGATGGTGATGATGATGATGATGATGATGATGATGATGATGATGATGATGAGATGATGATGACAGAAGTGAGATGAGGTGAAGAAGAAAGAGGAGAAGGAGGATTTAGATCATAGGAAAGATAATTATGTGGAATCTGAGAAATATATAGTGGTTATAAAATAATGATTATAATGATAATATAACGATGGTATTGGTATAGCAAATGGGGAAATGGTAGGTTGAACCTAAGAAATATACTAATGCTTAATGATAATAGCAATAATAGTAAGGATAATAGTTGTAATATTTACGATGATAGTAACAACACTGATCATGATAACAATAGTTTTGTTTTTTTAATTAGCAATAATGATGATGATGATGATGGCAGTGATGATGATGATGGTGGTGGTGGTGATGATGATGATGATGATGGTGAGGAGGAGAATGCTAGTAAGAATTATAATGTAAAACAGTTTTAACACCACTGCTACTAAAAATAATAATGATAGGATTAATGTTATGATGATAGAATAATATCATAACGATAGTGATAATGACAATGATGATATCAACAACAATAATGACAATAATAATGATGATGATGATGATGATGATGATGATGATGATGATGATGATGATGATGATGATGATGATGAAGATGGTAGTAGCAATAACAATGATCGTGATGACAATGCTAATTATTGTCATATTGAAAATAGTAATACTTGTATCAATAATAGCAGGTAGAAAGGAATAGGAAAGATCAATGACAAAAAAGCTAACAATGCTATTGGAACTTTTTGAGGTACCAGTATCAAAGAGGAATTACGTGTTGTCAACTCTTCCGCGTACAGATCTGCCAGACAAGAAATACTTGTTGTAATGATACAACGCTCCACGCGTTTCAATATTCCTTAACATGTAAAGCAGTCTTGTAAGTCAAACGTTACCACAGGCTTTTCCTAACATACGTTTTGTTCGAGCAAACTGTCTGTGCACGTGACATGTGAGATCTGTAATATGTTCGATTGCGCAACCAGATTACCTGGGATTCTATTGTGTTTTTCATGAGAGAAACATACCTTTTCCATCTATCTTTTCGAATCAAGAGAGCAAAGGTTCTGTGACTTGAGCCCCAAACAAATCAAACAAACGGGTTGCGAAAACAGACACAACGTATTTCATTAATAGTCATCTTCAGAGAAAAAAAGCGAACAATGGAGAGAATGACTAAGCTAACAACAACAACAACAACAACAACAATAATAATGATGATGATGATAATAATAATGATATAATAATGATAACAATAATGATACCAATATGATAATGATAATAATAATCGTATATTATTATTACTATTTATTTATTTATTATTATTATCATCGTTATATAAAGATAACAACAATGATAATAGTATTAGTAATAATAATGGTGGTAGAAGTAGTACTAGTGGTAGCAGGAGAGGAGGAGAAGAAGGGGGACGAGGAGGATCAGCAGCAGCTGTAATAATGATGATAATTAGATGACAAAAACATTATTATAATATATATATATATATATATAAATATATTAATATAATAAAATATATATAATATATATATATTTAAATATATAATATTTAT
>CM031599.1:35278023-35288023 GCA_018398815.1 Conus ventricosus | reverse complement strand
AGTATGAATATGCCAATGCTAATAATCATAACGCTACGTAGGTGGAAAGAAATGAAACCTATCAATGAAGTGAAAAACAAAACATGGAGAGAAAAAACATCTACTAAAACAGAATGAAGGGGAAAAAGGAAAGAAAAAAAAAACAGAGAGAAAGAAAGAAAAGATATGAAAAACAAGAAGTACATTGTATTTGTAAAGAAATTAAGAGTAAGCAAAAGGGGGTGAATAGATAAGTAGGTAAAGAATAGAGTGATGCGGAAAATATAGATAGTGAAGAAAAATGAGCGAGGAATTACATATAAGGTACGCAATGAGTAATATGGTGGCGTGTCCACGGATTTTTTTCTTTGGGGGGGGGGGTGGGGGTGTTGGAGGGTGGATAAGTATCATCCATTTTTGGATGTTGATGCCAAGCGGACAGAGGGTCCCAAGCCTGGCGATAAGATGGGATTCCTGCAAGGTGCGCTCAAAGTTGTCACTCTTCTATCTCCAAAGGGCAAGGACTTTGACGTGACTGATGTTGCGCTGGGCGTGGGTGAACTACACGGAAACTAGTTTGGGTCGCTGATGGCGGATGTCGGCCAGGCGTTCAGAAATGCGCGTGTCAAATATACAGGATATATATCTCTCACTTACATCGATCTCTCATCGCGCAGTTCGCAGAGGACAGCATACACAGTGTTGTGGCTCTGACAGGAGAATGTACGTTTCATTTTGACTGAGCTTTTCAGAGCCATGTTGGAGAGTGTGCAACTTGGTGAGAGGACAGATTTCTTTTTCTTTTTTTTTTATTTTTTTTTTTTTCGTGTTTAGTCTTGAACAGGGTAAGGTACCCGGTGACATAGGTGTGGGTGATTTGGTTCAGTTTGGAGCTCACAGGTAGGTGTTTGGGGTTTGGGCAGTGGCAGAAAGGGTGATATTGCCCTTATGTATGTGTCGGAGCTGTTCTTCCTTCTCTACTTTTAAGATCTTCATTTTCTTTATGACATCTGTTCCTTTCTCGTTTCACTCATCCCCCTTCTTACTCTGATTTTCTTTCAAATACATGTACTGTTTCGCTAACATGTCATTTTACTTCTCTTTTTTTTCCTTTCCTCACACCTCCATCTCTTTTTTTTTTTTTTTTTGTTTCAATAGCACTCTTTGCTTTTTCCTTACTGATCAGTTTCGCTTCTTTCCTCCTCCTCCTCCTCCTCCTCCTCCTCCTCTTCCTCCTCCTACTGATTCTTCTTCTTCTTACTCTTATTACCATCATTATTATTATGATTATTATTACTATTATTATCATTATTATTATTATTATTATCATCATCATCATTATGGCTAGTAGGAGTAGTAGTAGTAGTAGTAGTAGTAGTAGTAGTAGTAGTAGTAGTAGTAGTAGTAGTAGTAGTAGTAGCAGTAGTAGTACTAGTAGTAGTAGTAGAAGAAGAAGTAGTAGTAACAGTAGTAGCATTATTGTTGCTGCTGCTTTGATCTTTTTCTTCCCTTCATAGTAGTATTGGTTCGCCCAAGCCACTATTTGCACCCAGGTGGAAGAGATAAGGGGCCGTTTCATTTGTTTGGAATGTACAGTGTGCAGAAGACTTGATAGGTCGACAAGCATTGTGTCTGGGTTGTTTTTTTTTTTTCTTCATTTGGCGACTCAGTTATCCTACTTTGGCTCTTATAATTAACTAAAAGCCGTGTGTGTCTGCCAACTGGACTTTTAGCTAAGTGCAAAAAGAAAAGATATGTTTCACTTGCTGAGAGGAAAATATTTTGAATAGGCTGTACAGACGTATAAGGAATGAATTTTTTCATTAAGTTACACAAAAGAATGTGATCAGTTGATATGCTATGACCACATATAAAATGTATATGTTTTACATACTTTGTTTAAAAACAATCCAATTTCCATCTACAGATCAAGGAACTGATCTGTCGTCTGCGATAAACGTTTTGATCGTACTTACTTAACTTTTTATGAATATTTTTCATTTCATCGTGTAAACCAAAACACCCAGTTTCTCTTTCTATCAAATGAAAATTAGAAAATTGTACTTTTTCTGCCAGACTATAGCACTCTTGCACTGACATAGAGAAGTTTAAAAAATGCGAATCTGATGACCGTTGTGCTTCTCTTTTTGCTAGAACATCAACCTTTTCATTATAATATAACCCACAGTGGGAGGGCACCCAAAGAAATGTTATTTCAGTGTCTCTGACTGAGAGGAAATGTACTAAATTACTTATTTCAGTGATCATCTCAAGTCGAACTTTTAATCTAAAATTCTTCATTGCAATAAGAACTGACTTGGAATCTACACATAAAACAACTTTACATAAATTTTGAGGGTATCAACAACAAACTTTAAAGCCATAATTATACCAGTTAACTCTGCAGTGAATATAGATTTGTTTTTTTTTCCAAGATGATATGACTTTTCTTCGTTAAGGCCTGGGATAATGTATGCTGCACCTGTATGTTCATTGATTAATGATCCATCAGTGTATATCTGAAAATGGTTTTGAATATTGACCATGCAAATGCATTTTGATATTGGATAATAACAGATTAGTAGTTTCAGCCTTTGTTAAATCTGTATGCTCAATATCAAAATGTGCTCGAATTAGTTTCCAGAGGGGGTAGGGGGGGGGGGGGGGGTAGGAGACACAATAGATCTTTTTGCAATAGATGTAGTTTGATATCTGAGGATTCTAAAATAGAGGAAGTATATGTTCTTAGAGTCCTTTGAGATGATATATTTTTAGCCCTTTTGGGAAAATCAATGTCCGATTTAATGTCTATTTCAGGGCCTATATTATTATCTATAGCAGAACGTCTTATAACAAATTTGGTGCATGCAAGATTCCTATATTCTCCCAGTGGTAATATCCCAGCAGCACTGTATGCTTTTGTAGACGAGGCATGGACTGGTAGTCCCATGGCTATCTTATATACTTTGGAATCAATAGTTTGATGTTTTTTCAGTAAGTGTTTGGGTGCTAATAATCTTTAATAGATTTAAAAATTTTCGAGCTTTTGTTAGAATATGCTCTATATGAAAATTCCATGACAACTTTGATGTTAAATTTACTCCAAAGAATTTCACTGTTTTTGTATATGTAATGGGTATGCCGTTGACTTGAAATAAAGGCATATTAACTGGATCAGATCCAGTATAAAATAACATCATGTGTGTTTCTTTCAGTTGATATTTGCAAACCATTTTGAGTCATGTAAGCAGAAAAAGTATTTAATTCTTTTTGATACAGATTTTTAATATAGTTTTGTGATCTGACAGACGTACATTTTTAATGTCACTTTCATCCATATGCAATGTCATCTGCATATTGGGCTAGTTCTATATTTTTAGTAATTCTTGGGGTAAATCGTACATCAGAATACTAAAACGTAAAAGGGCAATAACAGACCCATGAGGAATGCCCCGTGTAATTTTCTTCTTGTAGAATAGGAGTTTCCTACTTCGTTCTGATATATCTATTTTCTAAGAAGTCTTCAAGAAAATCATAAATGTTTCCTAATAATCCAATCTCTTTATGTTTATAAAGCAAACGAGAGTGCCATACTTGATCGTAAGCTTTAGTGATATAAAAAAAGGTTGCTAGTAAACATTTTCTCCAGGAAAAACTATGTTTAATTTGAGTGGTAAGTTTGACCAAGTGTTCAATAGCACTTCTACCCTTTCGAAAACCTGCTTGGTTTGTTGGGATAATTCTGTTCTTTTCATAAAAACTGTTTAGCCTATTTAAAACAATTGTGTCATAAAGTTTACATACATGAGAAGTTAATGAAATAGGTCTGTAACTATCTACACTTTCTTTCAGTTGACCTTCCTTGTGAATCGGTACTATTACTGATTCTTTCCATATTTGTGGCAAATGACCTGAGCTCCAGCATTTTTTATATATACTAAGTAAAATGCTTATCCATTTGTCTGGAAAATGTTTAATCATTTCGTTAGAAATGGCGTCAATCCCAACAGCTGTTTCTTTTATCTGGAGAGAATTTATGGCGTCTTTCACCTCTTGTAATGTAATTGGGGCGTTGATGTCGCTTGTGTCATTATCAGATACATCATTAAAGACATGGGGACATTCTTTATCCTCTCTGAACTTTCTTTGGTTTTCAGACAACCCATCTGACCAGCTTACTTTAGCAAACTGGTCGACAAACGCTTCTGCTTTGTCTGAAGATAATGGCAACTTGTCATTATCAAGAACAATTGGATATCCGGGGAGTTTGATTCCATTTTTTATCGTTTTTATCTCTTTCCATACCATTTGACCTTCTTTATGATCGAATGTGTTTCTTTTGCAAAATAATATCCCAATATTCTTTTTTGGCTTGTTCCACAACTCTATTACTATGTATATTTGAGTGTTTCATTTCCTTAAATTTTCATCTACCATTTTCTTATCTTGACTTTCTTAGAGTGCATGTATTCCTTGAATAACCGTTTTTGTTTTTTTGTTTTTTTCTCTTTAACTGCTTTTTCACTATCTTCAGTCCACCAAACATTACCGAGATGTTTACTACCCCCTTTAGATCCCTGATTCTTCAATTTAGAAATACATAAACCAGACACTTTTAGAACAGAAGTACAAAACGTGTCATACGTGTGTGTGTGTGTGTGTGTGTGTGTGTGTGTGTGTGGTGTGTGTGTGTGTGTGTGTGTGTGTGTGTGTATGTGTGTGTGTGTGTGTGTGTGTGTGTGTGTGTGTGTGTGTGTGTGTGTGTGTGTGTGTCCCTCCCTCCCTCCCTCCCTCTCTCTCTCTCTCTCTCCTCTCTCTCTCTCTCTCTCTCTCCTCTCTCTCTCTCTCTCTCTCTCGTTTCATAAAAGGTTGGTATTTGAGTATGCATTTTTTTTGTTGCCTTTAGTGTTTACTTTTTCACTTTACTACTATCTTTTCTTAATTTTTCTTGTCTTTTGTACGTGTTCACATTTATGTAGATATATGTTTATACGTATGTGTCCATAAATACACATATATATATATATATATATATATATATATATATTATATATATATATATATATATATATATATAATATGTGCGGTGTGTGTGTCTGTCTGTGTGTGTGTGTGTGTGTGTGTGTGTGTGTGTGTGTGTGTGTGTGTGTGTTGTGTGTGTGTGTGTGTGTGCGCGCGCGCGTGTGTGTGTTTGCCTCTTCTATTTAGAACTGCAAATTTAATTAATAGTCTCCTACCACTGCCTTTTGCCACATATGAAACAAGAAACATTTGAAGACACTATAAGCAGTAGCCAGTTGCTGTTAACTGATTTGGACATTCACGGTAAAGATGTATATGATTGGAAATTGGAAATAAATTTCTTTAAACCAAACAAAACGCAACCTACCAAGGGTTTAAATGGTTCGGGGTTTTTTGGTAAGGTGCCCCACTTCGAACACCAAAACTTGGGCAAAGGGATATTCAACGCGCACCCCCACCCCCCCCCCCCCCCTTTTTTCCGGGCACATAACACACACACACACCCCACACACACACACACACCCCACCCCTTCCCTCTTCCCCGTTCTGTCAACACCGCCCCCCGGGACCCCCCTGGGTTAAAACTTCATCCGATTAATAGTCTTTAGCTCACCCACCCCCCGGCCCCCCCCAACCCCCCCCTTTCCCCCAACGGGTCTAAAATATCTTTTTAAAACGGAAGTGCTGGGGGGGAAAATGAAAAAAAAATCTGAAAGGATTTTAATTTTCGAAAATTTTCCCGGGGGCGGTAACAGCCCCACCCTTTCAAACCTCAGCATGAACTTAAATTGCAAGTAAAACGTCTTGACTGTTCAAATGTTTTTATTCAAATACCCCCAAACGTCACCCCGGGGTGTGTTTTGTGTGTGTGTTTGTGTTGGGGGTGTGTGTTGGGGGGTTGGTGTGTGTGTGTGGTGTGTGGCGCGTGCGCGTGTGTGTGTGTGTGTGTGTGGGTGTTTTGGTGTGTGTGTGTTGGGGGGTTGTGTGTCCCATGTTGGGGATGGGGGGTGAGTGGGTATGCTTTAAACGCGAGTCCTGTATGTATGAAATGTTGGGGCGGGGTGTGCACGCACGCCACACAAAACACACACACACACACACACACACACACACACACACACACAAACACCCACAAAACAGGCGGGCGAGCCGCTCCCCGGGCATACAACGGATTTTCACACGCTGGCCACATCGGGCAAAAATTTTTCCTGATTTTTTAAAAGCGGACACACGTCGGGTCAAGCAGGAAAAGACAAAATGTACGTCCCCCCAAACCCCCCCCCCCCCTTTCCTTTTTTGTTTAAAAACCCCCCCCTAAAAGAGAGAGAGAGAGAGAAAAGGGGGAGGGAGGAGAGAGAGAAAAGGAGAGAGAGAGGAGAAGACAAACAAGAAAAAGAAAAATTTCTTTTTCGAGGTAATGGGATAAGCACTGACGTGTTTTTTTTACATCCAGTCCTCGCCCGGGATTAGGGACAAAAAACAGGCGGGAAATCATTTAAAGGTAAGAAATCAAAAGAACAAGCAAAGGGGGTAAATTAAACATAGAGGAACAAAAAAAAATAAAACAGAAGAAAAATTTAAAACAAAACAAAAAAAAAAGAATAATAACAAAAAAAAACAACAATAAAAATAATAATAAAAAAATAAAAAATAAAAAAATAAAAAAAAAAAAATGAAATTTAAAAATTTAAAAAAGAAAGGAGAAAGTGGGGGTGGGGAGTGAGGTGGGTTTGGGGAAACTATGAAAGTGCCCTAAAAATTTAAAAAGGGTTTGGGCCCAGGTATAAAAAACCAGCAGGGAAGTAATATGAAAAAGGGGGCGAAACAAAATTTTTGAACAAAACCAAATACACGGAAACGTTCCCCAGGGGCATAGAGAGAGGGGGAGAGAGAAAATAGAGGGGACAGAGAGGAGGAGGGGAGAGAGGGGAGAGAAGAGAGGAGAGAGGAGAGAGAGGGGAGAGAGAGAGAGAGAAGAAGAAAAAAAGGAAGAGAGAGAGAAAGGGCCAACATGTATTCATTTTTCGCAAGGCATAAAAATAGGGAGAAGGTATTAAGCAAAGTGAATAAAATTGGGGGGGGGGGGGGGGGGGGGGGGGGGGGGGGGGGGGGGGGGGGGGGGGGGGGGGGGGGGGGGGGGGGGGGGGGGGGGGGGGGGGGGGGGGGGGGGGGGGGGGGGGGGGGGGGGAAAAAAAAAGCGAGAGAGAGAGGGAAAGGAAGGGAGAAGGGGAACAGCTGAGATGAAAATGATTTGAAAGGGAAAAATTCCTAAAACGTAAAATAATTAGCCTAAATAAAATCAGCCAAAAAAATTTGAACAGGAAAAAAAGGGTAGGGAAATTTTGGGAACAAAGACACGAAACCCGCAGGCACAACAGAGAGAGAAAGAGAGAGAGAGAGAGAGAGGAAAGAGAAGGGGAAGAGAGAGAAAGAGGGGAGAGAGAAAGAGGGGTGATGAAAAAAGGGGGAAACCCCAAATAATCTTTTTTTCCTAAGATTAAAATCCAAAGGCACCCCAATAAGGCAACACCCACACACACACACAAACAAAACACACACACCACACACCCCACACCATACACACACCACACACCACACCCACAAAAACACACATATAAATATAAAAGAGAGAGAGAGAGAGGGGAGAGAAAAGAGAGAGAGAAGAGAGAGAGAAAAAGAGAGAGAAGAAAAAGGCGCCACACACACACAAAAACCACCGTTCTCAAGGTAACGAGCCCACTCACTTGCTCATGTCCCCCCCTGGGGGGAAGTGGGCGGAAAGGCCTGCGGCTGATTCTTGGGGCCCCGGAAACCAATTTTGCCTTCAGCCTGCTGCCCCCCCCGGCCCCCCCAAAGACCCAGATCCTGCGGAAAGCAGCGAAACAGCAGCAAAACATGGTGGCTTCGCATCCGCAACACCTTTTGAACAGCTCTGACCAGGGGCCCAAACTGAAATGTCGCACGGGAAACGACAGTTCGATATTGCGCCCCCCGTGAGGATCCCCCCCTGGCGCTTGGGTTATTTTCTCAAAACTATAACTGGATACCAGTCCCCGTCAATCAACATGGCGAGCCCAACGTGCACGGTTAAGTGGTACCCTCAGGAGGTGACTCGCGCCCCAACCGACCCAAGAAGCGAACCCCAGCGGGTCTCTTGTTCACGGCTAAAATTTTGCAACAGCTCTCTCTATCTCTCTTCTCTCTCCCTCTTTCCCCTAACCCCCCAACTATAGCCCCTGCGTGGATTTTTTAAATACGGAGTGGGGAAAAACCCCCGTTTTGCGTCCACCCCTTGTGGGAATAGAATCGGAATTCTCCCCTGGGAAAATTTTCCCAGTAGCGGGAAAAGAGAGAAGAAAAAAAAAAAGCCTCGCTGTCACCGCTTAAATTTGGGCTTACGCACTGGCGGCTTTCCTGCTTAAAACCGGGCCCAGTACAAACTAAAGAAGAATTCGGGTAAAACAACACTGGGACAATTTTTTCAACCAGAAACAATAAAAAACTTGTCGATTTAGATCGCCATTTGATAACGTACTTGTCGCGGTGATCGAAAAAAAAAACGAAGCCAACCCCGGGGCTCAACACGTTTCGATAAATTTATAGTGGATTGGGGGGGAAAGGGGGAAGGAAGAGGTAGAAAGGGGGGACGGGGGGGGGGGGGGGGCCGAGCCTTTTTTCCCTAAAACCATCGTACCTTTTCTTTTCCCCCCAAACGAAAAGGGAAAACCCCCCCCATATTTTTTTTTACAAAATTCATTTTAAAAACCCAAAAACCAGGGTTTAACTTTTGTGACACTAAAAACCAAAGTGCTGTAGGCTAATCGAAAAAGGGGTGCTTGGGGTGTTTTGTGTGGGGGGGGGGGGGGGGAGGGGGGGCCCGGGCGGGGGGTGGGGGGGGGGGGGGGGGGGGGGGGGCGGGGGGGGGCTATTCTTTAAACAAAGGGGCCCGGGGGGTAAAAGGAAAAAGGGGATTGGGGCAAATTTTTGCTTCCTAAAAACCGTTTAAAAGACAAACCTTCCTTGCTAAAAATAACGGCAATTTTTTTTTTTTGGCCTTTTTCCTTTTTCCCCAAAATTTCTTTTTCCCTTTCCTGCAGGCTTGATAGAACCCCCAAATTTTTTCGCGTGAACAAAACGACAAAGGTTGGAGGTCAAGGGCAAAGGGCGGGGGGGGGGAAGTTTGCTGTCCCGGGGATCAACCCAAAGGGGAGGTTCGAGGGGTGGGGGGGAAAAACGGGTGGGGGGGGAGGGGGGGGGTTTTCTGAAAATTTGTGTACTTACTGTAAAAAAAAACCGGGGGGGTGGGGATTTGGGGCCAGGTGGTTTTACCAGGGCCCTTTCAAAACCCCACCAAAGTCTCTACCCACCTTCCTACTGTTTTGCGGTTTTTTTCCTTTGTTTTTTTTGGGTGTGGGTGTGGTGTGTGTGTGTGTGTTTTGGGGTTGTGGGGTGTTTTTGGGTTTTGTGGGTGTAGTGTGTGTGTTGGTGTGTGTGGTGTTTGTGTTTGTGGTGGGCGCGGGGCCGGGGGCGGGGCCGGGGCGGGGTGTGTGTTTGTATTGTGTGTTTTGGTGTGTGTTGTGCGTGTGTGTGGTGTGTGTGTGTGTGGTGGGGTTGTTTTTGGGTGTGTGTGTGTGTTGGTGTGGGGGTGTGGGTGTGTGTGGTTTTGTGCACGTACGCGTTTGTTCGGGGAAAGGCCAAAAACCCAAAGGGGGAAACCCCCCCCCCCATAAACCCAATTCTTTGAATTCTCCCCTTCTCCCCCTCCCCCCAACCCCCCTTCTCCTCCCCCCCTTCCCCCTCCTCTCGCCCTCTTCTCTCCTCCCCCCCTCCCCCCCTCTTTTTACCCCCCTCCTCTCCCCTCTCTTTCCCCCTCCCCTTCTCCTCCCCCTTTTCTCCCTCTCTCCCCCCCCACACCCCCCTTAAAAATGTTTAATCTCTCCCCCCCCTCCCTCCCCCCCCCCCCCCCTCTCTCTCTCTCCCCCTCTCCTCTGGGGTCTTC
>CM031599.1:35255966-35267923 GCA_018398815.1 Conus ventricosus | reverse complement strand
AAGGCCAGGGGCCGGTTTCATGTGGCGTTCGTAGCAGATATGAACTAGTTCGTAGCGAAAAAAAAGTTCGTAGCAGTGAAAACTGCGTTTCATGACGACTACGTAGTGAGATTTTGTTCGTAAATAAGTTGGTAACTTTAGTGGTGCTACCCCCCACCACTAACTCTGTTCGTAGCTACGCTGACAGCAGAGCCGCTCAGCTTTATCAGCACCCAGACTGTTTGTGTGGAGGGTGTGTGTATATTTAAGGTGTGTGTAAGCCCCGAGCTTCACAGAAAAAGAAGAGAAGGCTGACCGCGTTCCATGAACTCATTTTATAGACAATTTATTTTGTGAGAACACGTCAAATTTTTGTGATCACACCACGCGTGTGCGTGTGAGAAGTTTGTGACGGTAAAATTCCTACATTTTCTCTCTCTCTCTCTCTCTCTCTCTCTCTCTCCTCTCTCTCTCTCCTCTCTCTCTCTCTGCCACCCATCCCCATCCCAATCACCCTTGTACTGTCATCAGTGATTTTTATTCTACAGACAAGACTGCCTTCCACCCACAATACAGATACTGTTTGCCTTGCGATTTTATGTAAGGCCCCAAAGACTCCTTCACAGTCAAACGCACATTCTCATGTCAGAGCCGCAACATTATATATGCCATCCACTGCCACCTGTGTGGCAAGATCTACATAGGGGAAACATCACGCACACTTGAAACACGCATCTCTGAACACCTGGCTGATATCCGCCACCACCGACCCAAACCCGTCGCCCTACACTTCAACCACACCCAACACAACATCGACCATGTCAAAATTATGGCACTCTGGCAGTCACAGAGTGACAGCTTTGAACGCACAACTCAAGAATCCCATCTCATTGCCAAACTGGGCACACTCACTACACCCCCAAGGCATCAAATCCAACAATAACCAAACACACATACCCACCACTTCCACATCAGTTGGCAACATCCCCTACCAACACACACACATACACACACACATACATACACCACCACCACATCCCCTTCACTCACTTCATACAGTAGTTACAGCCACCCTCCATCTATTTAACCTTAATTTTGTTTTATCCTTCCCCTTATATCCACCCCCCCCCCCCCACTTTACCTTTTTTTTTTCCCACCCCCTTCATCTTTCACTTTCCACCACACCCCATGTCCTATACCAATCAACTACCTACCCTCTGATCTACCCCGTACTCCTCCTCCCCCCCTCCCACCACCTACTCCCCCCCCCCCTGCTCTTTCCCTTCACCCCCGCATCACCTGCATCCCAAGTACATGATTACACCGGTCCACCACTGTAACAACAACCCACTATATATTCCACAAAATCGCACACACACCCACACCACACTAACTTGCAACACACACACACACACACACACACACACACACACACACACACACACACACACACACACACACACACACACACACATTTTTTCCCCCCTTCCCCACTGACCACTTCTTTTCATTTGTCCCCATTATACCTTGGATCTCATGATCACTCCTCGACATACAGGTATGCTTGGATGTATGCATATGTGGTTGTTGGTGTGTGTGTATGTGTGTGTGTGTGTGTGTGTATGTGTGTGTGTGTTCCCAATATATGACCACCATCATCATTACATTATTACCACCATTCATAAGATACCCTATGTATAACCCCCTTTTTTTTTTTTTTTTTGACATATGTGTGTATGTTTGCATATATGTGTGTGTGTGTGTGGATGTGCTTGTGTACATGCCTATGTACATGTGTGTGCATGCATGTATCATACATGCTCGTGTGTGTGTGAGATGGTGATTATTTCATAATCTATACAACCTTCACCATCAATTGAGTCATTGATTATTGCTCTCCCCCCCTCCCCCCTCCCCCCCCCCCCCCCCCAAAGTTAACTCAGCTAGCATTATCATGCCAATGCTATCATACTTACTATGGCAATGAATAACATCTTATAGCACTGTTTGTCCCACTTAAGACATTGACCAATTATCCATTATTCATCATTCCTTTGTGTGTGTGTGTGTGTGTGTGTGTGTGTGTGTGTGTGTGTGTGTGTGTGTGTGTGTGTTTGTTTGTTTGTTTGTTTTTTTTTTTTTGACATATGTGTGTATGTTTGCATATATGTGTGTGTGTGTGGATATGCTTGTGTACATGCCTATGTATATGTGTGTGCATGCATGTATCATACAAGCTCGTGTGTGTGTGAGATGGTGATTATTTTATGATCTATACAACCTTCACCATCAATTTAGTCATTGATTATTGCTCTCCTCCCCCCCCCCCCCCAAGTTAACTCAGCTAGCATTATCATGCCAATGCTATCATACTTACTGTGGCAATGAATAACATCCTATAGCACTGTTTGTCCCACTTAAGACATTGACCAATTATCCATTACTCTTTCTTCTTTTTTTTTCTTCCTCAGTTCCCCCCCCCCCCCCCCCCCCTTTTTTTTTTTTTTTTTTTTTTTCCCCTTACCATTATTATCAATCCACCATTACCACAACCATCACAAAGATATCACACCATCCCAATAAACTAGACACACAACCCTATCATATCACACACACACACCTCCCCCTACGCAACCCCCCCCCCCCCCCTTTTCTTCTCCCATAATCCCCCATGGCATTTCCGCTTACCGGCTACTCTCCCCCTCCACATGGACAACAACGGATGAGTCATTTTTCGTTCTTTTTTCGTTTTTCGTTCTTTGTCTGTTAAATGTGATTTATTTTTTCGCCTGAAGAAGACCCAAGTGGTTGAAATGCATCGTGTCTTGTCATGCGCTTTATTTGTCAATGTCATTGGCGGTAAGAAATAAACTCTATTTCTAAATTTTACTTCGTTCGCCGCCATCAGTCACTCCATTTTGAAATTTTATGTAAATGGCAGATTTCAAGAAGCTATTGGCGAACATTTTAGTGTGCACGCGAGCGCGCGTGCGCGTACGCCCGTGTGTGTGTGTGTGTGTGTGTGTGTGTGTGTGTGTGTGTGTGTGTGTGTGTGTGTGTGTGTGTGTGTGTGTGTGTGTGTAAGTTTGTGAAGGTATGCTCCTACATAGCTCTTTCTTTCTGTTTGTGGCCTCACCCCTTTCCAATCTCTGTTTTCGTGTCACAAATGTTATCTCTTTGTTTGCATGTGGGGGAGGGGGGAGGATAGCAGAAGAAGGTATAGAAGTGCATGCAGGAGCGTGGGGTGTTGGGTAGATGAGGTGGTAGCAGTGTGTGTGTGTGTGTGTGTGTGTGTGTGTGTGTGTGTGTGTGTGTGTGTGTGTGTGAGTGAGTGAGTAGATAGACTAATATTGTAATAATCGGTGTTTAACTTGTGAATAGCTCTAAATTGAACCTTGCACTTTCGAAAGATTGATTTTTTTTCGCAGGCGTGTATTGACACTACACATGAGATTACAAAATGGTCTTAACAGCCAATGTCCAAAACAAGCTGCAGTAGAATCGTGGCAAAATATTTCGTAACTCTTTTTCCAATGCTTGTAAAATTAACGTGTGCTGTCCCGAATATCCAGAACACAAAATTTTAGTTTATCTTCCATTTGTGATGCCGTGTCATAAGAAAGCTCTTGACAGCTGTGAACTCCACGCTGTTTGCTTGCAGCTCGTACTGAACTATGTAATTCTAGAATTTGGAATTATTGTGACAAAAATCATAATAGAAACGGAAGTGCAACCGAATCTTAAGGAAATTAAAATAAATTCTGGAAGAGAAATATCAGAGCTGGGTTTTCTCAAAATTTTTCAAAGACCGAGATGTGCAAAATTTGGAGCATTTGGAAAAAAATAAGAGAATGTCCCGGAAACATTCCCCACCTCACAAACACAAACCTGCATACACACACGCCACCCAACACAACATCGACCATGTCAAAGTTATGGCACTCTGGCAGTCACAGAGTGACAGCTTTGAACGCACAACTCAAGAATCCCATCTCATTGCCAAACTGGGCACACTACACCCCCAAGGCATCAATATCCAACAATAACCAAACACACATACCCACCACTTCCACATCAGTTGGCAACATCCCCTACCAACACACACACATGCACACACACATACATACACCACCACCACATCCCCTTCACTCACTTCATACAGTAGTTACAGCCACCCTCCATCTATTTAATCTTAATTTTGTTTTATCCTTCCCCTTAAATCCCCCCCCCCCCCCCCCTTTACCTTTTTTTTTTTTTCACCCTCCTTCATCTTTCACTTTCCACCACACCCCATGTCCTATACCTACCCTCTGATCTACCCCGTACTCCTCCTCCCCCCTCCCACCACCTACTCCCCCCCCCCCCCTGCTCTTTCCCTTCACCCCCGCATCACCTGCATCCCAACCCAAGTACATGATTACACCGGTCCACCACTGTAACAACAACCCACTATATATTCCACAAAATCGCACACACACCCACACCACACTAACTTGCAACACACACACACACACACACACACACACACACACACACACACACACACACACACACACACACACATTTTTCCCCCCTTCCCCACTGACCACTTCTTTTCATTTGTCCCCATTATACCTTGGATCTCATGATCACTCCTCGACATACAGGTATGCTTGGATGTATGCATATGTGGCTGTTGGTGTGTGTTTATGTGTGTGTGTGTGTGTGTGTGTGTGTGTGTGTGTGTGTGTGTGTGTGTGGTGTGTGTGTGTGTGTGTGTGTGTATGTGTGTGTGTGTTCCCAATATATGACCACCATCATCATTACATTATTACCACCATTCATAAGATACCCTATGTATAACCCCTTTTTTTCTTTTTTTTTCTTTGACATATGTGTGTATGTTTGCATATATGTGTGTGTGTGTGGATGTGCTTGTGTACATGCCTATGTACATGTGTGTGCATGCATGTATCATACATGCTCGTGTGTGTGTGAGACGGTGATTATTTCATAATCTATACAACCTTCACCATCAATTGAGTCATTGATTATTGCCTCTCCCCCCTCCCCCCCTCCCCCCCCCCAAGTTAACTCAGCTAGCATTATCATGCCAATGCTATCATACTTACTATGGCAATGAATAACATCCTATAGCACTGTTTGTCCCACTTAAGACATTGACCAATTATCCATTACTCATCACCCCCCCCCTTTTTTTTTTTTTCCTCAGTTCCCCCCCCCCCCCCCCCCTTTTTTTTCCCCTTACCATTATTATCAATCCACCATTACCACAACCATCACAAAGATATCACACCATCCCAATAAACTAGACACACAACCCTATCATATCACACACACACACCTCCCCCTACGCAACCCCCCCCCCCCCCCCCTCCTTTTCTTCTCCCATAATCCACCATGGCATTTCCGCTTACCGGCTATTCTCCCCTCCACATGGACAACAACGGATGAGTCATTTTTCGTTCTTTTTTCGTTTTTCGTTCTTTGTTTGTTAAATGTGATTTATTTTTTCGCCTGAAGAAGACCCAAGTGGTTGAAATGCATCGTGTCTTGTCATGTGCTTTATTTGTCAATGTCATTGGCGGTAAGAAACAAACTCTATTTCTAAATTTTACTTCGTTCGCCGCCATCAGTCACTCCATTTTGAAATCTTCCTTACTAAGTTTGTCTTTTTCTCAGCTATCCCTTATCCATCCCTTTATTCCTTCTTCTTTTTCTATTTCTTTTTCTCCCTTAGCTCCCCTACCCTCCCTTTCCCCATCCACTACACTTCTCTCTCTCTAAAGGAATGTGAGAGTCTACTGACACAGCTGTTTCCCTGACCAGTGATGAAAACTGATCCTTCCTTGCAGGAAGGAATGGCTCCAACTTTGTTTATAACATGCTTTGAGACAGGATAAACAATAAGTTGCCTTCAGGCAAGGAAGTCAGAAACGTAGGCATGAAGATCGCTGTGCGTGATCATGGGAACGGTCACTAAGACAGCATAGGAAAGAAATCAAATGAAAATGCTTGAATGCAGATGAGTGTGTGCGCGCGCGCGCGCGCATGTGTGTGTGTGTGCGTTCATGCGTGTGCGTGTGTGTGTGTGTGTGTGTGTGTGTGTGTGTGTGTGTGTGTGTGTGTGTGTGTGTGTGTGTGTGTTTACACAAGTTAACTGAACAGAAATGCAGACTAATTATTAAGTTTTACTCCTAAATGCACGCAATCAATATTTGTGGTATGGAATTCGTTGCTGCCAGTCGCCGCCATTTCCATCGCACGTGTTCGGTAATTTCCGAAAGAAGCGGGAAATCACGCGCTTGTGCCCAACGTAGCAAAGAACACGTTCGTAGGTGTGTCGTGAAACCGGCGTAACTGATTTACGAAACAGTTCTTTGCTACGTGGATTTGGGCTTACGAACTATGTTACGAAAATAGTTACGAGGAACGGCTCCGAACGCCGCATGAAACCGGCCCCAGATCGTCTGTTGCATACATTACCCAGCTTTTAAGAGAAAGCCCGTGAATTTTTCAACAGCCGAGTCAATATCACATTCAATAACACTCATACTGTCATTTAGAACCATCGTAGCTCCTTCTGATCTTAGGAAATCCAAAAAGACATTAGCTTTATTTCCATCCCACTTTATTTTTTGAAAAGGCTCTCGATTAATTTCTGCATTCGGTTTCTCATTATATTTAGTATTTAGATATAACAAAACAGGCATATGCAGGGATTCCACCCTATTTTCGACGTTAAATCGAATAACTTCTAACAGTAAATCCACAGAACACAGAACAAAATCAGTCACGCTATTTCCGCGTTCAGATACAAAAATAAAATGACCTTTTTTGTCTCCTTCACACAAACCATTTAAAGGCGTCAACTTAAACATAGAACATAAATCAATCAGGGCTTTTCCAGAACAATTAACAACATTATCCATAGTATTTCTCACATAGCATTCCCTGCTCTCACGCACACTCTCCTCATCCATTTTAGTGGTCTCTAAACTCCGATCACCAATCCTGGCATTAAAATCACCAGAGACTACAAGATAATCGTCTGCTCTTCTTCCATATCTCTCTAAAATAAATTGCTCTAAATTTTCAAGATTGTTTTTAAATTCCTTTTGTTTGTAGTAGTCACTGTTTACTGGATGATTGTAAATGCCAACGAACAGTATATCTTTGTCAAAAGTGAAGTTTTTTGACACACTTTGACACAAACAATGTTATCCAGCTCAGTTTCTACAATCTGAATGCAGTGTTCCAGTGATTTCTTTATTAGTAACACAGTACCTCCTGATCTTCGGCCCATTTTTGACAACTTGACACCAGGACTATGTACAACAATAAAGTCTTTGAAGTGAATAGAAAAATCAAAATCCGGAAATGTATAAGTTTCAAGAAGACACACAATTTCAAAAGATGTAATGTAATTAATAAAGTCTGGATCTGTTTATTTAGAAATAAGCCCATCAACATTCCATGAAATGTAAGAAAGAGAATCACGTTTTATTTTATCATCGTTACGTGTGTTACGTGTATGCGTGTGAGCGTGTGTGTTTGCATTGTCAGTGAAAGAATGTGGACCCGGGCCTCGGCCTGATCTTCATTTCTTTCTGTTTCGCGAGGAGGAAGAACGAGATGCACGTGCTTTACTGCCCCATGCATCCCGCAGGTTGGATTGCCGTTCACCCCCTTTCTGTCCTTTATCTCTGGTAGGGGGTGGAGGGGAGTGGGGCGGGGATGGGGGAGATTGGGAGCGCGATGTGACGTTGGGGAATCCCCTTTGTCAGTAGCTGACTGGGTCTTAGAAAACGAGGTAGAAGGGGAAACCCCTCTGTTGACAGAAGGCGTGGCATTTGGAGGATGTACTGGGGTGGGGGTATCTCCTTGGAAGGCAGCTATCTGGCGATCCATAGTGGTCGCAGGACCAGGAGATGCCCTGAATGGCGTGGCGTTCCTCCGGCTCAGGAGTTCGGTCCTTGGTGGGGCTTCACTTTGAGGTTTCACATGTAGTTTCCCCTTGAGGAAGTACCCAAATTTCGCTTCCTGTTTCAGTTGTCTCAGCTGTGCCGATTGCCTACGGCTCAAATCCTGTGAGACAGTCAGCTGATCTTGTTTTATGTCTGCTCGCGCGTCTTATTTGTCATCAGGCGCATGAGATCCCCCCATCTTTGAAACTTGGCGATCACGGGGCGCGGTTGAGCACTGGCATCTCGGGGCTTTCCTAGTCTGTGTGCACGTTCTATAACGTCATCTGACCACCCTGGACTCGGTATGTATGTTCGTAGAATGTTCGTAACGGCATCAGCACACGATTTTGGCCCCTCATCTTCTGACTCAGGGATTCCGAAGAACTTCACGTTATTTCGCCTTGAGAAGCGTTCCAGAGTGTCGATTTCTTCTTGCAGACAAGCCTCTGTCTCCCGAGCTCCTCCTGTTCACTCTTCACATCTTCGATATCCTCACTGTTTTGCCTCACTGTCTGCTTAGTCTCCTGTGTTTCTTGCACTAAAAGTGAGATAGTTTCTTCCATTGCCCTCTGCCTGTCTTCAGTTTTCTTCAGACTATCACCATGGCGATTCACTGTCTGCAGAATCTCAGCGTACTGTCCTTCTAGCTTATTCTCTAAAATAGAAAATTTCTGCAGGATCAGGTCCATTTTCTCATCCATGGATTCTGGGCCAGGGTTCTGGTGCACGTCACCAGACAATAAGACCTTCCTAAGACCAAACAGGTAGTTGACGAGGGTGAGGACAGCAGTACAGTACCCAGGCAGATAAACAGCTAAGGACACTTCATGGTTTGATTTCTCCAACACAGAGAAAGAAAGCGAAGAAAAAGTTCCACAACAAACAGCAGGTTGAAAAGGAAGGGTACCCGTTGGCTGATGCACAGCAGTTGACACATTCTCGTGCAAAACGTACACAATTGCCGAGGAAAACAGCACACAGAGGTATGCAACTAAAACATCGATTGAAGCGACGGATTTCACATGGGAGAAAGATTTTGTTTCAGAAAATGGCCTACTAGTTCTATGTTTTGAAGAACAGGTTCGGAGACCCAAATTTCCTATTCTAGCCCTATACAGTTCTAAAGAGATCATTTTGCTTGACATTCATGATCGGAAACACTGCACAAACTTACTTGTAACACAAAGTAACAGACAGGTCAGCCCAAAATAGGTAAACTTCAAGAATTTTTACAGTGGTCGTACACAATGTCCTAGGCAGTCGTTATCTTGAACGTGAATCGAGAGGAGAGAGAGAGAGAGAGAGAGAGAGAGAGAGAGAGAGAGAGAGAGAGAGAGAGAGAGAAGACAGACAGACAGACAGACAGACAGACAGACAGACGGACAGACAGACAGACAGACAGACAGAGTTGATGGACGGGGTAAATGGATGAAACGCTACTGAGCTCTGATCCAACGCAGGACTGGGTCCTAAGGGATAGCGCGCACGTGTAGACGGCGACATATTGAACTCAGGGTCCCTCGTTCAGTTTCTTCTCCGGGCAGGCTTTCAGTTTCTCTCACTTTGAGCGTTCCCCCCAAGTTGCTACTCTTCGGACTAGATGAAAAAAAAATCAAAGTTCCCGTATACATGCAGCATGCGCATGTAAAAGACCCCATGACAACAAGGGAGGTGTCCCTTGTACAAAGATCGTCGAAAAAATCCAGCTAAGGAAACACAAAGACAGGCAGAACAAAGATATGTGGCACCACTTTCGCTTCCTGTGACACGCTCTATCCGGAGAGAGGAGCCTGATGATCACAGACAGGACTCTGCTGTACAATTCAGCACAGTGCAATGCAATACAATAGGATGCAATGCAATACAAAACAAGACAATGCAGTTTGGCGAAATGCGATACCATGCAACAAATGGGCAATTCAACACAGCGGGATGCCGTATGATGCAATGCTAACGATGCAATGCAGTGTAATACAATACGATGCAGTACAATGTAATACAATACGATGCAGTATAATGTAATACAATACGATGTAATAAAATATAATGCAACACGATGCAATATCATGTAATGCAATTCGATGCAATACAATGTGATACATTACGATGCAAAACAATAGAATGCAATTCGATGCAAAAGGATGTAACACAGTGTAATGCAATACGATGCAACACGATTCAACATGATGCAATACAATGTAATAGATTACGATTCAATACAATGTAATGCAATACGATGTAACATCATGCAACAGGATGCAATCCAATGAAATGCATTACGATGCAATACAATGGAATACAATACGATGCAATACAATGGAATACAACACGATGCAATACAGTGGAATACAACACGATGCAATACAGTGGAACACAACACGATACAATACAACACGATGCAATGCAGTGGAATACAACACGATGCAATACAATGGAATACAACACGATGCAATACAGTGGAATACAACACGATGCAATACAGTGGAACACAACACGATGCAATACAACACGATGCATTACAATGGAATGCAACACGATGCAATACAATGGAATACAACACGATGCAATACAATGGAATACAACACAATGCAATACAATGCAATACAACACGATGCAATACAATGGAATACAACACAATGCAATACAATGGAATACAACACGATGCAATACAGTGGAATACAACACGATGCAATACAGTGGAATACAACATGATGCAATACAGTGGATACAACACGATGCAATACAGTGGAATACAACACGATGCAATACAGTGGAATACAACACGATGCAATACAACACGATGCAATACAGTGGAATACAACACGATGCAATACAGTGGAATACAACACGATGCAATACAGTGGAATACAACACGATGCAATACAGTGGAATACAACACGATGCAATACAGGGAATACAACACGATGCAATACAACACGATGCAATACAGTGGAATACAACACGATGCAATACAATGGAATACAACACGATGCAATACAGTGGAATACAACACGATGCAATACAGTGGAATACAACACGATGCAATACAGTGGAATACAACACGATGCAATACAGTGGAATACAACACGATGCAATACAACACGATGCAATACAGTGGAATACAACACGATGCAATACAGTGGAATACAACACGATGCAAATACAGTGGCAATACAACACGATGCAAAACAACAACCGATGCAATACAGATGAATACAACAACACGATGCAATACAGTGGAATACAACACGATGCAATACAGTGAATACAACACGATGCAATACAACACGATGCAATACAGTGGATACAACACATGGAATACAGTGGAATACAACACGATGCAATACAGTGGAATCCAACACGATGCAATACAGTGAATACAACACGATGCAATACACATGGATACAACACGATGCAATACATCACGATGCAATACAATGGAATACAACACGATGCAATACAATGAATACAACACGATGCAATACAATGAAAGCAACGCGATGCAATACAATGGAATACAACACGGTGCAATACGATGCAATACAACACGATGAAATACAATGAATACAACACGATGCATAACAACACAATGCAATACAATGGAAATACAATACGATGCAATACAACACGATGCAATGCAATGAATACAACACGATGCAATACAAACACGATGCAATACAACACGATGCAATACAATCAGTACAAACCGATGCAATACAACACGATGCAACACGATGCAGTACAACACGATGCAATAAATGAATGCAACACGATGCAATACGATGCAATACAAACGATGCAATACAACACGATGCAATACAACACGATGCAATACAACGCAATACAACACGATGCAATACAACACGAAAGCAATACAAACGATGCAAACGATGCAATGCAACACGATGCAATACAACACGATGCAATACGTGCAATACAACACATGCAATACGTGCAATAAACACGTTGCAATACAACACGATGCAATACGTTGCAATGCAACACGATGCA
>CM031599.1:35241677-35247201 GCA_018398815.1 Conus ventricosus | reverse complement strand
CAGCACGCGCGCGGCAAGCTAAGAAATTGTATGACTCGGTTTGTTTACACAAGAAGAGGGTGGCCGGTAGAGCGCTTGCTCAGTGCACACGCGCTCAGCGCGCAACGTTAACGGATCAGTTTGCATACTTACGGAAAAGGTCGGATTATCAAGACACTCTAAGGCAGAAGCGAATAAGTTACAGAAAAAGAAGTGTTTGAAACTTTAATCCAAACTAAAGACGATTCTAATAAGTTTTGGTCAACTGTACGTAGCATTAAAAGGAAAAAAATGGATCGGCCCTCTATCTCAATTGCCACGTGGAAGGCACACTTTAAAACGATTTTTTTCACCGGAGATCGCGAATCGACACGTGCCGAACAGATGTTAGAGCAGGACGGAAGCCAGCACGAAGAAAACGATTATATTCCCGATTTAGATGATGAGATAACGACAGTGAGGTGCACCAGGCAATAAAGAAACTGAAATTAAATAAAGCTTCGGGATTAGATGATATCTGCGCTGAACATTTGAAAACGGCCGAGCCCATTATATACACCCTTTCTGACAAAAGTATTTAATCAAATATACAATGGTTATTTCCCTGTATCATGGACCAAATCAGTTATTATTCCTGTACTTAAGAAAGGCGATGCTCTTAATCCTGGAAATTATAGAGGCATTTCTTTACTTAGTGTAGTTAGTAAGGTCTTTACATCAGTAATAAACAGAGATTGTATAAATGGGCAGAAAAAGAAGGCAAAATAAGTAAAGAACAGGCTGGTTTTCTCAAACAATACTCTACTGCAGACCATATATTTACACTCGTTTCAATGATTAAAATCTTATTTGTATGGACATAAAAGTAGAAAATGTTACGTAGCTTTTATAGATTACCAAAAAGCCTTTGACACAGTAGATAGAGACATGCTTTGGAAAATACTCCAAAAGGTTCAAGCTTCCTTAAAAATGATCAGAATGTTAGATGGCATGTATAGTTCTGTCCAGAGTTGTGTTCGTTGGGGCCCAGAAGTGTCAGATGTCTTTGAGCGTCCCTCGGGAGTGAAACAAGGCTGTTTAATGTCACCTTTATTGTTTTCTTTATTAACTACTGAGGGTAGCTGAAAATGTAACAAAGAACGGTAAACATGGATTTCAGTTTTTACCCGGATTGCAGGAAATATTCCTTTTATTATTCGCTGATGACATTGTTTTATTTTGTTCTACACCCAGTGGGCTCCAAAATCAAACAATTTACAGAAAGCATCCGATATTTTAAATCTAACAGTGAATCTAGATAAAACTAAAATTATTGTTTTCAGAAAAGGGGGTCATTTGTCTAAATCTGAATGTTGGTACCACAAAGGGAGAGAAGTGGAAGTAGTTAATAGCTACAAACATCTTGGTTTTACTCTTAGCACTAGAATGGGTTTTGAATATTTGCAAAAACGCAAAGTCGCAGAAATTTTCAAAACAATGTGAGCTTTAGAAAACATGGATTTGTCAATATTTTTCAAACTTTTTGATTCACAAATAAAGCCAATGTTACTGTACGCAGGGGAGCTCTGGGGATTAACTAATTTCAGTCGATTGAATCAGTTCATTTGTTTGCATGTAAGCGCTTGTTAGGTGTTAGTCGCAAAAGTCCAAATACAATGATATGGGGAGAAACAGGCCGATACCCTTTGTATATTGATACTGCTCTAAAGTCAATAAAATATTGGTTTAAACTCCAAAGTATGTCTATCCATAGATTTCCTAAACAGGTCACATCTCATATCTTGAATAGATTCCCGAATTTACCCATGGTCACTCTAATTGTCATAACCGGTCTATATCTGTTAAAACATGTCTTGATACTTTTGGGTTTTAAATATGTTTGGATCAATGGAGGGGTTGGGAATGAAACTATTTTTCTTATAGAGTTAAAGCAGAGAATGATCGATTGTTATATGCAAGATTGGCATTCAAACCTTTCTCAAAGCGAACGGTTTAGACCATATATGTCTTTCAAATCATCCTTCCAATTCGAAAACTACTTGTCAGCTATCACCATTAGCAAATTTCGTTATGCTTTAACTAGATTAAGACTTGGAATGTGTGATCTGAATATAAATAACAGATATAATGAAAAATCAAAGAAAAGCCCGTTTTGTAATAGGGCAGAAAGTAAACTTCATTTTTTGTTAGAATGTCAAACATATGCATTTCTAAGAGAAAAATATTTGTCAAAGTACTACCAACTTACATTCATTAATGAAGAATGCTTAGTTCGAATGTTACAATCTGAAGACATCATGCTCTTAAGAAATTCAGCAATGTATATATTTTATGCATTTAAGACTAGATATACGCATTTAAATAATAAGTAAAGCTGCACTCTTGTAATTGAATTGCTGTCTTAAATGTTTTTGTCTGCTTAATTTTACATGCCAATGTAACTCCCTTGACTTTAGTTTGATTTTGATGTGGGATGTTATACTTATTTTTGCGTGTTGTCCTTATGGTATTTGCTTTGATTCACTCATGATAACGTGTATCCATTGTATACAGGCCGGTAGCCTTACAATTAAAGTTTCCGAGTTCCGAGTTTTCTCTCTCTCTCTCTCTCTCTCTCTCTCTCTCTCTCTCTCTCTCTCTCTCTGCAGAGGAGTAAAGGGGAGGGTGGAAGGCGGAAGGCTGTATAACCCTCTTTGTCCACCTCCCCTTGGATATGTGATTCAGTTCTGAGAAGGCTGATGGCAGCGGAATGAAGGATGGGCCGCGCCCTCCATTGTGCCGTGCCCGAGACACAATCAATCCGCTGTCCCTATAGATACTTGGCCTTGGGAGTTGAACCTTATCCTTTCTGGTTTCCCCACCCCACCCCCACCCCATCTTTGCGGCCTCTGCGCTTGGCAGACGAGTTGTAACGCAAGTAGTCCCTACGCTGAGTCGTCTTCTGAATGACCGGAAACGGAAACTCCTTAAAATTTCACAGACATGCGTCTGCCGTCTTTGTCCGTTACCTCAGAACAATTTTGTGTCTGTTCCTCAGAACTAACTAACTGCAGACGTTTCCCAAAACGGAACCGAAAACTTTCTCTCGACCCTGCCCCATAGCGCTTCAGGTTCCTGCATCTTTTCGGAAAATATGCACAGAAAATGTAATTACAACCTTCGTTTAAAAGTACATTTACAAGCCCTCACAATCTCACCCACCCACCCCCCACCCCCTCACCCTCTCTTCTTCCGCTCTCGCCACCGCCCCCTTCGACTTAAACTGCCTCTCGCCTTGTCTTCTTGTTCCACGTTGCGGACATGGAATCGGAACGAATTAATGGGTCACGGCGTTCACAATTATCCACGGACACGAACGCAGCTTCCTGGTCAGGTGCCCCACACACAGTTAGGAGCTCGGGTCATGGTATGGTTATGTAGTAACTTTTTTTTTTTGCCATTTGAAGAGATGGAATAAAGTGGAGAATTCCGCGGATTTTGTTCACAAGTCAGAGGACGTTTTTATCTTAGATGATAGAAGTAAACAGGAAAGGACGTACAGGGTTAAAAAAAAAAAAAGAAAGAAAGAAAAAGAAAATATCTTCCAGACGTCTGATCCTCAAAGACGTTGGGGTTTTTTGTTTGTTTTTTGTTTGTTTGTTTTGTTTTTTGTTTTTATTTTCTATTTGACTACAAAATGAAATAGATTTCAAATGATAAATGGTACATCAGAGATTAGGTTGATTAAACTTCATCTTTTTAAAATCTCATTTATATTTGTCTGCCTGTATATCTATCTATCTATCGATCTATCATCCCTCTATTCATCTGTCCTTTCTATTATCTATCTTCTATTCTATCTATTATCTATCTATCTATCTATCTATCATAATCTGTCTGTCTGACTGACTATTTATCTATCTATCTATCTTATATGTGTGGGGGATGGAGAAGGAGGAGGGGAAGCTACGTGAGTCGTCACCGCCGTGCAGCTGTAGGAACAAGTCGTAGCATCGAACAAAACATAAAAGTGTAAAAGAAAACAGGATTTCGTCTGGAAGCTGCAGTTCATAAATTAGTACCAGCCGTCGTGCGGTGGTTAGTGTCACGGACAAGCCAGCTGGGAGGTAGTGGGTTCGATTCCCATCAGGGGCAATTACTTACGGACATGTTCTGCCCCGACCGGCTCCTACCCAGAGTCCAGTGTGCTGTGGTCTCAGATAAGAAGACTGGAACTAGACACTTCAGTCTCATCCTTTCATCCACCAAACAGATGTGTCACTGAGAAGGTCTGTCCAAATTCATGGCAACACTACAGATGTCTGTATCTCTTTCTCGTTCGACAGATTTTAACATGCAGCTTTGAGTGTCGTGGTCATAAAGGATATTTACTGTTCGGAGCCCAGTCAGTATTTGTGGAGTCATGCCTGAATAATTAGCATTATACTTCCCCTGTGGAGTTGCCGTTTAACCCTCTAAGAGCGAATGCTGCACGCATGGCACTTTAGAATAACACTTGTCATGGCACTTTATCGTTTATAGTGCGTAGAAGAAGAAACGTGCACAAAAGAGCGAAAATCTACTTCTTCTCCTCCTACCTCTCCTCCTCCTCCTCCTCCGCCTCCTTTCTCTTCTCCTTCTCCTCCTCCTCCTCTTCTTCTTCTTCTTCTTCTTCTTCTTCTTCTCTTCTTCTTCTTTTCTTCTTCTTCTTCTTCTTCTTCTTCTTTCTATTTTCATTGTTATATCATCATCATATATCATCATCATTATTATTATTATTATTATTGTTATATTGTTATTGTTATTGTTGTTATTGTTGTTTGTTGTTAATGTTCTTGTTATTGTTATTACTAACATTATCATTATCTGTTATTCTCCTCCTTCTCCTTCTTCTTCTTCTTATTATTGTTGTTTTTTATTATTATATTATCATCATCATTATTATTATCATTCCTATTATATTGACCTAGCAGAGCATCCACACCATCCCACTTCTGTCTCAGCGTCGATTGGGCAGTCGTATAAGCTCGCATGCCAGACCACCGGCTACCCGAGGGACTCTTCTACGATGAGCTGCAACAAGGAGTGCGATCCCATGGAGGTAAGAAGAAACGCTTCAAAGACATTCTCAAAACATCCCTTAAAGGGTTTAAATTAATCCCGAAACATGGGAACAAACTGCTATGAAGCGAACTAGATGGCGCTACTCTATCTACAAAAGTGCCAATTTATGTGAAGAAATGAGGACAGCTGCAGCGCAACAAAAGAGAGAAGCAAAGAAAGCCCGTGCCAGCAATCAAGAGTACGTCTCCCACATTCCCTGTCCAAGCTGTCACCGCACATTTCGTGCACGCGTCGACTTGATCAGCCACCAGCGTATCCACAAATCATCCCATCTCTCTTCAACCCCAAGATGACTGAATTGGTTGTCGACGGTTCGACTAACGAACAACATTATTGTTCTTTACCTTCATGGGGAAACATTTGGATACCGCTCTAAGGAACAAGTCACTAGAAGGCCTGGGTCTCTGCAAACGTTCTCACCGTCCACACTGCAATGTCAGTC
>CM031599.1:35196677-35236677 GCA_018398815.1 Conus ventricosus | reverse complement strand
TATCCGTCCACCACCACCCCCACCACTACCCCATCCTTCACCCCTTTTTTCTTTTCTTTTTTTTTTCTTTTACTTTTTTTTTCTCTCTTTTCACCTCCCTACAAATACTATTTCACGGACATTGAAACATTGTGAGAACAAAACTATTTCGACTTTTGTTTTTGCTCGGACCATGGATTGTGTTTCTTAGCACTAGACTTCCTGTCATTGTGCGAAGACTGTCGTCGCCTTATGCAGGCGTCGCAACCACTGCTGTGACATTGCTGTTCCGCAGCCACGGATCTCAGTGTGACTTGTCTGCACCAGAAGCTGCTTTTGGTGGCCAGTGCAGGCGCTGTCATCTTGTGGTCTGTGAGGAAATTTGGGTCCAGCACCTTAACAATGGGACCAGGACTGATCTTTACAGTCACAGATTGTTTGTAAGTTATACTTTTTTTTTAATCATTTCTTGTCATTTTTTTATCTATACAATCTTTAAATGTGCTTTAAAGCGGATCGTACCCATAGCACCCTCCACATTTGTATCGCTATGCACATTGACTTATCTTTGTGTCATCGTTATTCAGTGTTTTAAGCTTACTAATGATCTTTCTGCGGGTTCGTCATCGTGATCCATCCACTTTGCTTCCTTGTTGTTTGTTGTCGTACTGGCTAACTGATTTTTCTAAAGATACATTCTTTTGTCTGTGTCTTTTACGCTTAATAATTTACCTTTGTTTCTGTGCGTCTGTCATCGTCGCGCTTCGTTCATTAACGTTACTTGTTATCAACTGTTTACTGGTTTCTTGATCTCACAGTCATCATCTCTGTCGTTTTACGAAAACTCCCGTCTTCGAAAACGATTTTCTCTCACACCCATGCCTTCTCACACTCCCGCTCTTAAGGTTGGACATCTCAACGTCATTTATTTAATAAGATCTATGAAAGCTCCTTACTTTCAAAACAGTCACCCCATCCAGTGCAAGTGCTTGGTGGAAGTTAAACAAGATTAGACTCGCATTAAAGATAATCCTGTCAGCATTCTTGACCACAGAATAGAACGACGCGAAGGTGATCAACCACAACATACTGGCCTCGCTGTATACATTCATTAGTCTGTTGCCAACATTGTCCCCCTCAAAACAGATCTTGAAACGAACACTGTTGAACGTATCTGGATCAATTTTTTTTAACTCAAAATCATCGCCATTATTAGTAGAAAAATTATATATAGAAACCTATTTTCTTCATACGAATGGTATGAATCTTTTGTGCAAATGATGGATCAGATGTGTCACAAAAATTCAAATATTCTATTATTTGGAGACTTTAATATCATCATGTCAAAACATCAACCAGCTTGGACAAGTACACTGTCACTTCATCCACTCCATCAGTGCCAACCCCCCCCCCCCCTCCCCCACACACACAAGAATAACTAAATCAACTGCAACTCTTATTGATCATATGTACACAAACAACAAAGCTGCTATGTTAGACGTTTCAGTGGCACATTCTGGTATTGGTGACCATGTCCAGTCTTCTGCACGTGGTCCTTAGGCTGTGGCCATAGTAAACCCGGTTTTTAACCGCCGTCTTTTTTGCCGGCCCGGGTAAAAGATCCTGCCCGGCTTAATTGCTCTGTAGCGTCACCGATGACGGATGTGGGTGGCCATAGTGAAGCAGGCCCGGCCCGGCATTTACAACCCGTCGTTTCGACTTTCGTGCAAAACGTCCGTTTGCCGGGTCGACGGAAAGGAAAAGGGAAAGGGGAAGAACTCCGTTCCTGATTTCTCAATGACTTATCTCCCTCGCAAACATGGACGAAGAGAAGTTGATCAGTGCTGTGAGGCTCAGAACCTTTATTTACAGCAAAAGTGACAAGAGACATGCCAAAATTAGTTGACTTTTCTCGAAGATCAGGTGCACAGAGTTCAAGAAGATGATCAAAAGAATGAGGTGTCATTCTGAGGTACTGATGACACTTCTCTGAGTGATTGCGCAGTTGGGGCATCAGCTGGTGATATTCTCCGTACATGTGTGTCGATCTGTTGATAGGATGAACAGCGAAACGTCGTAGGCTCCCTCTGTTCTTCCTCCACCACCACCACAGCAACAACAACGATCTGGTCCGTTTCGTCCGCGCCATTTTGATAGTGACGACTCACATTTCCCTTGACCTCAGCAAGAGACGGCCGTCAAAACTCCGGAAAGCCGTGTTTACTATGGCCACTTTGACGGACCCGTTCTACCGGCTAAAGAGACGGCCGTCAAAACTCAGGACAGCCGGGTTTACTATGGCCGCAGCCTTAGGCTCCCAAAACCACCACCCAAAGGTCACATGACCATCCATTACCGCCCTTTTAAAACGTTTACTAAAACAGCATATCTCTTTGACTTAAGTATTTCCCCTGTTCCTGTTGCTTTTCTTCGTACACCACACCCCTTGTAAGGGGGCTTGGCCCTACTGAAATAAAATGTCATTGTCATTCTCTCTCTCTCTCTCTCTCTCTCTCTCTCTCAGAGATAACAGCAATAAGCACGACATCAGGTCGCAGCGTTTCTGAAGCCTGAAAGTTGTCCTCCTCATAGTGATAGAGAGGCGCTTTACGTCACTCCCTCGCCGGTTTCCCCTCTCGAATCTCACAACACCCACTTGACTACAGCCCAAGAGACTCGTCTGGGTATCGCTCCGCTCTGCGCCGAGTACATGCAGCCCAGGAGTCGTGCTACTAGCTCTTCAGGTCACCTTTCTGTGACACTCCAGCCCACCACATAGAGCTCTTCTTTTCCAGAATTGTAATCACATGCTTGAAAAAATCCCCTTTGAGCAAAAGAAAACAAACAAACAAAAATCAAGATAAAAGTAGTAAACACGATATAACTGTTAGAAGTTATCTACATTCAATCTACATTCAATTCAAAACATGATAACTAATCTATGGACACCCTGCCAGGCAGATATAGCTGTTAGAAGTTATCTACATTCAATTCATAACATGATAACTAATCTATGGACACCCTGCCAGGCAGATATAACCAGGTCGTGCATCAGATATCGTCCTGGATTTTTTTCACCTTCAGTTGTTAAAAAGAAAAAAGACAGGAGAGGCAGTTTGCCTGTTGGACTCACGTGTAAAGATTATATGTCGAGTCAATAAGAGTCCATTGGCCTTTGACTCACTCGTGATGGATGTGTGCCGAGTTAATAACAGAGATAATTTGCCTCTTGGAGTCATGTGTGATGGATACTCGCCAAGCAGACAAGAGACCGTTTGCTTGTGTGACTCTCGTTTTTATGAATGCACCCCATGAACACAAAAGAGGTAATTTATCTGTTTAACTCACGTGTGATGAATGCACCCCTCAGGAGAATAAAGGGGAAAGGGTGGGTGATATACATGGGGGAGAGAGAGAGAGAAAAAAAAACATAGATTTCATACCAGGTTCAGGTTTGCGGGTTACAGCAGCCTCATTACGTGGGGGTTTCTGGTATTATGCCCGACAATAAGCATGGAATGCGTACACTCAGTAGTGCAGGGAGCAGAGGGCATCACTATTTCTCACTACCACACCCTTCAACAAGCTTCACATACCCTTTTCTTTTCTCTCTTCTCCTCCCCCCTCTCCTCCCTCCTTCCCATTCCTCTCCTCGCCTCCGCTTTCATACTTGTCTGTCAGCTGGTCTGGCCAATCTCTTCTTATTGCACGGGTAGTCCCCCAGTTCTCATCTGTTGCCTCGTTCCCTCACCTCTTCTCAAGGGTGTTACGGATGGTGTGCGGTGCGTGTTTTGCTGTCTGACTCGCCTGAAGAAGTTTGGATGCGTGTACGTCTTTTTCCTTACACACGCCCACACTACACGAACATAGATAGCCAGGCAACAAGTTAGTTCTACCTTCTTTTTTTTTTTTTGCTGCCTGTACCATCAAATCATAACAAATACATGTTACATAACAAGCATGAACAGGCACAGCATAAAGTTCTCGCCACCACCAACGGGCGCATAACGACACAAGATACTTACTGTCACATCAAACCAAGCTGACATCCACAGAAGTGTCACCACAAACAGTTTATGCACTTGGTCGTATCTGGCCCTAGTCACACAGTCCTCACACAGTTCAGAAATCCACTCACGGGAGCAGTTCGTGGAGTCCTTCCAGGGACTCCCACACAACAGAACAACACACGTCGACTCGACGGAAAACGAAGCCGCTCACGGAAGTAGTTCGTGGAGTCCTTCCAGGGACTCCCACACAACAGAAGAACACAAGTCGTCGTCCCGACGAACTCTGAATCCCTTTGACACGATAGCTCGTTGCTGACCTCACGGAGAGCCTCTCCATACCCCCACGGGACAGAGACGGCGGCTGGGCATGGGCTGCACCCCACACCCAGATGGCAGTGCACATACGATGTCTACTGACCACTTGGTCAGCCTCTCCATACCCCCACGGTGTAGAGAGAGTGGCTGGGCATGGGCTGCACCCCATACCCGGATGGTAGTCAGTTCCAAGTCGGACACGGGGGCTTCACCGACACCTGGGGAACTGACTGCCAGCGAGGACACGCCTTCAGTCTCCCTTCGGCTCTCTGATTAAGTTGCTCGGCCGGTAGTTCTGCGGAGACTGAAGGGAAATCCTCGCTCATCCGACTTACACGAAACGCAGGAGAGTAGTCAACTGGTTTTACAGGTTTACCTGTTCCGGTCAAACATGTCCCCAAATTTGGGACCGGACGAAATGCGGGCCGTCACACAGGGATAGCCCAATTCCCGTCTGTTGCCCCTCCTGTCTCATGTACAGGGATAGCCCAATTCCCGTCTGTTGCCCCGTCCCTCCCTCATGTAACAGGGATAGCCAATTCCCGTCTGTTGCCCGTCCCTCCTCATGTAACAGGGATAGCCCAATTCCCGTCTGTTGCCCCGTTCCTCAATCTCATGTAACAGGGATAGCCCAATTCCTGTCTATTGCTCCGTTCCTCACCTCTCGTACGGGATAGCCCAATCCAGTTTTGACCCCTCACTCGCTCTGTCACAGGAGTAGGTTTCAAAGCGAGGTGCTGCTGGCCGAAATTAAAGAAAGCACAATCCGTTTATGCCCTATATAAAAAGAATTTAGCCCGATTGAAAAAAAAACCACGCTTTCGACCTTTGGTTTCTTCAACTAGACGAAAACCATTCGCACAATGAACCTCTGCAGAACAGGCAGCCACTTATCTCCTCTGTTGAGCGCAAATTGGATGGGTACCCCCGTTCCCTTTGGTTGACCCGTCCTGACTTCTTGTCTCTGGGTAGACCATTCCTGTTCGTTGTCCGTCATCACTGTTAAGGGTGGCCATCCCCTTGTTACCCCTGCCATCACTCTTGTCACAGGGTAGCCCAGTTCCTTCTGTTTGCCCGTGCATCGCTCATGTACAGGGTAGCCAGGTTTACGTCTGTTGTCCTGGCGTTCTTTACAACTGTATCGTGATTGCCTTCATTAGCGTCCTCTTTTCACTGTCATTATGATGGACTTTCTTCGGCTCTCCTTTTTTTTTTCCACTGCCACCATGATGGGTCTTCGTCGACTCTCCTCTTTTCACTTCCATCATGACGGACTTTCATCGGCTTCCTCTTGTCACTGTCGTCATGATGGTGTTTCATTGGATCTCTTTTCACTGCCATTATGATGGACTTTCATCGGCTTTCTTTTCACTGCCGTTATGATGGGTTTTTATTGGCTCTCCTCGTTTCACTGTCATAATAATGGACTTCCATCGGCTATCCTCTTTTTTACTGCCATTATGATGGACTTTCATTGACTCTCCTCTTTTCTCTACCATTATGATGGACTTTCATCGGCGCTCCTCTTTTCACTGCCATTATGATGGACTTTCATCGACTCTCCTCTTTTCTCTACCATTATGATGGACTTTGATCAGCTCTCCTTTTTACACTGTCATCATGATGGACTTTCATCGGCTGTCCTCTTCTCACTGCCATTATGATGGACTTTGATAGGCTCTCTTTTCACTGCCATTATGATGGACTTTCATTGGTTCTCCTTTCACTGCCATTATGATAGATTTTCATATGGCTCTCTTTTCACTGCCATTATGATGGACGTTCATCGGCTCTCCTCTTTTCACTGTTATCATGATCGATTTTCATTGGCTCTATTCTTTTCACAGCCATTAGGATGGACTTTCATCGGCTCTCCTCTTTTCACTATCATCATGATCGATTTTCATTGGCTCTATTCTTTTCACAGCCATTATGATGGACTTTCATCGGCTCTCCTCTTTTACTACCATCATGATCGATTTTCATTGGCTCTATTCTTTTCACAGCCATTATGATGGACTTTCATCGGCTCTCCTCTTTTCACTACCATCATGATCGATTTTCATTGGCTCTATTCTCTTTCACAGCCATTAGGATAGACTTTCATCGGCTCTCCTCTTTTCACTTCATCATGATCGATTTTCATTGGCTCTATTCTTTTCACTGCCCTCATCATGGACTTTCATCGGCTCTCCTCTTTTCACTGCCCTCATGATGGACTTTCATCGGCTCTCCCTTTTCACTGCCATCATGATGGACTTTCATCGGCTCTCTTTTCACTGCCATTATGATGGACTTTCATCGGCTCTTCTCTTTTCATTCCTTTGTGATGGACTTTCGTCGGCTCTTTTTTTTACTGCCATTCTATTGAATCTTCATCGGTTCTGCGTTTTCCACGTCTATCATGACAGACCATCCACTCTCCTCTTTACACTGTCGCCATGATGGACTTTCATCTGCTCTCCTCTTTTCATTGCCATTATGATCGCATTTCATCGGCTCTCCTTTTTTCACTGCCATTATGATGGACTTTCATCGGCTCTGCTCTTTACACTGCCATTATGGACTTTCATCGGCTCTCCTGTGTACACTGTCATTATGATGGTCTTTCATTGGTTCTTCTCTTTACACTGCCCTTATGATGGACTTTCGTAGGCTCTCCTCTTTACACTGCCATCATGATAGACTTTCATCAGCTCTCCTTTTTACACTGCCATCATGATGGACTTTATTGGGCTCTCCTCTTTTCACTTCCATAATCATGGACGTTCATCGGTTCTCCCCTTTTCACTGCCATTATGATAGCCTTTCATCGGCTCCTCCCTTTTGACTTCCATCATGATGGACTTTCATTGGCTCTCCTCTTTTCACTGCCATTATGATAGCCTTTCATCGGCTCTTCCCTTTTGACTTCCATCATGATGGACTTTCATCGGCTTTCCTCTTTACACTGCCATCTTGATGGACTTTCATTGGCTCTCCTCTTTTTACCGCCATTATGATGGACTTTCATCGGCTCTCTTTTCACTGCCATTATGATGGACTTTCATTGGCTCTCCTCTTTTTACCGCCATTATGATGGACTTGCATCGGCTCTCTTTTCACTGCTATTATGATGGACTTGCATCGGCTCACCTCTTTCCACTTTCATTACGATGGACTTCAATCGGCTCTTCTCTTTTCACTGTCATTATAATGGACTTTCATCGGCTCTCTTTTCACTGTCATTATAATGGACTTTCATCGGCTCTTCTCTTTTCACTGTCATTATAATGGACTTTCATCGGCTCTCTTTTCACTGCTATTATGATGGACTTTCATCAGCTCTCCTTTTTTGCCATAATGATGGACTTTCATCAGCTCTCTTTTCACTGCCATTGTAATGGACGTCCATCGGCTCACCTCGTTTCACTGCCATAATGATGGACTTTCATCAGCTCTCCTTTTTTCACTACGATTATGATCGCCTTTCATCGGCTCCCCTCTTGTCGTTGCCATTATGATGGTTTTTCCTCGGCTCTCCTTTTTTCACTGCCATTATGATAACAATAATTAATAATAAATTATGGCATTTGTAATGCACAAAATCTTCATAAATTAAACTCTAAGTGCACGGGGGGAAATCTGCACACACACACACACACACGCACGCCACGCACGCACGCACGCACGCACGCACGCACGCACGCACGCACCACACACACACACACACACACACACACACACACACACACACACACACACACACACACACAACTGCACATGCGTTATGGCTCTAAACAAAGGAATAGAAAGAAAATCATGTACAAAATAAATATTAAACCAGAAATATTAATACACACACACACACACACACACACACACACACACACGCACACGCTGTGGGCCATACAGCTCTAAACACAACTAATTCAAAAAGAAGAAACATTATGAACAAATATCGCTGGATGCATCCCCCCCCCCTCCCCGCACACGCACACGCACACACACACACACACACACACACACACACACACACACACACACACACACACAACCGTAGAGAGGACTATTAGGAAGAAGGAAAGAGAGGAGTTTAAGAGCCAGTCTTAACGGAAGAGAAAGTAGGTAGTTGACGGATAGAGAGTGGAAGTTTGTTCCAGGAGAGTGGGCCAGAAACAGAGAAGGCACGTGGGCCAAAGGTACTGAGTTTGGTTCGTGGAATCCGGAAAGTGAGAGGATCAGAGGAAGACCGGAGGTGCGTGAGGGTGTGTAGATATTGAGTAAACTGGTTAGATAGTCAGGGGCTGCATTGTTGAGGGACTTGTAACAGATAGTGTCAAGTTTATAGTGTATGCGTGTTGATACAGGAAGCCAGTGAAGTTGTGACAGAAGAGGGAGATGTGGTCAGTCTTTTTCTTCTTGAGTACAAGGCGTGCGGCACTGTTTTGAATGCGTTGTAGGGTGTAGGCTTTTGGCGAGGGCTGATCAGAATTGCTTCTGTCTTGTCGTCATTGAGCTGAAGTTTGTTGTTTGTCATCCAGTTCTTAACGTCAGAGTAATATCAGATGTGCGAGTGAAGAGGCTCTGTACATTGTCGGGTGATCCACTGTCATAAAGTTGGGTGTCATCAGCGTGGAAGTGGTGTTTAAGGGAGTGGATTTGATGATGGTAGACAGGGAGAGGTGTAAAGAGTGAAGAGAACAGGGCCAAGGACAGATCCTTGTGGAACACCACAGGTCAAATTTGCAGGCCTAGAATGAGTGCCATTGATGAGTACAGTCTGTTTTCTGTCTGACAGGTAGGAGGTGAACCAAGAGAGAGCCGTGTCAGAGATACCAAAAGTGTGCTGGGGTCTGGTGAGGAGAACAGTATGGCCAATAGTGTCAAAGGCTGCAGACAGGTCAAGGAGAGTGACAAGAGAGACTGTTCCAGAATCGGGTTGCAATGAGGAGGTCATTGAGAAAGTAGAGCAGGGCTGTTTCAGTAGTATGGAACTGGCGATAGGCTGACTGAAAAGCATGAGGAGATTGTTGGCAGAGAGGTGAGAGTTCAGCTGATTGAGGACGGACTTTCCTCTGCTCTCCTCTTTTCACTGCCCTCATGATGGACTTTCATCGGCTCTCCTCTTTCACTGCCCTCATGATGGACTTTCATCGGCTCTCCTCTTTTCACTGTCTTCATGATGAATTTCATCGGCTCTCCTCTTTTCACTGTCATCCTGATGGACTTTCATCGGCTCTCCTCATTTCGCTGTCATCCTGATGGACTTTCATCGGCTCTTCTCTTTTCGCTGTCATCCTGATGGACTTTCATCGGCTCTTCTCTTTTCGCTGTCATCCTGATGGACTTTCATCGGCTCTTCTCTTTTCGCTGTCATCCTGATGAACTTTCATCGGCTCTTCTCTTTTCGCTGCCCTCATGATGGACTTTCATCGGCTCTCCTTTTTTTACTGTCCTCATGATGGACTTTCATGGGCTCTTCTCTTTTCGCTGCCCCATGATGGACTTTCATCGGCTCTTCTCTTTTCGCTGCCCTCATGATGGACTTTCATCGGCTCTCCTCTTTTCGCTGTCATCCTGATGGACTTTCATCGGCTCTTCTCTTTTCGCTGTCATCCTGATGGACGTTCACTCACCTTCTTCATGTCAATGTCGTCATTGTGGACGTACGTTGTTCATCCGCTTCCCTCTTTTCACTGTAGTAAGGATGGACGTTTCCCGGCTCTTCTCTGATCAACGTCGTGACGGAGGTCTTGGTTCTCCTCTCTTCGCTGACGTAGTGATGGACGTTCGTTGGCTGTCTTCCAGTCAAGGTGGTCATAATCGACGTTCCTTGCCTCTCCTCTATTCACTGCTGTCATGGTAGGCGATCCTTGGCTCTGTTCTTAGGAATCGGGTCCTTTGCCTGAATATGCTTCCTGCCCAGGTCTTCTTCACCTTTCGTCCTCTACCACGATAAGCTGCCTTCAAGGTGACCGGATCATGTCCAGAGTCCGTGGAATGACGCAGAGGTCCTTCAGTGTCTGGCAAAAAGACGTTTGCTTACTCCAGAAGAAAAAGAGAGAAGAAATTCTCCTTCCATTCATTCTGATACTATAGATTTCCTTCTATAGGCGACAGAGATGTTTTACATACCGTTGTCATACATGTCAACTAGTTCAGTACACATTGCAGAATAGCTCAGTTGGTAGAGCGCCGGACTCGTAATCTTGGTGATCCTGGGGTTGCGGGTTCAAACCTCCGCCGGGGCGTTTCGGTACTGGGGGATTTTTCCCTCGGAGTTAACATTGGTTCTGACTCTGTTCTTTCCCAAACAGTCCTTCAAATGAGACTATAAACCGAGGTTCCGTGTGTGAACGCACGCATAACATCTTGAACACACGTAAAATCCCACAAGAAGTGAAGGCCAGTTTGGCCGTGGGTATGGATGACATGTTTCACATAGCATGCACTCTGCGTAAGAAAATTGAAAGAATGAAAGAGTTGTTAAATTGAATGAACGATATTGACAGAATGACACAGGAAACGACTGAACGAAGCGCCAGCAGGCAGCTCTTCAGACGGCTCTACCCAAGTAGGCAGCCCGTTGTGTAAGCGAATGCGGATTGTAAAGCGCTTAGAGCTTGGTCTTTGGGTGGGGATAGGCGCTATATAAGTACTCTTAATAATAATAATGATAACATTCTGTAAGGTTTAAGTTGTTGTATAGATTAGGTGACGACACAGCAGTACGTGCTATTCAATTCTAAGACATTCTTTAGGCGCTTTATGCTTTTGATATAGTTTCTCGAAACCTAATCTTTTTGGATACTTTGGCTTCCTTGATTA
Source organism: Conus ventricosus (assembly GCA_018398815.1). Lineage (NCBI taxonomy): Eukaryota > Metazoa > Mollusca > Gastropoda > Neogastropoda > Conidae > Conus > Conus ventricosus. Next base: position 35,225,563 of record CM031599.1, on the reverse strand, counting down.
AGCTTCCTTTATTTAGAAAGAGAGGGGGTTAGCTACCGCCAAGGACATTGACAACAGAGCACAGGACAAGACACGATGCATTTCGACCCCTTGGGTCTTCTTCAGGCAAAAAAGCAGATCACATTTAACATTTAGGACAGTACAACGCTTCTGTCTGGCGGCCATTTTTCCCACCACGTGGACAACAGGTAAGTCCTCTTCGTTCTTTGTTTGTACTGTCCTAAATGTTAAATGTGATCTGCTTTTTTGCCTGAAGAAGACCCAAGAGGTCGAAATGCATCGTGTCTTGTCCTGTACTTTGTTTGTCAATGTCCTTGGCGGTAACTAACCCCCTCTCTTTCTAAATTTTGCTTCGTTCTCCGCCATCAGTCACTCCATTTTGAAACTAAGCTTCCTTTAGACATACCCAAATGAATTATATTTCTACATTGAATCTTACTATCTTTTTTAAATTCCTGTATTTACCATGCACTATAGCGGCATGTTAGTTTGAGACGATTTAAGGCTACAATATTTTATGCTACAGTTAAATATATACATAGTTGCCGTCCGTCTCTGCCTGCCTGTCTGTCTATCTCTGTATCTCTGTCTCTGTCTCTCTCTTCTCTCTCTCTCTCTCTCTTCTCTCCTTCTCCTGTCAGTCAGTCTTGTCTCTGTCTCTATGTTAGTCAGTCAGTCTCTCTCTCTGTCTGTCAGTCTCTCTTTCTCTCTATGTCAGTCAGTCAGTCGTCTCTCTCTCTCTCTCTCTCTCTCTCTCTCTCTCTCTCTCTCTCTCTCTCTTTCTCTTTCTCTCTCTCTCTCTGGCTTTAACACTGGTAAGTTTGTCACTCATCGTGACTCATCTCTCAGTGCCAGCAATAACAGCACGATCTGAACATTCTGCTCTCAACCATCGCATCTAGCCATGACTTGTTCTTATGTAGGCTAAATCTGCAATCTGCTGCCCTGGGGAGAAAGGCTACTGCCAGCGATCTAGTTCAGAGAGAAACTTAGATTTCATCGGCCTTTCCTTTATTGACAGGTCATTAGCGCATTCTAAATGTGTATCAACAAACTTTAATCAGGTATTAAGGCAACAGACATTACGCTTTATTGTATCTGATTCATTATTTCCCCATTTTTAACGCCTGGTTGTTGGGGGGGGGGGGGGGAGGGGGTTTGTTGTTGTTTGGTTTTTTTTTTTGGTTTGTTTGTTTTTTTTCATCATTTTGACAACAATGTAAATTTACGAAATCATGATGCATTTATGACATGTACGTGAACGTCTGTTAGTTTCAAAAAAAGAAAGACTGTTTTATTTGCTGCTTTCAAAAGTGACTGTTTATTTGCTGCTTTCAAAAAGAAGACTTTTTATTTCTGCTTTCATACGGCGCCCTTTCTTGATTCATCAGTAATGACAAAACTATTGTTGTCTTAGCTACATTAAGCAGAATAGTTGGAAATGTCGTCTATCTTAATTCTGTATGTAGTTATACATTTACCTGTTTCTGCTGTGCTCGGTAGAAATCGCATTAAAAGGTCAATCTTCTTTTTTTCTTTTTTTTTTTTTTTTTTTTGTAAAGGTAAAGTTTATTCTTAATTTGCGTATGATTTTATTTAACACATCTTTTAAGTGTGTACCAAGCAATTGTGTAAGTGATGACAATTCGTTTTACACACGATTTTTTTGTATTATCAAAAATGTTCATGGAATTGTTGATCGCAGATTTCCGGCCGTTACCATTTGGTGACATCATGCAAGTGATGGGCTGAAAGGTCTTGTCATTGTACATGCCATGCTTGATTATGCTAGCGCTTGAAATTACTCAGAAATGCCAATGTTGAAGTCTGCAATGCACTCTCTCTCCTCTCTCTCTCTCTCTCTCTCTCATCCTCTCTCTCTCCTCTCTCTCTTTTCTCTCTCTCTTGTCTCTTCTTCTTCTTCTCCTTCTCTCTCTCTCTCTCTCTCATCTCTCTTCTCTCACTCTCTCTCTCTCTCTCTCTCTCTCTCTCACACACACACACACACACACACACACACACACACACACACACACACACACACATATGCATGCACGCACGCAAGCACACATATACAGAGAGAGAGAGAAAGAAAGAAAGAGAGAAGAGAGAGAGAGAGAGAAGAGAGAGAGAGAGAGAGAGAGAGAGAGAGAGAGAGAGAGAGGATTATTGTATAGACTGACATTGTTTTCTGATGTATGTTATAAATCATATTTGTTTAATCCCACACACATTTTAACCCACCGCCACCCCACCTCCCCCCCCCCCCCCCCCCCAAAAAAAAAAAAAAATTCTTTTTAAGAAAAGAAGAAGAAGAAAAAAAACATAGAGCAAATGCGAACTGCATGAAGTAACGTGTAATGCTACTATAGACAGTGTGCACAGTCTCAGAACCAAAGTCGCCAGATTACAACAAATAGAACCGGCCTGTTATAGATTGTAAGAAGACAAAAAAATGCAATTAAGAACAAAGACAGCAAAATGGACCACAAACGCATACAAATAACAAACAAACAAAAAAGAAAGCAGAAACAAAATAAAAGTAAGTAAATAAGCAAAACAGAGTCACAGAGGCCGACAAAAACACAAAATCACCAGTATAAATTTCCAAAAGGGAAATACACGGCACATACTACAACGCACATACTACACGGCACATACTACACGCACATACTACACGGCACATACTACACGGCACATACTAAAACGAAGGCGTCCGGCATCTTCATGTAACAGCTTCTTACTCCGGCTACAGTGTGAACAACGGAAAAGGAAAATATTAAATAAGAAAACATGATCACCCGAGTAACAGGAAACAAAGCAAGGAAAATAATCAACAAGAAAACATGATCACCCGAGTAACAGGAAGCAAAGCAAGGAAAATATTCAATAAGAAAACATGATCACCCGAGTGACAGGAAACAAAGCAAGGAAAATATTCAATAAGAAAACATGATCACCCGAGTAACAGGAAACAAAGCAAGGAAAATATTCATTAAAAAAAACATGATCACCCGAGTAACAGGAAACAAAGCAAGGAAAATATTCATTAAAAAAACATGATCACCCGAGTAGCAGGAAACAAAGTAAGGAAAATATTCAGTAAGAAAACATGATCACCCGAGTAGCAGGAAACAAAGTAAGGAAAATATTCAGTAAGAAAACATGATCACCGAGTGACAGGAAACAAAGCAAGGAAAATATTCAGTAAGAAAACATGACCACCCGAGTAGCAGAAACAAAGTAAGGAAAATATTCAGTAAGAAAACATGATCACCCGAGTAACAGAAACAAAGCAAGGAAAATATTCAACAAGAAAACATGATCACCCGAGTAGCAGAAACAAAGTAAGGAAAATATTCAGTAAGAAAACATGATCACCCGAGTAACAGGAAGCAAAGCAAGGAAAATATTCAATAAGAAAACATGATCACCCGAGTGACAGGAAACAAAGCAAGGAAAATATTCAGTAAGAAAACATGATCACCCGAGTAACAGGAAACAAGCAAGGAAAATATTCAGTAAGAAAACATGATCATCCATCATGAATTCCATGTGTCTGTGGAAAGCGTTTCGCTACCACCCGTGGCATGAAGATCCACCGAACAAAGATGGGATGTGTGAAGACTCATCTGAATGAGCAGCAGCGCACTGCATCAGCAGATAAGACGTCGGAAGACCAAGGCCAGGATTTAAACCACAGTGCCAAGGACATCCACGCTGTTGGTTCGGATGAGGAATTTGCACAGGCCCTCGATGCCAGGCCCTAAAACTCAACCTGCCACGAGCAAACGAAACTGAAGATTGGGAGAAACTGGATGCAAAAATCGTCCAAAGACTCGATGCACTGATAGGGAAAAGCACCCTTGAACACAAACTAGCCACATATGGGGACATTGTGTATGCCACATGTAGAGACGCCTATGGAGTAAAACTACCCAAAGAGAAAACACCTCCAAAGAAATCCAGGACGCCAGAAAAAGATGGACAAGATCAGAGTCCAAAAGAACAACCTCAAGAAGCAAATGAAGACCGCACTGCCAGCTGAAAAACAAGGCTTGGAAAAAACTGTGGGAAGACCTGAAAGAAAAACACAGCGCCCTCAGCAAAGCGGAATCTGCGAGAAAGAGGAAGAGCAAAAAGAAGAAGACACAAGAGCGCTTCTTCAGAGACCCTTCCAGTTTGCCAGAACACTGTTTGAGCAGCCAAAATCTGGGACCCTAAGTGTGGACAAAGGAGTTCTTGAGCAGCATCTGAGGAAAACATACTCTGACTCACAGAGCAAAGCACCACTCGACATTCAAGGTCTGGTGTGGCCAACCAACCCTGAGGAACAGTTCAATGGCAAGCCTCCAACGTTGGCGGAAATCAAGAAGGTGGTCGACAAAGCCAGAGCCAAATCATCACCAGGGCCAAACGGAATACCTTACCAGCTTTACAAGAAATGTCCCAAGGTGCTGGAGTGGCTCCACAGGCTGCTGCGATCGGCTTGGAGAAACCAGAAGATCAGCGGCCAGTGGATGACGGCAGATGGTGTGTACATCCCCAAAGAGCAAAACTCAAGTGACATCAGCCAGTTCAGGCCAATATCACTACTGAACGTCGAAGGAAAATCTTCTTCTCTGTCATGGCAGCAAGGCTGACCAAGTACCTGATGGAAAACAAGTACTTGGATGTGTCAGTCCAGAAAGGTGGCATCCCAGGCGTGGCTGGCTGTGTAGAACACGCCACAATGATCTGGGACGCAATCCAAAAAGCAAAAACAGAAAAGAGAGACTTGGACGTAGTGTGGCTTGATCTGGCAAACGCATATGGATCTGTGCCCCATGAGATGATACAGTTGGCTCTTGAGATGTACCATGTGCCAAAGAACATCCGCAACATGCTCAAGAAGTAATTCAATGGCTTCTCAATGCGGTTCTCTACCAAGGAGTACACAACAGATTGGATCAACTTGGAAGTGGGCATTGCAATGGGCTGTGCAATCTCCCCAATACTGTTCGTGCTGGCAATGGAACTCATCTTGAAAGCAGCAACAAACAACGCGAGACAAACAGACCTTGGCGATGGATACAAGATGCCTCCTCTCAAGGCCTTCATGGATGACACTACAGTGATTTCATCCAGAGAAGACGAGACACGTCATGTGCTGGAGAGGCTGGACGACATAGTTGCCTCATCCAGAATGCAGTTCAAGCCAAAGAAATCACGGAGTCTCTCACTGAGGAAAGGAAAAGTGGCCGAATCTGTGGTCTTCAGTGTTGCCAACCAGGCCATTCCAACAGTCACAGAAGAACCAGTCAAGAGCCTTGGAAGATGGTATGATGATACGCTGAAAGACACACAAAAAGCAAAAGAAACCAAGCAGATGGCGGAAGAAGGCTTGGAGACCATTGACCAGTGTGGGCTCCCTGGCAAATACAAGGTATGGTGTCTGCAGTTCATGCTGATACCAAAGCTCCTATGGCCTCTGATGATATACGACATCTGCACCAGCACAGTCGAGGCAATGGAAGCCAAAATCAACAAGTTCACAAGGAAATGGCTTGGTGTCCCACCCTGTCTGACTGACATCGCGCTGTACTGTCGCCAAGCAAAGCTGAAACTACCACTGAAATCCATCCTGGAGGAATACAAAGCAGGGAAGATCAGACTTCAAAGCATGCTGGAAGACTCAGGAGACAAGGTGGTAGAAGCAATCAAGCCCCAGCTGAAGACAGGCAGAAAATGGAAAGTTCAAGAGGCGATGGATTCTGCAAAAGAAAGTCTCAAGATCAGAGAAATAACAGGACACACACAGACCAACAGACAAGGACTGGGGTGACCAAAACTGAATGGTGGTCAAAGGCCAAAGAAAAAAGTCAAAAGAGACATGATGATTCAGGAGATGAGAAAAGAAGAAGACCAAAAAAGACTCCAAAAAGCAGTCCAGCAGAGCCAGCAAGGGCAATGGACAACGTGGGAGAATGCACTCCAAAGAAGTCTCACTTGGAATGACATTTGGCACATGGCCCCTCTCAGGATCAGCTTCATTCTCAGATCTGCATATGACCTTCTGCCCTCAAATGCAAACCTGGTGAAGTGGGGGAAAACAGACGATCCTGCATGCCCCCTCTGCCATGAAAAACAAACAGTGGAGCATGTTCTAAGCTCATGTAAAGTAGTCCTGGCTCAAGGAAGGTACACATGGAGGCACAACCAAGTGCTCAAAGAGATTGTACAAGTAGTCTGGGCCAGTACCAACACCACAAAAGGGAGAATCAGGACTCCAAAAAGCACCCGCAACATTCTTCACGGCAGGAGGCAGCAAATCATGGCCAAGAACAACAGTGCCACTCGAAACATGCAGGCAGAGTCTGCTGGACGGGGCAGATGACTGGGAGTGCACTGCAGACCTCCCAGAATGGAAGAGTCACCCAGAAATCATCAGCAAGAGTGGCATGAGACCAGACATAGTAGTCCACTCTAAGTCAACCAAGCAGCTGATCATGATCGAGCTCACGGTGCCATATGAAAACAGAATGGAGGCAGCTCAAATCTACAAGACTGAAAAGTATGCTGATCTGGCAAACAGCCTGAGGAGAGAAGGCTATCAGGCCAAAGTCCTCACTGCAGAAATGGAGCTAGGGGATTTGTAGGAACGTCTGCATACAGCCTTATGAAACAGCTCTCAGTTGCAGGGAAGGAAAAAACCAGAGCCCTGAAAGCAATGGCAGAAGCGGCAGAGAGGTGTTCAAGCTGGATCTGGTCAAGGAGGAACAAAAGTGAACTTCATAAGGCTTAACTTCCCTACAAATATCAGGTGTCCCTGTGGCTCAGTGGTTAAAGCGCGAGTCATTAAGTGGAAAATGAGCATCTCCAGAGGGTCATGGGTTCGAATCCCAGCCATGGCTCGTCCCAAGATGGGGAAACAAAAAAAAAGGGGCAGCAGAGGGACATCCGGAGTCATGAACCGGGTGTGGCCCAACCCCCCTAGAGTGTCAGGAGATAAGGGCCGAAACACTTGTGAGGGACTCTTCTGAGGACTCTCTGCTGCCACGCTCTCCACGAGTTTCTTTCTACTGATCACCCGAGTAACAGGAAGCAAAGCAAGGAAAATATTCAATAAGAAAACTATGATCACCCGAGTGACAGGAACAAAGCAAGGAAATATTCAGTAAGAAAACATGATCATCCGAGTAGCAGGAAACAAAGTAAGGAAAATATTCAGTAAGAAAACATGATCACACCGAGTAACAGGAAGCAAAGCAAGGAAAATATTCAATAAGAAAACATGATCACCCGAGTGCAGGAAACAAAGCTAGGAAAATATTCAGTAAGAAAACATGATCACCCGAGTAACAGGAAACAAAGTAAGGAAAATATTCAGAAGAAAACATGATCACCCGAGTAACAGGAAACAAAGCAAGGAAAATATTCAAAAGAAAACATGATCACCCGAGTAACAGGAAACAAAGTAAGGAAAATATTCATTAAAAAAACATGATCACCCGAGTAACAGGAAACAAAGTCAAGGAAATATTCATATAAAAAAACATGATCACCCGAGTAGCAGGAAACAAAGTAAGGAAAATATTCAATAAGAAAACATGATCACCCGAGTAACAGGAAACAAAGTAAGGAAAATATACAATAAGAAAACATGATCACCCGAGTAACAGGAGACAAAGTATAAATCAGTACCGGTTGAATTTTCGCCATAGTCCACAATTTTCGAGCCAGTCTACGGAGTTTACATTCCGGTGAGGGATGACTGAATCCCATTATAGTTTAAGAACTGTCGGATCGACAATTGGCACTACTAAAAACGCATTCCTATCCTTTAGTTTTAATCATCTGGTTTCGTTTGCTGGGTTTTTTTTCTTTCTTTTTTTCTTTTTTTTTGTTTTGTTTTTGTTTTGTTGTTTGGTTTGGTTTGGGTCTTGCTCCTCTTCTGCTTTTTTTTCGTGTTTCAGTAACGCCGCAGTTTGTTTCATTTGCCGTTGGGTCGGTCTGGTTTGGCCGGGTTTGTCTTTCTTAACCTTGTCAAAATTTCAGATTCATATTAACTCTATAATGATGGAAGAATTGTTAACCTTCACTTGTTTTCCCCCACTACGTAATTGTTCAGCATCATTTTGACTCTGGATCAGTGACACAAAGCTTTGTTTTCTTATATGCATGAGTAATTAACGAACAAGTAGGGTAAGTCTTGCTCCTATGATGAAATAATGACATACCCATAACTCCAAACGAATGCTGCTTATGACACCAAATCGCCCGGCAGAAATGACAACAGCGAGCAGTCTTCGTTTGCCACTTCTTCGTTAATTGCTGTTTACTGTTCACTGTGTCATATAAGATTTCCTTTAATGTATGGGTAGTTTAACTTAGATGCGTACACATTTTGAAAAAAAAAATTGCCCGTCTCCCTCTTATTTTTCTGTCCAAATGTCCTAACATTCCCCCAAAGCCATTCTTGAGGGAGAATAGAGAGAGAGAGAGAGAGAGAGAGAAGAGAGAGAGAGAGAAGAGAGAGAGAGAGAGAGAGAGAGAGAGAGAGAGAGAGAGATGGTTTACATATTTTGTCGCAAATTGGCTATTCCCCGAAAAAAAAAAGTCTACAAGGACATGAGAAAAGCCAAGAAAGAAAACAATAAACATCAGTTTTTCACCTCTCTTCTTCATCTTTATTTTTGTACTCCCAGTTCTTACAGAACAGGGAGTACTTTAGAATGGGAGCGAAGAAATGCTGTCTGTGTGTCTGTCTGTCTGTCTGTCTGTCTGTCTGTCTGTCTGTCTGTCGTTGGTGTGTGTGTCCGTGGTCAAAATGTGTTCCACTCGCTCCAGACAAAACTACTGGGTCGATCTTTCTGAAAATTTGTAGGTATGTTCATGGGTCAAGGATGATGCCCGACGTTTTAGTTTACCGCTACAGCCGTTACTAACGGCTGTAACGGCCTGTAACGGTTTTTCTTCTTTATGGAATATCTCAGAAAGTACTTGGCCGATCTTTCTGAAAATTTGTAGGTATGTTCATTATGGGTCACGAATAATGCCCGATGTTTTAGTTTACCATTATAACCGTTACTAACGGCTGTAACGGCCTGTAACGGTTTTTCTTCTTTATGGAATATCTCAGAAAATACTTGGCCGACCTTTATGAAAATTAGCACGTATGTTCATTATGGGTCACGGATGATGCCTGATGTTTTAGTTTGCCCCGTTATAGCCGTTACTAACGGTTGTAACGGCCTGCAACGGTTTTTCTTCTTTATGAAATATCTCAGAAAGTACTTGGCCAATTTATAAGCGGTTTGGATGATCTTGTGACAAATCGGATCCTCTGTCCATATGTAAGTGATGTAATGCTGAAAATGGATTAAACAACCGTTAAAAACCGTTATTCTGCCGTTATTTCTTATATATAGGTGGATTTTAATTAAATTTGGTATATAGTCACACACAAATGGCACTTCTATATAGTGTTCCAAAATTTGACCGTTAAAAACCGTTATTCTTGACATATTGTCCAATTTGGACGAAATTTGATATGTACACAGGCTTTAGCCCAGTGAGGACTAAAATACCGGTTTCAAAAGTGCATATCGGTTATATAACCGTTAAACCGTTATTTTGCCGTTATTTTTTTATATATTGGTGGGTTTTAATGAAATTTTGTATATAGAAAGGTTATCACACACAAATGGCACTTCCATGCAGTGTTTCAAAATCTGACCGTTAAAAAACCGTTATTCTTGACATATTGTCCGATTTGGATGAAATTTGGTATGTACACAGGCTTTAGCCCAGTGAGGACTAAAATACCGGTTTCAAAAGTGTATATCGGTTATATAACCGATAAACCGTTATTTTGCCGTTATTTTTTATATATTGGTGGATTTTAATGAAATTTTGTATATAGAAAGGTCATCACACACAAATGGCACTTCCATGCAGTGTTTCAAAATCTGACCGTAAAAAACCGTTATTCTTGACATATTGTCCGATTTGGATGAAATTTGGTATGTACACAGGCTTTAGCCCAGTGAGGACTAAAATACCAGTTTCAAAAGTGTACATCGGTTAAATAACCGTTAAATCCATTATTTCGCTTTTATTTCTTATCTCATAAAGCTCTTGGCCGATTTATAAGCAGTTTGGAAAACTGGGAGTAGGTTTATATGCTTCGCATCTTGTTGTTTTTTTTGTTTTTTTTTACTCCTTTTTTTCCTCCCCTGACAATTGACATGGTGGTAAGACAAGACATATCATTATGTTGTGGGTTTTTTTATCATTCTTCTTCCCTCCTTCCATCTTGCCCCTCCCTCATTCATTCTCGCTCCCCATGCATAATCTGTGTGTATTTTTTGCTGATGGACATTTCATGAATTGAATGTAATGTTTTGTTGTACAGTACAAAGTACTAGTGTTTCAAGTGTTTATTAATGTACTAGCGTTTCAAGTGCTGACACTCCTTCTGTTACAATTACCCACTTTTAGAAGAAAACAAATCAGCACTGAACCCATGAATAAAGATGACAGTACTGGTAGAATTAAATAGTATGCGCGTGTGCGTGCGTGCATGTGTGCGTGTATGTGCGCACACTCGTGCGTGTGTGATGATCAAAGCTTATGAATGAACATGTGATGTATATCGACGTCGTCGATTTCCATGTCGTCTGTTGCAACGCATTTTTACACTTTTGTTCCAGTTTCTTTGTTTTTCATTACATGTAAAGTTTTTAAAAACAAGCGTTAAGATGAAAGAGATTAGAGTCCAGTTTGTAAGACAAATTGAAGCGACTTAACGCTCACGGAGATTCAAGAGACAGACGCCGAGAAAGAAAGGTAATTCTCGTGCCCTCCCCCCACCTCCCCTTTCTCCCCGCCCCCTCAGTCCTCTTCCTCTTCCATCGCCACTCTTCCCTCTCCCCCGCCCCCTCCCCCCTAGTTTCCAATCCGTTGGTCAGACACGCTCTCTCCTGTCAGTGAAGGGGTAATACTAAAAGCCTACACGCATTTGTTATGTTTGTCTTCTCATTCGTTTCTATTATAGCCATTATCCTCCCCCCCCCCCTCCTCATTGTAACCAGCCCCCTGTGCTCTCTCTCTCTCTCTCTCTCTCTCTCTCTCTCTCTCTCTCTCTCTCTCTCTCTCTCTCTCTCTGCTTCTTTTCTTCTTCTTCTTCTTCTCTCTCTCCCTCTCCCTCTCTCTCTGCACTTCTCCTCTCTTCTCTCCTCTTCTCCATCCTCTGACTAGAGAAAAGACGGAAAGAGAGAGTGAAGTACGGAGGCGACAGTGAAAGAGAGGTTGAGGTAAAATAATAAGACGTTGAGAGAGAGAGAGAGAGAGAGGAGAGAAGAGAGAGAGAGGAGAGAGAGACTTCCGACTTCAGATTGTTATTCAGTAAGGCCATTGGCCCATCTGAAGCGGAATGAGCACAATTATTCACATTAAAAGTTTGAAGAAACATGTCATTTATCACGAAAGAAAGAGCAACAACAGCAACTAAGACGTCACTTTTTCTCTGATCTCAGATACCTCAAACAAAAACATGCTTAAATTTCTAATAACGTATAACTGTTAGAGCTAGTTAGTAACTGTAAACGAAAAATACATGGGCGCCTAAAATATTTCTGAGGGTTGAATTTTGGGCAAGTATCTTCTAAAGCTGGACAAAGGAACAAAAGATGTATTTCATCTTCCTCACCTTGCACACACAATGGACATGCCAAGTCAATGTGTCTAGGTTGTCTGTGTCTTAAGTAACGAGTCCTTATTTCAGAAACACCAACTCTATATTTGGCAACTGATCTTTTCAAATACATGTCCAAATCAAACTTTCAAATAGAGAGGAGAGGAGAGAGAGAGAGAGAGAGAGAGAGAGAGAGAGAGAGAGATGATGATGATGATGATGATGATGATGACGATGTGGAACCGTATTGTCGACTGTCAACCAGCGCCTGATGACATGAGAGTTTTTTGAAAATCCCTTCAAACAAGGAAGTGAGAGGAATTTAAAAAAAAAACAACAAAAAACTGCCTTGCCGAACACACTCGTCTCAATTTCACGTCAGTTTACAACCCCCCCCCTCCCCCCCCCCTCTCCCCCCCCCCCCCCCCCCCTCCCCCCCCCCCCCCGGTAAGAGTGGCATTTCGTGGAGGTTTTTCTTCCTCTCACCGAAAATTGATCTCTTCCGCGATCTCGCAAATTTCCGAGACAGACAAACAAAATCTCGCGTACATCCTGGTGAACTGCTATACTATACCTGCAGTTTCACAGATCTCATCTTCCGCAGTTGTGAATTCGGTGACCTTTGTGCGGTCTGGGGATTTGTGAGCATGAAAGTGTGCGTCCTTCACCTGTTTGTACCTTACGTTACATGCTTCGTGATTATTCGTTCACTGACAGATCTTGAGCGAAGCACAGTGTGTGTGTGTGTGTGTGTGTGTGTGTGATGTGTGTGTGTGTGTGTGTGTGTAGGAAGGAAGGAATTCTGTTTTACGTCTCGCACACAATAGGTGATTGCAGACGTCTAAATAACATATTGTTTACAATTTTAGACTATTATTATAAAAGAAAAGAGGACGATGTGGTTACATGGAACATAAATAAAGCATAGATGAATTGTAGGACAGTAACTATGAAAAATTAGATAAAAATAACTAAAATAATCTAACTTACGATTATGATTATAAAATGTTCCTTAATGGACTTCCCAAAGGTTACTCGTTAATTTAACAAGAGAAACAACTGGCAACGAATCTAAAAAGTCAAACACATTAACATGCCCAGTGTCAGCACTTGGTATAACACCATTCAAAAAGGGTTTCGTTAGTTCACAATCAAAATCACATGTTGAACTGAAAGATCCCCACGACATACGCACTTAACAGTCTGGCAATACTTGGTTCGTAGGGAATTACATAAAAGTCTAAAAGTCAGGCTAGAAACCGGTCGGCTAATTGACACAAAGTTTGACAGAGTTGCTGACGAGGTTTTGATGAGGAACTGTATTGACTCCAGAAATCCCTCTCGATTATATGATTAATTTCCTTGTATGATAAAGGACAATCAACCTTAATACTACCAAATATATTCTTTGCTCCCCTTTTTGCTGCTCTATCGCTTGATCATTAAAAACGAAGGAGGTGTGCGATGGAACCCAAGAAATACAACATTAGTACCTTTCATGTAAAGACAGTGCAACATGTACTTAATCTCAAATAATAATTCCTCTCTTTGTGAATTTTCAAAACAATACAAACTTTTTAATACTGACTGTGAATCAACACAAAACAGGATATTAAATATTGAGACTGGCAAGGAAATTAAATAATTTAATGCCATCAGGACTGCAACTAGTTCAGCTGTAAATATGGAATGACCCTTACCTAAATAATATGATTTTTCAGCTTTGCAATCTGGAATTACAAAGCCAGATCCCGCACTACCATCATCAAGAACTGAGCCGTCAGTGTATACTTTCAAATAGTTAGTAAACTTTTCTTCCATGTCAATTTTGACAGATGCTGCTAACACATGCGGCGAAATCGCTTTATTTAGATCAGAAGAAAAAATGTTAACTGTTACTTCCGTAGTTCCCAAGGGGGTACCGGCGGAACCAGTACGCGAGGCGCTACCTCGTATGGGTCAATCTTTGATGAATTAAAAAACGTCTGAAACATATGAACGAAGCGTCTCTAAATTTGAATTTTTCTGTGCATTTTTCGAAAAATCAATGTCGGATCGTGTATTTAACTCTTCAAGGTCGTCCACCGCAATCCGTCTCACTACATATTTTACAGAACTTATTTTCCTTTCTTCATCAAGTGGCAAAAGGCCTGCTATCTTATAAGCTTCAGAGGACTTAGTGTGCACAGGTACACCCAGGGCCAACTTTACAGCTTTACTGTCAATTCTTTTGAAGTTTCTTAAATGCGATCGCGAAGCAGAAAAGAATACTTCCTGTCCGTAAGTCAATCTTGATCGTACAAGACTGGTTGCTAAATGCAACAAAACTTTAGGATCCTGTCCCCATGGAGAATGACTGACAATTTTTAGAAAATTCAAACTTTTAACTGCTTTAGTAACAATTGAGTCAATATGTTTTTTCCAGTTTAGTTTTGGTGTAAGTAGGACACCTAAAAAATTTTACTTCAAGTTTATATAAAAATTTCCCGTCCTCCCAGAAAGAATATAGGCAGGTTACTTGGGTTATATCCATTGTGTGTGTGTGTGTGTGTGTGTGTGTGTGTGTGTGTGTGTGTGTGTGTGTGTGTGTGTGTGTGTGTGTGTGTGTGTGTGTGTGTGCGCGCGCGCGCGCGCGCGCGTGCGTGCATGCGTACGTGTGTGTGTGTGTGAAAAGACCGGGTTGTTGTGGCGACTTTGTCTATTCAGACCTGCTTTGTTTTGACACATTCCTTTGTTTAGACTTACAAACAACGCGCCATACTTGCTTTTATAGACTTACCCACCACCTGACATATCCCGTGAACAAATCCAGCTACCTCCTTTTTTGTACTCCCAGTTCTTATAGAACAGGGAGTACTTTAGAATGGGAACGAAGAAATGCTCTCTGTGTGTGTGTGTGTGTGTGTGTGTGTGTGTGTGTGTGTGTGTGTGTGTGGTGTCTGTCTGTCTGTCTGTCTGTCTGTCTGTCTATCTGTCCGTGGTCAAAATGTGTTCCACTCGCTCCAGACAAAACTACTAGGTCGATCTTTCTGAAAATTTGTAGGTATGTTCATTATGGGCCGTGGATGATGCCCAATGTTTCAGTTTACCGCTATGGCCGTTACTAACGGCTGTAACGGCCTGTAACGGTTTTTCTTCTTTATGGAATATCTCGGAAAGTACTTGGCCGATCTTTGTGAAAATTAGCAGGTGCGTTCATTATGGGTCACGGATGATGCCCGATATTTTAGTTTACCTCGTTATAGCCGTTACTAACGGCTGTAACGGCCTGTAACAGTTTTTCTTCTTTACGGAATATCTCAGAAAGTACTTGGCCGATCTTTCTGAAAATTTGTAGGTATGTTCATTATGGGTCACGAATAATGCCCGATGGTTTAGTTTACCGTTATAACCGTTACTAACGGCTGTAACGGCCTGAAACGGTTTTTCTTCTTTATGGAATATCTCAGAAAGTACTTGGCCGACCTTTATGAAAATTAGCACGTATGTTCATTATGGGTCACGGATGATGCCTGATGTTTTAGTTTGCCCGTTATAGCCGTTACTAACGGTTGTAACGGCCTGCAACGGTTTTTCTTCTTTATGGAATATCTCAGAAAGTACTTGGCCAATTTATAAGCGGTTTGGATGATCTTGTGACAAATCGGATCCTCTGTCCATATGTAAGTGATGTAATGCTGAAAATGGATTAAACAACCGTTAAAAACCGCTATTCTGCCGTTATTTCTTATATATAGGTGGATTTTAATGAAATTTAGTATATAGAAAGGTTATCACACACAAATGGCACTTCTATGTAGTGTTTCAAAATTTGACCGTTAAAAACCGTTATTCTTGACATATTGTCCGATTTGGATGAAATTTGATATGTACACAGGCTTTAGCCCAGTGAAGACTAAAATACCGGTTTCAAAAGTGTGTATCGGTTATATAACCGTTAAACCGTTATTTTGCCGTTATCTTTTATATATTGGTGGGTTTCAATGAAATTTTGTATATAGAAAGGTTATCACACACAAATGGCACTTCCATGTAGATCTAGTGTTTCAAAATCTGACCGTTAAAAACCATTATTCTTGACATATTGTCCGATTTGATGAAATTTGGTATGTCCACAGGCTTTAGCCCAGCGAGGACTAAAACACCAGTTTCAAAAGTGTACAGCGGTTAAATAACCGTTAAAACCGTTATTTTGCCTTTATTTCTTATCTCACAAAGCACTTGGCCGATTTATAAGCAGTTTGGAAAACTGGGAGTACGTTTATATGCTTCGCATCTTGTTAAGTACTTTACAATGGGAACGAAGAAATGCTGTCTGTGTGTCTGTCTGTCTGTCTGTCTGTCTGTCTGTCTGACCGTCCGTGGTCAAAATGTGTTCCACTCCTCCAAATAAAACTACTGGGCCGATCCTTTTGAAAATTTATAGGTATGTTCATTATGGGTCACGGATGATGCCCGATGTTTTAGTTTACCGTTATAGCCGCTACTAACAGCTATAACGGCCCATAACGGTTTTTTTCCTTTATGGAATATCTCAGAAAATACTTGGCCGATCTTTCTGAAAATTTGTAGGTTTCCTTTATGGAATATCTCAGAAAATACTTGGCCGATCTTTCTGAAAATTTGTAGGTATTTTCATTATGGGTCACGGATGAAGCCGATGTTTTATTTCACTGTCATATCCTTTACAAACGGCTATGACGGCCCATAACGGTTTTTCTTCTTTATGGTATATCTCAGAAAGTGCTTGGCCGATCTTTCTGAAAATTTGTAGGTATGTTCATTATGGGTCACGGATGATGCCCGACATCACTAACGGCTATAATGGCCTGTAACGGTTTTTTTTCTTTAAGGAAAATATCAGAAAGTACTTGGCCGATCTTTGAAAATTAGCAGGTATGTTCATTATGGGTCACAGATCATGGCGATATTTACCAGAAGAGCCGTTACTAACGGCTATAACGGCCCAAAACGGTTTTTACTCTTTATGGAATATCTCACGCGTATTCAAGATAAACTAGGAGTACGTTTATATCCTTTGCACCTTGTTGTTGTTGTTTTTGTTTTTCTTTTCTTTTCCGTAGTGTGTCCACAATCATCAAGTTGATTATTCTATTTTGGTGCGTCGTAACAACCCATATTTCGGCGTGATTGTGTGTGTAAATAACTCATCCAGGCGACCACAGCAACGTCTGCGAGTCAACGTGATAACAGTTCTGGTAACCAACGCGGCTTAAACTTGATGATATGCCCAAACAAATGGGGAGTTACCAGGCTCAATCTTTGATTATTTTTTATATTACTTTTCCTAGTCTCCTGGTTATTTCATTTCACACTGGAGCCAGGTTCAGGCAACGAACGGGTCGCATAAAACGATAGCGGTATACACACCACAAAACAGCATCAAAGACAAGTCACAACGTCGTGGTAAAACTGTAACGTCGTGGTAAAACTGTAACGTCGTGGTAAAGCTAGCTGTAACGTCGTGGTAAAACTGTAACGTCGTGGTAAAACTGTAACGTCGTGGTTAAAACTGTGTTTTGTAACTATTTTGCGTATGCGAACAGGCCTGTATGCCAGGGACTCAAGTATATGGGAAAAAAGTGTGTGTGTGTGTGTGTGTGTGTGTGTGTGTGTGTGTGTCTGTGTGTGTGTGTGTGTGTGTGTGTGTTGTTGTGTGTGTGTGTGTGTGTGTGTGTGTGTGTGTGTGTGTGTGTGTGTGTTGTGTGTGTGTGTGTGTGTGTGTGTGTGTGTGTGTGTTGTGTGTGTGTGTGTGTGTGTAAGTGTGTGTGTGTGTGTGTGTGTGTGTGTGTGTGTGTGTGTGTGTGTGTGTGTGTGTTGTGTGTGTGTGTGTGTGCGTGTGTGTGTGTGTGTGTGTGTGTGTGTGTGTGTGTTGTGTGTGTGTGTGTTGTGTGTGTGTGTGTTGTGTTGTGTGTGTGTGTGTGTGTGTGTGTGTGTGTGTGTGTGTGTGTGTGGTGTGTGTGTGTGTGGTGTGTGTGTGTGTGTGTGTGTGTGAGAGAGAGAGAGAGAGAGAGAGAGAGAGAGAGAGAGAGAGTTTCAAGCAATTTGAGCAGGTCAGAGCAGACGATTGTTGGGAAGAAGGACAGATAATAAAGAGAGTTATCTTTTAGACAATCGCGTAGGCTTAACTACTAACACAGTGATTTTTCTCACTTTATTTTGCTCATGTTCATCACAGTTTCATTTCTGAGAATCTGTCTTCCTATTTATCAATGACACATAGGGTATTTCTGCGCAGCTGTCACTTTGACAGATAACACGTGCATTACACGACTACTGCTGCCCTGATAGCCTACTTTTTTCATTTCCACACACTCCTTTGCTCTATAAGAAAAAATCCTCTTTCTCGAGAATTTATTTTTCTACCAAATTAGTGACCCTCAGAAAGTGATATTAGCAATGCCTATTATCACTCACACACACACACACACACACACACACACACACACACACACACACACACACACACACACACACATGAGCGCAAGTACGCATGCACTCTCTCTCTCTCTCTTCTCTCTCTCTCTCTCTCTCTCTCTCTCTCTCTCTCTCTCTCTCCACACACACACACACACACACACACACACACACACACACACACACACACACACACACACACACACACACACTGTCCAGGATGTGGGAAATCGCGATGGTATTCCTTAAGTGCACTAAGCTGATGATGTTTTATTAGTCAGGCTTAACACACCAAGGCTACCTTTGCACTCATACACGCATACGCACACCATGCACCAGCAAACATTCACCTCTCTCTGGAAATGGGATGTCACGCATTCGGTTCTCTTCTAACACGACTGAGAACAAGAAATATAATTTCAATGCTACTTATAATCAAACATGAAAAATCCAATTACACAAAATGGAATTATCAAAATATAAAAGATCAATACTTCCAAATCCGGGTCATAATAAAATGGTTTCTTACCTGGCCAGGTTTCCACACACACAACCACACTTTCATACCACACCACTGTTCTTGAACAAGTCTCTTCAAGTTTTCTTCAGCACTGGATGATGGTGACGCCCTTGGTTGAGTGGCTCCAGGTTTCAGGACTGGATCGTTGTGGTCGTCTCTGGGAACTTGACGCAGAAATCTTCTTCGTCTCTTTCACCCACCTCTGCGTTCAAATTCAGTTTGTCTCTCTTCACCCACCTCCGGGCTTCCACCTCAGTCTTTTCTTTTTCAGCTTGTCTTTTACACTAAGACCTTGCTGTCACTTCTGTCTCCCAGACCACGTTTCTCTCAACCCTACTCTGTCCTGCTCACTCTTCTCTCCCCTCTCTCCTCCGTTCTTTCTCTCTCTCTCTCTCTCTCTCTCTCTCTCTCTCTCTCTCTCTCTCTCTCTCTCTCTCTCTCTCTCTCGTGGTGTTCTTCTCCTATCTCTACATTCTTCCACACATCAACATTTACACACATCCCTACCTTATTGCTTAGCAAACAGCCACTTGGCACCAAATGGACATTAAAAAAATTCCCGCCGACTCCGGGAGCCACTTTAATACAGTAATTATCCTAGAGAAAGGCTACAAAAACAACGTCCACATGCATTCAACTAGCCTGACAAAGCATCAACACAGTACCCCACGGCAATGCCATCTGAACGAGCCCAAGACCCTGCTCTTCAAGGACTGTTTACAAAGCGACCTCAGCTGACTGAGTATTTAGCGCCTACTCGATGCTCCGAGGTCCTAGTGGTTACATCCCTTCCCCTTTTGCTATCGGGAAGGTTCAAACTCGGGAGGGTCCTTACTACCTTAGGTGCCATCTGTCACCTGACCACTTCGTCCTCTTTGAAACAGTTCGATCGTGTGTGCTAGGTAAGGGCGTATTGCTAATCGCCCCATTACCTATTTCTCTACCACTCACGGTACTCCTTTCCTCTAAGCGCTTAAGGCCTTTTGTGAGAGGTTTCACTCCATTCACACACACACACACACACACACACACACACACACACACACACACACACCACATATATATATATATATATATATATATATATATATATATATATATATATATATATATATATACACACACACGCTACACTCAACACCATTACTTGGATGCGGGCAACCGTAATGATCAATGTTAACAAATGCTTAACGCCAAGAGTGTCACAAGGCTTTGAGGAGTGTCAACCCATCAGCAGCCCCATGATAGACTGGATGACAGGCCTACAACAGTGTTCTCCCCCCCCCCCCTCTCCGTTCCTCCCTCCTCCACCATCCATCCACTCACTCCCACCGACCACCCACATTCCCATACCTCCCGAGAGGTCAGAACCGGTCAGCCAGCCGTTAATCAGTGATAGACTGGACATTAATAATTTCCAGAATGTGGCTCTCTCTCGCTCTAGAAGTGCTATATAAACGAGGATATTGATTTGCTCCCCCCCCATCTAATGGAAAGAGAGGAAGTCATTGTCAGTGGGTGAGTTTAACGTCCTATTGGCCGGAGACCATTAAGGACAAGGAATACTTGCAGACTGAGGTCTGCATATTTCATGGCAGTTGTCGATGGTGTTACGAAACGCTTGACAAACCCATTCGATCGGTCCCACTCAAACCCCAAAATAAAGAATAGATTTCAAATCTATGCGCACTCTCCCTCTCAAGATTTAGTCACATTTGTGATTACCCAGTTTGAAAAGGAAAAGGAAAAGGCCGCAGAAGAGCGTGAAAAAATTAGACAGCATGAAGCTGCTGAGCGGAAAGAAGCCCGTGAAGCTGAAGAGCGAAACAGATTAAGGGAACTAGAACAGGCAGAGCATGAGAAATTAAGAGAGTTTGAACAGGCCGAGTGCGATAAATCCAGAGAACATGAACTTGCGCTCAAAAAGATTGAGAAATCCGCCGAGAATGATAGCTTTTCATATACGGCCAGCCAAAATTCTCAGCCACCCATCCAAATTCCGGCAATGTCATTTTCTTTGGATCCATTTAATGAGACCACAGAAAGTATTGACACATACTTAGACCGGTTTGAAAGATTGGTAAATGAATTTGGCCTAGACCCGAAAAAACGTAACATCAAACTTGCCCAATGTCTCAGAGGTGTTGCTTATGATGTTTATGCCAAGTTACCTCCAAACAAAGTAACTGATTATCATGCTCTCAAACAAGTCCTACTCACCTTTTATGAACTGACAGCTGAAGCATACCAAAAGAAATTTCGAAACTCGCGGTGTAGCAGGGGGGATACTATGGCCAGTTAGCAGATAGGTTAACAACTTACCTCCCAAAATGGTTGACACTGTCAAGCCAAGCACAGAATTTTGATGGTCTGACTGAGCTCATCCTCTGTGAGCAGCTGCAAGACACCATGTCCGCTGACCTGCAAACTTTCACGGCGGAACAAGGTGCTGCCTCACTAGCTGACCTGATCAAGCTAGCTGATAGGTACACCGCCGCCCATGATGAAGCAAACGCGCACAAAAAGATGCGTGACAAGCCAAACCGGGATTCGAACCCCTACAGTCACTGCAGTCGCAAAACCAAAACCACCACCAAGTGGGAAACCATCACAAAGTGAGAAATCACAAACTGGTAAACCACACAGTGGTAACTCAGTCCCTGTAAGTCACAACAGTGCACAGAAGTGTTACTGCGCGCACTGTGAGCTGACTTCTCACAACACTGCAGAATGCAGAAAATTGTTTGGACCAAGACCCACCTACCACTCACTATCTCGTCACAGATGGCAATAGTGTTCTGGCTCCGTGCGGGGCTGTCGTCTGTGTCACACTGTCACTTTTGCACACATGCATTCATGACAGCAT
Source organism: Conus ventricosus (assembly GCA_018398815.1). Taxonomy (NCBI): domain Eukaryota; kingdom Metazoa; phylum Mollusca; class Gastropoda; order Neogastropoda; family Conidae; genus Conus; species Conus ventricosus. Next base: position 35,204,062 of record CM031599.1, on the reverse strand, counting down.
TTACTCCATACGCACACGCAATCTTTCCAATCAACCAAAAGGCGCACTACCGAATGTTTTTTCTTCTCCCCCTCCCTTCAGGAAAAACACTTTACTAATCACATCAACAATTATAAACAGATTTTATACATGCATCCTTGTAACCAATTTTCCCAGTACATCAATACACGTTTCTGTAAAGTCATGGCCTTCACATAACACTGGCTCAAAATCCAGACCAGGAGAATAATTAATTCTTTCACTCCTTGATGCTATACCTGCATCAGAATTCGGACTTGCTTCATACCATCATGATTCCCTGTCTCTCTGAGACAGTGTATCGCCCCCTTGAATTGTCTCTGGAGATATGAGTCCGGCTTCTCTCCCTCGACTTCTCCTGTCACTGGAGTGATGAGTTCCCACTCCTCTCCCTCGTCTTCTCCTGTCTCTGGAGAGATGACGAGTTCCAACTCCTCTCCCTGGAGTCGTTAATTGCCGGGCTGAACTACCGGTGTGTTCCCCCACACCATGGCCATTTTAACCACCTCACGGGGTGAAAGGTGAAGGGCGAAGGGCGAAGGTGTGAAGGGCTGAAACACGAATAAGGTTCGTGTAAGTAACCTGCTTCCCATTTAATTATGAATTCTTTCTTTCTCTTTTCTTTAGGTCTTCCCCTGTAGCTTTCCCCAACTATCTATGGCTCACCTGGTAATGACTGGTCAGCAGTGAGGACCAGCGTCCTGACAGGTTCGAGTCTCTAGGCCATCTGCTGGGCTAAAACTGATTCTTTCCTCCCTCCTCCTAGTGAGTGCATACTCAGTGTTCAAAACACATGACCAGCACCTTACTAACCCTTATTAAACTATCTCTCAGTGGTCACTTTCACCCAATGACCACCCTTCTTTCTTGAATGAGTCATTCTCACCATTATTTGGGACGCCCGCTACACTAGTCAAGCCACATGAATATTCTTCCTTTTTAGTTTGGGCATGGGAAAAATGATTCATATCACTAACTACATGTGATGGAGCGTCACATGCCTTGATGTGAGGCTACGTCACATGTGAGTCTGTCTCTCTCTCTCAGCTCTGGTTTCACGTGAAGTTCGGTCCACTTCGTGTATTGGTCGGCTGACAGGTGGCGTCGGTGTCCTTTGTCTCTTTTCCCCTCAAAAGGCCTGTCTTTCAGGGCCACCAGGCGGCCTTCTTCATGCTTGGTCCTATGCCGCATGAGGCTGCCTCGAGAGGAAACGGGACGAAAGTCGCTGGAGCGCTGCACGAGTCCCTGCTACGGTTCACGCAGACTGCGGCACTCACTGCGCGTAATTATGTAGCCCAACCCCGAGAAGGGTGCCCCCATGCCTGACCCTCAAACGCATGGTATCCCAGGCCACGGTATTCGCAGTCAGGCAGCGCTCCATCGCCGTTCACCCCACATCTTCAGGAGCCGCCTCTTGGCGACAAAGGCTAGACTCGCCGTCACCCACATGGCTAAAATGTTTGCTGCGCCGCCTGGCACTGACCTCTCACATCAGTGTCCCCTAAAGGAGAGCTGCCACCTCTCACTTGGTGATGGCTGGTGTGCCACCTCGCGAGACAGGAAGTCGATATCCTTCGTTTATATACGTGTGCGTGGTTTTATGTTAAATAACTGTCATGGACATAGAGTGGACATCAATCTATGCGCAGCGGTGTGGCGACTTCTGTCCTACACATTTCCAGAGTCGGCCTCACTGTTGCCACTCAGCACAAAGAACGGCCGGCCACCTGGTAGCCTTGGCAATGGCCTTTGAGGGAGGGCAACAAGGAAGACACCATCATCACCACGACTGACCACGAAAGAAGAAAAACATCGACTACCTGCGAACAAACAACTTGACCCAGGTTTCTACCAGGGGGAACCGACTACCCTGGGTCGTGGATACCTCCTCCCCACCGCAGATGCTGACTCCAGCCTAGCCGCCAGTTGCCAAAGTTCGCCGACAACCGACTCCTCGTGCTGCAGCGTACAACTTGTCCCTTAAAGCATCTACTGTGAGGACGTTAAACTCAGTCTACTAGATCTCTCTCTCTCTCTCTCCTCTCTCTCTCTCTCTCTCTCTCTCTCTCTCTCTCTCTCCGTCAGCATGGCTGGCCTGTACTTGGCTGTGATCTCACAGTGCACATGTTGGTGTGTGGGCTAATTGAGGTATGTCCACCTGACAATTACGCTACACAGAAATTATTGTTAGTCATCTGTCAGCTACTGTGTTGTTAGCGTCTGCCGTGTGTCCAAGTGAACTCGCAACTTCCCCAAATGCCTTTGACTGACATCCTTAACATTCCCAAACACCTATACCTATGAGCTCCTAGCCCACTGTGCGACACAAATACACACGCACACACACTCGCGCGCCACACACACACACACACAACACACACACACACACACACACACACACATGTACGCACGCACGCACGCGCGCGCGCACACATATACAAGCACGCACGCACGCGTGCGCACGCACACACACACACACACACACACACACACACAACACACGCATGCACGCACGCACGCAAGCATGCACGCACGCAAGTGCACGCACGCACGCTCGCCCAAAACCACACAACACACACACACACACACACACACACACACACACGCGCGCGCGCGCGGCGCGCGCGCGAAATAGGATGATCACACACATTTACTTTTTAACGTACTTTTAATTCTACATTTTACAAAGTGAGAGAGTGTACTTAATGCACTTTTTTTTAGACGAAGAGAAAACGACCAGAAAGTGAAATGTTCGGAATACAAAACAAGCAACTAATACCATGACACGCGCAAGTGGGCGAGAATGGGCTTTTAAGAAATGTATCCACATGTGACGTTTGCATACGGAAAGACAAGGTATCATGAAGCAAAAACCGTTAAATTTCAAACCCTGTGTCTCCTGCGCACCGTTTTTTTTTTTCGGCGCTCAGAACATCAGAACATACTCCTTAAATAACTATCTCGGAAACAGCACTCTTTACTGTTGCACGCGTAAAGTTAGAGAACTTCCCGAGCAGTGCTATTATTACCCAAGTCCTGTAACAACATAGATTTCCATTGTTCACTCACAACACAACGGGAATCAAGAAGGAAAGGGGAGGGAAGGCGTGGGACCCAGAGAAGTCTGTCCTCGACTGCCGAACAAACCAGCTGGGAGCAATCCTGCACCACCCTTGGAAGCCTGCGCTGTGTTCACATAGACTGTAGGCATGCACAGGGCATTCCATTAACTCGTCATGGAACATGGTTGCTCCCTGGCAGATGCCGTTGTGTAATGGCCGCTGAATGTGACTCGACAGAACCTCCACGGGAGCGTTCCCATGGGTGTACCAGCCCATCTTTCACGACTACAGAGCCCACAAGAAAGTCAGAGACACACACAAAAAAGAGGGGGAAAGCCGGTCATTAATATAGATATTGTCACATTGAACATCTGGGTATCAATATAGATTTTGTGACACCGAACAGCTGGTCATCATTGTAAATATTGTCACACAGAACATCTGATCATCAATATAGGTATTGTTACACTGATCAATTAGTCATCAACACAGATATTGTCACACAGAACCTCTGATCATCAGTGTACATAGTGTTACACTGAACAGTTAGTCATCAGCATAGATATTGCCACACAGAACATCTGATCATCAATACAAATATTGTTACACTGAACAATTAGTCATCAACATAGATATTGTCACACAGAACATCTGACCATCAATATAGGTATTGTTACACTGAACCATTAGTCATCAGTATTGGTATCGTCACACAGAACATCTGGTCAACAATATAGATATCGTTGCACTGGTCAACAATATCCATATCGTTGCACTGAACAACTGATCATCAATATAGATATTGTTACACTGAACAACTGCACATCAGTATAGATATTGTTACACTGAACAACTATTCAACAGTATAGAAATTGCTCCACTGAATAACTGGTCATCAATACAGATATTGTTACACTGAACATCTGGTCATCAATATAGGTATTGTTACACTGAATATCTGGTAATCAACATAGATATCGTTACACTGGTCAACAATATAGGTATCGTTGCACTGAACAACTGCTCATCAATATAGATCTCGCTACACTGAACAACTGATCGCCAATATAGATCTCGCTACACTGAACAACTGATCATCAATATAGATATCGTTACACTGAACAACTGATCATCAATATCATACATATCGTTATACTGAACAACTGATCATCAATATAGATTTTGTTACACTGAACAACTGCTCATCAATATAGATTTGTCACACTGAACAACTATTCAACAATGTAGATATTATCATACTTCACAACTGATCATCAATATAAATACTATTACACTGAACAACTGATCATCAATATAGATATTATTACATTAAACAACCGTTCATCAATACAGATATTGTTACGCTGAACAACTGGTCATCAATACATTTATTACTATTCTGAACATCTGGTCATCAATACAGATATTGTTACACTGAGCAACTGTCATCAATATAGATAGTTACACTGAAATCTAGTCATCAATATAGATATTGTTACACTATACAACTGGTCATCAATATAGATATTTTTACACTATACAACTGGTCATCAATATAGATATCGTTACACTGAACTACTGGTCATCAATATTTATACATTGTTACACTGACAACTTTTCAACAATATGGATATTATTACACTTAGCAACTGGTCATCAATATAGCTATGTTACACTGAACAATGATATTGATATTGTTACAACCGAACAATCACTTCTAATTATTCATATATTTACACTGAACGACAGATCTCAATTTGCGTATTTAACACTGATCAACAAATTGTCTCAATTTTTATATTTTACACTGAAGAACAGGTTTCAGTATTGCTATTTTACACAGGAGAAAAAGTCTCAGTATTAATATATACACTGAACAACATGTCTCAATATTGACATCACATATTGACAACAGGCCTCAATATTGATGTTTTACACTGAACAATGGTTCTCAATACAGGTATTTTACGCTGAACTCTATTTCTCAATATTGATATTACATACTTAACTCCAGCTCTCAAGATTGACATTTTACACTGAACAACAGGCCTCAATATTGATATTTTACACTAAACAACAGGCCTCAATATTGATATTTTACACTGAACAACAGGCCTCAATACTGATGTTTTACATGAACAGCAGGCCTCAATATTGATATTTTACACTGAACAACAGGCCTCAATATTGATGTTTTACACTGAACAACAGGTCTTAACATTGAAATTTTGCAATGAACAACAGGCCTCAATATTGATATTTTACACTGAACAACAGGTCTCAATATTGATGTTTTACACTGAACAACAGGCCTCAATATTGAAATTTTGCAATGAACAACAGGCCTCAATATTGATATTTTACACTGAACAACAGGCCTCAATATTGATATTTTACACTGAACAACAAGCCTCAATATTGAAATTTTGCAATGAACAACAGGCCTCAATTGTACACTGAACAACAGGCCTCAATATTGATATTTTACACTAAACAACAGGCCTCAATATTGATATTTTACACTGAACAACAGGCCTCAATACTGATGTTTTACACTGAACAACAGGCCTCAATATTGATGTTTTGCACTGAACAACAGGTCTCAATATTGATATTTTACACTGAACAACAGGCCTCAATATTGAAATTTTGCAATGAACAACAGGCCTCAATATTGATATTTTACACTGAACAACAGGCCTCCACATTGATATTTTACACTGAACAACAGGTCTCAACATTGAAATTTTGCACCGAACAACAGGCCTCAATATTGATATTTTACACTGAACAACAGGTCTCAACATTGAAATTTTGCACCGAACAACAGGCCTCAATATTGATGTTTAACACTGAACAACAGGTCTCAATATTGATGTTTTACACACAGGTCTCAACATTGAAATTTTGCATTGAACAACAGGTCTCAATACTTATGTTTTACACTGTATATTAATATCACTTCACTGGAAATACTGGACGTCATTGTGAATTGTTTAAGGCATCAACACGAAATATCTTAACACTCGACAACTAAGACAGGAACCCCAAATGCAATGGAAACTGGGACAACACCTGCAAGTAAACGAGTGCACAGTCACAATAAATATAAAAATAAAGGGAGGGGGTAAGGTGGAGGGGGAGGGGGCAAGGGTAGGATGAAAAGGACGATACTAAAGTATGAACATGAAGTTCTTCAGTGACGGCAAATGGGAACCGTTGAGTTCTCTGTTTAGAACGGAACTATTTGTTCCTGGCCTGTGGTTGAGAACCTTCCAATGGCTCCGGCTTGTTGCTGTTGTGGCAGTCCTCCCATGGTATCACCTATCATTTTGTGCTGTTCTCAATACCACATCCAAATCCAATGGACTACCAAAGAGGCCAATGAAGGGTGGGGAAAGCGAAAGGGAGGAAAGAAATAAAAAAAAGACCCCCAAAAAATGTTGCCAAAAATTTACGCTCACGCTCGGGGTCCAAAACAAATAAACAGGCGAGTAACTTGGACACAAGAGGCCATAAAAATAAAAGATAACAGCCAGTTTGAATACGTTTCGAAGTTTTAAAGATTGCAGGCGAATGGTGAAACATGAAAATGAATGTAGAAATACTGAGCTGCCAAAGAAACGTGACAAATATTACACTGTCGTGCCTTGTCTGGTTGGCCTGTTTCAGGCAGGACTGGAACAAACAACTGGAAGAAATAAAATACAATTTTCCTGTTGTTTGTTTCTATTTTTCACACTGAAAACCAGTCATCAATATAATAGCTTTTATACTGAAGAAGTGGTCATCAACGTATACTACTTTGCAGTTCACAACTAGTCATCAGTATAACTATTTTTTCACTGAAGAACATATCATCAATATAATCATTCCACTCTGAATAGCTAATCATCAATGTAACTATTGTACGCACTGTACAACATGCGAGCGACGTAAATATTTTCACACGGAACAACCAGTCATCATTATAATCATTTCTACTCTAAACAACATGTCATCAATGACATAATTTTTACGCTCAGCAGTTAGTAACCAATATAACTATTTTCCAGCTGGATAATACGTCATCATTATAACTATTTTTACCTGAACAATTAGCCATGAAAATAACCTTTTCTAACGCTTAATAACTCGTCATCAAAAAGACGAAAATACGAAACCGATTGGAAGGCTGGTTGGTAGAAATGATAGCATGTGCCCCAAGGAGAAATCCATGACATTTCGTGGTGAATTCGTGCTGCAGATCCTTCCCAAAGAGGGATTTGTTCTCCTAGATGATTGCCCAAATTCTTCCTCTGAGCA
>CM031599.1:35181677-35191677 GCA_018398815.1 Conus ventricosus | reverse complement strand
CACTGCACCCACTCTGCTCATTCCGACCTCCTGTCCACAGCCACAGCCCGACCCGACCCGCCACAGCCCCGGCACCGGCAATCCACAGGGAGCAGTCAATATCAAGTCGTCATGAGGCAACCCACCCGAGAAGAGACTGCACTGCTGCCGATTCACTTCCAAGAACGTCCATTTTTGCGCCCAGTTTGAGGATCTAAGTGATTTCTATAGTTCTTCGTTTTCGTTTTCCTGAATGTTGTTTTATTTTGCTTGAAGAAGACCCAAGAGGTCGAAATGCGTCGTGTTTTGTCTTGTAATTTGTCCCTTTCGTCCGGCGGAATGTTGTGGGTTTTGTTTTTTTTTTTGAGGGGGGGGGGGTTGTTGTTTGATATTTTGTTTGTTTGTTTAGTTGTAGTTTTTTTCCAGTTTCCGGCTGCAGTCTCCTCACTTTGAAATAAATGGGTCCAGTGACATGAGAGTAAACAAGATTTGAAAATCCTCATCTACTCTTCAGCTTGTACAAGTCATTCCTTTTTTCCATCGACAAAGTCGTTTTATATCCCAACGCTTATTGAACGACCGGAACTTGGACGTAGTGCCTAACATGGACCCATTCAATTTTGGGGGCGGACCCGGATGAAATAATGGGATCCCAAATGATCGTAGTTTCTCTGTCACAGTCTACTCATTCCAACATGCAACGAACACCACACGAAAGCTTTGCGAGAAAAATAATGCGACGATTTCACAGGTAGAAGTAAACAATCGTGTAAGATGCATGACGTTACTTTCAGAAAACGTTCCGTGTGTGTGCGTGTGTGTGTGCGCGCGCGTGTGTAGCTCTTGGAACTGGTCAGTCTAATTCGAGTTTTTTTTCTCACCATGGTCTTTCGTCTGCAAAAGCAGGTCGTGATCTCGAAGCGCGGTCTGGCTATCATCTGAAGCGGGTCTGGCTATCATCTGAAGCGGGTTCTGGCTATCATCTGAAGCGGTCTGGCTACCGTTGTGATTATGCTTACTCAACCGCTGTGGTTTGTCACTTGAGATGGTCCGTCTTGATAATACCTGGCCAAGATTACGTTTTCCGCATAGCATGTCGGGTTGTCTATAATTAGCATGCTGACGCAAAACAAAAAGTACAGAGCCGCTTTTCAAGGAGCTTAAAGAACAGTGGAACAGGACAGAACGACGAATTCGTGAAAAATGGCGCCGATAGGCTGCGTGCATAGTGGACCCGGACCCGGCCGTGCATTACAAGACCGTGCCCCATCCGGTTGTCCGGGTACTTGGAAGCGTGCACAGTGGACGGATATTAGCACATTTTTGTTGATATGAATAATACTGGATCTGAAGTTGAAGATTTACCGGTCTGTTTAAAACATTCTTATTTTCAAAACGTAAAAAAAAAGTAAAAAAATGGTTTAGTAAATGGTGATTAAAAAATTTTAAAAGGGAATTTTGAATAAATGTGGATTTTTTTTTTTTGTTTTTGTAGAAAAAATTTTTGTGACTGGACTTTTTGATGATGTGTGTTGGATTTAATGTGATTTGTTTGTCTTTGGTTTTTTTGGTTGGGGGGGGGGGGGGGAGAAAAACTTTTTTATACTACCTTTTTTCCCCCATTGTGGCTTTGTTGTCCAGCAGCGGAAAAAAATTCTCTTGGCATGTCTTGTCACTTTTTGTGAAAATGAATGATCTAAGCCTCACTGCCGAGCGGGGAGTTTTGTCGTCCATTTTGGGAAAGAAAAAAAGAAAAATAGTGAAAAAAGTATAGGGGGTTCAGTCCCTTCACCCGACGGCGGGGAAAGTGCGGTTTGCACGCCCGGGCCCAAAATCAGGCTGTGTTCACAGGGTGGGGGGGGGTCCTATGACACAGCCATATCGAACTGGACCCAAACGGCAGTACCTTTCACAGAAGTGAACCCTGGGGGGGGTTAAAACCCCACGAGTCGCCGTCCCCACCCTGCAGTTTCCACTTCCCAAATTCTTTCGGGTTAAAACTATTGTTTTGATATAAATTGAACTATTTTTATGCTTTCCCTGTGGCCACAGCCATCTGCAAAGAGGTAGCATAGCGCAAAAAATTTGTAGCACAACGAAACGCGGAACAAAATCGGGAAATTTAAAAAATAAAATTTAAAAAATTTTCAAGATTAACTCATCCGTTTAAGTTCTTTCGTAACTTTAAAATTTTGGTGGCAAACGGGGGGGTTTTTGTCAATGGCAGTTGTCTCGTTTAATTTTTTTGAAAAAATGAAAAAATTAAAAACAAAAGTAGAGTTATTTTATGCAGTGTCTTTCTCCCTCTCTCTTCTTCTCCTTCTCTCTCTTCTCTTCTCTCTGTGTCAGGCGGAAAAATCGTGTGGTATTGCTTAAGTCACAAAGTTGATGTTTTAAAAGTAGGTTAACCACCAAGGTTTTTTGCCTCTTACCCCCATTCCCAACTAGAGCCACCAAACATTCCCCTCTCTCGGGGAAAGGGGGTTGTCACGCATTCGTTTCTCTCCAACCGACTGAGCACGGGAATTAAAATTTTCTAGCTCTTATATCAAACATAAAAAAATATCCAAATTACCCAGATGCAAAAATCAACAATAAAGATCAATTTTCCTATCCGGGGTTTTATAATAAAATGATTTTACCTGGCCGGTTTTCACACAAACAACCACGCTTTACCCCCCCCAAGTTTTGAACGTTTTCTTCAAGTCTCTTAGCACTGCTTGATGGTGACGCCCTTGGTTGACGGCCCCAGGTTTCGGACTGGTTTTGTGGTCGTCTCGGGATCTCGGGAGAATTTCTTCTTCGTTTTTTCACCCACCTCTGGGTTAAATTTCTTTTGTCTGTCTTCACCCCCCTTGGGTTCAAATTATTTTCCCTTCCTTCCAGTTGTCTTTAATTAGCCCTTTGTGTCTCTTCTATTCAGACCACGTTTCTCTCGCCCCTTTTTGTCCTGTCATCTCTCCTCTCTCTTCCCCCTCTCCCTTCTCTTTTCTCCGGGGTGTTGTTTCCCTACGTGTTCTCCCTCGTTTTTTTAGGGAGGGAAAAAAAGGTTCCCCTTCGGGCTTGCCTTTTGCCACGTGTTCCCAAAACCCCTTTTTCACAAGTCCTGAATTTCCTTTCGCTCATTCCCCCAAATCAGCATTTCACACACCCTACCAAATTGATTAGCAAAAAAACACTTAGACAGATGGACATCGAAAATTTCCCCCCGATTCGGTGGTATTAAACATTAATTATTTTAAGGAGGGTATAAACCCTCCACACGCATTAACCCAAAACCTGACATAGAACCAACCAGTGACCCACGGCAATACCATCAAACGAACCCCAAAGACCCCTGCTCTTCATGACGTTTAAAAAAAGAACCTAGCTGACTGAGCATTTAGCGCTCACTTGGAGGCGAGGTGTGTGGTTACCCCCTTTCCCCCTTTCGCCACGGGCAGGTCCAAAACCTTCCTGGTGATCTGTCATTGACCACTTCGGCCTCCTTCCACTTTCGGCGTGTGCGATGGGTAAGGTCCCCGGGTTTTATTGGGTTATTACCATTTGTATCTACGACAAGTCCTTTGCCTCCAAGGTCTATGCCTTTGTAAAGGGTTTCTCGCTCCTTGACAAATTCCCCCCACTCGAAGACAATGCCTGCTTTGGCAAAAAATTAAATTCAAGGGATAAAAAACTCTCTAATTTTCCCTTTTAAAACCCAGTGTAATATGGGCCCTTCAAAACCCTACTTACACCAGAGAACGCACGCAAGTGTGTTTGCAATAAAAAATTAGAGAAAAATTAATACATAACACTATCCAAGAATATCAACAAAAATTTTAAATCCCACCAGCTCAAGTCGTGTGGCCAATAAAAAAAAACTTAGTTTCTGGAAATTTCCCCTTTCTCTTAAAACGTCCCCGCACCCAATACGTCAGCTACACGACACTGCAAAGGACAACGACCCATACTGATTTCGCCCGACCATTTTTTTTTGGGCCCAATTTTTGGTAGGACGTTGACCCCCCTTTAGTCAAAACCCCCTTTGCCTCCCCCCAATGTGTGCTTGTGCACAGAAACGCCTGTTCCCCCAAGGATACCGGGCCAGTGTACTTCGCGTCCCTCTTCTGTGTGGCCTTCTCCCGAGATGGCTGAGGCTGACGTCAATGTTTCTCGGACTCCCCGCTTTTGCTTTGCCTAGGAACGACAACTGTTTTTCGTTTTTCCCGCGCGAATGAGAAAAAGTTCGGAAATATGCCGTTCTCTAATTCGCCCCCGATTGTACTCTTTAACTTTTTTCTTCTGCCCTCTGTGATTTAAAATATAAAAACCCCTACCCAAGTGCCCTGTTTTATTGACGAAAAAGGGGTACGCTCATTTACCTGGGCTATTGGTTTCACCTTGTTTCTCAGTGACGCCGTGGGCCTACAGGGTGACTATGACTCGTGTGAGTCATGTGCTGGCCTGCCATCTTGAATTGCTTCCGGTTTCCTCTTTTCAGGCAAATCGCCCGCTTCCGGTAAGTCTTGCTGTCTCAAGTACCCAGTATTGTGGTTGCCCTTTTCCTTGATGTGGTGGAAAAGGCCTGCCCCCAAAAACCTCAAGTATCTTTTCCCTTCATCCCCGTGTTTGGGCCTTAAATAAATTTTTCTCCCAAATTTTCCCCCCCTTGAAAAAGTAATGATCTAGTCTAACTCCGAACTGTGGTTGTCTCCCCCGTTGATTTTCGCCTCCGAAATTACGCTAAAACCTTCAGTCAATCATATGCCCCTTTGCACGCTTGTTTCCCTTGTCAAAATCTCTTGTTACCTTTGGGTAAGGTGGAAACTGGTGTCGCACGACCGTCAACAAGGCAGAAGGGGGTTTTGCCCCGTCTCTTCGGGCCCGCCCCCGTGCTCGGCAAACGATTAAACCGACTATATAGGCTCGATCGAATCAGTTTCTTCTCTGAACAGTGGGAGTTTAGGTTTGGTGCGCAAAAATTGTCTGCGGCCTCTGACTAGAACTGGTGCGATTTCACTAGATTTTCAGGGTTTATTCTTTCCAAAACAATTTTTTTGGCTAAAATCTCAGATTCCGCTTCTGCTCTTGCCCTCTTGCATTGCTTTGCCTTTAAAGCAACGTTTCAAGTCTAAAGTCTCCGGGGCCCGGTCGCTCTCACTTTGCAGCTGCATCTCTGCATTGCTTTGCTCTGGCAGTGCACTCTTGCATCTGCTTTTTCTTGGCGTGCACTTCTCATCTGCTCTCGCTTTAAAAGCTTTTAAATCTGCATCGCTTTTGCTTTGAGCAGGGGTTTCAAGTCTAAACCTCGTCTCAGATCTGAGTTTCTTTTGACAGCGTCGAGCTGTTCCTTTTTAAATTCTTCTTTAGCCTTTTTATCTCTTCAGTCTTTTTCTGAGATTCAATAAAACAACGGGTTCATCTCCGTATTCCCCTTTCTTTCCCCCAACTTCAGTTCTTATGGGGGTAAAACTTTCTCAGCCCCCTTTTTTCTGATATGTTTTGCACCACTAAACAGTTACGCTTTTAAACCCGGTTTAAAAAAATTGGTACACGTTTATCTACTAATCGTTCGGTACACCAAAACCAAAAGGGGTGTTCCCAAAAACAGGAGTCTTAATCTTTAACCACGCTTCTGTGAGAGTTAAGACTAGAACCTCGTTCTTGTTTCTTGAAGACCCTTTGATTAATACACCCCTACACACAAGTCAATAAAAACAAAAGAATAAAGGAAATAATTAGGGTAATTAAATTGCCTTAGTGGACGCTTGCCCCAGTACACTCTAGTATCACTTGTTTCCCCCCGAAATAATTTGGGGGATGCAATCTGGAGGCCGCCATTTGTCCCGGCGGGAGAAATCGTGATGGTATTGCTTAGTGATAAGTTGATGGGATTATTTGTCAGGGTTAAACACCAAGGTTTCTTTCATCATCCGATTTGACATCATGAGCACACCAAAAAATTCCTCTTCTGGGAATGGGGTGTCAGCATTCGTTTCTTCCCAACACGATGGCCAAGAAATAAATTTCTATGCTCTTATAATCAAACATGTAAATATCAATTACACAGAGCACAAATCAAAACATAAAAGTCAATTTTCTTTTAATCCCCGGGGTTTTAATAAATTGCTTCTTACTGGCCAGGTTTTAACAACAAAAACGCTTTACACCACACAAGTTCTTAAAAGTTTCTTCAAGTCTTCTTCAGCACGCTTGATGGTGCGCCCCTTTGGTGACTGGGTCCAGGTTTCGGACGGGTCTTTGTGGTGTTTGGGATCTGACGTAGAACTTTTTCTTGTCTCTTTCACCCACCCCTGGGTTTAAATTTTATTTTGTCTGTCTTCCCCCCTGGGCTTCAAAATTGTTTCCTTCTCTTCAGCTTTTCTTTACTCTAAGACCTTGCTGTTTTTCTATCTCCAGACCCGTTCTCTGACCCCTTTTTTTGTCTGCCACTCTCTCCTTTCTTTTCCTCTCCCTTCCTCTCTCTCTCCTTGGTTTGTTTCCCCAGTTGTTCTCCCCCAGTTTATTAGGGGGGAAAAAAAGGATTTCCCCCTTTGGGCCATGCCCTTTTCCCAGTGTTTCAAAAACCCGTTCACAAATACCCCGAATTTCCTTTGCACTTTTTCCCCAACAGCATTTAACACACCCTACCTAATTGATTAGCAAACAAAACTTTTCACCAGATGGACTCGAAAATTTCCCCGACTTCGGTGGTCACTTAAACAGTAATTTTCTTAAAGGGGGGTACAAACCTCCCAGCATTCAAACCAATGACAATAGAACCAACACAGTGACCAGGGAATACCCTCCGAACGAAACCAAGCTCCTGCTTTCCTGCTGTTTACAAAGAACCTCAGCTGTTTGGGATTTAGCGCCATTGGGCGCCCCAGGCGTATGGTTTTATCCCCTTCCCCCCTTTTGCCACGGCAGGTCGAACTCTCTCCTAGGGGGATTGTCATCTGACCATTCGGCCTCTTCACACAGTTCGGCCGGTGCGAGGGTAAGGTACCCGGTTTTTTGGGTTTTTACTATTTGTTACTCGTAAAGTCCCTTTGCCCCCAAGCGTCTCTTGCCTTTTGTGAGAGGTTTTTTCGTCCTTGATCTCTCTCTCTCTCTTCTCTCTTCCTTCTCTAAAAACATAAAGATAGACGTTACCACAAAAGGACAAAAAGGCCATTCTTAACAAAGGGGCTAAATGTTTGTTTGCTGTCTTTTTAAAAACTTTGTGGAAGACTTTTCTCTAATTGTGTTATATATACTGGACATGGTGACAGAGCATGACTTTCGTCTTCTGTAACATTACAAAAAGAGACAAGAACTTTGATTTTTCAACGTATTCTTTATGGGTGTTTATATCGGATTCAACCCAGTCTAAACTGTTAAAAAAATAATACAGCACAGAATTTAATATTTAAATGTCAAAAAGGTATTTTGATTTAATCTGATAACAACTGATGAACGGTTTACTTTTTTTGCCCCGCCCCCACCCTCCATACCACAGTTCCACTCACGGGGATTCTTTAAAATAAATAAATAAAATAGAAATAAAAAGCTGGTTTCCATGTATGAGAGAATGAGACATTTCCCGTGAGAAAAGTCCCTCACAGATCACATCGATGTTGTAAGGCTTCATTATATTGAAACAAACAAACAAAAAAGGATGACGTTCACATGTTGCTGTATCCGGCACATACCCATCCGATGGAATTCCAGAAAAACTGGGTGACACGCTCTCTCTCTCTCTCTCTCTCTCTCTCTCTCTCTCTCTCTCTCTCTCTCTCTCTCTCTCTCTCTCTCTCTCTCTCTTCTGTCTCTCTCTCTCTCTCTCTCAATTTGTTTTTCTCATTATTATGCCGTGTGTGTGTGTGTGTGTGTGTGTGTGTGTGCGTGCGTGCGTGCGTATTAGAAAGAGGGAGATAATTCTTTTATGCTGATAATTATGATCCATTACTGTTCTTAAGATTCAAAGTCTGTGTGTATATTGATAATCGTAGCGTGTAACAGTGTTCCTGTATTAGTTTCCCTAGTCCCTGAGGGACAAGGACCATTGGGGAAAAAAAAAACAAATCTTGCATATCAGTAACCCTTAGGGATAAAAGATTTTCTCTCTCTCTCTCTCTCTCTCTCTCTCCTCTCTCTCCCCTCTCTCTCTCACAACACAAACACACACACACACACACACACCACACACACACACACACACACACGCACACACACATACAAATAAGAAATGGCTGACTCAGTCGTGTTTACTGACCTCCACGTCTTCTGCCAATGTTGTGTGTGTGTATTTGTCAAGTCAAGAGGTTATGAGCACACATGGCCTTTTTTTTTTTTTTTTTTTTCGGGGAAAGTCCTCCTCATCTGTTAGGTGTGGCTCGTGTCTGCACGTGGGCAAGACCAATAGGTACCGCCGACAGCATTGCATGCCACTGCCCCGCCACAGGGACAGATATGTCCGGTTTATTTTGTTTGTTTGTGTGTGTGTGTGTGTGTGTGTGTGTGTGTGTGTGGTGTGTGTCATTTTTTCTTCTTTTTAACCTATATTCGAACTTGATTGAATGTGAAAAGAGCGTGAAAAACAAAAATGTTTTAAACAGGGTGGTGAATACATGTGGAAAGATTATTGGCAAAAATCAAGAACAGCTTAATGAATTTGTATGAATGTCGAGTCACACAAAAAAAGCTGTGAACATTGCTGCCAACAGTTTTCATGTTCTTTAAAAAAAAAAAAAAAACTACAATGTTCTACCCTCTGGACGAAGATTCCAAATTCCAAGACAAAGTGAACCAAAAACAATTTTGTTCCCAATTCCATCAAATTTCTGATTCATAACTAGTTTTTCAGTAACATCCGGTTCAGAAAGCTTGTTTATATATTATAATATATATATATATATAATATATATATATATATTATATATATATATATATAATATATATATATATATATATAAGTACCGAGCATCATTCCAGCAACTTACAGAGCAGCTTGGTGTTGCAATGACTGCAAGAAATATTGAATTATAAACAAAGCTTGCTCTTATGTCTCAGATTGAAGAAATAGGGGGAGAAAAGCATTCATATCTGCAGTGGTAGTTAATACTGCCTAACTAACAGTATGTGCTCAAGTGGGTGGATGGGGAAAAATAAAATAAATGCTTCTCAAAATGAGCCTTCAGCAAGCTTATAATCTCCAATAGGGAGGAAACTCACTAGCACATAACTCCTGGTCATATTGTAATTTAGTCCCTTGCTGATTCATTCCAAGAACTGGCCCTCAGCACTTGTGTCTTAAGAGGTTATCTTTTTTATTTTTTCTACTTTTCACAAGAAAATGTAGCTTGTTTTGCTCTTTCATGATTTTCTTTTGCTTCTTAGGTGGCACCTTTGGTTGGTTTTTTGAAAACTCAACAAACATGCTACGGTATTGCACACCAGCCTTTTCTGGGATAGCATTCTTCTTAAAATCGAAAAGGCAGAGGAGTCAAATTACCACTTTCCGCGGTCACTGAGGAAAGTCAACCAGATTTCGAAATATCGGTATATGACAAGGAGTTATGTGTTAGTGAGTTTCCTCTCTATTGGAGATTATAAGCTTGCTGAAGGCTCGTTTTGAGAAGCATTTATTTTATTTTTCCCCATTCCATCCACCCACTTGAGCACATGCTGTTAGTTAGGCAGTATTAACTACCACTGCAGATATGAATGCTTTTCTCCCCCTATTTCTTCAATCTGAGACATAAGAGCAAGCTTTGTTTATAATTCAATATAATATTATATATATATATATACAAACAAGCTTCCCATGTATTTAAGTTGGTAATAATGTTTTATGATTATCATGTTTTAAATTAAGCAAAGCGGTTTACCATACTGGATAGGAATGGGGTTTCACTATCTCTACAATGGTTAGAATTTTTGGGTGTGGTTGAGCACTGTTTTAAGATTGCACTGATCCTCAGTACCATTCTATATATATATATATATATAATATATATATATCACACACTCTCACATCTTTCTCTCTTACCCTCTT
>CM031599.1:35169177-35176677 GCA_018398815.1 Conus ventricosus | reverse complement strand
CGGAAGGTGCCTCCAGGAATCTAGGTTTGGGGGGGGGGGGCAATTAAAACTATGTACAAGGCAGTAGGGAGGGTCATGGGTGCCCACAAGTGGCTGCAGAGCCCTGCTGCCACCGAGTCGTGAGCGGAACATCTCCAGTGACGTTGCTGATGTCGTAGAGATGGGAGGCTGTTCCAGTCTGAGGTTGTCCTCGGGAAGAAGGTGTTGTTTATTGCCTTGTGGAAATCCTGTTGTTGGTATAGCCTTGCTCCTCTTGTTCTTGGGTCAGAGTCCCTGATGTAGTTTGCAGGTGAGATTCCAACAAGATTGTGCTTGATCTTATACAGCATCATTAGTCTATTCTTTGTTCTTCTTTCTTCCAATGACTCCCATCCTAAGGTGTTGAGCATATTGGTGACAATGCCGGGTGTTCTTTCAAAGTAGTTGTTGTGGGTGTATCTGGCTGCTCGTCTTTGGACAGCTTCGAGTGATTTCTTGTCCTTCTCTTCATATGGATCCCACACAGTTGACGCATATTCTAATGTGGGGCGCACCATGGTGGTGTAGGTTGCCGCTTTAACTTTTGTTGTACATTCTTTAAAGTTGCGCCTCAGGAAGCCCACTGTTTTGTTTCCTTTTGCGGTGATGTTTTTGATGTGGCTGGTCCATGTTAGGTCATCTGATATGGTAACTCCCAGGTATTTGCTTTCTTTGGTCGTCTCTAGAGCCTGTCCATGGAGGTAGTAGTCGGACACTAGCGGTGGTTTATTCTTGTCTGCTAGGATGCGGATGATGTTGCATTTACTGGGGTTAAAGTTCATTTGCCACATTTCTTCCCAGCCTTCAAGTGCGTCCAGGTCTTTTTGGAGTAGTCTCTGGTCTTGGATTCCTTTAATTTGCTTATAAAGAAGGCTGTCGTCTGCGAAGAGTTTTACTTTTGCGTGTTTCACAACATCAGGAAGGTCGTTGATGTACAATAGGAAGAGTAGCGGTCCAAGAACAGTGCCTTGGGGTACTCCTGATGTTACTGGGGTGGTAGATGAGTATACACCCTCAAGCGCTACTTTTTGTGTTCTCCCTGTCAAAAACGATTTGATCCACTTATGTGTGTTTCCTCTAACTCCGTAGGCTTCAAGTTTGTGCATGAGTCGCTGATGTGGCACCTTGTCGAAGGCCTTGCTGAAATCTAACAAGATTGCGTCTGTTTGGCCTTTAGCAGCAAGGTTTTTTGCGATGTCGTGGACGGTCTCTAAAAGTTGGGTTTCGCATGACATGGATTTTCTGAATCCATGCTGTACGTCTGTGAGGATGTTGAAGCTGTCAAGGTGTTGCATGACGCTGCTATGTATGATGTGCTCGAGGAGCTTGCACGTTATTGACGTGAGGGACACAGGCCTGTAGTTTGCTGGCTGGTGGCGATCTCCCTTTTTGAAGATCGGCACTACTAGGGCGTCCTTCCAGTCCTGTGGTACTTTTCCTTCGTCGAGTGACATTTGGAATAGTTCTGTCAGCACTGGTGCAAGCTCCTCTGCACCATTCTTCAGGATAAAGGCTGGGGTGTTGTCTGGTCCTGTAGCTTTGTCAATCTTTAAGTTTTTCAGGAGCTTCTGGACACCTGCTCTGGTCACAGTGATGGTTTCTGCGGTTGGGTATTTACTCGCGTCTATGTGTGGTATATTGGTAGTGTCTTCGATGGTGAATACTGACTGAAATTGTTTGTTCAATATTTCAGCTTTACTGACACTGTCACTCTTTAGGAATCCGTTCTGATCTTTCAGATGTGCTACCCCTACTGATTCCTGGCCTTTTGTTTTGATGTGGGCCCAGAACTTTTTGGGATTTGCTGTGAAGTCAGCGCTGATGATGTCTTCAAGGTAATATCTGTTGGCGTTCTTGATTTCATATCGTACCTCGGCTTGCATCCTTTTGTAGCGGTCTATGTCTCTCTTTTTTCTGGTTCTTCTTGCCTTTTTATGCGCTCGTTGTTTTCTTCTAATGGCCCTTCTTATTGATGTATTAATCCAAGGGTGACTATGTTTGCGAGCCGTAGATTTACTCGGGATTCGATTTTCGATGATGACATGTATTTTCTCTTTGAGGTAGGCCCAAAATTTCTCCACACATGTTTTAATTTCTTTGTCATCTTCTACGTCTCTTGCCAGCTGGTGAAGATCTTCTTTCATTCCGTTGATGTCTGCCTTCTTCCGCAGATAGATTTTTCTTTTTGTTGGCCATGGTCTTTGCGGGGTAAGAGTGGTGTCGTATAAGACCACGTCGTGGTCGCTCTTGCCAACAGGGGGAAGAGGCTTACAGCGCATCGTGAAGCTCGGGTGGGTGGTTAAAATAAGATCTAGGGTCGCCTCCTTTCTGGTGGGGAAATCAACCACTTGTTCCATATCATTGTATGTCACGACGTCAAGAACACACTGACTGACTCGATGGGGGTACTGACTTCTTTCAATTGATGATGTTGTCCAATCAATGTCTGGAGCATTGAAGTCTCCTCCTATTATGAAAATGTTTCTTTTATTTTTCCTTCTGATTTCTGAAATTTCTGTCTTTGTGCTTGTTAAGTACTCCTCGTCTGTTCTGTTGCATGGACGGTAATAGGCAGCAATTGTAATTGGCTTCCTACCAGGGCCCAGTTTGAAGTTGCCACTAATTAGCTCAACCTCCTTTGATTTGAAGATGTCGTGCATACCCAGTTCCTCTTTTGCAGCTATTAGCACCCCTCCGTATGCTTGTGTTCCTCGGTCATTTCGATGGATTTCGTAGCCAAGGTAGCTTGGGAAAATTTCAGTGGACTTATGTTTGCCTTCTTCCAGCCATGTCTCTGTTCCAAGAATAATGTCCGGATCAGTTGAGTCAATGAGGGCTTCCAGATCTTTCCCTTTGTTTGATGCGCTGTTGAAATTAATGTTTAGAATTCGGAAGCTTCTCTTGGGTTTGGAGTTTGCAGAGGCATTTGGCGTTTGTTTGGGGATGATGTTTTCCCTGGATAACATTGTTGTTGCTTAAACAACGTGCTAGAGGAATACGACAAGGTGCTCAAGTTGTTTTCTGTGTCGCTGTCTGATGTTGAGACAAGACTGGTTGGGGAGATGTCGGATGGTATTGAGAACTCTCCTTCCTCGGGTTGTATTCTTCTTCTTCTTCTTCTTCGTATTGGGGGTTCGTTTCCTCTTGCTGGTGATTGGCTAAATCTTCTCGGAGGTGAGTTTGCCATTTGTTGTGCTTGAGGCAGACAGTTATGGATTAGAGATAGATTGTTATTGGCGAGGCTTTCGTTCTGTACGGTAGATGCGTGCTGTTTGTTCGCAACGTCTGCTGGAATAGTGTACAGAAGAGATGAGTTGTGGCTGCTATGTCATTAATACTATCATTGTCATCATTATCATTATTCTTGTTATTATCATTATTATTGTTATTACTACTTATACTACTCTTACTAGTACTGCTGCTACTACTATTACTACTACTGCTGCTGCTACCAATACTACTACTGCTGCTCCTGTTACTATTACTACTATAACTACTACCACTACAACTACTGCTACTACCACTGTTGCTGCTGCTGCTACTACTATTACTTCTTCTACTACTACTGCTGCTGTTACTATTACTTCTACTACTACTACTGTTGCTACTACTACTACTACTGCTTACTACTACAATTCTATTACTACTACTACTACCGCTCCTGCTGCTACTTCTACTACCACTACTACTGCTGCAACTACTACCACTATCACTGCGGCTGCTGTTGCTGCTGCTGCTGCTACCGCTACTACTGTTGCAGACCGGATAGTGCGAATCCGGCAATTTAGGACAGCAGAATTCAGTTGAGCGTTTTAGAAATAAAAAGTTTTCCTCGTTTGTTCTTTTCGTTACGTTTATCCTCAGTAGCATGATGGTATATCCCCATAATAATCCCTGGAAACAAGTAAACAAGTTGATGAAACTTCCACATTACTAAATATCTCTTTAAACTTATTCCTTTTTTTCTTTTCTTTTATTTCTTTTTTTTTTCCTTTTTCTTAATTTTTTTTGGTGTGGTACTAGCTCAGACTGTGCAGGGTTTATTTTCCCGTTTGTATGTCTGTCCATCTGCCCATGTAGTCTATGTGACAAAAATGCTTTGTGACCTCCACACAACCAAGAACTTTCAAATGGATAATTCTGAGACTTACTCGATGAATTGGTCTGTTCCTAGGATGATGTCCAAGATGTCTACATTGAAAATAAAGTGTGTACATGTTGGGAACATGCAGATTTGCTCTGTGCCTCTTTAGGGGAGATCTGGATGATTTTTCAGTGGTCATATATCCTCTCCCTGGGAAAAGCATACCTTTCATAGTAAAGTGGCACCCATACATTTCATTTTCTCTCCACTTCAGTTTTTTGTGGACTTATCCGAGTCGATTTTCCATCAGTACTGGTAGGGACAACTTTGTTTTGCTGAGGGGTCTTTCACATGTGCAAGCATTTTACCAGCTGCATGCGAAACCTTGATCCATCATCTAATCCGAAAGACTTGCACCCAGACCCGTATTTGTCCAGTGGAAAGCAGGAGAAAATAAACTGTGTGCTCTGGGAGACTGGAACCATGAACTCTAGATTCCCTTTTTTCCCACATTAAGTTCATGATTCACTGGGCTGCCTTTTCACTGTGTACCGGATGGCCTCTCAGGTATTGTTTACATCGCACAGGCAGTGAGACAATCAGCCTCTACCTCTGTGATTCACACAAACAGTCGTCGTTTTTTCAAATCTTTCTTTTTAATCAGAAAAATGTGCAAAAGTGATACACAATAAATAGCTGAGAAAAGCCACTGTTTTCATGTCAACCACATGTTGTAACATAACAACAATAATAAAAAAACACCAACATGACATATATATAAAAAAAAAAAATGACAGCAACGATTTCCTTACCTTTGTATATTACATATTCAAAACAAGTTCACTGCATATCAAAAAGCATCTAAATGCAAGAAACATTTTATATAATTATAACAAAAAGATTGTCTCTGTTTATCTGAGTAAACCCACCGTTTTAATGTCAACCAGATGTTGTAACATAACAAGGATCATAAAAAACACCAACAAGTTACAAAAAAAAGAACAAACCAACTAACAGCAATAATTTCCTTATCTTTGTTTATTACAGGTTCAGCACAAGTTCACTGCATGTGAGAAAACACCTAAATGCAAGAAATATTTAATACATTTGGAACAAAATGACTGTCTCTTCTCACCTGAGTAAACCTACTGTTTTAAGGTCAACCAGATGTTGTAACATAACAACAATCATAAAAAACACCAACAAGGTATGAAAAAAAAAGTAACAGCATTGATTTCCTTATCTTTGATTATCACAGCTTCAAAACAAGTTCATTACATGTATCAGAAAACATTTTAATTAATGCAAGAAACATTTTATATAATTGTAACAAAAAGATTGTCTTTGTTCACCGTATTGCAAATAACTTAACCTTTTAAAATGAGATTCGTTTCAAAATAACATTCTATAAAGCACTTTGCACAATAGTGTAAAGGAAAGTCAAATGTTTTTCCAACATCTAAGATCATTATCCACATTAACAAATGAGCGGTATGTAAAATGTCTATCTTTTTGAGCAAATTCGTCACCATAATCTGAGCCATATATCACAGGTATAGCCATGCATGTTACAACAATCAGTGCAATGTGAAAGTGAAACCTCTTCAGTCATTATCTCATCACAACACAATCTTTCTACACACAGTCAAATACAAGTCACACTCACAATCAATTATAACAATTATTGTGAAATTTGCCTTATTACCCCATTTCTACAGGAAATAACTGGTCTTTTCAATGTGAACCTTTTCTTAACACTGCACACGGGTCCTTTTGTAATTTTGCTTACACTAACTATCATTCAAAACTGATATATTCCCCTTCAAACTTAATGAGATAAATTGATAATGTTGCACACCCTTTCCTTATTATGCACACCCTTTCCTTATTATTATGTAGTAATGCCTGCCCTTTTTTGCACACAATTTTGATATCTATGAGACTATATTTGAATTTCTAAGGAACTGTCAGACCCTTCGTTGCATTCGCATGCATACAAGGTTTACCCTGCATGGCATGCATGCTCCCTTTACCCACAACAAAGTCAAGGTCCGTCAATGGTACAATGTTTGGGCAAGTTCCCCAGGGTGGACGGCACCATTCATGGGTAGGCCTGCTTTTCAGTATAACTGGGGTGACGTTACTGCTCCAGCAGCTGCATCTAAACAGGGGGAAGGTTTGGGAGCTGCACTCACTGCGACACACTGGTTTACAGGCTCTCTTGTTTCCTTCACAAACCAATTTCTGTGTGGATTTGTAAAGTGTTACTGAACTGAACTGAACTGAATTGAATTACAACCTTCTTCCTTAAGAATCCATGATACAGGCGGACAAAGAATAAAGTCACACCCTTTCCTGTTTGAGAATACACGTCAGCTGACTGATCCACCCCACTGCGGATCAGTGTCAACACGCACATGACTGGCTTTGGCTCAGCTGCGTCACCCGAGACCAGTCGCGTGACTTACCATCAAACCCATGCTCAACATACCTTGTGAGTTGATACCTGCCAAGCAGCTTACAACAAGACAGCTGGCAAGTGACCGTACCCAGCTGACAATTAACTCATCACAATAATTCTGACATTGGCGGGGCATCAGGACAAAGTGCCATCCATTAGTAGAAAGAAAATTCAGTGCAACTGGAACGTGCAGCATCCCTGATTGTGTGTGAGAGTAGTGCAGCTTGAGAGTCTTTTTTTTTTATAATCTTAATTACTACGGTTGAACGGGGACATTTTGAAGCACAATAACTTTGTTCAATTTTTAATCTGCAAGAACTCCTCATACACCACTGGAAAAGTCTTTTTCTCTTCTTTCCATTCATATGTACATCTCAGTATCATAAAAATACAACTTGTCTATCACTTTGTGGGAGGTGGTCACATGCATTCACGTAACTTCATTTAATTTTCTACACACAAATAACCAACTCAAAAAGAAGAAGGCATACGCATGCATAGATTAAACGAGACGAACTTACACCACACACATAAACACTCACACACACACACACATACACACATACACACACACATGCACAAACGCGTGCACGCACGCACACACTCACACACAGACTGTCAAATGAAAATAATTACAAATCAAATTAATTAATAATACATATTACAATATACAGAAAAAGAAAATGCCGACGGAAGGAAGTCAGAAGAAAGAGATAGAGATCACAATACCTATGTGTCTAGAAATTACAAAACCTATGTGTTCAAACCAAAACAGAAGGCACTGCAGAAGTCAATGCATTTGTAAAGACAGAGGACATTGCACAAAGAAAAAGATCATCAAACTTGTAACATGTTATATGTGTGCATGTGCATGTGTGGTGTGTGTGTGTGTGTGTGTGTGTGTGTGTGTGTGCGCGTATGTGTGTGTGTGTGTGTG
>CM031599.1:35021677-35164177 GCA_018398815.1 Conus ventricosus | reverse complement strand
GTACTCCCTGTTCTTTAAGAACTGGGAGTACAAAAAAGAAAAGAAAAGGAACTGGAAATAAGTAAAGATTAACAACTGGTCTTCTACGGTATAATGTTAGGACCTATCTCTCCACCCAGCAAGGGCCTCTCAACGGCATGTGGGGAGCAAGGTAATGGAGGGTGAAGTGGGAGGTGAAGGAGGAAGGGA
This sequence comes from Conus ventricosus, assembly GCA_018398815.1. NCBI lineage: Eukaryota > Metazoa > Mollusca > Gastropoda > Neogastropoda > Conidae > Conus > Conus ventricosus. Next base: position 35,163,988 of record CM031599.1, on the reverse strand, counting down.
TGGGAATAGAAAAAGGTTTTTTCTTTTACTTACTTACCTGTCCAAACAAATGCCTTGACATGGAACAATGCCCTAACAACTAGGATAAAAAAAGAAAGAAAAGAAAACTGGGAGAGCAGGGGGCTAACTTTGCCTAAATCCCCAGATAGGCAAGCCAGAGTGATTGCCCTTAATGAGATCACAACAGTGTGCCATATTACAACTCCTCAGTTTCCTCCTTTTCCTTTGTGGAGGAATACGCTTCTTCTGGCTCTGCAACTTTTTGGATTCGTTTTGTTATGGATTCCCCAAATGCCGTTCAAGTTTGCTTTTCCCTCAGAGGGAGGAACTTCTCATTCTTTGGCTTTTAAGGAGGGAATTTCAACCGATAATTCCCAAAAATTACTGTCTATATCTGCTTCATTGTAACAGTTCTCCACTTCATTGTTTGCTATCCCCGTCGGCTCCAAAGCCTGCTACCTCCACGGCCTCTCAAGTTTGTTCCTCTTGTTGCAAATGGTGCTCTGACAATTCTCACGAGACCTGCGTCTTCTCCACTGGATGTTCCCCACTCTCATCTTGCGACTTATGCAAGGATTGGTTGGGTGTGACAAGGCATTTGGTTCACCAATTCGACATTCAAATCGATTTCGATGAAGGTACACCGGTCTGAGATGTGAAGTCTGATGCCTCTCCCAAGTACACCGATTCCATCACGGTACCGTGGCCACTGGCCTGCGTCTGCCTCCTACCCACCCCACATCCCCCGAACTTTCCACGTTCTTGACCCCTCAGTGTCTTGCAATGGAAGAGGACTAGCTGGGGACTTACAACTTCAGTGGGCCTTTGAAGTACGCTAAACCCTGAGGCAAAGTTGCTTCCTGCTCTCCAAATTTTGTTCTTCAACAGAGGGGTCCTGATATTGTGGTGCTGTCCCACACCAAAAGACGATAAAGCATTTGTTTGGATGTGTAAGTATATTATAAAACTACTTTTAGTGGTAAAATTCCCTTTTTCTAAGTGTCCACGTTGCTTCCAATCATATGTGGGCCAGGAAACAAAGAAATCTTTTTTCTTAACCTCAACGTGTGCAGTTTCTGCACAAAAATGGGAAATATATGTTGTTGTTATTGTTGTTTGTTTGTTGTTTTTTTAGTTAGCAGAGAAACAGAAATACGATTATTACCAGCTGCCGTGGCGAAGTGGTTAGCGTCGCGGACTCCTGGCTGGGAGGTCGTGGGTTCGATTCTAATCATAAGTCATGTGGGTTTTTCTGCCCCAACCGGCTCCTACCCAGAGTTGAGTTTGCTATGGGCTCAATTGGGAAGACTGGGACCACACAGTCGAGTTTCATCCACTTAATGGATGCGTTTCTGAGAGTGTTGCTCAAATTTCCTGACCAACACTGCAGGTGTCTGTATCTCTCGGGCCTGGTTGACGCTGGGATATATTATGAAAGGAAGCGTAGAGTACAGCCCTGTCATGTAGTCTCAGACCAAAATGGAAATCCGTAGCATCATCTTAATCATCCTCATTCTCATCGATCAGCATTAAAAAAAAAAAAAAAAAAAAAAAGCCTCAAATTTTGTGGCCCTTCATGCCCTACTCTCATGGTGACCTCAATTTCGATATCCTCTCCACGTCTGTGGCCTTGGTTTGGTTCCGTCGAGATCACCGGTATCGGTGAGTCTATGGAGGCTGTCGTTGGTCGGACGTGGTGGCGCCCTCCGGGGGAAGAGCTCACGCCGGCTCCGTGACTAAGCAATTATTGTCACCAATAGGGGGCTTAGTAGGTGGTGTCCTGCGTATGTTAGATCAGAACAGGCTCCACTGAACACCACTGAAGTGACCCGGCAGCAGTGCAGTGTCTCCTCCGGTGGGTTGCCTCTTGACGACTTGACATTGACTGCTCCCTGGGGGCTGCGGCGGGGCCGACCGGGCTGTAGCTGTGGACAGGGTGTCGGAATGACAGGGTGTCAGAATGAACGGCGTGGGTGCACTGCCTCTGAGGTGGCACAGAGGTTGGGAAAGCAAAAAAAAAAAAAAGAAATACAAATATTTATGGTCTACTCTTCTACAGTGACAGGAAACAACAACAACAAAAAAGCTGTACAATATGAATGACAAAGCTCTCTTTTTGTGTGCAGACTTAGCCATAGAACTGTCAGTATTCCACGACTTTCTCACAGGATGACACAGGCTGCAGACGTGTTCTTACTGGTGTCTTTCTGAGTGTTGAAGGAGGTGGCAAAGGCAGAGGCATGCTCCAAAGTCTCTGGCTCCGAGAGGTCTGCCAGCTGCCGGCCCTCCTCCAGGATCCTTGACAAGGCGGGGTTGGGCTCCAGGACGGCCATGTTGGCCACGCGGTCGGGCATGTACACGACCTTGGACAGGTCAGGCAGCAGATGAATGCACGGCAGCTGAGTCTGAGTCTGCAGCACGCACACTGTCGCTCGTGACTTGAAGTCCCAGACGGCAACCGTGCGGTCCAGGGAGGAGGAGACGAGGAAGCGATCGTCTCTGGTGAACTTAAGGCAGGTGATGAAGTCTTGGTGGCGAGTGAGCTTGAAGTCCAGCTGTCCGCAGCCCATGCGCCAAACATAGATGGAGCGGTAGCCTGCTGTCAGCAGCTGCTGGCTGTCGGAGGTGAAGAGGGCATAGGTCGGGCTGGAGCGTTGCTGAAAAGGAATCACAGGAATCACAGGAATTAGGATAAGGGCTGTGATTTATGTTTTCACTCTGTATGGACAGTTTGTCGGTGTGTTAGTGTGTTTGTGCATGTGTGTGTGTGTGTGTGTGTGTGTGTGTGTGTGTGTGTGTGTGTGTGTGTGTGTGTGTGTGCGTGCGTGTGTGTGCATGTGCGTGTGAGTGTGTGTGCGAGACTGAGAGAGAGAGAAACAGCGTGTGTGTGTGAGTATGTGCGTGTGTGTGTCTGTGTGAGAATGTATGTGTGTGTGTGTGTGTGTGTGTGTGTGTGTGTGTGTGTGTGTGTGTGTGTGTGTGTGTGTCTGTGCGTGTCTGTGTGTGTGCAAGTGTTTGAGTGTATGCACAAGCTTATACATGTGTGTGTCTGCCTGCTTACTATCAATTATTTATCGAGTTACTTATTCATCCATTCATTTATATTTTCATTTATCCATTGTCCCACTTTTCTTTATGACTGTTATTCACATCAATTCATTACATATTTTCTTAATCTTATTTATTTTGATTTCAATTCCAACAGCATTTTCTTTATTACATCTCATTTAATTTTTTATCATTACTATTTATCCTACTTTTTGTTATCACTATTGATATTATAATACCACATTACTATCTTCATTATTATAATGATTATTTCAACACCTATTCACTCCAACTCAAACCGCTTCCTTTTGTCTTCAGTTCCATTCTGTAATCTTAGTTAAGCCAACCCAAGAACACACTTCTCACAGAGACCAAAAAACCAGCAAAGTGACTGTTCATTTGTCTGATGTGTTGTTTTTTTAAATGCTGCTTGCCTTGCTCCACAGAAAATGTATAGGTCAAAACATCTTTTGTGTGTTTTGTAACTTATTCTTTCCGTTCACATGGTGGTTGACTCATTTTTACTTTTACTCATTTACGTCCATTACCACCCGCACTCATTCCAATGTCAAAAATGCCCACATCACAACAAAAAGAGAAAAAAATAGGAAAAATAAACTGCAACCAGGAGAAAAAAAAAGTGTAGATTTTCCAGACTGAGCACTGGAGAACGGTCCACAAAGGCATCAAAATAATATACAAAAAATATACACCAAATGAAAAAAGGGGCCAAAAAAGTATTAACAAAAGAAAAAAGAAAAAAAAGGAGGAAGCTACAATCAAGGAATTCCAGAGGGGCAAAGAAGCTATTTGTACAGAAAGTTCGCTCACGTCCCATCTGAAACAAGAATCTGTGAGTCTAACCATTTCCTTTTTTTTTCTTTCTTAATAAAATTTACAGTTAACAAGTGATACAGGAATGACCGATTCATTCATATTTTTTACACCAGTCCTTTCATCAGCAGGTCCCCTATGGTCGAGTAAACAGAAACATACAGGAGGCAGACAAAAAGGGAGACAATCAGTGATACTGCATTACAGCCACAAGCTCTGCATAGGGACAGCCATCAAATTCTGCATAGAGAAATCCGTCGTCAGAACGAAGTTACAGAATACAACTATCACACACACACACTCACACATACACGCACACACACATTCACATACCATTACCACACACTCACGCAAATGCACACTCTCTTCTCTCTCTCTCTCTCTCGACCATCCACTCAATCAAAATGATGACATTGCATCTTACTGATCTCCTTCATATACGCCGAATGACATTTTTCATTCATATATCTCTTATGATGCATTATCTTAAATTTCACTACCCTTCATCAGTCTAATGTTCAATGCTTCCGCGATGAATTTCGCGACTGACATAATTACAGGTTTATGTATATTTCTTATGGCATTGTCAATAAAAATAACCATGTTTTTTTGTTTATAATACACAGACAATGCTATGCTGAAACACTTTCCTCTCTCTCTCTCATCTTTTTTCACGTGTGTGTGGTTTGCTTTCTGTTTTTCATCTGTTTGTTCGTCTGTTCGTTTGTTTCTTGCTTTACACCTAACTTTTAGTTATGAATGTTGCTGTTTATTTCTTTTTGTTTGGCTTCTTTATATATGTGTGGATGTCGGGGGGGGGGGGGGGGTCACCCTTTTTCTCTTTGTATGTGGAATAACAATAAAAACAAATAAAAATGTTTAAAAAAAATAATAATTACTGGTTCCTCATCTGATGATAACATGACAGCTGCATCTTGTCTTTTAGCTATATCTAACTGGAAAAATGAACAATTGGTCTGCACTTCATTGTAAGCAGTGCAGTGGAACAGAAAGTATTCTTCATCGTCAACAATGTGTCTACATGCAGGACAAGGTGATTCTGTGGATGTTCCACATTCAAACCATCTTTTGTTCGCATTAAAACCTACTAAAGTGCTCAACCAGAATCTTGTGTAATTTATTGTGATATTTATCTGTTATAACACTGAGAAATTTTTCAGAATGAAAACATTTTCAAATGAGAAAAACCAGCGATACTTTTCTTTACTTAGCATATCTGAGTGCCAGTTCTATTTAAAAGAACAAATAAGCCTGTCTTTCAATTCCGCAATGAACTGCTACTCGTTTCCAACTTCCAGGATCATCCACATGATTCCAAAACCCTATTCTGAAAGAACCTTCTTTACATTACGAGCCAGTTTTCTTTATACCTTTTTCCATTTCTAAAAGCATCATATCATAGGCTTGCCTGCTTGTCAGTCTTACAATGTCTGGGTTTTTTTTGTTTGTTTGTTTGTTTTATTAACATTACTGTATTACTCCTGTGCGCGAGGACATACTACATGTTACGATTTTATTTGTTTTTGTCAACCTTTGATTTGATACACACGGGGAGTAAATGTGTACTATTTGTTTGCAAGGAAAGGAAGAGGTAAATGTTATTGTTCTGTTAACCCCTTCCCCCTTGTCAAAAGACCTCTTTGGTAATGACACTTAGATATCAAAGTGTCGAAGCATCTCTCTCTCTCTCTCTCAGTCTCAATTATGCATGTACAACACTGTAGCCTGTTTGTTTCTTTTTCTTAAAAGCAGTCAGTACAACAGAATTAGTGTTGGCGCACCAAATATTAGAATATGAATGAACTAGGAAGCTTTGTATCAAATGCCACAATGTTAAATTGGCATGTGAACATCCCAACGGAAAGCACAAACGCTGCATGCTGAGTGAGCGTCAGTAAAGAATTAAAAAAAATAAAAAAATAAAAAAACCAAACAAACAAAGTGAGCTAGAGAGTGGGGGAAAAGAGAGAATGGAGGACCCGCATGAAAGAAAGAAAAGAAAAAAAAAAGAAAAAAAGAAGGAATGAAAAACAAATAGAAGAAAAGAGTGGAGAGTGGAAAACCCACATCCTTCATTGTAGAAAAAACAAACAAACAAAAACAAAAAAATAACAAAAAATCCAAACACACACACACACAAAATAAAATGCAATCAAATTAAATAACAGCGTAGTATTAAGCAACCCAAGACAAAAGTGGACAAAAATCTTCTGTGCCTTGCTAGCACAGCGAGACCATGAACAATACAAACCTGAAGGCGATGCAGATACTGGTTCTCCATACTGACTACCCGGGTGCTGCCGTTACTGGCACAGGCCGCAACCAACTGGTCGTCGGGACTGATGCAGATGAAGGTGAGGCCCGTCATCAGCGTGTCCAGTTTGTCCATGCGCAAGTTCTTGCCCCGGCTACCGATTCCTCCTCCGTGCCATACACGTTCATGACAATCGGGTATTCAAACATGGAAGCAACCACCTGTTATTGAAAAAAAAAAAAAAAAACAAAGGAAGAAACAAAGATTTTGTTGTTTAAATATGTAAAAGAACTTGATCAATACTGTACCATCCACAGTTTGGGAATGTACAGTGTACTGGTATAAGATTTGCACTCACCAATTCTTTTTTTTTTCAAAATTCAATAAACACGCCCACACACAGATAAGCTGCTACCAGTTAATTAGCCACAAGAAATCAGCAAGAAAAATCAAATCAAAAGCATCGCAACAAAGTAGTAAACAAGGATACTGAAGATAATTCTTGACTGCTGATCTTTTTTTTGCAAATCAAAACTATCTTTGAGGATGTTCTGAAGATCTGCAATTGGGGAAAAAAAAGAAGAATAGAAATCATCAACAGGGTATGAGAAAAAAGACGTCCCATGCTTTAGCCATCTACATTCACTGGAACTAGGGTTCAGCAACATTTTGGTATGAATTTGCCTGGACTGCACTGAACATTTTTTTGCCATGAAAAACTAATCTTTACAAATGCAGAACAGTGAGTTTCTGTTGAGCAGTGATAGAAGCACACCTGGCTCAAATTTAACAGGGGTATCCTTCTAACAAATTGCAAAAGTGATTTACTGTGACTTTTAAACAGAAAAGACAACGTACACACACACCACAACACACACACACACACAAAGAAACTTGGGTTAATACTAACAAAGCTAACTTTTGGGTTTAGTTGAAAAGGATTTTTTCTACTTAAAGTAATTTCTGATATACTTACCTGTCCGAACAAAAGCCTTTTCTCCTACTATGTGGAACATCGGAATCCCCACCAAAACAAAATCATGTGGACAGCACGGAGCTCATGCTATTCAACCTACAGGAATACATGAGTGGTCTCCTTGAGTGAAACGAACTCTCTTGCTCCCTCTCCAAAACAAATAAGTTTTCTCCCCTTTTTTCCCAACTGCTGAGGGTTCTACTGATACACGTTCAAGCGTCAGAACTGGGAAAAGAGAGGGATCCATGACAAGGAAAAGGAGGAAACTTATTTGTTTTGGAGTAAAGTCCCTGCTCTCCATATAACTTTTTGTTAGTTTTTTTGTTGTTGTTTTTTGGGGGAAGGGGGATTCCTGATGTTCCACTTTGAAGGAGAGAAAAGGCATTTGTTTGGACAGGTAAAATACAAGAAAATCTCTCAGTAGCCTACTTTAAAATTTGATCAAACCACATTCATTTGAATGTGAAATTGTTGACAAAAAAAAAAAAAAAAGAAAAGCAAAAAGGAAAAAAAAAAAGCAAAAAAAAAACAACAACAACAACAGAAAATACTTCTTTCCCTTTCCCCTCTCCCTTTGGGGATCATCGACAAAGCTGAGTTGGCCAAACAGAAAATCTCTTGTTGGTTTCCCTCTTTTGAAAAATAATGATCAAAATCACACGTGACTGAACTGTGAAATTCCAGACCAACAAAGAAAAGTAGTCAAATTTCAAACAAAGGCTCTAAATGTTCGAAAACATCCATGACCAGCCTGCTACCAGTATAGCAGCCATAGGGGTTTAACTGGAGGGGGAAAAACATCAGTTTACAGCTCCCAATCACCAAATATAAATTGATACTTCAAGAAACAAAGAAAGATCCATTTAAGTTGGCTGATAGGAAAGAAAATTGTGGACAAGGAAGGGGGGAGTAAACAGTAAACAATAAGCCAGGGTAGCCATTCCATGACTGAATCCAAGACATAACTCCAACCAGAAAATGTGTTGATTAGAATTAAGGTTATTTCATATGCTGATCAGTAATTCTTATCTGACTGGCTATTAATGAATGAAGGCACATGCTCTAAAGATGGTGTGTGTGTGTGTGTGTGTGTGTATGTGTGTGTGTGTGTGTGTGTGTGTGTGTGTGTGTGTGTGAAAAGCCCTTGCTGCTCTCCTCTCCCCCTTTTCCACACAGAGGAAAAAAAGAAAAACAGTTAAAAGTCTCACCTGAGTACCACTCCTGTTGACAGCAGTGAGCGTGGAAGGAGTAGAGGAAGGACAGTTCCTTGATGAATTCACCTGCACAGGGAGAAAGACGGTCTAGGTCAGGATAAAACACTCTGCATGTATATAAACACCACCCAGAAAAACGTCCAGTTCATGAGAATAAGGACCCTCCAACTCAGAGCACATCAAGGTAGGAAGGTAAGGGCAACACTGAAGCATACCTGGTTTAGTCTAAAGTGTACATTACCAGGCAAATAACAATCTCATGACTGATAAAGGTGTGAAGGGTTGGTAAATGCAACCTGTAGTCCCTGACAATTCGGGTTGTTTCATCAGCGGTGAACAGATCTTAAGAAAAACAGGCAAAATCTTCAATTCCCACCTTGGTGGATTAACTACATAACTGAGACACCAACTAAGACTCTTCAACTGAATATCACAAACATTTTCAAATGGAAGCCTTCTATCCAATCAGCAATCCATGCTGGAGCGAAGGGCCAACAACATGTCTTCAGCGATGTGGGATCATTTGACAAAGAAAGGGGATGGGGGAGAGGGAGTTTGCTGACCTGAGGTTGTTTCATTACCAACTGATTCAAGGTCAGAGAAATAAACCCAACACAGAGGCGCCTTTAGCAAACTAAGAGAAATTTTAAAAAGCATGACAGAGAATATGGCTTCTTTTATATTTAAAGAAAAAAATTGTTTGTTGTCTTATCTTAAGAGCCACTTCAGCAGCATCACTTTCATGTCATTCACTCCAGTTTCCTGTTCACAGCAACAATCCAGTTTGTTTTCCCTTGCCGCCCCGGCACTGATAATCCCCAGGAAACAATCAATATTACCTAGTCATGAGGCAACCAATGACAGGAGACACAGAGACACTGTGCTGCTATCGAGTTTCTTTTGTAGAGTTCAGTGGTGCCTGTTCTGATCAAACACATTAGCTTTTGCTGACAAAGACTACTTCTTACCGCAGCCAACATGGGTGAATGTCCACACCATAGGGCACCGCCACAAGGACCACATTTCACTCTAGAAGGCCAACATAAGCTCCAGATCTGTGTCAGATCTAGTAGGACCCCAGAAAGCTCAAGGACCCCAGACAGCTCCACAAGGATTCTAGACAGTTTACAACTACTCAAGATGGCTCTGGACCTCATTTAGCTCAAGAACCCCAAACAGCTCCAGAAGGGCCCACAGGACCCCAGGTAGCTCCAGTTGAACTGAATGGAGCTGCAGAAGGACCCCAGATAGCTCCACACACACACACACACACAAACACACTCGGACACACAAACACTCAGACACACATACACACACGGACACACACAAATGGACACACATACACACACAAGCAAATACATACACACACACACACACAAACACATACACACACATACATGGACACACACACACACACAAACTCCGACAGAGAGACACACACACATACACACACACAATACACACACACACACATATACAACCACACAAACACAGAGGTACACACACACACAGAGGTACACACACACACACACACACACTCCGACAGAGAGACACACACACATACACACACAATACACACACACACACACATATACAACCACACAAACACAGAGGTACACACACACACAGAGGTACACACACACACACACATACTCCGACAGAGAGAGACACACACATACACACACACAATACACCACACACACACACACAGGTACACACACACACACACACACACGGCAGTACCTGTCTTGAGGTCCCACAGCTTCACCTTGCCCTCCATGCCCCCGTGGCCCAAGGCCCCCGTGTTGCCCCCCTCTGCCAGACAACTGATGGACTTCTGGTTCTTCAGGCCTGGCACCTTGTACAGCAGTTTCCCTGTCATTCATCACAACCACCATCAGGACAATGATCAAACAACTTTCAGTTCTGCTAACGGTAATACTGCTTATAGCCCAGCCGACCACAAAGGGCCATATCAGGGCTGTCACCCCACTGAAGTCAACTCACAAGAAGAAAAAAAAAAAAAAAACAAACACTCACTCACACAACTCTTTAACACACCTTCCAAAAACACACCGGAAATTTTGATAAAAAAATTTTTCCTCTGTAAAATCTTAGATCCGATGAAAATTGTTAATCTCCCTCAGAAGTTCAAAGACATCTTTGACCACAGAACTTTCAGTTCTCATTTAGGGATGAGAAAAGGACTTCTGGATGACTGCCACGGGATGGCGATGTCTGGCGGAAAAACTTCACCTCTTAACGGTTTTATCCTGCCTGTCGCAGCCCTCCTGCTGGAAGCCACTGACGTTCATGTATATCCGCTGCAGTTCACTACTGTCCCTCAGGCCTGTTGGGGATTTTTCTATCACACATCAAGTTCCGGCTTGAACACACCCACCTTGAATAAAGCTTCTGATTTACATGAATGATGTGTAGTTTGACACTTTACGACTATGGCATTAAGTGAGCTGAAAAAGTACAAACATTTCACTACTACTAAAAAAAAGTTTCTTAGTAACAGATGGGAAAGCTAGAGAGCCGATGGGAACAGGGCTGCCTACCATCCCACATCCCCCCTCCCCTCCCCCCTCGCCCTTCCTCACCCCATCCCTGCATCTTCCATCAAGATAATTCTTAAAAACCAGGGACAAAGACTGATGTCCAGGGGCACTTGTCAAGATATCAAACATGACAACCGTAACAAAAACAAAGTAAAAACTTGCCCTTATTTACCTTATGTACAACTTGATTGAGTTCAGATGTCCTAAAGCAGGCAGATGAAACTTGACTGTGTGGTCCCAGTCTCACAAACTGAGTCCAGAGCAAACTTGATTCTGGGTAGGAGCCAGTTGAGGGGGGGGGGGGGGGGGGGGGGGGGGGGGGGGGCCAAAAATCCATAAATGAATGACTCTGTGGGAATCAGACTAACCTCCTAGCTGAGACTCTGCGACTGAACCACTTTGCCATGGGGGTGGTGTGGCATTCCAAATTTAAATGTAACACTATATGCCATGTGTGGTGGTGTGCGTGTGGGTGTGTGGTGTAGCTGGGCATGAATGCATGAGGAGGGTCCATGTGTGCGACTGTCCATTTTGCTTTCCCCACCTCACCTTCCCGAGCATCCATCACCACGACCGTGTTCTGTGCCGCCGCCATCAGGTAGTCTTCCTTCTGGACAACAGGAGCAGGTGCACAGGTGGGAGGTCAGAGGTCACAGGCACCAGCTGGATGCCCCGCACGTTCGAATCCTCCAGCAGGCTGTAGCCCACAAACCCTTTGTCTGTGCCAATGTAGGCCCTCTGGTCAGCCATCCTGAACGATGCAAGATGACGAAATGTGGTGTAATACAATACAATACAATACACCATAAAGAATTACAGCGCAAAGCACCCACTACGCAATATATTACAGAACAATGTGTTAAAATATAGTGCGAAGCAGTAACAAGCAACAAAATACTGCACAATGCAACATGATACGACACCAGGCAGTGGGCGTACCATGCAATATGATACAGTGCAGTGTAATAAAATACAGTTGCAATAAAATGCAATGCACGAAAGGGGCCTACTAAGCACTATACTATAATGCAATACAATACTAAACAACAAAGGGCAGTACCTGCGATACAAAATAGTGTGATGCAATACAACAGAGCACAGGGTAGAACCGTGCAATACAATACAGTGCATTGCAACACATTACACCAAAGGGCAGTACCATGCAATAAAATAGGGTGCTTTGCAACACATTACACCAAAGGGCAAAACCATGCAATACAAAACGGGGGCCATTGCAACACATTACCCCCAAAGGGGGCAGAAACCATGCAAAAAATAGGGTGCATTGCAACACATTACAACCCAAAGGGCAGTCCCAAATCCCAAAACAATATGGGTGAAAAAAAAAGAAAAGATTCATCAAAGAAAGGGAACAAATTTACCCACTGATTTCTTTTCATGCAAAGCTCTTTTTAGAGGGGATCACACACACACACACACACACACACACACACACACACACACAAAAAAACAAAACACATACACTGACAAAAACCCAATTTATTGTCAGATTAACTAAATGGTTGAACACACACACACACACACACACACACACACACCACAAAACACACCCCCACACATACCCAAAAAACACACACATACCCTAAACCCTTTTCCAACACAGCTAATCACTTTCCCTTCCCTCACCCTCCCCTTTTCCCAAACCCCTTACCTTATTTTGCTGTCCCTTTTTAAAATTCAGTAAAAATATATATAAATAAATATAAAAAATATAGATTTTTAAATATATAATAAATATATATTTTAATACAGAAAATATATAATATACATACAAAAAATAAAAAAACATATAAAAAATACAAATAACATATTTTATATATAAATCTATTATATAAAATAAAAATATATATATATATACATACATAATAAATAATATATAAAATATAAATAAAAAAATAAATAAAAAAATATATATATATACACACACACACACCCACACCACACGCATGCAGCCTAGTGCAATTTAAAGATTTTCACTGCGTAAAACCCGGGTTCTTCCCTGCAGCTGCCCAAGTTAATTCAAACTCACCTTTACTACCACACGGGTTTGCTGTGACCAAAAAAGGGGAATTTTTTTTTGGGTTTTTAAGCGAAAAATGTCCTTTTGTTTTAAGACTTGTTTAAAAAAAGGAAATGTTTACATGCAAAACCAATGTGAAAAAAAAAAAAAACTAGCTCATTTCTCTCATTTCCCAAAGCCAAACGTGTTTTTCCCCAAAACTTTTTCCCCTTTGGGGTTATCTGGTAGCGAGGAGAAGTTTAGTTTATTAGCTGTCAGACCGCTTAATGTTGCCACGAGACAGGATGATCCACAATGAAGCAGAGGAGTGTTATGTTCCATGACAATAAAATCATCCATGTCAGCAAGGTATTTTAAATTTGGGAGCAGCATTGTAGGCACACCTGTGACAAGCCTTGCCTGTCAGTTCAGCACAAAACAAAATGGAAAGAAAACTTAAAAGAAACATTACTGTTCCACCGAACGAAAGAGACAAACAAACTAAGAGAAAAAAACATGATGCGTTTCAACCTCTTTGATCTTCTTCGAGGCAAGACTAACAATGTTGAAGACAACGAAATGAAGAAACGAACAATCACGTATCTCCTCCAGTTGGGGCGCAAAAATGGACGTGAAACAGGAAGGGGAAGAAACGAATGCTGCTCTCTTGGCACTCACTGCAGCAGCCTGGCAGCAACAGCGAGCATGACCGTTTGACCCCAGGCAGGGAGACCAGGTGTGGGAAGAGGTGCAGCGAATGTAACCCAAGTGAAAAAGAAGAAAAAGGAACGATAACCACACAGAATGGCTTCCAAATGAAGTGCAGAAACGACACCACTCCCCTCTCCATCCAAACAACTTTGTCGCACTCTTTCCAACCCTTCCCGCAACGGCCAAACCAGGACATGCCAGACAGGCTCCCTCTGGGAATTCCCACTTGCAGGCAGGATGTCTTTGCTCTGAGCCTCTTTGGGTCAAAGTCTTCTCCACGACAAACTCATTCCATTAACTAAGACCTTCACTAAGCTGCTAGTTCCTTTTGAGCGTTGACAGGAAAACCGGGGAAACTTTCATATTTTCACTCGACACAAGTTCCTGCTGCCTCCATCGAATTGAGCTGCCTTACTGGCACATTGTTTCCAGTGCGTCCTTGTGGAACAATGGTATTACCAGCCACTGCCAGATAGGTCACTGGGAAAAAGTTCAACTGTCAAGCTAATGGCATGACTAGTTTGTTGTCAGATTGAAGCTAATGTCTGAACGGGGAAAAAAAAAAATCCACATTTGGCATGTCACGCTGTGCGTATAGGGTGCCACTGTTCACACTTCACTATAACCCCACTGAGTTAAGAGTCGTGCACAGTACCAACAAGTTTTGTCTGTACTTACCCCGTCACAGCCATAGCCGTTGTGCTGCCCAGCAGTTCCACTTCTGTCTGTTCCTCATTCATTTTCTGCTTCTTCCTCTTCCTCCTTGGCATCTTTCCTCTTCCTTGGTCAAGTTCTTCTCCCGAAGGATGCGAGCCAGGTCCCAGAACTTGAAGGTGTTGTCGTTGGATGCCGACATCAGCAATGTGTTGTTCTGAAGCAGACAGTACAGGTCAGGGAAATCGAAAGTGGAAAAAAAAAAACCCAAAAAAGACAACAACAGAAAAATGGAAAAAAGGAAGTCACAAAACATCCCTCAATGGAACACATTGTTATGTAACACTCCTTAGGAACAAGGAACTGCCCACCTGCTGGTTGTCACAGACTCCAATCAGATTGTTAAACAAAAAGAAGAAAAATGTTAAAACATCATAATGCAGTAAAACAATGAAATAATAACAGTAAATGAATTTCTTAATTATTTTTTTTTAATCAATCAATTAATTTCTTTTTCTTCATTATTCACTTTAGGCCAGGTAAGCCTGATATGTGATTCTTTCTAACCTTTTTTTTTTTAAAATCTGCTCAAGCAAAGAAAGTAAACTTGTACTTCTTCTGACCTTTTCAGGAATCCACTAAACATAATGACTAATTGATATATTCGAGCGATGAAGCAAGTTTAGAGACCCAAAAGAATCTGCTTCGGTATTTTCGAATGAGAAAACGTTCTGCTCATCTCTGAGTACTGAAATGTGAATATCTCACTCTTAAGGATTTTAAAGACAGAGATCTTTCTCACCTGTAAAGGGATCAAAGCGCGAATGCTTCGGCTGTGATCCTTCAGCTCGCACAGGAGTACCGCCTCCTCCAAGGGCGACTCTCGTGGGCCACAACTGAGGATCTGGATGAGCCCCACCTCGGAGCAGGAGCCCAGACAGAAGAGGGTTTTTCCGACCCGATCAGTTTCACTGCCTGCCACTGCTGGCTCTCAATGACCGTCGTCAGTTCTCCATCACTCAGTCGCCACAACAGAGCTGGCCGCGCCAAGTTCCCATTGACAGTGATCTTCATAGAGAAATATAAAACACACTCCCTTTGAACAAATTTTGCTTTTACTAGAGGAGGAGGGGGAGAATGTTAAGCCTGGCGATGTGCTCATTCATTCTTTGCTTTCTGTCTAGGATCAAGTGGATAATAGTTTTATGTATTTATTACCTGTGTTCAAATTCAAAATGGATAATAGCCTATCAAACACTTTGTTCTCTCTGTGTCTTTCTTCATCTCTGACTACAAAATGCTTTCCCAATTTTATTTCTGGGAACCTGATGATATGGCAAGGTTCTATGCCAAGGGTGGATAAGGCATTTGTTCGGACAGGTAAGTATTTGTAAAATTACTTTTAGCAGTAAAACTCCTTTTTTTAAAAATCCTTTCCTTGATCAGTCTTTCAATACTTGTTTACATCATTGGTTGACAAAGTATCATACCCAGCTAACAAATGCCATGAACTTGCCCTCTCTCCCTGTTCAGAACATCTTAGAGACAGTGAAAGACAGACCTTACCCTCACTGGTCTCTACAACAGACCAGATGATCCCACTATCACACTTTCCCTGACAATGTTAGTTTTATATTGTTTTTTGTGTGTGGTGGCGGAATGGGAAAAAATAGAAAAATTTGGAGAAATCTGACCACAAAGAATAGAGAAAATCCACCCATGTGGAAGAATCTTATGCCTCATTTTCCTGTTCAAGAACACTTCAGGGGATACCCGTGGAGAACGCACACATCTCTCCATGTTAAAGACCACAATATAGGATATAACAGAAAATGCACACATCTCTCCATGTAAAAGACCACAATATAGGATATAACAAAAATGCACACATCTCTCCATGTTTAAAGACCACAATATAGGGATATAACAGAAAATGCACACATCCTCCATGTTAAAGACCACAATATAGGATATAACAAAAATGCACACATCTCTCCATGGTAAAGACCAACGTATAGAATACAGTAGAGAATGCACACATCTCTCCATGTTAAAGACCACCATGTAGAATGCAGTGAAGAATGCACACATCTCTCCATGTTAAAGACCACCATGTAGAATGCAGTGGAGAATGCACACATCTCTCCATGTTAAAGACCACCATGTAGAATACAGTGGAGAATGCACACATCTCTCTATGTTAAAGACCACCATAGAGAATACAGTAGAGAATGCACACATCTCTCCATGTTAAAGACCACCATGTAGAATACAGTGGAGAATGCACACATCTCTCCATGTTAAAGACCACCATAGAGAATACAGTGAAGAATGCACACATCTCTCCATGTTAAAGACCAACATATACAATACAGTGAAGAATGCACACATCTCTCCAGTTAAAGACCAACATATACAATACAGTGAAGAATACACACATCTCTCCATGTTCAAGACCAACGTATACAATACAGTGAAGAATGCACACACTCTCTCCATGTTAAAGACCAACATATACAATACAGTGGAGAATGCACACATCTCTCCATGTTTTAAAGACCACCATGT
This sequence comes from Conus ventricosus, assembly GCA_018398815.1. Classification (NCBI taxonomy): domain Eukaryota; kingdom Metazoa; phylum Mollusca; class Gastropoda; order Neogastropoda; family Conidae; genus Conus; species Conus ventricosus. Next base: position 35,147,124 of record CM031599.1, on the reverse strand, counting down.
AGAATCAGTGGAGAATGCACACATATCTCCATGTTCAAGACCACAATATTAGGATAACAAAAATGCACACATCTCTCCATGGTAAAGACCAACGTATAGAATACAGTGAAGAATGCACACAATCTCTCCATGTTAAAGACCACCATGTAGAATACAGTGAAGAATGCACACATCTCTCCATGTTAAAGACCACCATGTAGAATACAGTAGAGAATGCACACATCTCTCCATGTTAAAGACCACCATGTAGAATACAGTGAAGAATGCACACATCTCTCCATGTCAACGACCAAAATATAGAATACAGTGGAGAATGCACACATCTCTCCATGTTAAAGACCACCATGTAGAATACAGTGGAGAATGCACACATCTCTCCATGTTAAAGACCACCAAAGTAGAATACAGTGGAGAATGCATACATCTCTCCATGTCAAATACCACCATGTAGAATACATGAAGAATGCACACATCTCTCCATGTTAAAGACCAACATATACAATACAGGAAGAATGCACACATCTCTCCATGTTAAAGACCACATATACAATACAGTGAAGAATACACACATCTCTCCATGTTCAAGACCACGTAAAACAATACAGTGAAGAATGCACACATCTCTCCATGTCAAATACCACCATGTAGAATACAGTGAAGAATGCACACATCCCCTCCATGTTAAAGACCACCATGTAGAATACAGATACAGTGAAGAATGCACACATCTCTCCATGTTAAAGACCACCATGTAGAATACAGTGGAGAATGCACACATCTCTCCATGTCAAATACCACCATGTAGAAACAGTGAAGAATGCACACATCTCTCCATGTCAAATACCACCATGTAGAATACAGTGGAGAATGCACACATCTCTCCATGTCAAATACCACCATGTAGAATACAGTGGAGAATGCACACATCTCTCCATGTCAAATACCACCATGTAGAATACAGTGGAGAATGCACACATCTCTCCATGTTCAAGACCACCATGTAGAATACAGTGAAGAATGCACACATCTCTCCATGTCAAATACCACCATGTAGAATACAGTGGAGAATGCACACATCTCTCCATGTTCAAATCCATCTCACGGGATACAGCAGAGGATGCCCACATGCCTCTGCATTCATGTCCATCCTACATGGTACAGTTGAGGATGGACGTCCCATTGCATGTTGTCGTCCTAGACGGACAACTTACAGGGCTGGATCTCACAACAGCTCTAGCCTGTCACACATGACCGAGGACAGAGAGTGGCGGATCGCAGTCCCACCCTGCCCCGGCATTCAGTACAGCACCCCACGGTCAGGGTGTGACTGATCCCATCACACAATGCAGCGAAATCAATGAACCTTTTTTGGCATCACTTGTTTCATAGGACCGACGTTAAAAGTGCCTTTTCTGCCCTCATCCCCCCCCCCCCCCCCCCCCCTTCCTATATCCCCCCTCCTCCACTTACAGAGTCGCTGTTGCAGACAATCACAAACTGCTCCTCCTCATCCAGTTCCACAATGTTGTAAGCGTACTTGAGCTTTACTGCTGGTCAGCCGATGTTTCTCCTGTCGGGTCACCAGGTCCATCACCGACAGACCGTAGCTTTCCATGCCCGAGTGTACTGCCCGTAACAGGAGGTTGGACCTGGGAATAAGGCGAGTGATGAGTGAGAATGTCAGCACATGTAGAAGACTCCTTGATGATCCAAGAACTGGTGTCAGTTTAACCAAGTTTTTTTTTTTTAAAGGAAGGAAGAAAGGGTGAATAAATCTTTTTTTAAATAACAAATACATCAAGCAAATCAATAAATGAATATACAAATTGATAGCAAACACCATCCCACAACCTCTACCAATCAAAGAAAGAAAGCGGGAAAAAGACAGAAAACAGGAGAGGCAAAACAGATTAGCCAGGTATCGTCAAAAGAAGAAAGACAGACACAAGGGTACAACTAATCAGTTCATTTATCCATGAGTTAATCACTCTGACAGTTCACAGCCTTAACATTAATAAACTTTGGGAACTTTTTTTTTTCTACGATAAACTGATCAATCTAACTAGAAATTTCTTGATACGTTTCATCATCAGGTGGAAAAAAACATAAATCTTCCAACTACATCCCCCCACAGCTCATTCTTTTTTTCTTTTCTTTTCTTCCTGAATTTTAATCAAATAAGTTGAAAAATTTAACAGATGCCCAAATGAAAACAGCGCGCAGAGATTTCAACACATAAGTGACACACACCCTAGGACACAAAAAATACGTACACATAGTATTCACTATAACTTACAACAAAAATAAATGAAAACAAAGAAGAAGAAGAAAACGTAAATGAAAAACAGCTGACCTATTATGCAAATGTTTAAACCCAATTGAATAATCTTATACTGTAAAACACACAACATATTACAAACACACACGCACGCACCAGCCGCCGTGGCGAAGTGGTCAGCGTCGCGGACCCCCGGCTGGAGGTCTTTGGGTTCGAATCCCATCAGAAGTCATGTGGGTTTTTTCTGCCCCGACCGGCTCCTACCCAGAGTTGAGTTGCTGCGGACTCAGTTGGGAAGACCTGGGACCACACAGTCGAGTTTCATCCACTTAATGGATGCGTTTTCTGAGAGTGTTGCTCAAATTTCCTGACCAACACTGCAGGGGCCTGTATCTCTCGGGCCTGGGTTTACGCCGGGATATATTATGAAGGAATCGTAAGTACAGCCCTGTCATGTAGTCTCAGACCGAAACGGAAATCCGTAGCATCATCTTAATCATCCTCATTATCATCGATCAGCATAAAATTAAAAAAAAATCTCAAAATTCTGTGGCCCTTCATGCCCTGCTCTCATGGTGACCTCATTTCGATGTCCTCTGCAAGTCTGTGGCCTTGGTTTGGTTCTGTCAGGTCACCGGTATCGGCGAGTCCATGGGGGCTGTCGTTGGGACGGACGTGGTGGCGCCACTCGGTGGGAGAGCTCTACTCACGCAGCTCGCGTCTAAGCAATTATTGTCGTCAGTAGGGGGCTTAAGTAGGTGGGACTGCGTATGTTAGATCAGAAAAGCGCCACTGAAACACCACCGAAGTGAATCGGCAGCAGTGCAGTGTCTCCTCCGGTGGGTGCCTTCTTGACGACTTTGACATTGTACTGCTTACTGTGGAGTGTCGGTCGCCAGGGGCTGCGGCGGGGGCCGACCGGGCTGTGGCTGTGGACGGGGTGTCGGAATGTGCGGCGTGGGTGCAATGCCTCTGAGGTGGCACAGAGTGTGGGTCAGCATAAAAAAAACAAAATAAAAAAAATACACACACAACACACACGCACGTGCTCACACACACACACACCACCACACACACACACACTCGCACAAAACACACAGCAAACACCACACACACACACACAATATATATATATTTATATATATATATTTATATATATAATATATTTATATAGCTTGAGTATATTTTCATGACTGGTGCGTTGATTTTAACATGGTGACAGCCCTGATATGGACCTTTGCGGTCGGCTGGGCTATAAGCAACATTATTTTTTCCTAGTATTTTTTCCGGCTCTTTTTTTAAATGTGCTCAAAACCATGCGGGAGCAGCTAAAAACAATGCTTAAAAGCAAATCTTAAAACCGGGACTTACAAAAGTTGTTTTCGAGGGTTCTTTCCTTCTACTGTATACCCGTGACTATCCCTGCTACTGACCTCGATAGTTTATATGTGTTTTTTTTGGGATTGTGAACGGTAGTCAAGTTGGGTTGGGTTGAACGTGTTTGGTGCATAGGGGGGCCCTGTTAGGGTTGTAAGTCTTTCTTTCTTTTTTTGTGTGTGTGGGGTTGTGTTGCAACGTGTTGTGATGCAAGGGGGGCCCCATCCCTTTGTTCTTCTGTTTGACCTATGGTAGGCGGGGTGTGTGGATCGTGCTCTGCGTTTCTTGATATTCTCCTTAGGAGTGTGGTCTATCTATTAGTTTTGTTTAACTCTTTCCTCATTTTTTCTTTATTTTTGGTAGGCGGGGTGGTGGGTGTTTTTTGTTGTTCCAGTTATTTCTTTGAGTTATGTAGGGATACTATCTGGGGTTGCTATTTTTACTGTTGATAAAAAAATTTCCTTTGTGCTGCAACTGTCTACGTTGCTACTCTTGTGTTTCTTTGTAGCCACGACTAGGTTTGGCATTGTATCATCCACTTTCTGGTTGTGCAACAATTACATTTCTTTGTGCTATTATTGTATGCTGCTGCTTTTCTAAGTATTTTCCAGGTGATGTTAAATATATGTATTTGTTTTCTTAAGATCCCACATATATGTTTACTTAATTCTGTTTGGGGCTTGTATTTTTTCTTGCTTAAAAGATTGAATTGTGATTGGCAGTACCCTGGCTTTAAATTTATTTTCTGTGATCCCAATGGTGTATCTTTGCTTCTGTTCGTTGTCTCAGTGGCTTGGTTACGATGTTATTGAGAGTCATGGGTGTTCAGGGGCATTGCTTCTCTTGATTGTGCCAAATTGCAAGTTTTCCGTTTGTCACCCTCGTTTTTGACGTTGGTTTTTCTTTTTGTTTGAAGCATACTTTTTTTTTTAAGATTTTGGCATACAGGAGTAGATTGTTTGATAGTGTTCCTATTGAATATTTTGAAAAAGTTTATGGTTGTTTGGAACGTTTCTGTTAGTATTTTGAGTTCTTTGTCAATTGTGGGTTTTCACTCTACCATCATATGGTGGGTTGTACCGGTTTATTTCTCTCTTTCTGTTTTTCTTCCTGCTTCCAGTGGTACTTTCGGCTCATAGTTTCTACTTGTAGTTGTGTCCACTTTTCAAAACAGTGCTTCTTGGTAGTCTGTGCGCTGCCTATCGTGAATATTTTACTTCGTTGCAGGAAGGTTGGATAGCACTCTTGTTTATCCCTTGTGGTATCGTTTTATGCCTCTGTTGGTGGGTGGTTATCATGGTAGTTACATTTATGGTGTTTCATTAGGTTTTTTGTATGGTCTGTATTGGTTTTGTTTAAATCTAGTGGTAAATCCAAGTAGTTGGACTATTTTTGTTGGCTTTCTATTGTAATTTTTAAGTTGTGTTTTTCGTACAATTTACATAGCTCTTTCTTTTTATTCTATACCTCTCTAGGGTGTATTGTCCAGTGACCGCCAATCAGTCGTCTCTGTACAGCCCAACTATATGCCCAAGTAGTTTGTTGCACTTTTTGAAAATAGTAACAGGCCACTATCTCGAATGTTTCTGCACCATTATATGAACCCATTGTAACGTCAAAAGTCGAATTAACATCTGTGTTTTTTCATGTAAGGCTCCTTTTTTTACAACAATGGTTTTTTTGGTGTGGTATATAATTTCCAATCTGAATTTGTTTTCTCGTTATTTGGTAGTAAATTCCAGGCTTTCTGAAGCAGACAAAAAATTTTCATTGTTGGATGGGTAGAATCCACATGTCGAATGCGTTAAAGGTTGTTCTGTTTATGTTTGTTTAATTTTTGGTACCATTGCACCACCTCTTGAGTATTTTTCAAAGTTTCTGTTCAAGAATTTGATTTGGCATCAGCTACTATTTTTTCTAGGATATGCTTGCTTACCTCTGCCTAGTTTAAGATTTTGTGGGGTGATCAGTCTACATGAGGGGGTTGTTTTGGAAATTTAGGTTTAGATTTTGGAGTGTTATAAATGATTCTCTTTTAGCAGTGGTTTCGTATCCTGTCACTTAGTTCTATGCAGTTCCTCAGTTTCTTTTTTCTCCCTGTTGGTAGTACAATGTTTTCATCTTCGCTTTCTTGTAGGTACTTTTGGGATGTTTTTGTTGACGGGGGTCGATGCTCGTATCTTTTTACTTCCATTTGTAAAAATTACATGTTTGTCTGCGTTGACATAATTTTCTTTTATCATCGCATTATAACTTTTATATTGCTGCTCAGTGATTTTTGGAAGTTTGTTGTTTATTTTCTAAATTTTATGGTGGAAATCATGCTTTTTAGGTTTTCCTCAAAATCCTCATTTTTCTTTCAATACCGGTGTGGAGATCTCCATGAGTTGATTCCATATGTGTCCGTCTTTTTCCTGCTTGTGCTTTAGGATTAAGGTATAAAAGAAAGCCTCTCCATTCTTATATTTGCGTACCATATTTTACGTTTTCTCAATTAGCCTTTTGTGTAGCTTCCTGGTGTTAGCATTGGGGAATCACATACATAGGGATCACAGAAAACTTAATTTAAAGCCAGGTACGCAATCTCAAGCCAATCTTTTAAGCATGAAAAAATACAAACACCAAACAGAATTATGTAAACATATTATGGGTATATTTGTTTGGATCTTAAGAAAACAAATACTGATTTTAAATCACATGGAAAATATTAGAAATTGCAGCAGCATTACAATTATAGCACAAAGTGATGTATTTTGTGCACAACTAGAAATGTGGTTGATTCTAGCAAACCATAGTATGGATACATTGATCATCAAGAGTTGAAATCGTAGACAGTTTGCAGGCACAAAAGGAAATTTTTATCAACAAGTATAAAATAGCACCTGATAGGACCCCTCATACTCCCCCAAAGAAAGATTACAACCTATCAGGGCCCCCCTTGACAAAACCGTGCATATCTAATCCCCTCATCACTCAATTAAGAAAGAAAGATAATTACAACCCATTACGGGCCCCCCTTGCACAACACGTGCAACCAACAAACACCAACGGACTACAGCTTTCACTATCCCTTTAACCACATTTATTCGATCGAGGTCTGTAGCAGGGGGATTGGCACGGGACTGAAGTGAGGAAAGACCTCGAATACAAATTTCGTAGTCCGGTTTTAAGATTGCTTTTAATCATTGTTTTAGCTGTCGCCCGCATGGTTGTGCACTTTTCAAAAAAAGCGAAAATATCTACAGCTAGTAAAAATCAGCTCCATTCGTCTGAGCACTTTGGAACTGGCCTTGCTAATTTTATTTGAAAAAATGGAGAAAGTAAATTTTAACCTATCAACCAAAGTAGACCGATCCCCTTGCTAAACAGAGGAGCTACACATAATTGGCTAAGTGGGAAAACGGAAAAAAAAAAAAAAAAAAAATTTTGTACGCAATTTAAGATGGAGGGCTTTCTTTTACCTTAATCCATAAAGCACAGCAGGAGAAATGTCGGTACATATGGGATCAACTCATGGAGTTACTCAACGTTTATTGAAGTGATGAGGAGTTTAGTTTTGGGGAAAAATTTAAAAAGCATTTGATTTCACCATTAATTTAGGAATTAAACAACTTCCAAAATCTCTGAGCAGCAATATAAAAGGTATAATGCAGATAAATAAAAGAATATTTGACCTCGCCCAAAATGTATAATTTTTACAAAAATGGAAGTAAAAGATTACGGGAGAGGCTCTCATCAAAAACATTCCAAAGAACTACATGAAAAGTGAAGAGGAAACTTGTACTACCATCAGGGGAAGAAGAAAAGAACTGGTGGAACGCATAGAACTAAGTGACAGGATAGAAACCACTTGGCTAAAAGAGAAGCATTTTATAACATTCAAAGATCATAAACCTAATTTCAAAAACAACCCCTCATGTAGACTGATTCAAACCCCACAAAATATGAAAACTAGGAAGTGTAGCAAGCAAATCCTAGAAAAAATAGTAGCTGATGCCAATCAAATCTTGAAATGAACCTTTGAAAAATACTCATGAGGTGGTGCATTGGTTCCAAAAATTAAACAAAACAAAACAGTACTCCTTTATCGCATTCGACATTGTGGATTTCTAAAATCCATCAATGCCAGAACTGCTAGGAAAGCTTTGGTATTTACTACCAAATATACTGAGATAACAAAATTCAGATATTGGAATTTATATTCCACACAAAAAAACAGTGTTGTTAAAGAAAATGGAGACTTACATGAAAAAACAGATTTTATTCGGACTTTTGACGTTACAATGGGTTCATATGATGGTGCAGATACATTGCGAGATTGGGGGCCTGTTACTATTGTCAATAAATGCCACTAACTTACTTGGGCCTTGAGTTGGGCTGTACAGAGACGGACGGATTTGGCGGCACTGGACAATACACCTAGAGAGGTAGAGAAGAAAAGAAGAGCTATGTAAATTGTTCCAAAATCACAACTTAATAAATTAACAATAGTAGCAACAAAATGTAGTTCTACTTCGTGGATGTAAAAACACTAGATTTAAACATAAATCCTATTATAGTCCCTTACTATAAAACCTAATGTTGTGTGGTGTTGTTGTTTGTCGTTCCCTGGATTATTGTTCCATGGGTTCATCCTTTCTGCCGAAGGGTCATTGATCTACTAGGGTCCTAATGCATCAGCTGGGGTGAGATCTTTTCGGGTGTGGATCCGTGTTGATTACCCTGCTCAATGGGGCAGCCTATCGCAGTAGGAGGGGTGGGTGTTATTCGGACAGGATGTGGGGGGTGGGGTGGGGGGGGGTGGGGGGGGGGGGGGGCGGAGGGGGGGGGGGGAGGGGGGGGGGGGGGTGGCGGGCGGGTGGCGGGCGAGGGGGCGGGGGGGGGGGGACGGAGCGTGGTGGGGGGGGGGGTGGGCGGGGGGTAGAGGGGGGTGGGGGGTGGGGTATGGCGGTGGGAACGTTTTTTTTTTCTTTTTTTTTTCTTTTTTTTATTTTTTTTTTTTTTTGTTTTTTTTTTTTTTTTGTTTTTTTTTTTTTTTTTTTGTTTTTTGTTTTTTTTTTTTTTTTTTTTTTTTTTTTCTTCTTTTTTTTTTTTTTTTTTTTTTTTTTTTTTTTTTTTTTTTTTTTTTTTTTTTTTTTTCTTTTTTTTTTATTTATTTTTTAGAGGACTGGATAAGTGATGCTAGGAGCTTGTCACAACTGAAGGAAAATCCCCGCTCTTACTATGACAGAGCATAAAACAACATTTGATGTGCCTTGGTGTTCTAGCCTATGTCCAATTAGCCTGACACAGCCTTAAGCAAGGCATTAAACCTAATGATACACCATTAATGTAAATTCCATGAGTAACCACCCACCAACAATCATAAAAAAAAACGATACCACACGGGATAAACAACAAGAGGGGCGAATGAGAAGGGATATCCAACCTTTCCTGCAAAGCAAGTATAATTATTCAACGATGCAGCAACAGACTACCATGAAGCTCTGTTGAAAAGTGTTGACACAACTACTTGTTGTAATATGAACCTGTAAGTACTCTGGATGCTGGAAGAAAATCAGAAAGAGGAATAATATCCTGGTACTACCCACCATTGATTGGTAGAGTGGGAAAACCACTAACCATTTGGCAATGATACTTTTCAAAATACTAACAGAATCGTTCCTGCAAAAACCATAGAACTTCAAAATATTCAATAGGAAACATCTTTTCTACAACTTTTCATCTTACTCCTGTTTGCCATATCTTTATAAAATAACTTGAGGCTTCATACAAATAGAAAAAACAACGTCAAAAACGAGGGGTGACTAACGGAGGAAGAAAAAAACTTGCATTTTGCACAATCAAAGAGCAATGCCTCTGAATAAATTCCAATGTTCTCTCTGATAAATGACCTTTTACCAAGCACTGTGACATACGAACAGAGGCAAAGAGACATATCTTTGCGGATCACTGAAAACCAAATTTAAATCCAGGTACGCCACTCACAAGCATTTTATGCATGAAAATACAAACACCAAACAGAATTTAAGTGTAATCATTTTGGGATCTTAGGAACCAAACAAATACAGAGATTTTAACATCACATCGGAAAATAATTAGGAAATGCAGCTGCATAGCAAATAATTAGCACAATGAGTGGTAATTTGTGCTCTACAGATAAGTGGATGTTTTCTTGGATTAAACCAGTATGGATACATTGTACTCATGTAGTGGAATTCGGAGACTGTTGCTGGACCACATAAGGGAAATTTTTTATCATACAAGTAATGATTAAATAGCAAACCCTGATAGGGTCCCCTCAGATCTAAAAGAATGACTTAAGAACCCTTTACAGGGAACCCTTGCAAACACGTGCATCTAACCCCCACAATCTATAAAGATAGAAAGGACTTACAACCCTAACTGGGCCGAGCCTTGCAAAACACGTGCACCCAACCCATTGGATCAAGTTCACAATCCCAAAAAAACAAATATATTTCGATCGAGGTCAGTAGAAGGGGATTGGCAGGGATCTGTGTAGAGAGGAAAGACTCGAAACAAATTTGTAGTCCCGGTTTTAAGATCTGCTTTTATTCATTGGTGATTTATATATATATATTTATATATAATATATATTTATTTTTATTATATATATATATACATACTTATATGCTCACAACACACACACACACACAATATATTTATATATATATATATGCGCCACATCCACAACCAAACCACAATTTTTTTTTAAAGGCAGATACATAAAGCCATTTTACCCCGACCACAGCTTCCTCATAAAAGTCGAACGCTTCCTGTTGATGTAATACTGCTCTGCGACAGACGCTGCGTTATCTCAGCAGACGCTCCGGTGTTGGTGTGAAAAGGACACTGCTGACGATGGAGTCACGCTGTAGCAGAAGATGCTCCATTCTCGTCTCACAGCCACCAACTCTGAGGCTCGGGGGATACCGCAGCATGCCGGACTGGGGCTTCCTTGAACATGTGCTGCTTGACCAGAACCTTTCGCGGCTTGCTTGTCGGTGTCCGATGTGGGATGTTCCTGGATCAGCAATGACGATGGCCTGACGACTGACCAGTGACAATGTGGGACAAATGGAGCGAAGTGGGTTAAAGAAATGGAACGGAAGTGTTATTAAGAACTGTATCAGTAACAGTTGGCACTTTGACTGATGACCAGTGCAATGTGGGACAAATGGAACAAAGTGTATTAAGAACTGTATCAGTATCAGCTGGCTTTGACTGGGACTGACCAGTGACATGTGGGACAAATGGGACAAAGGGGTGAAAGAACTGTTTCAGTAACAGTTGGCCTTTGACTGACTGATGACTGACGGTTACATGCGGGGACTATGGAAACAAGTGGGTTTAAAGATCTGTTAAAAACATTGGGAGCTTTTACTTTTATTTATTTTTTTTTTTTGAGATTGATAGGTGATTTCACAATCTGATCTTTAAATGAAGGTCAAAAGTCAGTCACGCTAATGAGAGGACTTTATAACATGGATAATCCAGGGAATTTCTGAAGTCCGGAAACTGATTGCGCTTTAAATTGCTAACTTACAAAATTGGATCAACATGCATATCAAACAGATTATTAACAACCATATGGAGGATTATACTGAAGATAATAAAGATATTTCTATGATTTCATAATTATCTCGTAACAAAACTTTGCATGGTTCTTTTTTCATGATTTTGAGGAGGAACATAGACTCAGTACATTAGAATTATATGTGCAAAGTCCTTAACATATTTGGGAAAGATATGGGTCACTGCATACAGACATTTTATACTAATATTAAATTCGACATTGCAGTAAATGGAAAAATGTCTCAAAGTTTCCCTGTTAATAGAGGTTGTCAGGGGAGCAATTCAATATCACCCTAATGATTTCTACTGACCACAGATATACTTGCAACAAAATTCATGATGATACAGTATCTAAAATGAATCAGTTTGCCGATAACACAACTTTAATTTTAGATGGTGAGCAAATAATCTTATGAAAAAATGTTCACACCTTTAAGGAATCTGAAAAGACATTGGGTCTTAAGCTTAATTTTGATTTTTTTTTTTAAATCCATGCATGTCCAGATAGTGAAAAGACCAATTTTGACCAAGTTTTTTTATTCAATGATCGTGGAAGATGATGGCAAACACAAGATCAGGCACTTCTTCTGCTGTTAATGCTTTGAGACCAATATGTTGAGAAAATGAACTCATATTTGACCAAGGTTGTCCAATGAAGAGTCAGGAGATCAATTCTGATTTTGACAATCATGATTTTTTTTTTCTTTTAATTCAATATTGAATACTGATGACTTTTTGCCAAATAAAGATAAAAACAACACCAATAAAACACACAAACCAGAAAAGCAGAAAGAAGGAATTATTCAAGCAACAATATTAGAACTTCAGTAGCTTTTATTATATTTCAAACATGAAGCTTCAAATGAAGTGACAGTCAAACGTTTTCAGGTGATGTTTGTTTACTTGAGTTCAGTACCTGCACTGTGACATAATTTGCAGACAACTTGACTGGTCAGTAGAAAAAAAATGCATGCTTTATTTTTCTGCTCTACTTTTCCATGCTTGACTCTGATAATAAAATAAGAAATTCGCTTAATAAAATTGTTTAATTTTCCTTTCTGTTTACAATATCTCACATACAATAAAACAAGAAAAAATATTCATACAGTAGCAAAATATCAGATTACAACACACACAACAATAATAATCTAACATTATTCAACAGTTTAAAAAGACTTTGTTGATGAACAACAATCGAAATTCTATTTTAGAGAGAGAGTCCCATTTTCAGCCATTTTTGGCATCCCCTTGTATGGGTGAGAGCAGTTCTGAGCAATCACTCTTTGAAATATAAGAGTTAATACACCTGGCTTTCACGGCATGCTCCAAGGCCCCAAGCCAGGCAAAGTAGAAGCAATTAGCACTACTGTAATCTATGAATGCTACTGAACTTCTTTATTGAGTTTTTGTACGTGGGAATTTTGTAACAAGTTGGCATCAAACCAGCTGAGTGTATTTAAGTCCATGTAATCTCTGGTACCCAGTTTAGGTTAGACTTGAACTTTCCATAAGTGAACACTCTCCAGATTAGAGCAATTACCTCCCTTAACTAGAGTCAACACTGTAGGCTACCACAAACATCGTTTTTAATTGAGACGGGGCAGTTTCTGCTTTTTGCTATTTCTCGTTCAAGGACAAATGCGACAAGCCACTCAGCTGAATCCAACACTTCTCCCAGACTGCATGTGCCTCCGCTGCTCACTGAACTGATCCATATATACGGGTCACTGGTACACGCCAATACTGCAGTCTGTCAAGAAGTCATGGGTCACCCGTACCCCTCTCCTATTCCCCTTCTCTGATCATCAGAACAGTGGTTGTTAAAGGCTGCCAGGCTGGTGCTGGTGGTGCTGTGCTATTGATGGAGACAAGACAGAAACAGCCAAGTGGAGGGATGGAAGGGGAGTAATGGACTGGACAAAGCCAGCCTAAAATCTTAGGTATTGTATAGAACAGAACAACACTGCTGCGATCAACAGTGACGTCCAGTTTGGACCATCAAAGAAAACAGTGACTTACTGTCATCTTGAAAGGCGTAGGCAATAAGCTGGCCATGGGAGGCCACACTCATGGCCACCACACGTTTGTCAAAATGATAGGCTGCCGTCAGGTTCCCCTCAAAGAGGAGGTACTCCAACTCTGGATTGTAGCTGCTCAGCGTCGTGTAGACTTTGAACATGAGGAACCTAGCAAAAGTTGGAGAAGTTTCATTTACACAGCTACACACATTGCACACATACATGTATAATATAATGTGTTATGAAATAACAGTTGTTCTCTATACACAGAACAGTCATTCACTAAATTCTGAGGTGGGTTTAGGTTTAGACTTGTACTATTGTGATTACCTCAGCTCACCTATTTCACTGCATCATCTTTCCTCGACCCATAAGCAATCTGTCTGAGCTGTCCGTCATAGGAAGCCACACCCCTTAGGCTACATTACTGACAGTGATCTCCTGACGCTCTCCATTTATCTTCCCTGTCCTCGAATGGCTTGCCTTCTCATAGTATGATAGTGTGTCGTGGTACATACAGATATGCAAAGAAAAAATCTTCTTTCCCTTTATCTTACCAACATACTCACACACACACTCACACACAATCTTTCTTTCAGTCCAAACAAAACTGAAAATCAAACACACACACACACACACACACACACACACACACACACACACACACACACACACACACAACAAAACGTACATGAACAAATACATACACACAAACACCCAGATGTCACACACATGCACGACCCAGACATGCATACACACACACACAAACAAACACAAACAACACCTCACCAACCGTGGTCCAGAGACCTGCTCACTGACCTATGTTTAGAGATCACATTGTAAGAATGGACGAAAAACGGCAGCTTCTCCCGGGATATGATGACACCGGCGTTCTCATAGTCCATCACCACCAGGTTGTCAGGCTTGCCGTTAGCGTTCCACTCTATCACCTGCAGGCTGCGCTTCGTTTCGTCCACCAGTATGCCTGCCGTCTTAAGCCGCTCGCTGCCTGCATCACATTGGGTGCAAGTGTACTTACACGTTGTCGCCTTGCCTTCTCTCTATATATGTTAAGTCCACTCAACACAAATTTCTTCAGAACGAAAGATCTTTGATTGTATTAAACAAAGTAAGAAGAAGTGTGTTGGGTTACACAAATAATGTATGTGAACGCAAAAAAAAAAAAAAAAACAGCAAAAAAAGACGATGAGATTACTCATTTTTTTCGCAGCTCCGTCCAAAACCTTACAAAACCAGGTCAAAAAGAAACTCTTATGAAGGTGAAATATAACCCCCCTCCCCCCGCCCCCCTTACTTCCTTTCATACCAGAAACACAGACATACACAAGTATCTCAATACATCACTAAAATTATCTGGTCATAAAAATTCGGTACATCAATTACTTAAGAGCAGAAGTCCATATGACAGTACAGTTATTGATTTCAGTTTTCTGCTGTACTGAATGTGGCATTATTTGCATAAGAGACAACATTTAAAATGCAAATATACAAACAGATAAATCCTATGAACAGGACTGCAAGTGCCAAGAAAAGCAATTCTCTTACCAAAAGGAAGTTTTCAGATACACTTATCTGTCCAAAGAAGTGACTTATTCCTATTTGATGTGATTCACACCTTACCATCTGGAATCCCCATATAGTGATAAAAGAGAGGGGAGCTAATCTGAGCTTCCTAATACTTCTACTCCAGAGTAATCTCCCTCACAAAGTCGACTTCCTCTGATCATGAACAGATTACTTAAGGGTTAAACATATCCAAATTTGAGATGTTGAAATGCAGTTCAAATTCAAACTGTCATTCAAGTCATAATACTCGAGCTCTTGTAAAAGCATTACACACTACAAAAGGGAATACATTTTGTGCAAGAATCACCACAGTTGGCAAGAATGCACCGAATCAAACGCAACCAACGTGAGTGAGTTCTGGATATAGAGGACAAAAGAGCGGCCAATGAAGCAGAAGACATGCATGCCATGATGTGGCATTGATCTGTAACAGACGTCTGAAAAGCTGCAAGGTCTCCTGGGAGATTCCACAGTACAAGAGAAGTTCGAGTCGAAACAAAAGGCCAAGGTGGATGTATGTTCACTGACCAAGGAAAGGTGTAAAAAAACTTAAGTGAACTGTTCATCACTTGAAGAGATAGACTTTGAAAGGGAGATCACTCTGGAACATATGTACTGAGAAGCTAAGAAAAGCTCCCATATTTCACATCAGAAAAGGGGGGGATCCTGATTGGTAGGGTGTGAATCACGGCAAGTGGGAATAAAGCACTTACTTGGACAGTTAAGTATGAGTACATTACATACATGATAAAAACAAAACAAACAGAAAAAAATAAAACGCCCGTAGCAGGCACAAGTGTGTATGTTCATCACAGGACTCAACCACCACCGCAGCACGCAACAAGCACATCAGCATACCTCAGAACCAACATGACAACAGGAACAACACACCACACGCATCCAACACAAGCCCAACAACACACAGCACCAGCACCCCGCACACCAAACCAACACATCCCACGGACCACTAATGAAGATCCGAGTGTTGACCGAGGACAGGAGCAGCCCCCCAGGAGCAGGCAGGAAGGCATTCTGGGGCACAAAGAGCGCCTGAGACGTGCTGGCCGCGTAATCTTTGCACTGTCTCACCAGGTCCTCCATACCCTCCGAGCCTTTGTACCAAGGTCCCAGCTGTCCCAGGATCTGATGGGTACCCACGACAGACATTGTCTAGCTTGACAAGATCGGTGTCTGTCTTGGTTCTGCGACTTTCTGTGTATCCTTACAACCTCCACCCCCCCCCCTGCCCCCCCCCCCCCCCCATCCCCAGCGGACCAGTAAGAGAGCTACAGCAGACCCATCTGAACAAGGCTGTATTGTTGCTGTCTGAGGGAGGGATCATGATAAAAACGGAGAGGAAATTAAGAAAAGCCTGGTGGTGATCATCTGTGCGAAAAGTTCTACTGATACGCTTGATAAATGGTAGTTTTGCATTTCCATATCTCCCCAAACGCTGACACAAATCTGTGGATCTTTAAAGTATGTATCAAACACTCTGCGTATATATCCACATGAGGAGAGTTCAGTCAACAGCAGGACTGATCCGGGAGATCGGACAAACCCCCCTTGAAAGTCTATCCATAAGGATGCTGCGGAGGCTTGACCTATTCAGTCCAGTGTTTCAACCCCTCTGCACTTTCAATAAGACAAGAAAAATCATAAGCTGTGAAATATGTTTCTTTAACATCAAAAGACACTAAAGGATAAAAACCCAGCCCACTGTGCAGAGTTTAAGATTCTATCGCCACGTCCAAAAATCCCAGTCATGTCAATATAACAGGTGCACAGTGAGGGAACAGACGGGATGGGAGGAGGGGGGGACACAGATATCACAAGATGAGAATTCACTTGAAAAGCTTTTGACACTCCTGCATTTCCATACACCCATAATATTGTAAATCAGCATGACAGGCACTCTCAAAGTACTGTTTTCTCCACAGTCAGATCTCCACATCTGACGTCAAGCTCAAGCTTTTTTGCATCACAACTGCACTGGAGAAACTGCCGTCTTCCATCCACGAGACGAGATACAGCAAGATCAACTACAAACATCAATAGACGGACACAGCCAGCACAGTCAGCCAGAGGTAGCACAGATCAGTGGGTCAGCCTCCAAGTCTCACTTTGGGCCTTTCAGCCAGTACCTGTGCCCCAGCACTGCTCGGGTGCCACAGAACAGTGCCACAAACCTGCACCTGAGCAATGTTCGGGTGACAGACCTGATGTATTGAAACCGATTACTCCTAAACTGTGCCAGTTACAAGCTTCAAGTCTGACCCTTGTAAAGATAAAAGTTCTACTATCACAGCGTGGCGTTTTTCACATCTTGGTAGAATAGTTTTCCAGATGATACGGACAGAAATGAAGTACCCATTCTGTTCATTTAATGATTTACCAAAGGTTTCATTTGTCAAAACATCCAAAGTCAAAAATCACATCACATTACATGAAACTTTTTCTCATTGATATACAGCCACTTGGCAGTAACCATGTGAATTTTTTTTTTTTTTTTTTTTCTCTCAGCAAAATAGTTTACATGAAGAATCCCCTTGCGTCCAAGCAGATCAGCCCCCTTTGGCCTGGAAGAAGAGGCCGCCAAGGCTGTAAAATCGGAAGGTTTGAAAGGGACCAGACACAGACCACTCAGCTCCGTGACTGCCGGCAGAACATGGAAAAGACCGTAGCATTCACGGCCAGGTGGGGGCATGTCTTCAGTGACGAAGGAGAAGATGAAGGTGGCACAGTGCTGCCTCGTGTATACAAGAGGATGTTGACACACTCAGCACTCATTTCCAGAGAGGACCAAGACACAAAGGCACTCTCAGTCACTAACGTGGATAACCAGTGAAAACTAAACGGAAAAAAAAAAACCCATTTCACTCAGGTTCAGTGCTTCTAATGCTGACTGCCATCAGGAGACTGTCACTTCATGCTTTTTTTGTCTGGTGTTTAGAAGGACTGAAGAAGACATATGTGTTCAAAAATTCTGTTTTGTATTGTAGACTAAATCTGTTAGTGTTTATAAGGACTGAAGAAGACACATATGTGACCTTCCATCACGGAATGAGTCGGAACTCCACTGGACGTGTTTGCTGCTTGTGACCAAAATAGTGGATAGGGGTGTCAGGTATCGATTTTGGGATTTTGGAATAAACTGATACTTTAAACCTTCCTGCACCTGAAAATATCAGTCAAAAATAATATTGGAGTCCCTTTCCTCATTAAAATCATATTTTAAAACACATACCCTCAAAAGTAAATCGCGATTTTTACGAAAAAAAAGCTCCGAAACGCGACTTTTCGGAAACCCGTCACCCCTCAGATTTTACAATAGACTGGTCAAGTCACATATCGTTGGCAAGCTCATGGTTTCGACCTTGACACTGTGTCAACTATATTTAGCTTGACTGAAGCAGTTTTCCAATCAAATCGCTTGAAATAACAAAGCCGACGTAAACAAAACGTCACTAGGATGGCGATTCCATGCCTCTCATTGGTCGAGAAAAGCATATGACCCGTCTCCTCCAACCGGCGTTCACATTAAGAAGAAAATGGCGTCTTCCTCTGACAAGGCAAAGTTGGTATCGATAGCTCTAAATTCTGCTCGTAATGCTAATATTCTGGATACTGATGACTCGGAAGATCTTCAGTCATTGATCGAGGATTATTTGGCAACCGATTCCAATGCCAGTGAAGAAATCTTCGATGAAAACGCAACCGATGATGACGAAAATCATGAGGACGAAACAGGTGAAGAATGTTCGTCGAAGGAAAACACCTCGGCCAACACCGCACCAGACAACTCGGATTTTGGGGCACAATCTCAAGATCAGAACAGTGATTCAGATTCAGGCGAAGAAGATATTGTGAACGATACTTCAACTCCCATGCTTCATGTTGATATCAGCGACTCTGTTAACCTGAATGCCGACTCCGAGTACGAGAAAGTTCAATCCTTTGACTGTAAATGCAAACTGCTTGGACAGGCTACAAAACAGATGAAAACTGATACCTGCGAAGGAGCTTCGTCAGTCCCATTGAAACACGGTTGCATTGCACAGTTTTCTACAGATGAACTACTGGCAAACCAACTGAATATGGCCGAATTTAATGAAGGTGAGAAATAATGTTGGAAGTGTGATGCATGAGTGTGTTTAGAGGATTGTAAAGTGGAAGAGGGCTTAATAATAGTATACACTTACTATGGAGTTTTGTGGCAAACCCTTGCAGTATGGTTTTCTTTTTTTTTATCAGAGAAAACATGCAACATTTAAGTGTGTGTGTGTGTGTGTGTGTGTGTGTGTGTGTGTGTGTGTGTGTGTGTGTGTGTGTGTGTGTGTTCAGGGTGTGTGTGTTCAGGGTGTGTGTGTTCAGAGTGTGTGTGTGTTCAGAGTGTGTGTGTGTTCAGTGTGTGTGTATGTGTGTTCAGTGTGTGTGGTGTGTGTGTACGTGTGTGTGTGTGTGTGTGTGTGTGTGTGTGTGTGTGTGTGTGTGTGTGTGTGTGTGTGTGTGTTAAGAGGACTTAAATTCAGAGTACTTTAATTACTAACACTATGCACTTACAGTGCAGTTTTGTAGCCCCTCCTCCCCCCCCCCCCCCCCCCCCCCCAAAAAAAATCATTATGGTTTTGGTTTTAGTTTCTTGTTTTTGTTTTTATCAGAGAAACATAACATTTAAGTGTGTATGTGTGTGTTGTAATGTATAGATTGTCTGTCTTTTTCCAGCGGAGAAAGACAATATCTTACTGGGCATACTAGCAGGCACGCCAAGGAACACTGGTGAACTGACCTGCTTGAGGCCTTCTTGACAAACCAAGCGGAAACTTCCAAGGACTTCTTATCTTCATGATGGCAAGAGAGTATGCAGAGAAACCTTTAAATTTATTTATGGGTGAGTATAATTTTGTATGAGAATGGAAAACATCTTTACACAAAGAATTACTACTAATACTACTTTAATTCTTTGTTGGGCCATGTCTTATTTCCTCATTTTGGTATAGATTTTTTCCTTTTTGCTTATGCTTAGATAACATTTTTTTTTAATTCTAGTTATGACAATACCTAATAAAAGACTGTAAGTTTAACATTAATGGCATAAACTATGACAAAGCCTGCTGTTAGGTTTATTGATTAAAAATATAACTTAAAAAATCTACTAATATATCAGTATCAGTGTAGATTACAAGCAGCCCACCTCTCTCTCTATCTGTCTGTCTCTCTTTCCCTCTCTCTTTTTTACTTTGGTGTGTGTGTGTGTGTGTGTGTGTGTGTGTGTGTGTGTGTGTGTGTGTGTGTGTGTGTGTGTGTGTGTGTGCACATGCACTCACATATAACTGATACACTCTGAGTCTCTCTGTCTCTCTCAAACATGCATTCAAATCATGTACACATACACACATAATTATTTTATACTAACGTAAGCAGTAAATAATGAAATTATATGTATATGTGTACTGTATAGTTTGATCTCTCCTTTTCTTTGTTCACAGTTTTTACAGTGCTTGTTCATCACCTTTATCATTGCATTTATTTTCTTGTGTGTGTGTGTTTCAGCATCAGCCAGAACAAATTGACTGCACTGACCAAACATTACCATGAAAATGGCATGATTCCAAGGGTCAAGAAGTGGGGAGGAAGAAAGTTCAATACCAAATCCCTGACACCAGATGACACGGAGAGAATTGTGATGTTCCTGCGCCAGTTTGCTGAGGACCATGCATTGCTGTTACCTGGCCGGAGTCCCTGGTTTTTGTAACCCCCACCACCCGAAAAGTCAGTGCATGTGGGTTATCCCGAGTTCACCTGAACAAGGACGAACAATGTTCTCACTCAAATATTTCAACTAAAAAGAGATTTTGACGTTTTACTATATTTTATTTCCTTTTATTACTTCTTTCTTTTTAGCACACGAAAACACGTCAATTACTAGTACACAATATGTTCAATCATAAACTGCTGGTTACATTTAAAAAGAAAATGAAAAGAAAATGCAGTTGGGATCATGAACAACGTGAAAGGGCAGCAGACACTGCAACCCACACACACAGAGAACAATGTTTTACTAACCTACACCATCACAAAAATATTATAACACTCAGAACAAACTTCTGTTTAACATAACAATTAGACATACAGTACATAAGACAATGGCTCTTCAAAAAATACAATTACAACCTCAACATTAGAACAAAACAGAATTACTCCAAGTCAATACTCACAACATATGCACACCAATCATAACATTCATTTTAACAATAAATGCACTGTTATATTCACATACTTTGCAGACATACTGTGCAGCTTTTGACAGTCACTATCTCAGTGACCAAGAGAGAGGAATCGACACTTGCCCTCATACTTCTACAAGGACTAGATATAATTTTTCTTTTCTTCCAAAATGCAACTTATGTCCCATGGAATGGTACACCATAGACATCAATGCACAATATCAACGGAATGGGAAAAAGAGAATTCTTTTGTACGTTTTTCATTGTATTAATGAAAGAAAGAATCAAGCTCATCCCATCAAGCCATTTTACCATGACTCAGCATATGGAGACACCTCCAATTTCATGTAATGACAGAAAAAGCCTAGTCATTCCAACCGGATCAATGAATTAGACTTCAACTCTACTAACAACATTTACACCATCTCTCGTAATTTATAAAACGCTGCATCTACCAGACAATAAATAATTTTGCATCCCAACACACAATAATCGTTATGATGCAACTCTGAACTACAACAGAGTTCTTCCATCACAACAAGTCAATTAACCGTTCAATCAGCAACATTTGACAAAAGCAAAACATTAAACCTCACACAATCCAAATCTATGGTGTTTTGAATGTGTTAATCCCAAAACTTCATTTAATCATTTGTTTCCTCAATTAAATTTGTTTCTTCAATTAACTATACTAATCTTTTATCAAACACCTAAAATGAACCATAACATACCTGATTTAATCTCTGCAGGAGCCCTCCACGTTGGTCCAATTCTCCACGCGGTGTGCCACTCCTGACATGCGATTGTCCTTAACGGAAGTTGTTCTTACTTCGGTTTTATCATCACTTCCGTTTACATTGTTTTCCTTCATTTCTTATTTACCACCCATAATAAGAATAATAACAAAATATCCTAACTGCCTATAATGAATTAATAAAAAAATTATCATTAACAATCTTAATAATTTCGATCTACAATTTTGACTTTCTACACAAAACAACCAAATAGACTAGCTTAACTTACCAAAATCAACTACGATATTGGGAAGGTTACATTTTAAACGGAGTGACATCAAAATTCTACCCACCTCCCAGACCAAGATGAACCTCTGGAGACATTACCACAGGATTGCACAGGCACGAGGTACTTTGTCTTGAATGTTTTATTCCTTAGAATTTATTATAAAATAAATATCTGTGAACTCTGTGCTAAAATGTATTGGGGTTAAAAAAAAATTAAAATTCAAGAATAATGTTTTAACTGAAAAGAAATTTTTTTAACACCAATTTGGAATAATTTGGTTTGAAAAGAGTGATTTTTGGTATGGAAATTTTAGTAATCCACTAATTGTGACTTTATGGATTTAGTTTAAAACTTTTTCCAGATTTCTTACCTCAAGAGTTGTAGGATTTTGTTAACTGGGATATTATTTTAAACAGAAGAAAGAAGAGCTTTGCGTGAACCCTCTCTGCACAATAACAGTTGAATTTTTTATGTTAAAATATTTTGAGCAATAATGGAGTGTATTATTCTTGCTGTCTTGCAAAATAATGATGTTTTTGCTTTGATTTTGCTGATATTTTAATTCATTTTAACCCCATTTCAAGTTTGACTGTATGGTGCTTTGATTTTTTTTCTCTAAAATTGTAAAAAAAATAATAGGCAAAACTCATTTAATCTGCAACATTTATTTGACTGCCAGAATTTTGCTAAAAATGTTTTGATTTGTTTTTTTTCTTTAACAAAAACAAAAAGTTTTTTTTTCATTTTCATGTTTATGAGGCATGTTTTACAGGAATTTTAAAATTTTATTCACAGGTCACCGAGCTGTTGGCTAGTCCACTTTATGAATGAATGGAAGAAACATGTTCCATACATTGTTGTGGGCAAGCCCATGACTGACCTCTGCTGGCAGTGCAAACAGAACAATGACATGATACGTCGTGTAGCTTTGGAGGACCTGGATGACATCAGGCGAATCCATCACGAGCATGGAGAACACTTGGACACTGTGGACAAAGAACGAAAGTTGTACAAAGCCATGGTGGAATCCTCAAGGACAGCTGCAGCTGCTGCGGGATCACACAGCTGGGTCCACATGCTCCAAACTCCATGCAGGCCACCATGCATTACAGTTTTGATTTCGCCCAGCAGGTCCACATCCCCAGCAGTCCCCTTCAGCCTGGGCCCAATTTACTTCCTTGTGCCACGCAAATGCGGTATCTTTGGAGTATGTGCAGAAGGTCTGCCTCAGCAGATCAATTATCTAATTGATGAAGGCATGTGCAGCAATAAGGGCTCCAATATGGTCATCTCCCTGCTGCATCACTTCTTTGAAAAATATGGTCTGGGAGAAACCAACATGGATCTGCATTGTGACAATTGCAGTGGGCAGAATAAGACAAGTACATGATGTGGTATTCTGGCATGGAGAATAATGAAGAAATTACATAATGAAATTTCCATCAACTTCATGCCAGCAGGACACACAAAATTTGCCCCTGACTGGTGTTTTGGGCTTCTGAAGCGCAAATTTAAAAAGGATGAGGTCCACTGCCTGGATGATATGTGCACCACTGTCAAACTCCAGCACCCGGAGGGGGATCAATCGTGCTCAGCTGGTGGGATTGAAAGTGGTGAAGTTCATGTTGAGGTGTACGACTGGCATAGCTTCTTCGATGGATGGTTCAAGTCATTCAAAGGCATCAAGGTGAAACACCACTTCCGATTTTCTGCTGCTGCTCCAGGTGTTGTATATGTTAAAGACAAGCTGGATGATGCTGAAGTGGAGCATCAGTTGGCATATTGTGCAAGAACAGCACAAACCCGCCTACTTGGTATGCCTCCTGTGATCCCACCTCCTGGTTTATCAGACGATCGTAAGAAGTACCTTCGACACAGCATCAGGCCCTTTGTCAATGAGATCTACAAGGATCTTGTCTGCCCATATAGTGGTGTGTTTTGTGCTAAACATTGTAGATTGTGTATCACTGGGTACAGCTTCACTTAGTTTGTGGCATAAGACATTTCCAGGCAGTTGTGTGATCTTTGTGAAAACTTTGAATTTTTGGAAATTTCGGATTTTGTCAAGGGATTATTAAAATAATTCAGTCAGTTAAGGTAAGAAAGTCTTTGTTTTTATTATTTTGTTTCTTTTGCATGTGTGTGTGTGTAATTGTTGTGGCCTTTTCAATGTTGCTACTAATATTGTCAGCCCATGAATTGTATGAGACAGTTTAACAACTGCAAAATTGTCAAATATTGAATATTTGTCCCATTTTCAACCTGGTCCTATTTGTGGCACAATTCACCCATGAACACAAAAATCTGTTTTCAAGTTTTCATTTATGTAGTTAATGAGTATGTAAATTTCATGAAGATTGAATAATGGTTGCTAAGGAAAATTCCAAGTTAAAATTGTGATTAGTTTTCCTTGGTTTTCTCAAAATGGCCGCTTAGAGGGGTACCATTTTCAAATCCCATAATCTCAAAAATAATCAATATATTGAAATGGGGGTTTTCACCAAAAGAAAGAGCATAAAAAATATAATTTATAATTGTATAAACCTGAAAATGACCAAATGGTGACAAGAGACTCATTCCGTGATGGAAGGTCACATATGTTCAAAAATTCTGTTTTGTATTTTAGACTAAATCTGTTGGTGTTTATAAGGACTGAAGTGTGTCCAAAAATTCTATTTTGTATTGTAGATTAAATTTGTCGGTGTTCACAAGGACTGAAGAAGACATACATTCCCAAAAATTCTATTTTGTATTGTAGATTAAATTTGTCGATGTTTATGAGGACTGAAGAAGACATATATGCCCAAAATTCTGATTTGTATTGTAGATTAAATTTTTTTGTGTTTATAAGGACTGAAGAAGACATAAATGCCCCAAAATTCTGTTTTGTGTTGTAGATCAAATTTGTTGCTTTCCATCTTGTTTTGTGTGTTCATTTACATTTCGCTTTTTTTTCTTTCCCCCATAACACTGCAGTCCGTTTCATTTTCCAAACAATCACAAATTACGCTCAGGTCTAGCACCACCTGTGAGTGGTGCAGACACCACTAATGACATGCCTTAATTAACACAAAACTTCACTCAGACCAGCACTACCTGAGACTAAGGCAGGTACTCATAATAACACAAACAACTTTAACAGAAATGCAAACACATTTCACTTAAGCCCAGCACTGTCTGAGACTAATGTACATATCTATAACAACACAAACAATGTAAAAACTCAAATTTCACATAGCACTTCCTGTGACTAACACATATAAATAATGACACAAACAACCTAAAAACAAACAAAAGCACAAACTTCAATCAAGTCTTGCTGTACTAGTGCGTGGTGTGGATACGCACACAATTTTTTTTTTTTATTTAAAAAAAAATGAAAATTCAACTCGAAATATCTCAAAAACTGACCTGCAAAGGGACTGAGGAAGGGTCACGGCGGATGTCGTCCAACCCCAGCTTGAAAATGGACTCGATCAAGATAATGTCCTTCACCTTCTGCTTGGTCTCCTCGTCCTCAAGGTCATCCATGCTGCGGGACAACATGGCCTTGAGCTGGGCCATGAACTTCATGACCCCCAGCGCCTGACAGGCGGCCACCAACCAATCGGCATTGCAGGCCACATGAGCATGGAAGTCGTCCCACCTGTCACTGTGAGCCAGGTGATGAGGCAGCTCTTGGAGCTTGCGCATGTTGTAGACTTTTTTCGTGCCACCTGCAGGTAAACACAGAGGTGGCCACTGTAAACCATGCGGACACGTGAAACCAAACACGCAGGCACATACCCATGTAAAAAATGTATATGCTCTCTAGTAAACACATACAGACAGGCAACTATACACACAGTGTCACACATGAACACTCAAAAGCACAACACATAATATATATTATTTTCACCATACAAAATTAAACTTTAACACAAAAGCACACACACACATATGCTTACACATACAAATACGCACCCACACTTTTTTTTTTCATTTTCTTCATTTTCTTTCTCACATTCTGGTGTGGAAAAAAAGGTATCTTTAGGCAACTCACTTGTCTTACAGTAGAGGATTGCAGAACTGTTAAACAGTCCTTTTCAACATTCATTTTTCAGCGGTTTTTTCTTATTTAAACATACCTACACAGACTTACTGCCTAAAAAAACAGATGGAATCAGTTGAAAATGGTGAAAACATCATCACTGAAAATGCTACCAATCAAACCTTGAAAAGAAAGAGGCTGGGCAGGTACACCACGCAGACAGTCTTCATACGTGGCCGGCTTTCCCTTGTAGAGCTCTAACGGCTTGCAGCGCGTGCTCCACTTTCCCAGGAAGTAATCAGCCATTGCATGATGAAGCTGCACAGCGGCGTCTCCCTTGGCGTAGCGTTGGAGTGCCGCGTCCCGGAAATGGCGGTGAAACCAGACGTTGACACTTCTTTCTCCTGCAAATGTCATGGAACTGATGACAATAAAACCTGGTGTGGATGTTCCCTTCACCAGCACAAACATCAATAAAACTGGAATTAAAATAATAGAGTATGTGGCGATAAAACCAGCGCTCCTTTCATCGGTGAATATGAATGGAAATGACCACAATAAAGCCAGGTGTGGATGCTCTTTCTGCCTACAAACATCTATAGAACTGATGAAAACAAAACCACATGTTGACACTGTTTTCAAGCAAACAGCAATGGAAGAGGAACCAAGAACTTGCCACTACATTTCATCTGCCAGCAGCAATGAAAGTGAAACCAGGTGTTAACTCTCCTTTTAGCTGCAAACAGCCACAACCTCTATGACAACATTCTACTTTCATCATTTGATGACTACGGATGAATATTATGCAAATGCTAAAGCTATCAGCTATATAAATGACAATATACAGCATTCTTGATAAATGCTCATAAAAAGCATTACAGCATCCAAACATTTCTCCTTTGTAAGCGTTTTGTCAGTTCTGCCACTACGAACATGAAAACTTCAGTGCATGCAAACATTCGATATACAGGCGCACCAAGTGAAAATCCATTTTGTAACTATTAGTATTAATTTCTATTTCAGTCAGTCCTCAAAAAAACGCCACAGCAGGTGAATATCCATTTTGTTACTATTAATTTCTATGTCAGTCAGTCCACAAATAATGCCACAGCAGGTAAAAATCCATTTTGTTACCATTAATTTCTTTATCAATCAGTCCATAAATAATGCCACAGCAGGTGAAAATTCATTTTGTTACCATTAATTTCTTTATCAATCAGTCCACAAATAATGCCACAGCAGGTGAAAATTCATTTTGTTACCATTAATTTCTTTATCAATCAGTCCACAAATAATGCCGCAGCAGGTGAAAATTCATTTTGTTACCATTAATTTCTATATCAGTCAGTCTACAAATAACGCCACAGCAGGTGAAAATCCATTTTTTCACCATTAATTTCTATTTCAGCCAGTCCACAAGTCAAATAACACCACGCAAACAGACAACGCACTGAAGAACACACTCTCCGAGCAAGTAAACCCCACCCACCTGCTTGCCGTTTGGCCAGGTATGTTTTAATCTCGTTCTTCAGGCGGATCCAGAGGGATGGGGCCAGTCGGATGAGGTGGGGATCCGGAGGCAGGTGGTGGATGTAGGTGTCCTGAAGAACCTCGTCGTCCAAAGACAGCAGGTCCTCCATCTCTCCGTCACCGAGACCCATCTGTGCCACCGTCAAGTAGCCTGCACAGCAGCCATGCAGCAAGTTTCCTTGACAACCAATCACACAGGCATGTCCAGACAATGTGTCAGTGCAGGTCAATCACTGGAAAGCATAAACGATTTATCTACAACAGACATGAACTCAGGATAAATGCAAGGAAAAGATGAAATAAAGGACCAAACAAAAAGGAAAGGACTAACCCTTTCCCTGCCACAGCATAAGAGCTTTTCTGTATTGCTGAGTGCTGGGGCCAAATTGCAGTAGGTTCACTCATCTGTTCACTACTCATTCACTTATTGAGATATCTCTCAGATTTTTGCATGTTTTTTTTCTTATACCCTGGTCTATGATGTGGTATCATAATAATTTGATTTTGCTGGTCATTAGTATGATAAAAATAATATAATCATGTAATAAGTATCCCGTAGAAGACACTGTTACGGGAGGACAAGATTGTGAAAACGACCCCATAATAGACACAGGGCAAGCATGGAAGAGGTTAAAAGAATACAAAAAGCCAGAATGAACGATGCTTGGGTGTTTGTTTCTATATGAAGATAGCTTTTTGACGCAAAAAACAACAGCATCAAAAAGAAAGAAAGGGTTGCATATAACAATCTGTTTCATCCTACCCTTGCCCGTTTCCTCTCCCCAATACCCACCCTCCATCCCTCTATTTCCATCCCACTTCAACCTCCAAGACCATCCCTAACCTGCCATCAAAAATCAAAAGTGATGTATATGTAACCTTCCCAATATCGTAGTTGATTTTGGTAAGTTAAGCTAGTCTATTTGGTTGTTTTGGGTAGAAAGTCAAAATTGTAGATCGAAATTATTAAGATTGTTAATGATCACTTTTTATTAATTCATTATAGGCAGTTAGGATATTTTGTTATTATTCTTATTATGGGTGGTAAATAAGAAATGAAGGAAAACAAATGTAAACGAAGTGATGATAAAACCGAAGTAAGAACAACTTCCGTTAAGGACAATCGCATGTCAGGAGTGGCACACCGCGTGGAGAATTGGACCAACGTGGAGGGCTCATGCAGAGATTAAATCAGGTATGTTATGTTCATTTTAGGTGTTTGATAAAAGATTAGTATAGTTAATTGAAGAAACAAATTTAATTGAGGAAACAAATGATTAAATGAAGTTTTGGGATTAACACATTCAAAACACCATAGTTTCCTTGTTCGATTAAAGTTAGCTGAAACTGGTTTAGCGCCGGTCGTTGTCGGACCCTTTGTTCTGATTAGAATTAGTTGAAATTGTTTAGCGCCGGTAGGTGTCGGACCTTTTGTTCGGTTTCACTAAGTTTTCTTTTTTTCAATTAGTTCATTGGCAATTGTGCAGCGGGAAAACTAATTTGGATTGTGTGAGGTTTAATGTTTTGCTTTTGTCATTGCTGATTGAATGGATAATTGACTTGTTGTGATGGAAGAACTCTGTTGTAGTTCAGAGTTGCTTCATAACAATTATTGTGTGGTTGGGATGCAAAATTATTTATTGTCTGGTAGATGCAGCGTTTTATAAATTACGAGAGATGGTGTAACTGTTGTTAGTAGAGTTGAAGTCTTAATTCATTGATCCGGTTGAGATGACTAGGCTTTTTCTCTGTCATTACATGAAATTGGAGGTGTCTCCATATGCTGAGTCATGGTAAAATGGCTTGATGGGATTTTTTAAGAGCTTGATTCTTTCTTTTATTAATATAATGAAAAACGTACAAAAGAATTCTCTTTTTCCCATTCCGTTGAAATTGTGCATTGATGTCTATGGTGTACCATTCCATGGGACATAAGTTGCATTTTGGAAGAAAGAAAAAAAAAAAAAGAAAAATCATATCTAGTCTTTGTAGAAGTATGAGGGAAAGTGTCGATTCCTATCTCTCTTGATCACTGAGATAGTGACTGTCAAAAGCTGCACAGTATGTCTGCAAAGTGTGTGAATAAACAGTGCGTTTATTGTTAAAATGAATGTTATGATTGATGTGCATATGTTGTGAGTATTGACTTGGAGTAATTCTGTTTTGTTCTAATGTTGAGGTTGTAATTGTAATTTTGAAGAGCCATTGTCTTATGTACTGTATGTCTAATTGTTATGTGAAACAAAAGTGTGTTCTGAGTGTTATAATATTTTTTGTGATGGTGTAGGTTAGTAAAACATTGTTCTCTGTGTGTGTTGGTTGCAGTGTCTGCGCCTTTTCACGTTCGTTCATGATCCAAACTGCATTTTCTTTTAAAATGTAGCCAGCAGTTTATGATTGAACATATTGCGTACTAGTAATTGACGTGCTTACTTGTGCTAAAAAGAAAGAAGTAATAAAAGGAAATAAAATATAGTAAAACTTCAAAATCTCTTTTTTAGTTGAATTATTGAGTGAGAACATTGTTCGTCCTTGTTCAGGTGAACTCGGGATAACTCACACGCACTGACTTTTCGGGTGGTGGGGGTTACATATACAAAAACAAGCAATTTATGGAATTTTGGTTTCAGAATCGCACTTTGAGGTCAGAGGATTGTAAGTCTTGATTGTCACTTTCATCTGTCAAACTTCCTCCATTAGCATGCTCATTCCTGTCATGATTCATTTACTGTAGAATTTCTTCTTCTGTCAGGTCTCTTTCATACTCTCCTGTTGACAATATCTTTGAAAAAAAAAAAGGCTTGGTGGAAACTGAATAAAAAGTACCATACATGATGTTCAAACAAAGCAGCATGTTCAAGCTTTAGCAAACCAAAAATGCTTTAGCTGAGAAAGCAAACTATGCAAACTAAGAGTAGACCAATATTTGGCATCATGCTTTGGTACAAGAATACTCATACCTAGTCCACAGTGGCAATAAGACCGGTGCAAGTCATCACGTATCACTGGTAGAGGAAGGAAATATTTAACTAGGCTTCCCTGTTGCTGTTTAAAAAAAAAAAAAAAATTCAGATACTTCCTTTGCCTACCTATTGCCCGAGCCACCAACACCTCTCCATGGTTCTTCTCCAGCTCATCAAACAGCTGCTCAATGGCACCTTCCACACTGTTGGACAGCACCACGTTTCCCACCTTGTAGTGCGATCGCCATGACAACGCCTGGTCTGTGATCAGCCTCAGGTGCAAAGCCTGCAAGTCAGGACATGGTGATGTCATCATAACGATCACAGAGACACTGGTGGTGGGTGTCATCTTGATGATAACAAAGGCAATAGTGATGATGCTATGACTGTAGTTATTACTGGAATGATTTTCATTATATCATGATGATAAAAACATTTCTGGTAATCCAGTGATGATAATGTGTTGCTGGTGATGTCTCAATAAAGGTTAATACCTTGGTGGCGATGTAATGTTGATGACAATATTTCTGTTGATGACATGATGATGAAAAAATATATTACTGGTCATGGAATGAATAGTATAGAAATTTGCAGTGGTGTCATGATGATGATAAAGACATTGTGGGCGACGTCATGACAATAAAGACCTCGGCTGTGATGTCATGATGATAATACAGAAACTGCTGGCGATGTTTGTAATGATAAAGACATTGGTGGCGACGTCATGGCAATAAAGACCTCGGCTGTGATGTCATGATGATAATACAGAAACCGCTGGTGATGGTGGTAATGTCATTATCATAATAAAATATGGACATTGCTGATGATGTCGTGACGATGATACAAAGCCCTGCTGGTGATGTGGCAATAGTGAAATTGGTGGTGATGTGGTGATGATAAAGATACAACTGGAGATGTAATATGACCATAGAGACATGGCTGGTGATTGGTGGTGATGTGGTGATGATAAAGATACAACTGGAGATGTAATATGACCATAGAGACATGGCTGGTGATACTGGTATCATGACAATAATAAAGCAATCCTGATGTTATGGCCACTGGTTATGTGGAAGTGACAATAGCATCATTGATGACATGATGATGGTTATAAGGATATCAGTGATTATGTCATGACAATAAAGATGTTGCTTATGATGTCATGAAAAACAACACACCGCTGATGATGTCATACTCATAATGAAATAAAGACATCAGTAAGATAAGATAATGTTGCTTATAGCCCAGCCAACCGCAAAGGGCCACATCAGGGCTGAAGACATCAGTAGAATTGTCATGACAATAATAATAATAATAAAACATAAATGGTGATGTCATCATAAAAACATCAATGGTGGTGTATTGATGATAACAAAGACATCACTGGTGATATGGTCATGATAATAAAGAAATTGTGGTGTATTGATGATAACAAAGACATCATTGGTGATACGGTCATGATGATAATAAAGAAATTGCTAGTTATGTGATTATAATAATAAAAAAAACTGCATCACTAGTGATGAGGTGATAATTGCAAAGACATTAATGGTGATGTGATGATAATAATACAGGCATTATTGCTGATGTGGTCATGACACTAAAGACAATGCTACAGATGTGATATGATCACAAAGAGTAAAAGACACTGCTGGAGATGTGATGATGATGATGATAAAGACATCACTGGTGATGTGATGATGATGATAAAGACAGCACTGGTGATGTGGTAAAGAAATAAAAACTAAATAAGGACATCGCTGGTGATGTGATGATGATAATGACATCACTGGTGATGTGGTGAAGATAATGAAACTAAATAAGGACATTGATGGTGGTGTGGTGATGATGATAAAGACATCACTGGTAATGTGGAGATGATAATAAAGACATCACTGGTGATGCAATGATGATAATAAAACTAAATAAGGACATCACTGACGACGTGGTGATGATCATAAGTTGATAGCCAGTAGTGGTAATGCGATGATGATAAAGGCATTGTTGGTGATGTGGATGATGATAATAAAGACATTGCTGGTGTTGTAATGATGATAACAGATATCACTGTGTGGTGATGATTGTGCAGTTACTGCTGATGATGTGGTGATAATACTCAATTTACAGCACTGATCATGATGTGGTGATAACAACAAAGATATTGCTGGTCATCTGATGATAGTAACAAAGACACCGCCACTAACAGGGTGATGATAATAAAGATGTTGGCATTAATGAGGTGTTAATAAAGATATTTGTGATAATGTTATAATGATAGAAACACTGGAGGTGATAACAAGAGACGTTCCTGTTGATGTGGAAACAATAGCAAAGACATTGGTGATGACGTGGTTATAATAACAGACATTGTTAATGATATGATGATAAAAACAGAGACACTGCTGGTAATGTAGTAATAATGATAAGTTTGATGGTAGTATGGTGACGACAGTAGAGATGTTGATGGTGATGTGGTAACTCTCTGGTGGTAATGTACACAAAAATGTTGGGTGAGATGGTGATGGCATTAGCTTTTTCACTGGTGAAAATAACACCTATTGACACTGGTGGTGATAACATTGATATAAACAGTGATATTGTGATAATAATAAAGACTCTGGTGGAGGTGTTGGGATGATAACAAAGACATACGTGGTGATTTTGCGAAAATATTAACTTTAGACACTGATTGTGATGCAGCCACAATTTTTAATACTTTCCATTTTATGCAGTCATTTCAGCAGAATCTCGTTGAAAAAGACAATAGGGAAGTGGACACTTCCGACAGGTGCAAAATGAGGACAAATTCTGATGAATTCTGTGTGTAATTTTGTGATTTTCTCCCCTAAATAAAAACTGCTCCATCAAAATCTCTTTTTTTTCGCAAGCACTTTCAATCACAGCACCTGAGGTATGTACTTCAGTCCAAATTCTGTGAAGTTTCTTAGACTTGGAAAGGGGTTACCAAAAATTAAGAACTTCAAAATTTAAGTACTTTCAGGGGCTTGTAAGAACCCTGTACATGTACATGTTTCATCATTTGACTTCACTTTCTTTTCACTTGTTTTCGTCTCCTTGAAGAATAACTAACTGTGAGCAATCATAATTATAAATTTGCTATGAAGAGACTGGCACCTGACTTTATGTTTCGCCACAGACTTCACTGTATTGCTGAACGGGAAGGCATCAAGAAGTTTCAATGCATCAGTCTGCTTCCTCACTCAGAGACATGTCACGGCACTGACCACCCTCTTTGAAGCCATCCTGAATTTGTATTGATTCGCCGTACATCTAACAAATCACACGACGCAGGGAGCTCTGAGAAGATTAATCAATCGTGTTGATTTCTGACCCCTTACGAAGGCATGGAGCAGGTAAACAATTATTCCATCATTAGGAAAAGAACTTGCTATTACAAAGATACACATACACCACCTACAATGCAGATATTCTTACCACCACTAAGAGTAATGGACCAGCTATGGTTTAACTGAAACACATTCACCACTTACAATACAGGTATTCTCACCACCACTGAGAGTAATGGACCAGCTATGGTTTAAAACTGAAACACATTCACCACTTACAATACAGGTATTTCCACTACCACTGAGAGTAATGGACCAGCTATGGTTTAACTGAAACACATTCACCACTTACAATACAGGTATTCTCACCACCACTGAGAGTAACGGACCAGCTGTGGTTTAACTGAAACACATTCACCACTTACAATACAGGTATTCCCACCACCGCTGAGAGTAATGGACCAGCTATGGTTTAACTGAAACACATTCACCACTTACATTACAGGTATTCCCACTACCACTGAGAACATCCAGGAGAGAGGTGTGGCCAACAGAGACAGCTCTAACGACAAATCTCTACAGCAATCTACAAGAGCTGGAGAAAATGGCACTATTCATCTCAAGGGTGGACTGACGGTGTAGATACAGATACACACCACCTTCAATACAGGTATTCTTACCACAAATGGCAGTGACGGACCAGACATGGTATATGACAGACATACCACTTACAATTCAGTGGCGTTCTCACCACCAATGGCAGTGACGGGCCAGCCAAGGTATGACAGAAATATACATACACCAGTACAAAGCAGTATTCTCACCACAAATGGCAGTGATGAACAAGCTATGGTATGACAGAGGTATATGTTCATGCAAGCAGAAATGTCACATAAAACAAGATAAATGCCATGAAAGCTGACAGTGAATAGCTGACAATGAACAGCCTGCATGATCATGGACTTTTGTTACTATGGTATGACTGAAGTATACACACATCAAAATGGAAATGTCACATAAAACAAGATGAATACCATGAAAGCTAACAATGAATAGCTGACAATGAATAGCCTGCGTGTACATGGACTTTTGTTGCCTGTATCCAATCAAATAAGCATGGACATACACAATTTCATGCACGCAGAAAGGTGTGTGCAACACAGGTCACTCTACCTGCCCGGTATTATCGTAGGTATCCAGCACCATCGTTCTCTGTGCGGCTGTCAGCGTTCTCCCCGCCTGATGACACAGCGCCCGAACCATCTTGTCTCCCGTCGCCCTATCCATGGCACCCATCTGAACAAACTGCTCTCCATGGGGCAGATGTTCTCGAGCGTTGCCAAGACACTCCGGATGATCCGATGCCATGGAGATCAGCATGTGAACATTGCAAGGGACGATCTTGGGCAGCCAGGTCAGCAGGTGAGCATAATCGATGGGTGAAAGCTGGTCCACAGAATCCAGTACAAGAAAAGAGGGGTGGTTTCAGAATCGATCCGCCACAGCAGAGCTCTGAAGAACAGGATGAGGTAGTGGTAGTCGATGCTGAGGTCCAGGCCAGGGGAGGTTGTAGTTCGTACAGTTTTAGGATGTGAGCGATGACGCTGAGCAGAGTGTCCCTGATGTTTGAGGAGGACGCCGTGGTGCCCATGAAGCGTGCCACGCACACTGAGCCCGGCACCCACTTCTTAGACAGTTGCACTACCTTGGCCATCAGAGCCGTTTTCCCACTGCCCGACACACCGTGAACAATGACCGGTCGCTTGTACGTCTTTATCGTGGGCATGGCCATGTGCTCTTCCTGCAGGTCCCGGGTTGGGTCAGATTCAAAGTCGTCAAAAGTGTCTCCATAAGAAAACGTGGCACCGGTGATTTTACACATGTCCAAAAGCATCTGCATTTCATTGTTACGAGTTTCATTTCCCTCATCCTCTTTCGTTTTATGTTGGTCTTCCCCATCTCCCTCCTGCATAATAGTCTCCTCCTCTTCCATGCTTCTCGTTCTGTTGAACAGGTTCTGGATCTTGTGCAGCTCCTTCTCCGCCCACAGAACACCTGGCACTTTTCCTGACCGAAGCGCAAGTGAGTTAGGATCTCCCTGTACAGGTCCTGACCATACCCTGCTTTCTCTGTGTTGCTGGTGAACCGATCAATCATCTGGATCATCTTCCAAGTGAAGGTGTCGCTGAACGTTTTCAGGTAGGCATCATGGTCAGGGTCATCACGACACACCCCTCTGTCTGTCCAGCCAATGGTGTACTTGTTGATGCAGGAGTCGTCCAGGTGTTCAGACACAGTCTCCTTCAGCTTATCACGCAGCTCCGCGCATCTGTGTCCAGTTCTCCTTCCTCTGTCAGGTCTATGAACCGCTCTGTATGATTGAATCACAAAAGACAAACCATCAGAGCACATAGTTACGAGCCAATTGAACAGACATATGCATAACCTATTAAATGAAATCATCTTTTTTTTTTCAAGAGAATACCTTGTTTGGACAAAAAGCTGAATGTGACTGGTGTTGAGAAATAACTATCAACTTGCTAGCATTTTCCCCCCTCAAGATTTCACTCTCTGCTTGTATCATTCAATATCAATAAAGACAATCTCAAACATTTTTTAAATTTTTAAAAAAATTGGGGTGATTTTGGCCCAAAAAGGGCTTTGGGGGGGTTTGGGGGGTGGGGGGGAAAATTTAAAAAAAAAAAAAAGGGGGGGGGTTTTGGTGTTTGGTTTTTTAAAAAAGGGGGAAAAAAGGGGGAATTTTTCCCCAAAAAAAAAAGGTTTTGGGGTTTTTTGGGGGGAAGGGGTTTTTTTTTAAATTTTTTTTGGGTTTTAAAAAAATTTTTTTTAAAAAAAATTTTTTTTTAAAAAAAAAAACCCCCCTTTTTTTTAAAAATAAAATAAAAAAAAAAAAAAAAATTTTTTTAAAACCCAAAAAAAAGGGGGGGGAAAAATTTTTTTGAAAAAAAAAAAAAAAAAAATTTTTTTAAAAAAAAAAAAAGGGTTTTTTTTAAAAAAAAAAAGGGGTTTTGGGAAAAAAAAAATTTTTTTGGGGTTTTTTAAAAAAAAAATTTTGGGAAAGGGAGGATAATAAAAAAATTTTTTTTTTTTTTAAAAAAAAAAAAAAAACCCCCCCTTTTGGGGGGGTTTTTAAAAAAAAAAAAGGGGGTGAAAAAAATTTTAAAAAAAATTTTGTGGGTTAAAAAAAAATTCAAAATTTTTTTAAAAAAAGGGGAAAAAAACCTGGGGGTTTTTTTTGGGGAAAAAAACCCAAACCGGGAAAAATGAAAAAAAAAGGGGGGGAAAAAAAAAAAAAAAAAAGGGGGGGGTTTTTGATGAAAAAAAAGGGGGGGGTTTTAAAAAAAAAAAAAATTTTGGGGGGGGGGGGGGGAAAAAAAAAGGGTAATGGGGGGGAAAAAAAGACATCACTGGGGGGGGGAAAATAAAAAAAAAAAACCCCCGGGGTTTTTTAAAAGGGGAATTTAAAAAGGAATTTTTTGGGGGATGGGATAAAAAAAAGGGGGGTTTGTTGAAAAATTTTAAGGGGGGTTTTGTGGGTTTTGGGGGGGGTGATTTTTTTTTTTTGGGGGGAAAAAAAAGGGGGAAAAAAAATTTGATAAAAAATTTAAAAAAAATCCCCGGGTTAAAAAATTTTTTGGGAAAAAAAAGGGGTTTTTAAAATTTTTAATTTTTAAAAAAGGGGAAAAAAAAAAAGGGGGGGAAAGGGGAAAAAAAAAAAGGGGGGAAAAAAAATTTTTTTTAAAAAAGAATTTTAAAAAAAAAAACCAAAATTTTTAAAAATTTTTTAAAAAATTTGAGGGGGGGTTTTGGGGGGGAATTTGGGGAAAAAAAAAGGGGGGGAAAAATTGGGGGGGGTTTTTTAAAATTTTTTTTCCCCAAAAAAAAAAAATTTTTTAAAAAAAAATTTTGGGAAAAAAAAATTTTTTTTTTTTTAAAAAAAAAAAGGGGGGGGTTTTTTTAAAAAATTTTTTTTTGGGGGAAAAAAAAAAAATTTTAAAATTTTTTTTTTTTTTTTTAAAAAATTTTAAAGGGGAAAAAAAAAAAAGGGAAAAACCCCCGGGGGTTTTTTGGGTTTTTTTTTTGGGGTTTTTAAATTTCTTTTTTAAAAAAAAATTTTAAAAATTTTTTTTTTTTTTTTAAAAATTTTTTTTAAATTTTTTTTTTTTTTTGGGGGGGCCAAAAAAAAACCCCCCCCTTTTTTTGGGGTTTAAACCCCTTTTTTTTTCCTTGTTTTTTTTTTTTTTTTTTTTTAAAAAAATTTTAAAAACCAAAATTTTTTTTTTTAAAGACCCCCCTTTGGGGGGGCCCCCAAAAAAATTTTTTTTTTTTTAAAAAAGGGCCCCACCCCCCCCCCAAAAAACCCCGGAATTTTTTTGGAAAAAAAAAATTTTTTTCCCCCCTTTTTTTAAAAAAAAAAACCGGGGTTTTAAAAAATTTCCAAGGTTTGGAAAAAACCCCCCCCGGGAAAAAAGGGGAAAAATTTTAAAAAAAAAAAAAAATTTTCCCCCCCAAAAAAAAATTTTTAAAAACCATTTTAAAAGGGGAAAATTTTTAAAAAAAAAAACCCTTTTTTAAAAAAAAAAAAAATTTTTTAAAACCCCCCCTTTAAAAAATTTTTTAAAAATGAAAAAACCCCCCTTTTAAAAAACCCCCCTTTTTTTGGTTTTTTTTTAAAAAAAAAACCCCCCTTTTTAACAAAATTTTTTCCCCCCCTTTAAAAAACCCCGGGGGGGGAAAAATTTTTTTAAAAAACCCCCCAAACCCCCCCCCCGGGGGGGGCCCCCCCAAAAGGGGGGGGCCCCCAAAAATTCTAAAAAATTTAAAAAAAAGGGGAAAATGGACAATTTAAAAAACCCCCGGGGGGAAAAATTTACCCCAAAAAATTAAGGAAAAAATCCGGGAAAAAAAAGGGTTTTCCCCAAAACCCCCCCCCCCCAATTTGGGGGGGAAAAAAATTAAAAAAATTTTTTCCCCCCAAAAAAGGGGGGTTTCCCCCAAAAAGGAGGAAAATGGGGGGAATTTTTAAAAAAAAGGAAAGGAAAAAACAAAAAAAAAAGGGGGTTTTAAAAAAATTTTTTTATAAGGGTTTTTCCCCCAAAAAAGGGGGGGTTTACAAAAACAAGAGGGAAAAAAAAAAAAAAAAAAAAAAAAGGGGGGAATTTTTTGGGGGGGGTTTTTTTTTTTTAAAAAAAAAAAAACCCCGGGTTTAAAAAATTTCCCCCGGGGGAAAGGGGCCCCCCCTTTTTGGGGGGCCCCAACCCCCCCCCCGGGGGGGGGCCCCCCCCCCCCCGGCCCAATCCCCCCCCCAAACCCCCCCCAAAAAAAACCGGGGGGGTTTCCTTGGGGGAAAACCCGGATGGGGGGGGGGGGAAAAAAAAGGGGGGGGTTTTAAAAAAAAAGGGGTTTAAAAAGTTGGGGGGGGGGGGGGGGAAAAAAAAAAAGGGGGGGTTTCGAAAAAAAAGGGGGAAGGTTAAAAGGCCGGGGGGGGGGTTGGTATTTTTTTTGGGGGGGGGGGGGGGGGGTTTTTTTTTGGGGGGGGGGGGGGGGGGAAAAAAAGGGGGGGCCCCCCCCCCTTTTAACCCCATTTTGGGGCCCCCCCCCCCCCCCAAAAAAAGGGGTTTTGGGCCCCCCCCAAAAGGGGGGGGGTTTTTTTTTGGGGCCCGGGTTTTTTTAATTAAAGGGGGGGCCCCAAAAAAAAAAAAATTTTTTAAAAACCCCCGGGTTTTTTGGGAAAACTTTTCCCCCTTTTTTTTTTTTTTTTTTCCCCTTTTTTTTTGGGGGTTTCCCCCCCTTTTGGGGGGGGTTTTTTGGGGGGTTTGGGGGGGGGTTCTTTTTCCCCCCCGGGGGCCCCCCCGTTTTTGAAAGGCCCCTTTTTGGGGTTTTTTTTGGGTTTTTTTTTTTTTTTTCCCCCCCCGGGCCCTTTTTTAAAAATTCCCCCCTTTTCGGGTTTCCTAATTTTTGGGGGCCCCCCCCCTTTTCTTTTTCCCCCCCCGGGGCCCGGGGGGAATTTTAGGGGGGGGGTTTTTCCCCCCCCCCGCCCCCCCTTTTTTTTCCCCCCCTTTTTTTTGGGGTTTTTTTAAAAAACCAAAAAGGAAAATTTGGGCCTTTTTAAAAAAAAAAATTTAAAAAAAAAAATTTTTTTTTTTTTAAAAAATTTTTTTGGGGGGGGGGGGGCCGGGGTTTAAAATTTTTAAAAAAAAATTTTTCCCCCCCCCCCCCCCTTTTTTTTTAAATTTTTTAAAAAAAAAAAATTTTTTGGGGGGTTTTGTAAAAATTGTAACTTTTTTTTAAAAAAAAACCCCAATTTTAAAAAAAATTTTAAATCTTTTTATTTTTTTTTGGGGGGTTTTCCAAAACCCCCCCCAAAAAAAAAAGGGGAAATTTTGGGGCCCATTTTTCCCCCTTCTTTTTGGGCTTTTTTTTCCCCCAAAAAAAACCAAAAAAAATTTTTAAAAAAAAAAAAAAAAAAAAATATTTTTAAAAAAATTTAAAAAAATTTTTTTTAAAAAAAAAACCCCCCCAAAAATTTTTAAATTTTTTCTTTTTTTAAAAATTAAAAAATTTAAAAAAAAAGGGGCCCTGGGGGGAAAAAGGAAAAAAAAAACCCCCCCCCCAACCCCCAAATTAAAAAAAAAACCCCCCCCCAAAAAACCCCCCCGGGGGCCCCTTTTTTTTAATTTTTTTTAAAAAAAAAAAAAAACCCCCCGGGGAAAAAAATTTTTTTCTAACAAAAATTTTCCCCCAAAAAACCCCCCAAAAGGCCCCCCGGGGCCCTTTCCTTAACCGGGCCCTTAAAAAGGGGGCCTTTCCCCGGGCAATGTTTTTTGGGTTTTTTTTCCCCCGAAATAAAAAAAAGGACTAAAAAAAAAAAATTTTTTTTCCCTAAACCCAATTTGGGCCCTTTTTTAAAAAAACAAACCAAAAAAAAAACCCCCTTTTTTTTAAAAAAAAAAGGGGGGAAAAAAAAAAAAAAAAAAGGGGGTTTTAAAATTGGGGGGGTTTTCCCCCAAAAAAAAAAAAAATTTTAAAAAATTTTTCGGAAACCCTTTTTTTCCCCCCTTTTTTTTTTCCCCCTTTTTCTCTTTTTTTTTTCCTTTTTTTTTTTTTTTTTCCCCCCTTTTTTCCCCTTTTTTTTCCCCCCTTTTTTTTTTTGGCCGGTTTTTTTTTTGGTTTTTTTTTTTTGGGGTTCCCCCCCCGGGCCCCCCCCCGGGAAACCCCCCCGGGGGGGGTTTTTTTGTTCCGGTGTTCCCCCCGGGGGGGGTTTTGGGGGGTTTTTAACCCGGGGGTTTTTTTTTTCCCCCCCGGGGGGGCCCCCCTTTTTTTCCAATTTTTGCGGGTTTTTTTGGGACCCCCCTTCGGAAAATTTGGTTTTTCCCCTTTGGGGGGGGGGTTTTTTTTTTTGGGGGGGGTTTTGGGGGGGGGGGTTTGGTTTTTTGGGGAAAAATTTTTAAAATTTTTTCCCCCCGGGGGGGGTTTTTTTTTTTTTTTTCCCCCCAAATCCCTTTTTGGGGGGTTTAAAGGGGGGTTTTTTTAAAAACCCAGGGGAAAAATTTTTTTGGGTTTTTGGGGGGGGTTTTGGGGGGGGGGGGGGGGGGCCCCCAAAAGGGGTTTTTAAAATTTTTTTTTTTTTGGGGGGGTTTTTTTGGGGTTTCCCCCCGGGGGTTTTTCCCGGGGGGGGGGGTTTTTTTCCCCTTTTTTTTTTAAAAATTCCCTTTTTTTCCCCCCCCTTGGGGGGGGTTTTTGGGGGGGTTTGGGGTTTCCGGGCCCCGGGGGCCCGGGGGGGTTTTTTCCCGGGGGGGGGGGGTTTTTTTTTCTCCCCCCCCCGGGGGGGGGGCCCCCGGGGGCCCCCCTTTAAAAAAAAGGGGGGGGGTTTTTAAAAAACCCCCCAAACCCCTTTTGGGGTTTTTTTTCCCTTTTGGGGTTTTGGGTTTTTAAAGGGTTTTGGGGGGGGGGGTTTTTTTTGGGGGGGCCCCCCCTTTTTGTTTTCCCCCTTGGGGGGTTTTTCCCCGGGGGGCCCCCAATGGGGCCCCCCCCCTTTTTTGGGGGGGAAAGGGGGGGGGGTTTTTTCCCCCGGGGGGCCCGGTTTTCCCGGTTAAAAAAACCCCCCGGGGTTTAATTATTTCCCCCCCCCTTTTCCCGGGGGCCCCCCCGGGGGGGGGCCCCCCCGGGGCCCCTTTTCCTTTTAAAGTTTTGGGGGGGGGTTTTTTTGGGGGGGATTGGGGCCCCCGGGGTTTTTTTAAAAGGTCACTTTTTTTTTTTTTTAAAATTTTTTTGGGGTTTTTTGGGTTTTTTTGGGGGTGGTTTTTTTTTTGGGGGGGGGCCCCCTTTTTTGGGGGACCCGGGGGCCCCCGGGGTTGGAAATTTGGTTTTGGGGGGTTTTTTTTTAAAGGGTTTTTGAAAAAATTTTTTCCCAAAAATTTTTTTTAAATTGGGCCCGGGGGGGTTTTTTGGGGCCCCTTTTGGGGTTTTCCGGGGCCGGGGGCCCCCCCCAACCCCCCTTTTTTAAGGGGCCCCCCTTTTTCCCCCTCCCCTTTTTTTTTAAAACCCGGGTTTTTTTTTTTTTAAAAAACCCCCCAATGAAATTTTTTTTGGGGTTTTTTCCGGGAAACCCCCGGCCGGGGGGTTTTAAAAAGGGGGTTTTTTTTTTAAACCCTTTTTTTTTGGGGGGGGGGTTTTTTGGGGTTTTTTGGTTTTTTTTTTTTTAAAATTTAAAATTTTTTTTTAAATTTTTTCCCCCGGAAAATTTTGAAAAGGGGGTTTTTTTTCCCCCCAAAAAATTTTTTTTTGGGTTTCCAGCGGCCGGTTTTTTTGGGGGAACCCTTGTTTTTCCCCCCCACCCCTTTTTTTTTTTTTGGGGGGGGGGCCCCCCCTTTTTTTTCCCCCTTTTAACCCCCCTTTTTTTTTGGGTTGGGGGGGGGGGTTTTTTTCCCTTTTTCCTTTTTAATTTTGGGGGCCGGTTTTTTCCCCAAAAAAAAAACCCCTTTTTTTTTCCCGGGGGGGGGGGAAAAAAAAAAATTTTTGGAAAAAAAAAATTTTTTTCCCCCCAAGGGGTTCCCCCCAAAAAAAAATTTTAAAAAAAAAAAAAAACCCCCCCTTTTCCCCCCTTTTTCCCTTTCCCCTTTTTTTAAAAAAAATTTTGGGGGGGGGGAAAAAAAAAAAAATTTTAATTTTTTTTTCCTTTGGGGGGGGAAAAAAAAATTTTTAAAAAAAAGGGGGGGTTTTTTTTGGGGGGTTGGGGGGAAAAAAAGGGGGGTTTTTTGAAATTGGGGTTTTTTTAAAAAATCCTTTTTTCCCCCCCGGGGTTTTTGGGGGGGCCCCCCCCCAAAAAAAAAACCAAAAAATTTCTTTTTAAAAAAAGGGGGAAAAAAACCAACCCCGGGAAAAAAAAATTTAAAAACCCCCCAAAAGGCTTAAAAAAAAAAAAAAGGGGGGGCGAAATTGAAAAAAAAACCCCCCAAAGGGGGGGGGGGGTTTTTTTTTTTCCCCCCTTTGGGGGAAACC
The DNA here is from genome assembly GCA_018398815.1 of Conus ventricosus. Lineage (NCBI taxonomy): Eukaryota > Metazoa > Mollusca > Gastropoda > Neogastropoda > Conidae > Conus > Conus ventricosus. The sequence continues at coordinate 35,103,665 of CM031599.1, read as the reverse complement.
CTTGGGGGGCCGGGGGGGTTTTTTGGGGGGGGGCCCAAAAACCCCCCTTTTTCCCCCCGGGGGGCCCCTTTTTTTTTCCCCCCCTTTTTTTTGGGGGAAAAACCCCCTTTTTTTTGGGGTTTCCCCCAAAAAAAATTTAAAAAGGGCCCAAATTTTTTTAAACCGGGGGTTTTTCCCTTTTTAAAAAATTTTTTAAATTTTTTTTTTGGGGGCCCCCAAAAAAAAAAAACCCGAAATTTTTTCCCCCGGGGAACCCCCGGGGGGAGGGGGGGGTTTTGGGGGGGGAAAAAGGGGGTTTTTTTTGGGGGGGGGAAAAAAAAATTTAAAATTTGGGGGGGAAAAAATTCCCGGGGGGGGTTTTTGGGGGGGGGGCCCCCGGGGGGGGGGGGGGGTTTTTTTGGGGGGTTTTTTTTTTTTTTTGGGGGGGGGGTTTTTTTTGGTTTTTTCCCCCCGGGGTTTTTTTCCTTTTTTTTTTTCCCCCGGGACCTTTTTTTTCCCTTGGGGTTTCCCCGGGGGGTTTTCCTTTTTGGGGTTTCCCCCCCCGGGGGGTTTTTTGGGGGGGTTTTTTTTGGGGGAAAGGGGGGGGGGAAAAGGGCGGGGTTGGGGGGGGGCTTTTTTTTTGGGGGAACCCCCCTTTTGGGAAAAAACCCCCCTTTTTTCCCCCCGGGGGGGCCCCCCCCCCAAAAAATTTTTTTTTTTCCCCCTTTTCCCCCGGGGGGGTTTTGGCCCCTTTTGGGGGGTTTTTGGGTTGGTTTTAGGGGTTTTTTTTTTGGGGGGTTTTTTTTTTGGGTTTTTTTTTTTGGGAAAATTTTTTTTTTGGTTGGTAAAAAATTTTTTTTTTTTTTTTTTTTTTTTTAAAAACCCGGGGTTTAGGGGGGGGGTTGGGGGGGGGGTTGGGGGGGGCCCCGGGGTTTTTGGGGGGGGGGGTTTTGGGGGCCCCACCCCCCCCTTTTTTTGGGGGAAAGGGGTTTTTTTTGGGGGGAAAAAGGTTTTTTTTGGCGGGGGCCCGTGGGGGGGGGGGGTTTTGGGGGGGGTTTTTTTTAAAAAAGGGAAAATTTGCGGGGGGTTTTTTTAAAGGGGGGGGTTTTTTTTTTTTTTTTTTAAAAAAAAAAAGGGGAAAATTAAAAAAAGGGGGAAATTTGGGAAAGGCGGTTTTTACCGGGGGGGGTTGCCCAAAAATTTTTTTTTTTGGGGGGGGAAAACCCCCCCGGGGTTGGTTTTTTTTGGGGGGGGTTTTGGGGGGGGGGTGGGTTTTTGGGGGTTTGGGGTTTTCCCCCCCCCCCTTTTCCCCCCCTTTCCCCCCTTTTTTTCCCCCCCCCCCCCACCCCCCCCCCGCCCCCCCCCCCCCCCCCCCCCCCCCCCCCCCCCCCCCCCCCCCCCCCCCCCCCCCCCCGGGGGCCCGGGGGGTTTTGGGGGGGGGGGGGAAAGGGGGGGGGGGGGGGGCCCCCCCCCCCGGGGGCCCGGGGGGGGAAAAGGGGGTTTTGGAGGGCCCTTTGGGGGGGGCCCGGGGGGGGCCCCCCCCTTTTGGGGGGGGCCCCCCCCCGGGGGGGGGGCCCCCCAACCCCCCCCCCGGGGGCCCCCCGGGTTTTAAAATTTTCCCCCCCCCCCGGGGGCCCCCCCGGTTTGGATTTGGGGGGTCCCCTTTCCCCGGCGGGGGGGGGGGCCCCCGGGGGAAAATTTGGGGGGGGTTTTTTTTTTGGGGGGGGTTTTTGGGAACCCTTTTTTGGGGGGGCCAAAAAATTTTTTTTTTTTTAATTTTTTGGGGGGGGGGGGTTTTTTTTTTTTGGGGGGGGGGTTTTTTTTTTTTTGGGGGTTTTTTTTTAATTTTTTTTTTTTTGGGGGGGGTTTTTTTTTTTTAATGGGGGGGTTTTTTGGGGGGGGTTTTTTTGGTTTTTTTTTTCCCAACCCCGGGGGGCCCCCGGGGCGGGGGGTTTTTTTCCCCCTTAAAATTTTTTTTTTTCCCCCCCGGGGTATTTTTTTTGGGGGGTTTGGGGGGGTTTTTGGGGGGTTGGGTTTTTTTTTTGGGGGGGGTTGTTTGGGGGGGGTTTTTTTTTTTTGGGGGGGGGCGGGGTTTTTATTTGGGGGGGGGGGGGGGGGAAAGGGCCCCGGGCCTGGGGCCCCCCCGGGAAAGGGGGGGGGGGGGGGGTTTTTTCCCCCCCGGGGGCCTTCCCCCCTTTTTAAACCCCAGGGGGGTTTTTTTTTTTGGGTTTTTTTTTTTTTGGGCCCCGGGTTTTTTTTCCCCCCCCCCTTTTTCCCCCGGGGGTTTTTTTGGTTTTTGGGCCCCCCCATTTTTTTTCCCGGGGGGTTTTTTTTTTTTTTGGGGGGGGCCCCCGGGCCTTGTTTTGGGGGGGGGTTTTGTTCCCGGGGGGGGGGCCCCCGGGCCTTTTGGGGGTTTTTTTTTTTTAAGGGGGGGCCCACCCCCCCCCCCCCCCAAAAAAAATTTCCGGGGGGGGGGCCCCCCCCCGGGAAAATTTAAAAAACCCTTTCCCCCCCCAAATTTTTTAAAATTTGTCCCCCTTTTTTTTGGGGGGAAAGGGGGAAAAAAAGGGGGGGGTTTAAGGGGGGGGCCCTTCAAAAAAAAATTCCCGGGGTTTTTTTCCCCCCCCCCCCCTTTTTTAAACGGGATTCCCCGGGTTTTTTTTTTAAAGGGGGGGGCCCCCCCCTTTCGGGGGATTTTTTTTTGGGGGGGTTTTTTTGGGCCTTTTCCCAAACCCCAAAGGGGGGGCCCCGGGGTTTTTTGGGGGAAAAAAAAAAAGGGGGGCCCCCCCCCCCCCGGGGGGGGGGGGGGGGTTTTCCTTGGGGGGGGCCCCCCTTTTTTTTGGGGCCCCCGGGGGGGGGGGGCCCCCCCCCCCCGGGGGGGGGGGTTTTAAAGGGGGGGGGGGGCCTCCCGGGGGAAACCCCCAAAAAAAGGGGTTTGGGGGGGAAAGGGGGGGAAAAGGGGGGGGGGGGAAAGGGGAGGGGGGGGGGGGAAAGTTTAAAAAGGGGGGAAAGGGGGGGGGGGGAAAAGGGGCCCCCCCGGGGGGACCAAAAGGAGGATCGCTGGGGAAAGGGGGGCCCCCCGGGGGGGGGCCCCCGGGGGGAAAGGGGGGGGGGGTGGGGAAAGGGGAAAAAGGGGGGGGTTTTTAAGGGGGGGGGCCCCCCCGGGGGGAAATTTTTTTTTGGGGGGGGGGAAAACCTTTTTTTTTTAAAGGGGGGGGGGGGGTTTAAAGGGGGGAACAAAAAATTCCTGATTTTTTTTTTGGGGGGGTTTTTTTTTTTCCCAAAAAAAAGGGGGGGGTTTTTGGGGCCCCCTTTTTTCCCCTTTTCCCGGGGGGGGGGAAAGTTCAAAAAAAAAAAAAATTTTTTTGGTAAAGTTTTTTCCCCCGGGGGGGGGGGGGGGGGGGGAAAAAAAATTAAAAAAACCCCCAAATTTGTGGGGGAAACCGGGGGGGGCCCCCGGGGGGGGGGGAAACCTGTTTTTTGGGCCCCCCGGGGGGCCCCCCCAAAAGGGGGGGCCCCCCCGGGGGGTTTTTGGGGGGGTTTCACCGGGGGGGGGGGCCCGGGGGGGGTTTTGGGCACCCCCTTTTTTTTTTTTTGGGGGGGGGGGGGAAAAAAAAGGGGCCCAAGGGGGGGGGGGGGAAAAACCCCCCCCCCCCCTTTTTTTTTTTCCCTTTTTTTTCCCCGGGGTTGCCCTTTTTTTTTGGGGGGGGCCCCCCCCGGGGGGGGAAAAAATTTTAAAAAAAAAGGGGGGGGGCCCCCCCCAAGGGTTTCCCGGGGGGGGGTTTAAGGGGGGGGGTTTTTTTGGGGGGTTTTTTTTAAGGGGGGGGGCCCCGGGGGTTTTTTTTTTGGGGGGGGGGTTTTTCCCCCCCCCGGGGGGGTTTTTTTCCCCCCCCCCCCCAAAAGGGGGGGGGGGGCCCCCCGGTTTTTTTGGGGAAAAACCCCCCCCGGGGCCGCCTCCCGGGGGGGGGGGGGGGGGGCCCCCCCGGGGGGAAAAGGAAGGGGGAAAGGGGTTTCCCCCCCCCCCCGGGGGGGGGGGGCCCCCCCCTTTGGGGTTTTCCCCCGGGGCCCCCCCCCCTTGGCCCCAAAGGGGGGGAAAAAACCCCCCGGGGGGGGGTTTAAAAAAGGGGAACGGGGGGCCCCGGGGGGGTTTTGGGGGGGGGGGGCGGGGGGTTTTGGGGGGCCCCCCCCCCCCCGGGGGGGTTTTGGGCCCGGGCCCCTTTTTTTGGGGGGGGGCCCTTTAAAAGGGGGGGGGAAAGGGGGGGGCCCCCCCCCCGGGCCCGGGGAAAACCCCAACTAAAAAGGGGTTTTGGGTTTTAACCCCCCGGGGCCCCGGGCCCCGGGGGGGCCCAAAAAGGGGTTTTCCCCGGGGGGGGTTTTTTCCCCCCCCCCTTTAACCCGGAATTTAAAATTGGAAACCCCCCCCGGGGCCCCCAGGGGGGGGGCCCCTTTTTAATTTTAGGCAGGGGGGTTGGCCCCCCCCTTTTGGGGGTTTGAAATGGGACGAATCCCCCCGGGGCCCTTTTTGGGGGGGGCCCCCCTTTTTTTTAAAATTTTTGGCCCCTTTCCCTTTTTTTTTTTTTTAAAACCCCCTTTCGGTTTTAAATTAGGGGGGGGTTTTAAAATTTTTTTTTTTTTTTTTTTTTGGGGGGGGTTTTTTTTTAAAGGGGGGGGGGTTTTTAATTTGGATTTTCCCGGGGGGGGGGGGGGGGTTTTTTTTGGGGTTTTTTTTTTTCCCGGAAAAACCCCTTTTTTAAAAAAGGATTTTTTTGGGGGGGGGGTTTTTGGCCCATTTTAAAAAGGGGGGGGGGCCCTTTTTTTTGGGGGGGGGGTTTTTTTGGGGGGGTTTTTGGGGGGGGGCCGGGGCCCCCGGTTTTAAATTTGGGTTTTTTTTTTTTTTTTTTTTTCCCCCCTTTTGGGGGGGGGGGGGAGGTTTGGAATTTTCTTTTTTTCCCTTTTTTTTTTCCCCCCTTTTTTTTTTTGGGGGTTTTTTTTGGGGTTTTCCCCCGGGGGGGCCCCGGGGGGGTTTTTTCCGGGGCCCGGGGTTTTTTTGGGGGGGTTTTGGTTTTTTAACCGGGGGGGGGGCAGTTTTTTGGGGGAAAACCCCCGGGGAAAAGGGGCCCCCCTTTTTTTGGGGGCCCTTCCCCCCCCCCCCGGGGGGGGAAAAGGGGGTTTTTCCCCCCCCGGGGGGGGTTTTTTTTTTGGGGGGTTTTTTTTTTGGGGGGGGGGGGGGTTTTTTTTTTTTTGGGGGTTTTTTTTTTTTTTTTGTTTTTTTTTTTTTTTTTTTTTCCTTTTTTTTTTTTTTTCCCAAAAAAAAGGGGGGGAAAAATTTTTTGGGGGGGGGGGTTTTTTTTTTTTTTTTTTCCCCCCCTTTTTGGGGGGGGGGGTTTTTTTTTTGGGGGGGGGTTTGGGGGGGGGGGGTTTTTTTTGGGGGGCCCGGGGGGCCCCTTTAAGGGGGGGTTTTTTTTTTTTTTTTTTGGGGGTGGGGGCCGGGTTTTTTTAAAGGGGGGGGGGGGGGTTTTTTTGGGTGGGGGTTTTTTTTTTTAAAAAAAGGGGGGAAAAAGGGGAAAAGGGGGGAAAATTTTTTTTTTTTTTTTAAAAATTTTTTGGGGTTTTTAAAAAAAATTTTAAACTTAAAATTTGGGGTTTTAAAATTTCTTTTTTTTGGAAAGGGGGTTTTTTAAAAGGGGGAAAACCCTATAAAAGGGGGGGGGGGGCCCCCCCCTTTTTTGGCCTTCCCCCCCCCCCGGGGGCCCCCCCCCCGGGGGGGGGTTTCCCCCCCCCCCCCCCCCCGGGGGGGGCCCCCCCCCCCTTTTCCCCCCCTTTGGGTTCCCCCCCCCCCCCCCCCCCCCCCCCCCCCCCCCCCCCGGGGGCCCCCCCGGGGGTTGGGGTTTTCCCGGTTTGGGGGGCCCCCGGGGGGGGAAAAGGGGGGGGAAGGAGGTTTTGGGGGGGGGGGGGGGGGGGGTTTTTTTTGGGGGCCCCCCCCCCAAACAGGGGCCCCTTTTTCCCCCCCCCCGGGGGCCCCCCTTCCCCGGGGGGGGGGGGGGCCCCCTTTTTCCCCCCCCCCCCCCCCGGGGGGGGGGGCCCCCCCCCCCCCTTTCCCCAAAAAAAACCCCCCCTTTTTAAAAGGGAGGGGGGGGGGTTTTTTTTTTGGGGGGGGGAAAAGGTTTGGGGGGGGGGTTTTTTTGGGGGGGGGGGGGGTTTTGGGGGGGGTTTGTTTGGGTTTTTTTTTTGGGGGGGGTTTTTTTTAAAAGGGAAAGGGGGGGGGGGTTTGTTTTTGGAAATTTTAAAAAAAGGGGGGGGGGGTTTTTTTTTGGGGGTTTTTGGGGGGGGGTTTTTTGGGGGGGGGGGGGGAAAAAATTTGGGGGGGGAAAACCCTTTTGGGGGGGAAAAGGGGGGGGTTTTTTTTAAAATTTTTTGGGGGGGGTTTGGGGGGGGGGGGCCCCCCTTTTTTTGGGGGGGGGGGGAAAAGGGGGGGTTAAAGGGAAAAAAAAAAAAAATTGGGGGGGGGGGGGGGGGGGGGGGGTTTTTGGGGGCCCTTTTTTTGGGGGGGGGAAAAAAAGGAGGGGGAAAAAAAATTTTTAAAAAAAAGGGGGGGGGGGGGGTTTTTTTTTTTAAAAAGGGGGGGGGGAAAAATTTTTAAAAAAAAATTTTGGGGTTTTTTTTTTTTTAAAAAAATAAAAAAAATTTTTTGGGGGTTTTTCCCTTGTGTTTTTTTGGGGTTTTGGGGGCCCCCGGGGGGGGGGGGGGGGGGTTTTTTTTGGGTGTTTGGGGGGTTTTTTTTTTTTTGGGGGGGTTTTTTGGGGTTATTTTTTTTTTTTTTTTTAAAAACCCCCCTTTTTTTTTTTTCCCCCCGGGTTTTTTTTCCCCCCTTTTTCCCCCCTTTTTTTTTCCCCCCCCCCTTTTTTTTTTTTTTTTTTTTTTAAATATTTTGCCCCTTTTTTTTTTTTTGGGGGGTTTTTTTTTTAAAACCTTTGGGGGGATTTTTTTTTTTAATTTTTTTTTTTTTGGGGGTTTTTTTAAGGGGGGGAATTTTTGGTGTTTTTTGGGGGGGGGGGTTTTTTTTTTTTTTTAAAAAAATTTTATTTGGGTTTTTGTTTTTTGTGGGGGGGGCCAAAAAAAAACCCAAAAAAAAAAATTTTGGGGAAAAAAAATTTTAAAAAATTTTTTTTTTAAAAAGGGGGTTTTTTTTAAAAGGGGGGGGTTTTGGGGTTTTTTTTTCCTTTTTGGGGGGGGGGTTTTTTTAAAAAAAAAAAAAAATTTTAAAAAAAAAAGGGGGGAAAAAAAAAAGGAAAAAAAAATTTATTTTTTTAAAAAAATAAAAAATTTTTTTTTCCCTAGGCCCAAAAAAAAAAAATTTTTAAAAAAAAAAAAAAAAACCCTTTTTTTAAAAAAATTTTTTAAAAAATTAAATTTCCCCAAAAAAAGGGTTTTTTTTCCCCCCCCCCAAAAAAAAAAAAAAAATTTTTTTTTTTTTTTTTTAAAAAAACAAAAAAAAAAATTTTTAAGGGGCCCCTTTTTACTAAAAAAAAAAAAAAAGGGGGCTGCTTGGGCAGTTAAAAACAAAATATGTGAGCAACATGTCTGTGGTGATTGTGATTGTTGTGTGGTGCGTGCGTGCTTGCGTGCGTGCGTGGGTGTATGGGTGTGTGCATGTGCCTATGTGTGTGTGTGAATTTGTTGTTAATGACTTCAAGTCTTCGTATGACAAAGATCACTGGCAGTATATTTCATCTTTTACATGTTTCTTAACCCTCTTTATCTCTCTCTCTCCCTCCCACCCCCACCATCCATGCCCTCTTCCCTCCTCTGTGTGAGTTTGTGTGCATGTATATGAGTATGTGCATTTACTTTTCAATGTGAATATATGTGTACGTGCCTCCATGAACAACTTCTGTTGAGTGTGATTTTATATGTGCAAGCGTTTGGGTGTGCATATATATGAGTGTATATATGTTTGAAAGTGAGTGGAGGGGAGATTATATATGTGCAAGTGTTAGGGTATGCATATATGTGAGTGTATATATGTGTTTGAATGTGTGTAGGGGAGAGAACTGTCTGCGTTTATGCATGTGTGTGCGTGCATGCATGTGTATGCATGCGTGCACATGTGCACTTACATGTGTGTGATCACGCAACACACATACGTCAGCACATATGTGAATAAGATTATATGTGAATTAATATATATGTATAAGTGTGTGTGTGGTTACATACATGCATGCATGTGTGCTACAGTCCATGTGCACATTTGTGAGAGTATACATGTGTCTTTTTAACAGCATTGCAGAGGCAGATTTTATGCAAATCCAATAAAAAAAATAACTCATAAAAAAGTCACATAAAGGCATGCATACACATGTATAATGATAATGCAAAATATAATACTGGTAAGTATGTAATCAATGATCACAATGAAACTATCTGTCTTTCTATGGACAACTATGCCATGTTCTTTAAAAAAAAAAAAATTGCAACTAGTTTACCTGAACAATTACCATGAAAAGGGTAACAGCTTTCTCTGCAAAAGATGTAACCGGTTTCTCTGAACAGAAACTGAATGCGTAAAGTGTATAAAACTCTACCTGGATTCTCTGAACAGTAACTATACTGTGCACAGGACAGGGAGTTTAATATTGCCCTTTTGAAATTCTATCAACCTGAACAAGAACTGAACTTCAATTTAGCCCCTCTGCTATCAAAACAGCTTGAAGACAAGGTGAAAAAAAGGCCAAATCACAAGTTGTGTGCACAGATCTGAGACAAAAACCAACGCACCTCCTTCATTCTGCTCTCCATCTGGCCAGGGAGTGGTGAACAGATATTTCCACACCAACTGAAGATAAATATCCATGATGACCTGATCCGTTTCTGTCATAAGGATGTTAAAGTCATCCTGTCTCTCTCTGTCACAAAGATGTTACAAACCTTATGACTTGATCTGTCTCTGTCACAAGGATGTGTTACAGTTTGGAGATATGATCTGTGTCTGTCACAAGGAGGTTACAGTCCGGTGACCTGATCTGTCTCTCGCTACAACTATATTACAGTCTGATGACCTGTCTCTCTGTCACAAAAGAATGTTATAGTCTGACGGCCTGATCTGTGTGTCTGTCATAAGAATAATATAGTCTGATGAACTGATCTGTGTCTCTTTCAGTATCTGTCACAAGAATGTTAGAGTCTGATGACTTGATCTCTCTCTGTCACAAGAATGTTAGTCTGATGAACTGATCTGTCTCTCTGCCACAAGAATGTTAGTCTGATGAACTGATCTGTCTCCCTGTCACAAGAATGTTACAGTCTGATCTGTCTCTCCATCATAAGAGTTGATACAGTCTGATGACTTGATCTGTCTCACATGTCAAAAGAATGTTAAGTGTGATGGCTTAATCTGCCTCTTTCTATTGTAAGAATGTTACAGCCCTATGACCTGATCTGTCTCTCTATCACAAATATGTTACATTCTGATGACCTGATCAATCTACAAGAAATGCTGCAGACCTGACCTGATCTCTCTCTCTCTCTGCCATAAGGATGTTACAGTCTGAAGACCTAATCTCTCTCTCTCTGCCATAAGGATGTTACAGTCCAATGACCTGATCTGTCTCTCGGCCATAAGGATGTTACAGTCTGATGGCCTGATCTGTCTCTCTCTGCCATAAGGATGTTACAGTCTGATGACCTGATCTGTCTCTCTGCCATAAGGATGTTACAGTCTGATGACCTGATCTGTCTCTCTCTGCCATAAGGATGTTACATTCTGATCACCTGATCTGTCTCTCTGCCATAAGGATGTTACAGTCTGACGAACTGATCTGTTGTCTACATCAAGGATGTTACAACGTCATGACCTGATCCGTCTCTCTATCAAAAAGGTGTTACAATCTGATGACCTGATCTCCGTCACAAGGATGTTACAGTCAATGACTTGATCTGTCTCTTCGTCATAAGGATATTTACCTCCTGACAATCTGATCCATCTATTTCACAATCGTGTTACAACCTGACCATCTCTCGCTCCTTCAAACAGGATGTTACAGTCTCTCAGTAACATCGTTAGCGGTCAAAACCATTAAGCTGATATAGTTTACAAGGTTCCCCCCTCCCCCTCCCCCAGTGCCTCTGACCTGAAATGTAGTATTTCTCATACTCCTCGCTGCTGATCATGTCGCGTTTGTAGGCCTCAGCTGTCACTACACGGAACGCATTGTTCATCTTGCCTTTATCCCTCTCCCACGTCTGCTGATGCTGCAAGAAGACAGACAGGAAGTCAACATCTGCTGAGTACGGAGAGAGAGGGCTCGGAAACTGCACCAGTCTTCAGACATGTGGACCCTCAAATTGTGTGCGTATGTGTGTGTGTGTGTGTGTGTGTGTGTGTGTGTGTGTGTGTGTGTGTGTGTGTGTGTGTGTGTGTGTGCGCGCGCGCGCATTTTCCTCACCCGAGAAAAGAATATTTTCTAGAAAACTGAAGTCTTTTGAAAATTTCTTCCTGTATGGCATGTCTCATGATTTCTGTTGATGAATTCATTTTAAAGTATGGTAAACTGTTTGGTGCTGCTAATACCAATTAATGTAACTGAATGCAAAAACAAAAAACAAAAAATTCTTACCATAATTGAAAAGCAAACTATTTTCATCCAGCTTGTATATATGATATTCAGATATTATGTTCATAGTACACTGAAGACTGCTGCACAAACTAGTTTTAAGAGTATGGCTGTTACAGTACAAAGAAGCAGTCAAACAAACACGATATCTCTTGGTTTCCTTTTTTTTTCTTTTTAAATAAATAATTCCACACAATGTAATCAACACTCTAGGCCTCCTAAAACAACTGTTGTTGAGATAACATAGCAACAAAACTAGTGTTGGTATGTACAGTCAAAGTTTTTGTCTGTTGTTGAGATAACATAGCAACAAAACTGGTGTTGGTATGTACAGTCAAAGTTTTTGTCTGTTGTTACTTTTCCGGAAGAAGAAAATGCCAAGTAAACAGACCTTTTTTTTTTTTTTTTTTTTTTTTGTGGGGGGGGGGGGGGGGGTATTTTGTTTCTTTTAAACAGTACAGAAACTAGGCTTGAAGTTTTTTCTCTTTTGTGGGTTTTTCCCCACATTTCTTGCTGACACTCCATACTTCACTTTGTTTTATTTGAAGTCTGTCTAGGTGTTTACAATCTGTCAAACACATTATGTGTGCAGCAAAGATGCCATTTTTCACAGGCTCAACTATGGAAAGCTCCTTGACATTCACATGAAAATTGTCTCCCACGTCAGGGTTCCATCGCTCAGTTGGAAAATCAGATGACGAGCTTTATAATACCTTTGGTTCTTTACTTTGGATTTTGTTTGTCATTGTTTTGAAAAACTTGAAAAAAATTAAGGTTGGCAGAAACAGTTCACTGGGTTACGATAAAAATGTTGAGTGTGTGTGCTTTCATCCTCTTGAATTCACTCCGGCTTCATGCAGCCACATGATAATCGCCTCTGTCAGTCTGTGTATTCAAACCAACCTCAGTCAAATGCTGCTTCTCACGTAAGGAGCTGGATTTTCCATCACACACTAACTGGGCCTTGTTGTACATGCAGTGAATGAAACCTTACGGCAAATGTCTTACATAACTAATGAAGTGCCAGTACTACTGCATGACGCCACATTCTGATGGATTCATGTGGGAGCAGTGGCAAATGTGCCACTATTATTCTCACACGTTTCTCACAGGAATACATAATAGTGAAGATCAAACAAATCGAATGGAAGGAACATGCTGAGGATGAAAGAGAAGACATCCTGCGATGAATGGATGAATTACTGAGCGAGTTTCAAAGTGAGGTGACTGCAGGCAGGAACTGAAACAAACTTAAAAGAAAAGTTACTGATCCACCGAATGAAAAAGACAAACAAATTACAAGATGAACAACAGCCCGTTTCGATGTCTCTGGTCTTCTTCAGGCAAGACAATCAACATTCAAGGCAATGAAAACAAAGCAGCCCAGCAGCCTCTTTTTCATTCCACACCCATTTTGCGCCCAATTTGAGGAGATAACTGATCGTTTGTTCTTCGTTTTCATTGTCTTCAATGTGGTTTGTCTTGCCTGAAGAAGACCCAAGAAGTGGAAACACATGATGTTTTGTCTTAATTTATTCGTCGTCTGGAACAGTAATTTTTCTTTTAAGCTTGAATTGAAGAGAATTATTGTGAACTCAGACGTTAAAATGAGTTTTGGAGAAGATATGGGAAAAGATAATGGGGTGGAAAAATGACCCAGAAAATAATTTGCCACTTGTGGAATTGCAGATGAAATGGCGGTTGGCAGGAGCACTGGTTGAGAATGACGTAAAAACATTCTGAGCAGCAATCTGGTCCTGTTCTCATGCTTCTAGAGAATGCAACACAGCTGGACTGTTTTCTCTTATTTATGAGTATGTTTTGCACTGGGCATGTTTTGCAAAGGCAGCAAAGGAAATGAACAGATATGCAGGGCAAAACATTGCTGTTAAAGATATGGCCAAGGGCACAGATGATGACTCTTATTTGGTGTCACATGTGACACTTTAAATGGATTAATATGCCCCGACCAGCTCCTACCCAGAGTTGAGTTGCTATGGGCTCAGTTGGGAAGACTGGGACCACACAGTCGAGTTTCATCCACTACATGGATGCGTCTATGAGAGTGTTGCTCAAATTTCCTGACCAACACTGCACGTGTATCTCTCGGGCCTGGTTGACACCAGGATATATTATGAAAGGAAGCGTAGAGTACAGCTCTGTCATGCAGTCTGAGATCGGAATGGAATTTTTTTTTTCTTTTTATCCGTAGCATCATATTCATCATCTTCATTCTCATCAATTAGCATAAAAAAATAGTCTCAGATTCTGTGGCCCTTCATGCCCTGCTCTCAAGGTGACCTCAGTTTTGATCTCCTCTCCACATCTGAGGCCTTGGTTTGGTTCAGGCGGGGTCACCGGTATCGGCGAGTCCATGGGGCTGTCGTTGGACGGACGTGGGGGGGGCCTAGTTGGTGGTGTCCTGCGTATGTTGGATTGAAACAGGTGCCACTGAACACCACTGAAGTGACTTGGCAGCAGTGCGGTGTCTCCTTTGGTGGGTTGCCTCTTGACGACTTGACACTGATTGCTCCCTATGGATTGCTAGGCCGGGCTGTGGCAGTGGACGGGGAGGTCAGAATGAGTGGCATGGGTGTAATGCCACTGAGGTGGCCCAGAAGATGAGACAGCAAAAAAAAAAAGGAAAAAAGAAAAAAAATTCAGTATTTCTCACTCATAAATGCCTGTGCACAGTATCATTGGCTCGCAGTGTGATACTGTCATGATTATTACTTTGTTTATGCAAAGGAGTGGACAGCTGCATGCCATGTTATGCAGACGGGTTGAAACTGGTATGCAAAACACAGTGGGACCACCAATTAATGTATGTACCAAATACAATTCCTTGATGTGGAACAGTTGATGAATGGGACTTTACACATTCTGGGAATCGTTTTTTATTGGGAGGAGAACACTTACAAGAGTTTCAATGTAAAATAATGTGAAGGCAAGTGGGTTGAATAAAACTACCCCAACATTAAACCAACATCACCGGTGATTTCTGCAGACTTTTATGGAGCATAGAAATGCAAGAAGCCGACAATACGATTTTTTAATGGAAACAGTCAAACAATTGTATTACCCTTTAACAACTACATGTAGTAGTGTCCAAATCATCCAAAGCACACACAACAATCCATCACATGTCCATACCTGCTGCTTGATGATGCGGTTCTTGGGATCAGTATCGTTGTAATGGGGACACAGTTCTGTAATTGGCAGAATCTGATAGACAGCGGGTACAGCATTGGTGTCCACCAAGAACCACTTGTCCACAGCCGCAAAGTCGTCCACATCCATCCACGATGCCAGACGACGCAGAGAATGGTACTCAGTGACAGGAATCGTCAAGGGCAGCGGCCGATTGCCATAGCGATCACCCAGAAAGGTCTGCAGAGAGAAGAGAAATAAGACAAAGCATTACCAAGAATTTTTAAATCTCTGTTCTCTGGTGCTGAGGTAGGAAGTACAGTTTTGGCAGGAAATTTGATCTCTGAGTACACTGACTTTGTAACAAGAAGTGTTAACAAGAATCTCAAGTCTACAGTATACTGATTTTGTCAGAGAAAATCTGTGATTAGACACACCCACTGGACATACATACACAATGACAAAGCAAAGTGTTGTTGTTGTTTTTTTCCAAATTTGTTTTTCCTTTTGAGAAAAGACCCAATCCTCCTTCTGTATCACAGAAAAAAATCAAAACAACAGTGCCAGCTTTTCAACTGTGTGGCCAGAGCACACTCCTCCGTTTTGCCCATGAGTCTGTGGGAAAATTATAGTGCATTGCCCCAAAAATGCAATGAGCACTATCCGTTCCATCGGCTGACTGTGTGTGTCAATGAATGCACGGTCACTCATGTTGTCGACAATAGAAACACATTGTTAGCTGTCACGTCAGACCTGTGGTCACACCTGAAACAGTTGGACTGTTCTTTTCATCACTTTAAACTGGGCTGGACCTGTGAAGATCTGCCTCACTCTCATAGTGCAGAGTTCCACAGGCAACCAAAGTAGAGCAGGACAGTATGCTTCCTTCCAGTTGTTGAGGAAACCTGAGGTGACACAGCAGACAAAGCACAGGCAGGAGATGGAGACAGGACATGATGAGTTCCCAGTCCCACCCGGGCTAGTGATCATGCTGGCCTATTATATGGTTTAAAACCCTTCTTCACCGTAACAACGTCTTTAACTTAGACTGTTTAAAACCCTTCTACACTATAAGAACATCTTTAACTATGACAAACAGTCATCAAGACTTTGTATAGACCACTGTCTAAATCATCACCTTCAAGGTTAAGCGCTAATACACACAACAGCATATGTTTCATGCGTCAGCGATTCAAAAACCTTTTGTGGGGGAAATTCTGTCTTCCACGACAGACCAAATCATTTAACAGCAAAGACAATTAGGCTTTTTGTGATTTTTTTAAACCAGACATCTGTAAAAGCAGCCTATAAATCACTCCGAATGTCACAAGCACTGGCGTTTTCATCATATTCATTCACTCTCTTGATGCGGACTCTTCGTGTGAGGGTTTTATATCTGGTTGCACACACGCACAAACACGCATGTGCACATACACATTCGAACATTTACACACACACACACACACACACACACACACACACACACACACACACACACACACACACACACAGCCTCATCTGCCAAGAAATGGAACGCTACATTTTCCTTGATCATTAGACTTTTTTTTAATCTCAATTTCTTGAGGCAAAACTAGATTTACATCTCTACACCTCATGTCTGTCACCCTCATGGCCAATTCAGAAACAGACAGGATAGCACAGTCGGCATTTGCACATGTGGCAAATGTCTCCGCTCCTGCTTATCAGCTGTGATAGCAGTGGGCTGCTGACAACCACCACAAAATCCAAGTCACTAAGAGGGGGAACAGGTAGTAGTTTCTCTGTGTGACAAGAATGCAGGCTTTCATGAATGAAAGATCTGGTCATCCGAGCTTACCACAAAGTAAGGTCCGGCAGAGTCGTGCTGACAGTTCACAATCTCCTGCAGACACAGATGGGTGGTCGTGTGCTCCACACTGGCGTCCTCCCGCACCCCCCACCTCATGTCCACCACCTCAACAAAGGACAGCAACACATGACATGACAAACAGGTGAACAAAAAAGTATGACCATGGATTAACAAAAGGTATTGAATTTGAGTGAAAAGATAAAGAACATGCCAATGTTTGTTGTTTTTTTATCCTGTAAATGTTGTAGGCCAGTCTGTTCTGAAACTAGTGCTTTAATGTCCCACTTCCTGCTTTCTTATCAATTTTGTTCTCGTATATTTCAAGCCAGGAGTGCTGCTGGTCTGTAGCAGGTTACCTGAAAGGGTTAATCAAAATTTTAGTAAACTTGTTACCTTTGTTCACTTATAAGACTTAATGGTGGAACGCAATATATGTCAGGCTATAAGGGTAAGAAGCTTCAAGCATCAAAAGCGGTGACACCAAGGCCATCACCTCTGCAGACAACAGGACACTGACAGACCTGATAGTCCAAGCCCCGCTCCTTGCAGTAGTCTCTGAGATATGGCCCCGATTCCTTCATCAGCATGTTCCTTTCTGTGCTCATGTCTGCAACAGACAGATCAACAGTCAATACAAACCTGATTCAGGTAAGGGAAGCTTACGGCAGTGGAAGGAGAATGACGGGTACCATCTTCTATAATGCAGTGTCCTATACCTGGGGAATTTCAAACAGTTCATTGTGCTTTGGCACTTCAGTTTTTTAACTCTTTCATCCCTACAACCCGGTTTTCCGGTTTGCAGAAATCCTACCCTTCCTTCCTGCAGCCAGGAAAACCAGGCAGCACAAAATCCCTCCTTTCCTTCCTGCAGCCCGGAAAATCGGTTCTCCCGGTAAGCACTTTGAACTTCGTGCGAGTCGCGTCATCGGTACACGTCATGACCGGGTTGCTCGCACGGCAGTGTTTATGAATGGAATGGATGCCAGACGGCCCCTACAGAGCGGGAAAGTGGTCGCCACTCTATTCTGGATGGTTTGCTACTGCATACGTAGCAGTTCTCATTTTACACTTTTTTTTTTCTAAATCCAGGAATGAAGGGAATACTCGTATCATTAGAATCTAAGAACAAGAGGAAGTAATGGTTCATAGAAAAGTAAGAATGAAAGAGTTTAAGCAAGTGACTGTCCTTTGCCCGCAGTGGGAACAACAGTAGCCAGGGCACAGGCCGATTGCAGAAGAGATTAGTCTGAAAGCAATCCTTACTACACACAGTCAAGAGACCATAGTACAAACCAAGGACACAAAAACTCTGTTGGCGCCATTGACGACAATCTCTTCTACTGGCTGCCAGTAAAACACAGAATCGTCCGTAAGATCTTCCTCATCACTTCAACATCTGCTAATCAGTAACTCATCACTGATACATAACTGACCTTTCTCACATGAATATGAACACTTTGCCAGCTCTGTCATTGCTCAGCTTCAAGCAATCCAGTCTTCTTTCTCTTCTGCCATATTTGTTGGTTCATCATTGGTCAGATTATTGGACATGTGATGGGTTTTAATCCCACCATTGCGGAAGCCACATTCCATCCTCTGGGATCTCTATACCTTACACTGTTGAACACACTAAGGTTTCCATGGGGATTGTGTGTGAGTACAATTGTGTGTGTGTGTGGTGTGTGTGTGTGTGGTGTGTGTGTGTGTGTGTGTGTGTGTGTGTGTGTGTGTGTGTGTTTCTTTCTTTCTTTCTTTCTGCGTACGCAGGCTGATACTCCTGCGGACACTTCCTGTATAGCCAGGCAGTGGAGTTTTGTGTGTATGACCCTTTTTTATCCCGCCATTAAGGCAGCCATACTCCATCTTCGGGGAAGGTGTATGCTATGTGTCACGTGTCATCCATACCAACGGCCAAACTGGCCTTCTCTTCCGAAAGTTGGTGATGGGATTTTACGTGTGTGCAAGATGTTATGCGTGCGTTCACACACGGAACCTCGGTTTATAGTCTCATTCGAAGGACTATATGGGGAATGGAGTCAGAACCAATGTAAACTCCAAGGGAAAAATCCCCCTATACCGAAATTCGAACCCGTAACCCCAGGATCACGAGTCCGGCGCTCTACCAACTGAGCTATCCAGCCCCCGTGTGTGTGTGTGTGTGTGTGTGAGCAAGCGAGCGAGCGAGCATGCGTGCGTGCGTGTGTGCATGCTTGTGTGTGTGTGTGTGTAAGTGTGTGTGTGTGGATCACAATTAATGTTCGGTGATCAGCTTACTTTGTGTTGCTTGATATCTTTGATGGTTTCTCTTGTGTTGTACATACTCTCCCATACACATTCTTAATCAGCTTTTACCTTTTCTTTTTTTAACTTTCCATCATGAAAGGCCTGTTTCACCAAAGTATGTTCCCTTAATCAGTAAACAGAAAATGACTGAATAGTTTCTATCACTCACACACACACACACACATACATACACGCACACACACACACACGCGCACACACACACACACACACACACACACACACACACACACACACACACACACACACACACACAAACACACACACTTATTCAAAACTCTCACGTAACATCGCTTCATAAAAGTTGACATCAATCCTTGTCAAACTGAAAGATGAATGAAGGAACACACACACACACACACACACACACACACACACACACACACACACACACACACACACATACACACACGCACGCACACACACACACACGCGCATTCACACACACATACACACACACACTTGTCCCTTCCTCTCATCTACTATCACCTTATCAAAGGTGACACCATTCCATATTGATCTCAAGAAGGAATAAAGCAACACACACCAGTGAAGGTGGAACTGAAGAACACTTTGATGACACTGGATTCCTCTGGGGGCAGATCGTTCAGCCAGCCCTCTAGCGCCCTCTGGTAGCTGGCTCTGCCAGCAGCGGAGGAGAGATCCATCCCGATGACTTTTACCCCTCCACTTCCTTATACTTACAGCTGTGCAAAATGATAAAAAACTGGTTAGTCATCTGAAAGTTCAGTCCTAAAAACAGACAAGGAAATAACCTTAAAACAAGGTACAGCCACACAAAATGTTAAGAATTGTTAGTCATTGAAGATTCAACCTAAAGAATAAAAATAGAAGAGGAAATAACTTTTGATGACGAGTCTCTTGTACCTGCGCAAAATGATCAAAATGTTTTGAGAATTTATGTGAAGCAGGTCTCACTTCGCACATATTTTTGCTCTGGAGCTCAAGTTTACTCCTTTCCAGGTGTTTGATGACCATTTAAAAAGTGCATGGGGTGCATTGTATTTACTGAAATAAAAAGCGAATGACAAAGTTGGAAGCTCACTGCTATCATCGAAGATGTCTGAAACTTATAGTGTTTTTTTTTGGTTTTTTTTTTTTTTTTTTTTTTTCTTTCCCCCCCCCTTTTTTTATTAATCCTTTTCCAAACAATACATTACAAATGAATATCATAACACAAAAAAAAAAAAAAAATGCACACAACAAAAAAGGCCATTAAACAATCAAACATCCTTGTACACACAGGAAAAGGGGGGCCAGGGTCGAGGGGGGGGGGGGGGGGTTGGGGGCTGAGGGTAAGGGACAGGGGAGGTCCATTGACATTTTCATGTCAAACACAAATCAAACTTGATTATATACAGGTATTCAACCATTTTTGAAAAATACAGCTGAAGTAGATCTTGCTGAATGTGGTGGTTTACAGATAAAATACATATTTTAAATTCTAACGTTCAAACTAATCGAGAACTGAATTTTACAGAAACCAAGTTTGTTTAAACTTGCACAAGTTCCATATTTTTGTAATTGCCATGTAATGCTCTAAGTCATATCTGTCACATAATATTACAAAGGTGTGTACATGTGATTGTGCAATTGGCATTTATATGCAGATGTAAAATTTTGCAAATAAAGTGATGGATTCAAAAAAAGCGTCTGTCTGTGTATTCTGCTTAACATCAAACAAGTTCCTTGTTAATCATAAAATCATGACAATGTGAATATTTTTCAGTCAGCAACTACTGGACATTCATCCAAAATCGGTGTGTAATAATATGACAATTAAACAGCCTATTGAAAAATGTCTGCTCTTCTTGCTCACAAAATTTATATAAAAAGTACTAGATGATGCAGGAACGAGAATCTCGTTGAAAGTAATTCGTTGAAAGTAATTTATGTTGCAATCAAAATATCTATTTCCTGAGATTATTTCAGTTTTCAAATAATATAACACATATTCCGTGCGCAACTCTGTGCGATCCTCCGGTGGCTAAATCCCTCCCATACTATCCTTGGGACGAAAGAAAAGTCGAAAGTTCCCAAGAACAGCAACAGGACCAGCCAGCAAGGGTCACATCAATACATTAGAATGGAACCACAGGCTGAATATTGGATATTCCATGACATCCAATCCATCTATAGGTAAGCATCATCCCAGACACAAGCATGTATTATATCCACACACCCAAATATTCACATTGCACACATCTCATCCCTTCCCCCACAGGCTCCCGCCATGTACACTCGATGAAATTATTTGCAGACACATGGCCAGAGCTCGCCAGCGACGTTACACATGTACACCTATGCATTAGCTCTTTTATACTCAAGTCATATTCATCTTGCTGAGACCCTGACGTCTACGTATGCCTCATATATTATGGCAAATACCTCCATACTGCGTAAACTTATTCTAGTAAAAAAAAAAAAAAAAAAAAAAAAAAACCAGCTCTTATTTCCCTGACATACCTCCCCTCAAATGTGACATATTTGTCACTTAACAGAATTAAAATCCTTCAAAATTAGTAGTTATCACAGTGACAGTAATATTCGTGGGAATCAAGATAAGCACTCAACATACAGTGTATTTGAAATAGTAGACAATTCCTTTCACTTTCAAAGTTGTAACTTCCCCACTCACAGATCATTTACTAAAACTAGTAAGAGACCAAACACTCATGTGAATCTTCAAATAAAGGTTTATAATGAATCCAGTTATTTTCGAGTTTTTGAAGTTCAGATTTCACTGTTGCTATGTATCTTTCTATCTGATATCGTGCCTTGAGTATTTTTATGAATACTGAAGTGAGGATCTGGCACTTTGTTATCTTGCATCTGTATATATAATTTTTAGCCAAAAGAATTATCAGATCAACTACAGTATCGGCGTTTGAAGTTAAAGTCTGTTCCAAATAGTACTATACTTTCTGTGAAATATAAATTATCTACATTTGAACATTTCTCTTTCAGAAGATTTTCCAGTGTTTTCCAAAATTCATGTACGTATTTGCATCTCCAGAAGACATGCTCTATAGTATCTTTCTCATTATTCTGAAACTTATAGTTATATTTCATCAGAAGTGGTCAACTTTGCAAGTCCATGTTCATGCATATAAAATGAATCATGTCATCCACATTTCTCCAGAGATGCTGTGGATGAGAGAAAGACAAAGAGAGGCAAAGACACAGAGAGACATGGGTGAGAAGATGTGAGTTGTCTGCTGAAAGAGTAAAGCAGCCAGAAAAAAAAAGCAAGAAGGAAGTATGCTAAGTAGCTGTATTATGTAGTTTTCTCTACTGACTCTAGGATGTCATGTGTACATATATTGTTAGTCTTTTCTGTTCAGATCTTCTTGATTTGTCTTTGTTGTTTGATGTATTACACTTGTTTGAGGAAACAACTACCACTACACTTCATTTTCATTAAATCACATTCAGACTAGAAAACTATCAGTGAACAATTCATGAATGTATGGCAAGAATTGTTAGTAATTGGAATACTGCAAAAACAAACTTTATGAAACTTTTTCCAATGTCTTTTCCTTCTAATGATGTGCCATGTGCATGGAAAATGCCAAGCATGTTTTCAATGGATTGATATATTGAATCTGCCCCTTGTATCACTCTACTGTCTGTCAATGTTTGGCTGTTTTCAGTGAAACAAAACTCACTAGACACAGAGCTACATGATTAAAAGACACCTATTTAAACTCTGATAGCAAAGATGTAATATCTAAAGAAAATTAAGACAAAATCTTAACTTGCATACTGATCACTGCATGGGCAAGACATCTGGTTTCATCCTTTATATGTCCACACTGGAATGAAAACTACCAATTGAAAACTGAGTAAATCAGCAGTTTAAACACTGAAGAGATGGATGGCCCAGTGAATGTTCTGTAAAGTCTGTGGAGGTATTCTGCAAAGAGATATGATGCACCCCAATGCACAGCTAAAATGAGAATGACAAGGAAGATGACTGAAAAAGAGAGACAGTAAAAGAGAGAGAGAGAGAGAGAGAGAGAGAGAGAGAGAGAGAGAGAGAGAGAGAGCGAGCGTATGTGTATATATGTGCATGTAGATAGTTGTAGTGGTGGAAGGGGGGGGGGGGGGGGGGATGTAGTGAAGGAGAGTGGGGATAGCTGATGTTACAACTTTTGATAAACTACTTAGTATTTGTCGAGAGTGGCAGGTTTCTCAAGTTGGGAGGAAGGGGGAGGAGTGTGTGAGAATATGTGTGGTGTGGGTGCATGTGTTATGTGTGAGTGCAGGAGGGTGGGGGGGGGGAGGGTTCGATTATGTTACAACTTTTAAAGTACTTTATACTTGTTGACAGTGTCTGGTTTCTAGAGGGGGGTGTGTGTGTGTGTATACATGCATATGTGTGTAAGTGCACGTGTGTTTGTGTGTGTGTGTATGTACATGCATATGTGTGTGTGTGTGTGTGTGTGTGTGATACTGTGTGTGTGCATTTGTGCGTATATGTGAGTGTATGTGTGTGCGCGCGCGTGCGTGCGTGCGTGTGTGTGTGTGAGGGTGTACTACTACAGTATTTGTGTTTACAGCACAATACAAGTGTGTCGTGCGCAGATCTATATCGTTACTGATCTCTTTTCTTTATCTCCGAAATGCTTA
Organism: Conus ventricosus; assembly: GCA_018398815.1. NCBI lineage: Eukaryota > Metazoa > Mollusca > Gastropoda > Neogastropoda > Conidae > Conus > Conus ventricosus. Next base: position 35,081,123 of record CM031599.1, on the reverse strand, counting down.
ATGTTTATCTGTATAGCAGTATAAATCAATGGCCTCCATGAATGTGAGCAGATCTATATCGTTACTGATATCTTTTCTTTATCTCCGAAATGCTTAACGTTTATCTGTATAGCAGTATAAATCAATGGCCTCTATGAATGGAGGTCTTGCCGCAGTCGGTCAAGATAGTTTGTTCAAAAAGTTGTTGAAGACAGGCGGTAGACAGTTGCGCTGTCGGCAAACAGTCGTATCGTACCTGCCCCAATATCCGTTAATAGAACAAGAAATGCCAAGGCATTATATCAATCTAAAGCACCTCACAATTCAAGGCACCTTATTGATTAATCTGAAAAGTAAACATTTGGAGTGAAAAATCACATTCTGAATTAAGTGCAGAGTGCAGTCGACATGATGATACGTCCAACTACTATCCACAGTCTGTCTGAACATTAAATGTCCACACTTACCCTTGACTGAAAAAAAATCATTTAAATCAAACGACGACAAACAAAAAAAACCCTTCACGGATGCTAAGCATTATTTCACGCTTCGTCGACAAAGCGTGTTTGGCGGTCGCTAACAACTGCAGTTTCGGTTAGCAGAAGAAGGGCAAAAAGCGAAAATGACTTTTTACCCATTCTTATGCATTTGAACTCGCGCCCGCACTCACATCCAAGTTAATCGGATCATAAATGAATAACAGTATTGACATTATTTTCCTGAAATACATAAAGTTGTCTAATTTGATTTCAAAGGGGATGACTGCAGGCGGTAACTGAACAACAGCAAAACCAGAATTACCGCGCCGCCATACAAAGGAACAAATCACAAAAATCTGCAATTGTTCAATTGTAATTAATTTTGTTTCTTTCTTCGTTTGGCGGCACGGCCTCCTCTGGTTTTGCTCTTGATTCAGTTACCGCCTGCAATCACCCTACTTCGAAATCAAATTAGACAACTTTAAGAACTTCGGGAAAATAATTTCATTGCTGTCATTCACATATGGTCTGATGCACTTGGGTGGGAGTCACGGAGCTATAAAAAAATGATGTAAGTCTGTGGGTGGGAGTGCGGGCGCGTTATTTGTATTATATTAAGTTTCATAAGAATGCGGTAAAAAGTCTTTTTCACAGCGGCTGCAGCCACAAGTTTCTAGCAGGACTCCTCTAGGGTTGCTCCAATCAGGGAAAAAAGCAGGCGGAATGGCGATAGTCAGTCCAAGGCAATCATTCTGATAGACCAGTTCTTTCCTGTATTTACTAGTTCACCACTCTTCCAAATCTGAAACTGCCAGGAAACACAAGCCCATCACTATTAGTCCCAGGTGTAGCAAAGCTGCTACACCCCCAAGTCTAACAAACCCTCTGGCCCTGATAACATTCTAAATATCATCCTAAAGCCTCCTGCCTCACGACAGACGTCTCCTTAAGCTTGCCATCTACAGTAACACCGATACTCTCCACGTCTGGTTTAGTTGCTTCCTAGCGGAGCACACTGTGCAGGTAGAGGCTGAGGGCACCACGTTCAATTCCACAACTTGGAAGTCCCCAAGGGTCGGGTGTTAAGCCTCAGAATTACTGCACATCAGTGATCTCCCAGAGACATGTGCGCCTCTTTGCAGATGACTGTCATATCCTCAGGCAGCTCAACAGCTTCAATGATCACAGCGTCCATCAAGGGGATCTTCGAGCCTGTTGCTGTGGGCAGAACAATGGGGTATGAACTTCAAAGCAGTCTAGTGCTCCACCATGACCCTGACACAAAATTCTGCCTTCGTGTTCGTTTACTTACTAAATAATATAATCCTTCAGTCTGTTTCTACCACCCACTACGCGGGAAACCTATTTTCAGATGCATCAACTGGTCTCATGACGGCAGTGTTGTCACACACACACACACACACACACACACACACAAAGAAAAAAAAAGAAAGAAAATAAAAGAGAAAAAAAAAAAGAAACATTTTAAAGCCAATTGCACCCTTGGGTTCCTCCGCCGTAATCTGAGATGCTGTCCCATTGCCGGCAAATGTACCACTTTCCTGGTCTTGGTTCGTCCTCTACTGAAGTATGGGGCGATCATGTGAGAACCGTACTACATGCAGGCTTTCGACAAGCTGGAGCGCTTTCAGCAAGCAGGAGTACGCTTCATCGCCAAGGACTACGTGTCTGCGACCTCTGGCTTGGTGACAGACCACCTGAACGAGCATGACCTCCCCACACTCCACGAACAACCGAGGCTGACCTTTGACAAGATGGTTGGATAGCGGGTGCCGGCAACTCCTCCTGACCAATTCCTGACGCCCCAGAAGCCTGGACGATTCAAACATTCCAAATCTTTCAACTATGGACTATCAAATCAACAGTTAAGGATAACGACCGCCACAGCACAGTGGCTAGGTGTAACACTATCCCGTACAGTCTTCCTTATCTCGGACTACTGTGACCTGGAATCACGTGGACAATAGTACAGTACACACAAACTGTACAATCGTTTATGTCGCGGTGGATTGTCTGTGCAATGCAGATGGTTATAAATCTCCAAAACGTTCCAACAGGGAGCTGGAGCGAGAAAAGAATAAAACTGAAATGTAAATCACTATCAGAAACTCACACTTATATGTTCACAGAATCACAGCAGAAGCAAATAAAATATGAGTCCACCTGCCCCCTCCCCCCTCCCCCCCCCCCCCCCCCCCCCCCCCCCCCCCCCCCCCTCCCACCTGCCCTAATCTATTGGTCCTTCAGTAAAGACCCTTTTAGCGAACTCTGGGATTAACATTTCAACACTCGAGGAAGCGGGCCGGAATAGCTCAGTGGTAGGGCACCGGACTCGTAATCTTGGGGTTGCGGTTCGAATCTTCGCCGGGCCGTTTCGGTACAGGGGGATTTTTCCCTCGGAGTTAACATTGGTTCTGACTCCATTTCCCATACAGTCCTTCGAATGAGACTATAAACCGAGGTTCCGTGTGTGAACGCACGTATAACATCTTGCACACACGTAAAATCCCATCACCAACTTTCGGAAGAGAAGGCCAGTTTGGCCGTTGGTATGGGTGACACGTTACACATAGCATGCACCTTCCCCGAAGTTAGAGTATGGCTGCCTTAATGGCGGGATTTAAAAAAAAACGGTCATACACACAAAACTCAACTCCCTATACAGGGGGTGTCAGCAGGAGTATCAGCCCTGCGTACGCAGAAGAAGGAGACACTCGAGGGAGGGGCAGAAGAACAAAGGACAGCGGATGTATGGACAGCACAGCAATGGCAACACACACACACACGTACACACACACACACACACACACACACTAATTCATTACCATCCCCTACCCATGGGAGAGGTGCGGGAATAGGGAGAGGGGATAGGGTGCCCGCCAAGGGTTGCCACAGGCCAAAAGATGTCCCTCGAACCCCTCCCCTCCCTTCCACTACCCCATTTCAAAACCGATATCAATAGCAAAAACTACGCTCTCACGCCTGTGCACAAACGTACTGCAAATTTTAAACCACATTCAAAGCCTTTACACTTCTTCCTTCCGCGTTTAACATAAATTTTACTTTACACTTTGAAAATACACGAAAGTTTGCTTTTGTAGTGTGTGTGTGTGTGTGTGTGTGTGTGTGTGTGGGGGGTAGGGGGGAGAGAAGTTTTAAAAAAAAGATGAACAAATTAATTTACAACGCTCGAATTCCTAAAAGTACCTGACAGAGTTGCAGGACAGTAACTTACCTCAACGACTGGCTATTTAAAAAAAAAAAAAATAAAAAAAAAGAAGAAGAATGGATCTCGAAGTTTAGTTGCTGGCCAGTTCCAGGGCAGGTCCAACATGAGTCCAGGGACCCCCTCAGAATGTACAGATGATGGTCGGAGCACAGAGTCCTGAGGGTTGCCAGCAGCTTTCTTTCCTCTCAAAAGAAACTGCGTTAACGGGGGGGACTTTCCTAGGCCACCTCACCAGGCAGCGAGGTGGTGTGGATGTTGCTCAGCCAATGAAGGCTTCAAAGAATGACCAAATTCATTAACAGTTGACCTACGGGAGGGCCGACCTCTTCGGACATGCTGCTCTCTTCTGCGCTAAGTACGCAGAAGTTAGTTCCTTTTTTACCCCCCCCCCCCCCCACCACACCGCCACCCCACCCCCCCACACACACCACACACACGCACCTCGTACCCTTTTCTTCACCCTTCGAAATGGAAACGACCTGGGTTGAAAGTCGCATTCATTGCACAACGGTAAAAGTGAGGTTGAAGGCCTTTGGTACCCATCGCGATGCTTACTGTAGAGCTAGGAGAGAGTATAAGAATCTCCTAAAAAAAAAAAGATTAAAAACAAGCAAAACAAACAAACAAACAAAAAACCACATAATAACAAATTATTGGGATCTTTGGTCGCATTAGTAAATGATCAAAAGTTATCTTCGCAGATTGTGCATAATTCTTTTTTTCAAAGAGAAAACGACCACGTAACAACTTAACAATCGATGACCGGTACGATCATTTTAAACATTTGCTAGAAGCAAGTTTACACATTATTGATACTTCTGTAAGTAAAGATGATGGTTTTATGAATCGCTCAGTATCTAGAGAAGTGTTGCTAGCGATAAAGAAGTTAAATACTAGTAAATCTGCTGGTCCAGATGGAATTACTGGGGGAATATCAAAGTTACTGACTTCTTTGTTAAACTTTTTAAAACTTCGTTTGGTAAAGGGATATTCCCATATAACAAGAGAGAAAGTGTTGCGTCACCTTTATTCTAAAAAGACGATCGACGATTCTTATAATTATGGAAGGATTTCGCATATGCAATACTAGCAGTAAAGTATATGGTACAATCATAAACAACAGGATCCAAGAATGCATTGAGCTGCATAATATTACAGTGGAATATCAAGCGGGGTTTAAAAGAGGGTACTCTACCATCGATCATACGTGCACATTATTAGCTCTAATACAAACATGGTGTTAATTTAACTGTAAACTTTATCTTGCTTTCATTGACTCTAAGAAAGCTTTTGACACTATACAAAGGAACCTATTGTGACCGTTTCTGGTGAAAAACGGTATTAAAGGAAAACTGTTCCGATGTATTCATAGAGTCAGGCTAGAATTCGTTATGGAACAAAGTTGACAGACTATACAAACAATATCCGAGGTTTTCTCTATTCATAAATAGATTAGCGATAGAAGTGATTTGAAACGGGAGGCATGGTGTAACAGTTATGTGTGATAATTTTGAATTAGCTATATGACTTTTGGTAGACGATGTAGCTCTACTGTCTAAAACGTTAGTTGGGTCGCTGACGCAATTAAACAATTTACATAGGGCAGCAGCATCACGGCATCTAAATGTGAACATGATCAAAAGTTATACAGTAGTATCCAGGAAAGGTGGATACTTAGCAGAACATTGGACTAATGATGAAATCCCTATGCCCGTTCTTAATGTTGATAAATATTTAGGCATTTATTTTTCTACAAGGTTGAGTTTCTCTATTGTGTCATGTCAAAATTTTGCCTTCAGGTACAAACATGCGTTGTTATGAATCTTACAAAAATTGTTTACCTTTAATTTAATTGCGGGGACTTAGTAGTGCAGCTCATCGTTTTGTTCTAAAAGAGTGTTTAGGAGTTCAAACGCGAACACCAAATGATTTAATATATTGAGAGACAAACAGATATCCACTTTACATAAATTCTTCTGTAAAGTGTATACGACAAGTTGATAAGAATGGACGAGTCAAGATTACTGCGAAAAGCTTATAGAACACTGTTTGCCTTAGATTCCGCGGCAAGGCAAACTGGGCATCAGATACTTGCAAATTATATGTGTCTGGTTTCAGGTATTAGTGGCTGAACCAAGGTTTTGAGGGAGTAGATCAGTTTCTCGCTGACTTTAAAGACTGTGATTGGCAGAATGAGATTTTTATAAAACGTTTTGCACAAGAGCTGTTGATAAAACGAATTTAGTTAATGTCGAATATTGACAGACATCTGAAAATAATAGCTTCAAGATTCAGACTTAGCATTTTGGATAATGCTACATGTACATGAATATCAATACAAAGAATATACTCCAGTCGATTTAATTTGTCCATTATCAACAAATGAAAGAAGACGAGGTGCATTTTGTTTTATGCTCTAAATGTTTTAAAGAGTGCAGTATATGCATTTAAAGTAGGCTACTATAAATATTTCAGTCTTTTCCATTAGCATCAAATAATGAACGAACAATTAGAAACCTGTCCATTTACTTTTACAAGGCTTTTGTTATTATCTGTTTTGGTATCTTAATGTATCAAATTTGATCATGGACAACATTATAGTTTGGACTGGTTGTTCAGCTGCATCCCTTCATGAGGGGAAATGGCCTATAAATGAATAAATATCTGTTTCCGCACTCTCTCTCTCTCCATATATTTCAAAACCCTCTTCCCCCACTACATAAAAAAAAAAAAAACTTCAGTCCCTTTTCTCCCAGCATTCAGCGCTCGTCGTTCGCTTTCCTCTTCCCCCATCCTCCCTCGTCTCCATCCCCTATTTTCGTGTTCTTCGACCCCACCCTCCGATGTACACCCACTCATTTGGTACAAATTTATGTATTGGTCCAGTACTAGACCTGTCTTTATGTTCCAACTACTCCTCCCCCTCTTTTCCTCTGTAGGCCTAGATTCACCCCCTCCCTCGGTCCAGAGACGTCTCTGCTCGGTCTGGCCCTATGTTTGTTTTTCACCACGACCACCGTAGGCCTACCATTTCTCTTGTCCCCGCTTGTAGCTTTGTCCGTGCGCCCTCCATCTGTCCCCTCCAAGCCTTTCTCTCTGTGCTTCTAATCTTGTTTGTTTTCTTTTCTTCTTTTTGACTACCCACCATGTCATTATTACGTTTATGAATAGTGTGCTTGTAATTGCAGAATTAGATTACAGTTGACTTGTCAGTGTGTTTTATATGTGTGGAAATAATGTATGCACAAAAAGCTGTGAGGCTATCAAAGTCCCAAGTGAACTGAACTGAACTGAACTGAACTGAACGACAAGGGCAGAATGTAAAACTAGACTTTGGTCTAAAATCTTCATCTTTGCATATTAAAGACCACTCAACCTGAAAGTGATTGTATGTGTGCGTGTGTGTGTGTGTTGGGGGGGGGGGGGGGGGGGGGGGAGGGGGCGCACATACATGCGCAAGTGAAATGATATGCATGCTGAACCTAGTGGAGAAAGTGTCGAAAACATTGGACAACTTTAGAGTAAAGTGCTATATTCCTGAAGCAACCTTTGCGGCAAAAGTGTGAAATTAACCGCGCTATTATATTTATTAATAAGATTTATTTGTTCTTAAATAGTGAATTGTGAGATGAGTGAACCGACTTCCTAGATCGGGCTGTTTGCGGTCAGTTGGGCTCTAAGCAAGATACTTTATCTTCCCCTAGTCTACCCTGTTGGGAAAGACTTCAAACGTTTTGATCTCCAATAAAATGTGCTACTTGAAGAAATCGTTCTGTTGTGGTGCGGCGCGGGCTCTATTCGAGAATATTACCAGAGAAATTGTGTGTGTGTGTGAAACATTAGATGGAGAGAAGATGAGACAACGCAGGAGAAAGAACACAACTCCACCACTCCGTTTGGTTTTGTTTTTTGTTTTTTCTTCTTTCACACACCGCACTTCCCTCTCGCTGCAAACACAGACTGTGGTTTTGGTTTTATACTGTACCAGAGTTAGGGTTCGGAGCAGGCTTGGATTTTGTTTGAGTTTCTATCTGACTAAGGACGGGGTCATGTATTCTGAAGCTGAAAAGCATTTCAGGCTCTATTACCATAGTTTGCATCACTCATCACTCGCGCGCTGGTGACCTACTCGTTTTTGAGTGAACCAGTATTTTAGGAAGAAGAGGAAGATAAACACGACAACGAGAGTCTATATTTGTCACTCTCGCAAACTATCGTACACAACCACGGGATTTGAAATCATAGCAACAACATAGACAATATGGCGTAGCGCAGCGTCTGTCGATAGTGAAAACTGAAATCGAGTCACTTTTGCAGTTTTGGTCGGCGTAAAACAAGTACAAGATGGATCAGTTTGGAAGCCTTGATCTTGCGTAAGGATTGCGTTTTTCCCCATCGATGTTTGAGAAATGAAATGGATAAGTTTGTGTGAATTGATCAGTACTTGGCTGCTGGAGAAAGGTTCACAAGGACTTTGTCGAGACCGATTGCCATTCCATTGAATGTTATTTTTGACCCAGATGCGAGAAAACTATCCCAATAATTAGAGTAATTCAGTTAGATTTGGGAAGAAGGCAGTACCAGCAGTAGTTTGTCAACCTCTTGATCTTGATCCAGTTACTGTTGGCATGAACCAGGTTGGGGTATTTTGGTGCATCTTTGATTTTAATGTGATACTGGATAGTCATTACATAGTTGGCTGGCATTTGGAGACTTTTTTTTTTTGTATTATCAATCTTCACACAAATTATCAACATGATGGTCGTGCCAAATCTACAAATGATGATAATGATAGTGATAAAAGGTTTAGACAGTGCAGTGCTTTGAAGGCCTTGGCATGGCAGTACTATCAGGCTGTGCCCAAGGCAGTGCTAGACCTCTGTTCATCTTGAGCCTAAAAACTGTGTAACCTGCCAGTAGCCTGGCATACAGCAGCACTTCGTCTGGAAGCTTATTGTTGCCTGTCATTTATTCATTTTTTTCCCTTGCTTATTTGTAGGTGTTTAAAAAAAAAAAATTATAACATTATCTCTCCTGTTTCACCCCCTCATGTGAAGAAATGTTCAGCAAGTTAGAAGTATTCACCAGTATTAAAGAGGAGAATGGTGAATGGTTCTTCTCTTCTTCTGGCATTGAATGAATGAATGGCATCCGTCTGTCACAAGAGACAATGGTGTTGCACCATGGATTAGTCAGTTGTGGAGTTGCAGCACCTGCTATGGCTGAAGAGCCCAGTCCTTGAGTGGCAGACTCTGTTGCAGTTGCTGCAGGTAAGTCTTGGCCATGAGCGTCTGTTGGTGTGGACACAATTCTTTTCCGTCTCTGGCACCTCTGCTCTTCCCACTGGGCCTCTCATCTCTGTTCTGCTTGTTTGATGCTGGCCTTGATGGTGGACTACCAGCTGACTGGTCTGAAGCTGCTGATTGCAGATCTGCTGGGTCAAGGCTGCCTGCCCTCAGGTCGCGCTTACATGCAACTTTGTAGCGTAAGGCGGGCCGTCCTGTGGTCTGGAGCCTGTAGCCAGCTCACCGTACAGCATGTCCTTTGGGATGCGACCATCGTCAAAGTGGCGTCTCTGTGTCTTCTGGCATTGGATGGCACATAAGTCTGAGGTTTAGGTTTCAGATCTGTCTGAGGCAGATTCTCTGTCCTTCATACTGACCTCAAACTTAAAGCTCAGACTTCTGTCAAAGACTCTAGCAAGAGGACTGGATCACAGATGGATAACAACCTCATGCAGATCTGCTCATACCATATAGAATTTTTATTATGTACCACTGTTGCACACGTGTGTGCGTGTCTAAGGATGTATTGTATGTGTGTAACTGTGTGTATGTGTGAGTGTATGTGTGTGTGCATGCACGTGTGTGTGTTTGTGTGTGTGTGTGTGTGTGTGTGTGTAAACTACATGAAGAGTTATTTTGACAAAATGACAGCCCTGGTATGGCCCCTGCTGTAGGTATGACTGTAAACAACATGAATTCACAGTTGAACAGCATTGAATGTGTTGAATATTCTATCCCCATTTTAGCTTCTTCACATTCCTTTGCAATCGATGTACGGTTTAAAACATTTACAGTGGGATTATGTACTGGATAACATGCAAACAGTAGAGTACATGCTTTGTCCTTATCAGATCTCCAAGAGGACCCAAACAATTACAATAGTGGTACACATGAATAGATCCTAACCTACACATTGTTATTCATGCATTTAAATTTGTATGTATATATTTGTAATTTCCTTTTCTTTACACACAGATGGAGTCAAGGCTATGATGGACAGGAGCTTTTCTACATAGACAATGACATAATCTGCTATCAGTGTGGAAGGAATGTAAAATTTCTGAATGAAAATGGCACACAGACTGTGTTTGCCTTCGACGGGAGAGGAATGGGACCATTTGCAGCCCATAAAATTAACAAAAGGTTCGCCATTGCTGAGCGCTGCATCAGTCCCAAGATTTTTGTCTACACCTATCCCACCTTGGAGCAATCTGCTGTTTTGGAAGGTAATCAGATTATTTTTTCAAAACTTGCAGTCACTTAATTAGTGCCTAAATGTATTTTGAAAATCATGATTTTTTGGTCATGTCAAAAGTGTTTTTGTAAGTAACAAAACTTAAAGTATGACAATTCTTTCAGAATAAGTTGAGAAAGAATTTGTCCAGAGCCATGTGTGTAGTACACACACATATGTGTGTGTGTGTGTGTGTGTGTGTGTGTGTGTGTGTGTGTGTGTGTGTGTGTGTGTGTGTGTGCACGCAGGCATGCGCGTGCATGTGTGCATGCATGCATCCCTAGGTGCATGTCTGCCTTTGTGCTGGCATGTGTTTGATCATTTGATCTTAAGCTCTTTCCAATCTAACCTCCAGATGATACCAGTATCAGACTGGATGTTGCATGTGTTTATTTTTGCAAATTAATGTATATGCCTGTCTAGAGGATGGAGGTGAAGGGGAGGGGCAGGTGGATATACATGGCAAGGAGGAGGGAAGAGCTGGAGGCAGGTTTTGAATTGGAAAATATTAAGATTCAATATTAAGCCTTTCATTGACAGCATAAAGTGCCCATGTTTAGCAGACTTTCCATTTGCTGGGCAAGATTTGGTCCGAATTTTTTGGCAGTGATGGTGTACCCTTGCCATCTAACAGAGACATACTACATATGATTCAGTGGCATTCTTACCACCAGTAGTAGTGATTGATCATCTTTGGTATACATAACAGAGACACACCACTTAAAATTCAATGATGCATTCCCTGCCAGTGGCAGTAATGGTCTGAATATGGTATCTAAACGAGACATACTGCGTCTAATTCAGTGGTATTCAAACCACCATTTGAGGAAATGACTGTCTAATGGTTTTACAAAGCAGCCAGCAAAAGGCAGTATAGGAAAATAGGACAAAAATGCCATTGATAAATACTTAGTTAAAACTTAGATATTTTTTCTTTGTTTTGTTTTTCCAGGCTTATGTTTCTGATTTTGATCACTGGGAAAACTGAAATGTTTGTAAAGGATGTCAAGCTGAAATAGACACAGCGAGGGATGGGATTTTTACTATTTCAGGGAGCTCATACAGATTTTTATTTATTTATTGATTCATCAGTTTTTCTAAAACAAAAAGGGTTGCCAGCAAATGGCAATCAGTTTCTTTATTGTTTTTCTGCCTCCAGGGGGTGCCCAAATTGAATTCCAGCGTCTGGTGTTTTCTGCAAGTAACTATCTGCTGAGTCTGTCCACTCTGCCAGACTTTGAACTTGTCTTATGGTAAGTTATGGTAGTTTTTAACCTCATTTTTAACTCTAGTACACAATCAGCAAAGCATGTCAGACAAACGGGATTTGTATGCATTAGCATGCATTTTACAATCTGCCTCATGGGGAGTATCATGCCTAATGTGACAGTCAGTGCATCATTATAGTTATATTTCTTTTCTCTTTTTGTCCATTGTTATGATCATATGGATCACTTTTTGTCAGTGTCTCTCTGTCTCTGTTTTAAATTCAGTGTGTGTGTGATCTGTATCTGTTTTTAGGAATTGTTTTAAACTCTTTCATCCACCCACCTTTCTTCTTGTTCCCCAGCAAAGTTCTAAAAAAAAAAAAAGATCTACACAGACTCACTCTGTGTAATTCTCTCTCTGTCTCATGGTCTGCCTGTCAGTCTGCCTGTCTGTCTGTCGATTGGTCGGTCGGTTGGTCCGTCCCTCTCTCCTCTCTCTCTCTCTCTCTCTCTCTCTCTCTCTCTCTCTCTCTCTCTCTCTCTCTCTGTCTGTCTGTCTGTCTCTCTCTCTGTCTCTCTCAGTCTTCACCTGTTGATCTATGTGTGGTAAGGAGTGGTGGAAGATTCTTTATTTTTGTGTGTATATATGTATGTGAACATGTACTTGTGTTTGTGTGTGTGTGCGCGTGTGTTGTGTGTGTGTGTGTACATGTATGTGTGTGTGTGTGTGTGTGTACACATCTCTGAGTGCATGCGAAAAGTTTTAAAATCATAATCTCAAAAGCCTTTCCAGTGTACTGTGTTGAAGTCAAGTGATTTCAAACCACAGGCAAACGTATCCATGCATTATCACATTTCATAATTCTTCTCTACGCTCAGGGATTACATGAAGGGACAGAAGCTGACGTCGGTCAAACTGCCTCCCGAGGTGCCCACCAGCATTGCCTTCAACCCTGCCAACTGGCGGCAGATCTGCATCACCACAATGACCTCCCTCACCATCTGGAACACGGAGCAGAGCAACAACAAGTTCATCCTCTTACCCCAGTATGCCCATTTCTAACATTTCTTGTGCTATGCTTTCAAAGTATTCAGTGTGCTGTGGAGTACAGTTTGAGTTGTGGTCAGGCTGTGGCAGAGGTGCGCATTGAAATAGATGTATTTTAGCATTTAAATGTTATAACTGAATTGAAGAAAAAAAATGGATAAAGCAAACACAGTCTTACTTTTTATTTAAGCACCCATGTTGATCATCAGATGATGAATATTCAAAGCATTAAAGAGCCATACAGATTGATGTGATCACAATTATTGCCACATTTAGGAAACAATAAGAAAAGGAGATTGAAAACCAAAAATCATTGTTTACATGTTTCAATACCATGAAATTAAGCATTTGAATGATCATGAATTACAGAATGGTACTGTCTTCTAGTGTTTTCATACGTAAGTTTAGCTAAAGTTATTAACAAAAGGTCTTTCATTTTCATTTTCATAAATGAGACAGAGATCAAAGAGGTTTGTGTGTGTGTGCATATATATACATGTCTCTCCTCCTCTTCATTCATTTGAAATTTTCAATTTGGTTAAGTACCAGTAGAATTGCTCTGCTGCAATATGATATTATGTATTTATACATATATATATATATAGACATTTGTTTTTTTGCAACATTGAAAATCGGGTGTGTAGCTATTCTCATTCATTGCTAAACAAATCACCATCACCGTTGACAGGAAAGTTCAGCTGCCGCCAGAAGATTTTTCACTGTTTTCTGAGGAGGAGAAAGATCGTGATATGGCTAGCACCCGCTGCTCTACCCACCTGTCCAAATACACCGTCAAGGTCCCACGCACAGCCATTGCTGGCCTGACCGGAGAGATGGCTGACCGCCTGAGCGAAATTCAAGACACGACGGTACGCGTGTCACCTGTGGCCCAGGCCTGGACTACCACTGGGGATATTTTCATCAGTGGCAACAAGGGGCATTTGATCAAGGTGGGTGCTTGTCTGGAGGAGAAAGATGTAGTATCGTTTTACATTAGCAAATATATAGAGGCCTCGATTAAAAGAGAGAAGAATCCCAGTATGCTGCAAGGTTTATCTCCCAGTCCACGGTGCATGTGTGTATATGTGTGTGTGTGTGTGTGTGTGTGTGTGTGTGTGCGTGTGTGCGTGCGTGTGCACGCAATTGGTCTCAAGTCTAGGGCAGTTCTTTACAATTTTCACATCACTTGTGCATATTTAATCTACATTGTGAATTACATTTTGTTGATCGCTCTCACAATTCTGTTCACTGCCATTACCACTATAGACAGTCAACCAACAGTTTATCTCATGCATATGAAAATGCTTGGCCATTTGCAGGAAGGCATAATCAGTCACATGACCACATGTTCTTGTGACTGGTTTTCAACTGACAGCTGATCATGAAATGTGATCTCCCTTGGACCATAGTCAGATTGTTGCATGGGAGTGGCAGGCTTGAAATCCTGAGTTGTTTATTTTGCAGGTGGATGGAGATAGCTACAAAGCTAAGCCAGTGTATTACCCTTCCAACCCAGACAGCATTGGGTTCAGAGCTGTCAGCAACATGTCACGGCGAGATACTGACATGCCACCCAGAGGTAGACAGCAGCTTTTTGCATCATGCCTACACCTGTCTTTCCCTTCTGGCTTCTTTTATTTTATTTTATTTTATTTATTTATTTTTTTTGCTGTCCCAACCTCTGCGCCACCTCAGAGGCAGTGCACCCACGCTTCTCATTCAGACACCCTGTCAACAGCCACAGCCCGGTTGGCCCCGTCACAGCCCCGGCACCGTCAATCCACAGCGAGCAGTCAATGTCAAGAGGCAACCCACCGGAGGAGACTCTGCACTGCTGCCGAGTCACTTTGGTGGTATTCAGTGGCGCCTGTTCTGATCTAACATACGCAGGACACCACCTACTAAGCCCCATACTGACGACAATAATTGCTTAGTCTTGGAGCCGGCGTGAGTAAGCTCTCCCTCCGGAGGACACCACCATGTCCGTCCAACGACAACCCCCATGGACCTGCCGATACCGGTGACCCTGACGGAACCAAAGCAAGACCACAGACGTGGAGAGGAATTGAAATTGAGGTCACCATGAGAGCAGGGCATGAAGGGCCACAGAATTTGAGACTTTTTTTATGCTGATTGATGAGAATGAGGATGATTAAGATGATGCTACGGATTTCCAGTTCGGTCTGAGACTACATGACAGGGCTGTACTCTACGCTTCCTTTCATAATATATCCCAGTGTCGGCCAGGCCTGAGAGATACAGGCACCTGCAGTGTTGGTCAGGAAATTTGAGCAACACTCTCAGATACACATCCATTAAGTGGATGAAATTCGACTGTGTGGTCCCAGTCTTCCCAACTGAGTCAGCAGCAAACTCAACTCTGGGTAGGAGCCGGTCGGGGCAGAAAAACCCACATGACTCTGATGGGATTCGAACCCATGACCTCCTAGCCTGGAGTCCATGATGCTAGCCACTTCGCCACGGCGGCTAGTTGACTTCTTATATTTTCTTTTTCTTCTTTTCAATGCTGATGGGCCGTGAGTGTAGGTAAAACTACACAAAATTTCTCCACCTTGGGAATAACAGCTAGGCCATAACTCCACATAGATTCTTCCCCTGAGAATATGTTTTTTTCATTCCACACCACATTTGTATTTTGCTAAAACAGGCTGTAGTAAATTTTGCCTAGAATGAGTACTTTTACAAACATTTTCTCTGAAATATACTTCATTCGAATGAGGCTGCCGTCTTCTTGTTTGTGTGTATTTTTTTCCAGAACAATCAATCAGTTCGTTCAATATATCTGGAAAGCAGAAAGTGTTATGATGTTGCCGTTTCATCATGGAGTTTTGCCTGCATTTGGACTGGTCCATACATGTGACACCACTTTTGCTAGGCCACAGGACCATGAAAGTGATTGTTGTCGGAAAACATTAAAAGATCGAGAAATGAAACCACAATACCTTTCAATCAAAATACTGAACTTCTTGATTAGACAGTATTACAAAGAAGCATGAAGAAAGCAGTTTCAATAGATTTGGATCCATTTGTACAACTGCAGACAGCGAACAGATTTCCTAGTTGTTTGCAGCTTGAAAGGATCACCAACGCATTAGGAAGTGGCTTTCTTTGTGTCCAGATTGACTGACTCACAAACATGTCAACTCATCCCCTCCTACAGCCCCACTCTGGCTATTTTGTGCCTTTCCCTCTATGTCCAGCTTAGGTTATTGTCCAATGCTAATTGTCAAGCTGAAGGTTAGCATTTTTCTTCTGAATCTTCAATACACCTTCTCTTTCGTTGTTGGTTAAGACAGCCATTAACTGAATCCGTGTTGTTGTTCATAGAAAATGTATGTTCAATGTGTTGGCAATGAGGATGAAGACAAGATGCCTGGTGCTGGCTCAATGAACTGCTTGGGGCTGCATCGTGCTGGTCTCTTTGCAGTGGGCGAGGTAGGATGCCACATACAGAAACTGTTTGCCAATCAAAGACTTTGGCTGAATGCTTTTTGTACGGTGATTCATTTACAGACGTTAAGCCCCATGCATTAAAACTCAGAATAATGACAGACTTTATCAAGTCATCCGAGATTGATGTTTGATTAAGAAAGAAATTATGAAGTAAAATGTCTGGAAATGAACAGATTAACTTTACGGGATATTATGGAAATTGTGAAATACAATTACTGGAATATTAGTGTTGGCTGTCTCTCAGTTTCAAGAAAAATGTGACCCCATGGCATGAATTGTGAAATAATTCTACAGGCCCTGTATGGAATGGTAGAGTTGAAGGCAGATGGGGCGCTGAAATTCTGTAGTTGAAACAGCCTTAGGCAATTGTGTGCTGGTGTTCACAGGGTTTTGTTTGATATCGCTGTGTCTCCGTGCTCAGGGAGGCTGATGCTTTTGGGTGACAAGAGCCATCAGTCTTGTGCTTCATCTGTGCATCAATCTGTAGTTCATCAGTCCGTAGATCTGATGGTTTGAATCTTTTTCAGATTGGTGTTTAAGATGAGGGCCCCCTCTCTGGTCTCTGAGTGTTTGCAATGCCTTACAGAGAACACATGTTCCAGGCCTCCTGAATGTCTGCTTTTGTTTGTCTTTTTTGTGTGTGTTTTTTTTTTTTACTTCAACTGCATAACAAAAGCAGTCAACTGCAGTAATGGCCAGATTTATCAAGGCAAAGAGTGAGTGGAATGCCTATTCTAATCCTCTCTCATACGTAAAGGAGCTGCATAGTCACCTTACATAGAGCTGAACATCCTTGTTTCTCTGGGTATGAAGGTTAGTGACTACAGTTAGGGCAGGCTGTATGTAAGTTTAAAACTACAGCTGCCAGTGATCGTCTCCACTCGTTGCTTTGTCTGTCTCCCATTGCTGCAGGACAAATAGTGACAGATGGAACCACAGACAACCTGTGCAAGAATGCTTTTAAAGTGTGAAAACCATTACATGGGGGCTGTCTCCTTTCTTGTGGTCACAGAGGCCTTGGTACAGTGTGTAAAGGCAGATTAGATTATGCCTGAATGGTACTGTTCTTGGTTAAATACTGTACTTCAAACATTTTCAGACTGACCACTATGCATTCTACATGGGCATACCATACAGGGTGCGGTCAATGTCAAGTCATCAAGAGGAAACCCACTGGAGGAGACACTGCTCTGCTGCCAAGTCACTTTGATGGTGTTCAGTGGCACCTGTTCTGATCCAACATACGCAGGACACCACCTGCTGAGCCTACTACTGATGACAATAATTGCTTAGTTGCGGAGCCGGCGTGAGTGAGCTCTCCCTCTGGAGGGCGCCACCACGTCTGTCCAGTGACAGCCCCCATGGACTCGCCGATACCGATGACCCCAACGGAACCAAACTAAGGTCACAGACATGGAGAGGACATCAAAACTTAGGTCATCATGAGAGCAGGGCATGAAGGGCCACTGAATTTGAGACTTTTTTTTATGCTGATAGATGAGAAATGAGGATGAGGAAGATGAGCTACGGATTTTCCTTTTTGGGCAGAGACTGCATGACAGGGCTGTACTCTGCGCTTCCTTTCATAATATATCCTGGCATCAACCAGGACCAGAGATACAGACACCTGCAGTGTGGTCAGGAAATTTGAGCGACACTCTTTAGAGACGCATTAGTAGTAGAAAGAAACTCGTGGGAGAGCGTGGCAGCAGAGAGTCCCAGAAGAGAAGCCCCCCCTTCAAGCAAGTGTTTCGGCCCTTATCTCCTGACACTCTAGGGGGGTTGGGCCACACCCGGTTCATGACTCCGGATGTCCCTCTGCTGCCCCTTTTTTTTTTTTTTTCCCCATCTTGGGACGAGCCATGGCTGGGATTCGAACCCATGACCCTCTGGACATGCTCATTTTCTACTTAATGACTCGTGCTTTAACCACTGAGCCACAGGGACACCTGATATTTGTAGGGAAATTAAGCCTTATGAAGTTCACTTTTGTTCCCCTTGACCAGATCCAGCTTGAACACTTCTCTGCCGCTTCTGCCATTGCTTTCAGGGCTCTGGTTTTTTCCTTCCCTGCAACTGAGAGCTGTTTCATGAGGCTGTATGCAGACGTTCCTACAAATCCCCTAGCTCCAATTTCTGCAGTGAGGACTTTGACCTGATAGCCTTCTCTCCTCAGGCTGTTTGCCAGATCAGCATACTTTTCAGTCTTGTAGATTTGAGCTGCCTCCATTCTGTTCTCATATGGCACCGTGAGCTCGATCATGATCAGCTGCTTGGTTGACTTAGAGTGGACTACTATGTCTGGTCTCATGCCACTCTTGCTGATGATCTCTGGGTGACTCTTCCATTCTGGGAGGTCTGCAGTGCACTCCCAGTCATCTGCCCCATCCAGCAGACTCTGCCTGCATGTTTCGAGTGGCACTGTTGTTCTTGGCCATGATTTGCTGCCTCCTGCCGTGAAGAATGTTGCGGGTGCTTTGGAGTCCTGATTCTCCCTTTTGTGGTGTTGGTACTGGCCCAGACTACTTGTACAATTTCTTTGAGCACTTGGTTGTGCCTCCATGTGTACCTTCCTTGAGCCAGGGCTACTTTACATGAGCTTAGAACATGCTCCACTGTTTGTTTTTTATGGCAGAGGGGGCATGCAGGATCGTCTGTTTTCCCCCACTTCACCAGGTTTGCATTTGAGGGCAGAAGGTCATATGCAGATCTGAGAATGAAGCTGATCCTGAGAGGGGCCATGTGCCAAATGTCATTCCAAGTTAGACTTCTTTGGAGTGCATTCTCCCACGTTGTCCTTGCCCTTGCTGGCTCTGCTGGACTGCTTTTTGGAGTCTTTTTGGTCTTCTTCTTTTCTCATCTCCTGAATCATCATGTCTCTTTGGCTTTTCCTTTGGCCTTTGACCACCATTCAGTTTTGGTCACCCCCAGTCCTTGTCTGTTGGTCTGTGTGTGTCCTGTTATTTCTCTGATCTTTAGACTTTCTTTTGCAGAATCCATCGCCTCTTGAACTTTCCATTTTCTGCCTGTCTTCAGCTGGGGCTTGATTGCTTCTACCACCTTGTCTCCTGAGTCCTCCAGCATGCTTTGAAGTCTGATCTTCCCTGCTTTGTATTCCTCCAGGATGGATTTCAGTGGTAGTTTGAGCTTTGCTTGGCGACAGTAACAGCGCGATGTCAGTCAGACAGGGTGGGACACCAAGCCATTTCCTTGTGAACTTGTTGATTTTGGCTTCCATTGCCTCCACTGTGCTGGTGCAGATGTCGTATATCATCAGAGCCATAGGAGCTTTGGTATCAGCATGAACTGCAGACACCAGACCTTGTATTTGCCAGGAGCCCACACTGGTCAATGGTCTCCAAGCCTTCTTCCGCCATCTGCTTGGTTTCTTTTGCTCTTTGTGTGTCTTTCAGCGTATCATCATCACCATCTTCCAAGGCTTCTTGACTGGTTCTTCTGTGACTGTTGGAATGGCCTGGTTGGCAACACTGAAGACCACAGATTCGGCCACTTTTCCTTTCCTCAGTGAGAGACTCCGTGATTTCTTTGGCTTGAACTTCATTCTGGATGAGGCAACTATGTCGTCCAGCCTCTCCAGCACATGACGTGTCTCGTCTTCTCTGATGAAATCACTGTAGTGTCATCCATGAAGGCCTTGAGAGGAGGCATCCATGAAGGCCTTAAGAGGATGATACTCGACTGTGTGGTCCCAGTCTTCCCAACTGAGCCCGTAGCAAACTCAACTCTGGGTAGAAAGAAGCTGATCAGGGCAGAAAAATCTCACATGACTCTGATGGGAATTGAACCCGCGACCTCCCAGCTGGGAGTCCGAGACGCTAACCACTTCGCCATGGTGGCTGGTTGGTTTTGATTTTGCCATTGCTGCTTTTACTCATGGATTACTCAACGACATGATATTGTTTAATTGTTTAACAAACAAAGAAAGAAAAGTGCTTTACATTATGATAGTGTTTTATTCATGGAAATTATGGAAATACTGATTGTATTTTGAAGCATTTAGTTCTGTGTTTTAACTATTAGACATACAGCAAAACGTATTTGTTTAAAAAAATGCCAAGTGATGTGTTTGAGACAAGCGATTCCAGCAATACTTTGTATCTGTATGGTGGATAATAGATAGGAAAACTTGATGTAGTGGTTAGTGATATACTTGAATCAGGCTGTACCCCCAGTGCACTGTCTGATGGTGTGCCATTTCAGGACGGTGTCTTGAGGCTATTTGACATACACGGGAGGAGGTGCGCATTGCCAGTGCCTACGACTTAGACACCCCCGTCACCTCCCTTACATTCTCCTTCAACTATCAGTCTGTTACTGTCGGCTCTTCTCAGGTTAGTTGATTTTTTTAGTGTTATTTCATGGCATTTCAGAACATCAGCCCATGGGTGTGAGTGCGAGTTGAGTGTGTGTGTGTGTGTGTCACTGCGTGTGTTGTGTGTGTGTGGTGTGTGTGTGTGCATGTGTGTGTGGTGTGTGTGTGAATGCATGCATTAATGTGCACATTGTGTGTGTGTGTGTGTGTGTGTGTGTGTGTGTGTGTGTGTGTGTGTGTGTGTGTGTGTGAAAGGAAGTAAGTAAATAGATGTTAGAGAAATAACAGTTTATAAGTGAAAAAAACCATGAAGTTTGTGGTGCCAGTATTTGCTGTAGAATGCATTAATGAAATGGTTTCACTGAGGAACTGAAATATGTAGGAACCTCTCAATCATCAACCACAGAAAATCTTCCAAGCTGTATATGCAATAAGGGCAAAGGGGAAGTGGGGATGGAGGGGGGTAAGTTTAAATATATGGCGAAAAGAAATGTTCTGGAGAAGCAGGTCTTTGATGGGAGAAAATGTTGAATTAGTTGAGTGATTTCATGATGTATTATCTAACAAGTGATAACTTCATTTTCTATGACTGTTTGAGAAACATTGCGCTGTTGGTCACGCTCTATTGTAATGCTTCACTTTACTTGGATTGCAAAAATGTTTCATCGTACATGATAGAAGGATGAAGAGGTTTGCAAACTTTTTTCAACTTCTTTGTTTTCTTCTTGTATAGACAAGATTGAGATTTTGTTGTGGAATGTTGAACTGCTTAGTAATGCCTACCATGACTTGTTGTGGAACTTTGAACTACCTTGTAATGACTACCATGACTTGTTGGCAGGGATCCATAATGATGATGAACGTTGGCGACGTGAGGAGTCTTCGTGTGGTGTCAGACGTGCACCATGGAGAATTTGTGGGCATGGGAGTGCTGGCAGCCGGCGCCAATGTCTGTGTGGTGAGTTCCCTGGAAGTTTCACTGCACAGCCATCATCTTTCTTGTCCCTCGACAGTGCAGTGTTGGAGAGCCGTGACAGACAGTTGGCTGTTGTAGATCTTCACAGCCCTCTGTTCTTAGTTAACATTTCTTTGTCTTTGATGACACATGAGAGGACATTGACATAGAACACTGATTGAGATGGATAACAAGAGCTGGTCCTAATCTCTTCTTGAATCTGGTCCAGACAGAGGGAAAGTCAACGCTGGTAACAAGTTTTAAGTTTATATTTACAGCAGAGGACTTACACAAATTAATCTTCTTTTGACCCTAACACTGGTCCCAAAATAAAGAGTTCCCTTCAACTCAAACAATATTTGCTGATCTCTCTGTCTCAGACAAGTGAAACCAGGATTATTTATCACTGATAAAGTGAAAGTATGAGAGACATTGCATTACTGCAACAGTTAAAAAAAATCTTGCTGTGTGTTCCAGAGTGCCCGCACGGATGGGATGATCCAGGCATGGTCCATCGACAAGGGGCTGCTTCTGTCCTCGCTGACCTTGGGAGAACCGGTATGTACACAGTGCTGACTTCCCTTTGCCTGTTGGCTCATCTTTGTAACTTTCAAATTTTGTGTGGTCTCATCTCCCAAGTGACTTGGAGAACAATCTTTTGTTAGTTTTTATTTGCTGATAGTTTTTTCCACTCACTTTCAACACGTACTGTCATTTTGTCTGCTCTATGAATTGAAGAGGAATGACAGCAAAATCCAAAACAAAGATTTGTTGTCCTCTCTGTTAAGAATTTTTTAGGTTTTACTAGAGTGAAGCTAAAACTGTTATAGACATGTATGTCATAAACATGTTGCTATTGACACACACATGCAAACTGTAGCTAAGAATGTCAAAAACCGCTAAATTTAGAGTATGAGGTTTGCTTGGACCACATTTCATACCTTTCCTTGCATGTGTGGACCATACCATTCTGTGGAGCAGTGTTGCTCTTTTCGCTTTCTGTGTCATATAGCACCATACAAAGCGTGTATTTGATATAGCACAGTAAAGAAATGATCATGAGATCTAGCTCAGATAGAGGGCCATTCAGCATTGCCAGAACTAAGGAGAAGGAGACCACATAGTCATGATACAGTTAGCTTTTCACCACATGCCATGGTGCAGGTAATATACCACTCCCAGGGCAGAGAGACTGTAGGCCTGCTTTATTTCATTTAACCGTCTTTAGTATGCACTTACCTGAGCTTAGTTACGCCGAAAACCCATCGGCAAGGTAAGTAACTCCGTAATTTGAACATGGTTACCCAATTTAAAAATTAATTTAAAGGAGAGGAAAGGAATAGTGAAATGAAAATAATTAAAAAAATTCCTACTAATATATATGTTGCTATATCATAAGTTTGAAGATATCATATGAGCCATTTACTCGGGGAAAAAAAAAACTTCTTCAAACGTTCTTCCGAATCATACCTGGAACATCATCCTAGTCGAAATCTAGGTCACTCTAAGCTTCATTACCCAGCACTTTCACTAAGTCTTATGCGTAAATCCTACAAATCACAGTATCTTCATCACTAAATCTCGTTATAAGAACGGCAGAAATCAAGGTTAGCGATGGCGAAAAACAGCATTTCGACCACAAAACTTTAAAAATTCGTACTCGAGAACTACGGCACGTATCGACTCGCGTTTTTTTGCAAACGGAAGTAAATGCCACAGAAGAAGGAAGTCACGTTCTCGCGAGACTTCCTTTTCTACGAGAAATATGGCGCGCCATTGTTGCCACGTGTTTAACCGGGCGCTGGCAGTTGCTCAGCGTTTTGGCCGTGTGATTTCCGGTTGGCGCTAGCGGTTCTCGCCTGTCAAAGGGTTAAAACTGGTTGAAAAAGTGCTTTAAATTGATATTTTTCATAGTTGGAGAGCATGGAGTTAGGAGCAACTTTTACCAAGAAAGAGCTTTAGAAGTGAAGGATGTGTTTTATAAGACAGCCAGATGAGAACTCGGTCCACTAGAAGATGAGGACTAACAATTCTCGGGCAATATTTGTTTTCTGTCTATAATCATCAGTTGTACCCTAACTGTGTGACAACACACTGTTTGGTTAGTTAAGAAAAAAAAAGAAAAAAGATTTGACATCTGATGGAACACTGCATTGGCCTCGTGGGTAAGGTGTCAGATTCTTGCTCCTGAGGTTTGGGGTTCAAGTCCCACCTGAGACAACCAGGTTGGAAGAAATTTTATATGGATTTACCGCTTGTGCAGGCTCCAGTTCCCTCCTAGTCTTTCGTATGTGACTTTAAACTGAGGTCCTTTGACTGTTGTCAGAAAAGGGGATTTATGGTATGCCACTGGGATGTATGATAATACAATGAAATGCATGCTGATGTCATGTTTAGATGTCATCCTCAAAGACAGATTGTGGCTACCTTAATGGTGGTGTAGAAACGGTCACATGCACAAAAATCTAACCTTTGGGTAACCTTGAAGTTCTAGCAGATGAAGGAAGAAAGGCAGAAAGAAAATCCACTGTTTTGTTGTTGTTTTTAGCTTTATGCCCCATTATCCATGCTGTTTCAGTGACATATTCTCCGGTCCTACCTAGTGCTTATGACTCGTCCATATTTTCTACATTTTGACCTCCAAGACCATGGTAGTATGGGAAAGTTAAAAAAAAGAACAATGATTTTGCTGATCAATAAACTTACGGTTTCCTTTCATGCCGTGTCAGTTTGCCTTAGGTGTTTTGGCCCCATTTGTGGGAACTCACTGAAATAGCAGTCATGTGATGCCAGTGGTGGAAGTGTCCTCACTTGTGCAAAAAAAAAAAAAAAAAAAAAAAAAAAAGGCTTCAAAGAGGCCAATTAAGCTGATTCTGAATCTGAAGTCAGTTACCCCCCCCCCCCCCCCCTCAAAAAAAAAAAAAAAGAAAGCCAAACTGGAAAGCTCACTGGCATTGGCTCTAAAAACAAAAACAACAACAAAAGTCAGTGGTTGCTGGTCAACAGTACTTAGCAGAGTTACAGGAAAAATCTTGCGCTGGAGTACAAAGGGGCAAGCTGTAATCATCTGTGAACTGTGTTTGACATATCCTGATCATGCATGGAGAGACTGAAAATTGTCATTGTCATTTAAAAAATGTCAATCATCAAACTAAGGCACGTTCAGAAAGTTGATACCCTAGATAATGTGTATTGCTGACAACCACCCCCATTAAAAGCCTTGTACATTGGTGTTTTTGTATTTGGTTCTTTTCTTTTCTTTCTACCCATGTTTTGTTTTTAACTTTGTAAACTAATCCTTACATTTCTGTACACACTGAT
This sequence comes from Conus ventricosus, assembly GCA_018398815.1. Taxonomy (NCBI): domain Eukaryota; kingdom Metazoa; phylum Mollusca; class Gastropoda; order Neogastropoda; family Conidae; genus Conus; species Conus ventricosus. Next base: position 35,056,557 of record CM031599.1, on the reverse strand, counting down.
AATGATCTCGCGAAAAAAAGTATTTATAAGCATTCAGAAAAAGAGCATAACAGTTAATTGTAAATCCTGTCTGGGCTAGTACATACAAGGAAGAAAGTGCCACCATGTTCATACCACTGAAAACATTCCATTATACCTCTGAAAATGAATGTTCTACTACTGAAGGCCATTTGTGGGTGTCGGCAGGGCTGATTCTCCTTTCTGCTGCTGATGAAGGCTTCCCTATACACATAGCCACATTCACATCGTCCCCTCACAGTCCTCGGTGCCACCAGTCTCTGGGATCAAACTATTGGTATCAGGCCATCATGAGACAAGCCACCAGAGGGAGCTTTGACCTATGAGTTGTTTCCGTGATGTTCAGCGATGTCTGTGTTGATCTGATGTACTAGAACACGGCCTACAGAGCTCTGTACACTGACAGCTGCGTTGTTTTTGTGTTGTCTGTGTTGTCCAGGCCACCTGCATGGCCTGCAGTCCCCTGGCACACTTTGCGGTGGTGGGCAGTGTGGGAGGCCAGGTCTACTTTGTGGACTTCACCAATGTGGACAGGCCCCGCGTCGTTCACCGAGTGCGCCTCTATGGCGGCTCCGTCAGACATCTAGTGTGAGTACTGTTTGAGCGAACGTCACCTAACAGCTCCTGATCTTGATGGACTTTGTGGAAGTTGCAGACATAGTGTTATGTGCATGCAGCTGGTGCAGTGTGGTGATGTTCTGTACTTTCTGTCTTGTGAGAAGCATTCATTTGTTTTTGTTTGTTGAGAATTTAGTGACACAGATGTATAGTTGCTGTGCAGAGAGACACTCTATTTCATGTTGATTTGATTTGTGAGATTAGCAGTGTCTGTGCAAAAAAGTTTGCATCAGTCTTTAACATGAACAGGGAGGTTGTTTACATAAACACAGAACACAGGTCGAGGACCACAACCTGTGCCTTAAGGGATTCTATATCTGACAGTTAACACACCTGACATGCATATTTTTCACTGTTGAGAGTTAATCAGAGTGCCACCAGATATAAATCTGTTGGGCAGTAATTTTCTGCTCACACCCTGCAGTTAATAGCATAGTAGTCTTTCACAAAATCAATTAAAATGGCTCCAAAGAATCTGTTTTCAATGGTACTTTTAAGCCAGTAGGCTATTGGTTTAAGCCATGTGAGAAGAATGATTATTCCGAAAGTAGACTGATTGCATGGTGTCAAAGTAATGATAGATGTGGTTTTACAATTTGATCTGCTTTTTAGGAGTTTGAACAATGATGGTGATGTTTGTTACCCAATATTTTAGGCTGGTGTATTCATTCACTCAGTTCTGCTTTACAAGGGTTTTAAAACCAGTGTATATGTTCATTCATTAGCTGTTGGCTAATGGTTTAGACAGCTGTGTTCATTCACTTGGTGGCTGCTTGCCAGCGTTCAGTGAGAGTTGTGTGGTTGGCAGGTTTGACCAGGAGGGCTTGTACCTGCTTGCTGGCGGAGATGATGAAAACGTCTTCCTGATTGATGGTCGTCCCTCCACCAACTTCCCTCCTCTGGGATATACTGGTGAGGTGTTCACTGTGATTTTGTCGACATTCTTAATCTGGACTGTTATTCATTTTCGTAGTATATATTGTTTGATTTGCTTTTTTGTTGACAAAAAAAAGTAATGTTCAAATAAAAAAGGATGTGAATTTAAAAGCATTGACTTTGTTTAAAGTTAGAATCTGTCAATATTAGAGACTTTTTTTTTTAATCAGTTCAGAATTGTTAACTTCCTGTTTTAAATGTCATTCTGTGATGCCGTTTTGCATTTTGAACATGTGCGCTGGAGAAGCTCCGTGTGCTTGCATGTGATAAAGTGTCGTGAAAATTGCATGCCCTGCTGTGCAGAAAAGGGGCCCATAGTCAGAAGGATGGAGCGTTATCCTTGGAACTGAAAGTTGTGAGTTTGAATCGCAGCAGTAAATAAATGGATACCTGACCCAGTTCAGGGAACAGGGAGGTGGCAGAAGGAAAGGGATTAGCCCCCATCGTCCAGGACGCCATGCTGTAGACAGTGGCTGTTGGACTACGGCACTTTGGCCTTTAACCCTAACCTTTGTTGTGCAGACGTGGGTGGAAGAGTGAAAGGCGTGTCTGTGGTCACCAAGAACTCCATGGTGCGAGTGGTGGTTGCTGTACACGATGGCAGCACCGGACACCCGGATACTGCCAGCCGCGTTGTGCGGTTCGACATCACTGACAATCTGATGAAAGGTGAAGCTCGACTAATCCTGCCGTCTGTTTCCTTCTTGCCCCCCCCCCCCCCCCCCCTCCCCCTTCTTCCTCTTTCTCCTTCCACACCATCCACTCCCTGCTTACCTTCCCAGTTCCCCGGCTTTTAGTTCCAGCCTCAAATTCCAACTTTGGCAAGCCAGTTTTCAGAGATTTTATATCTAACGATTTGATTCAGGGGTTTCTAAACATGCTTACACATGTGCATGCACACACGCATGTGTATGTGCACACACACACACACACACACACACACACACACACACACACACACACACACACCACACATATGCAAGCACATGCACCTACATACACACATGCTCACAAATAATCACCACACACAACACACAACATACACACACACACACACACACACACACACACACACACACACACACACACACACACCATACATGCCTGTACATATGCAAAGATGAGTGTTTCAGGAAACAGATTTTTTTCACTTGGGGAGGAGAGAAGTGTGGCTTGGGTAATAGATCCTTAAATTGACTGCAGTTGGAAATTGAAAAATAACTCAAAGAGAAATTGTAGTCATTCCACGGGACGAAAAGGACGAGTGTATAGTAGTTTGTTTGACCCTTTTTGTCCTGCAGAATAATTATAATTTCTCTTTGAATTTTTTTTTTATTTTAATTTTCACCTGCAGTCAACTATCTTTGAAACTAATAGATCCGTGTTTACTTCTTCACTTGGGGACAGGAAATGTGTTGTTCAGATGATAGATCCTTCTTCACTTGGAGAAGGGAAGTGTTAAGTGTAAATCACAGATCCTTCTTCTTATAAATGGGAGAGTTGTGTTTCAGGTAACACATTCTTCTTCTCTTGAAGATTTGTTTTTTTTCAGATTGGGGGAGTGAAAAATACATATGCCGTTTGTATGATAGATTCTTCTTCTCTTGGAAATGGGAAGGGCTTTGTTTAAGATCTTTAATGTTTTATCAGAAGGGAAAGGTCAAGGTGTGATTTGGATAATCCCAGAAGAGGGGAAAATGGAGACGTGCTAGATTGTAATTCTTTTCTCAGAAAAGTGGAGATTTGTGGTTCAGATGTTAGACCTTCACCTATAGAAATGGAGATGCATGATGAAGATAGTTAACCCTCACAGTGCTGCATAAATTTAAATGTAGTTCAAGGAAGTGTATTAAAATTAAAGGCCAGCAGAGCGTTACTACTCTATCATGTTTAAGGCTGTTGTGTGCTTATTAGTAATGCTAGATAGGCAAACCTATACATTTTGGAAAGTAGAGACTCTGTAGAATTAGAATAAAAAAACAAACAATCTTTACCTGGTGTGTAGATGGAGGTAATCCTCTGGATATATCCAGCAAAATGTCTACACGGATAATCCAAAAAGTGTTCCACAATGTTAAAAAACTGAACCAAAAATAATTCAAGCAATGAACAGTCTCATGCCCTCCCAGAAAGTTTACCAAAGTAAAATTAAAAAAGTATAAAATCATAGCATAGACAAAACATAATTTACAGCCATGTAAACATCATGCTTTGGTTGTTGCCACGCCCACGTGTGCACGCCCACCAACACCTTTCCGCAAAAAAATAAAATAAAATAAATAAAAAACAATTTTTTTTTAAAAATTACCATCTTGCTTGTTACCAGAGTTATTTTTTTTTACTTTATAATGCTTTCAGAAGCATAAGAATAGCAACGAAACAAGTCCTCTAGCTCAATTTGAGTGAAAACAAACTGCTTGTACAGTGATCACCCCCCCCCCCCCCCCCCCTCCCTATCAACCCCATTTTCCGTACGTAGCGGAGACGAAAAGCAAACTGAACAACACAGCGGGCTCTGCACTCACTCGATGAATAAACAAAACCAAGGTCACAGCTGTCTGTTCCATCGCTTTCGCTGGCAGCGAACGACTCGCCACTTGTTCCACCTTCGCTCATCACCTCTTCCGCTTCATTCTCGGGTTCACTCATGTTGTAAGCTTCAAACTTTGTAAAAAACTTGAAATAGACCACTTGTTGGCACACTCTGACAAAGACTCGATACACGGATGGAAGAATAATCGCGTGACAGGAAGTTTAAAGAGTGGTAGCCTAACGGTTACAACCCCACTACTCACGGGTCCCGATCGGGACCCATCGCACTCTACCGGGAAGTCCCGATCGGGACCCATCCACTGTGAGGGTTAACAGATCAGTTCTTTCTTATTTGAAGTGGGGGTAGATTATACAAGGGATCCAGATAATCGATCCGTCCTGCCCGGGATTGCTGAGGCAGCTCAAGAAGCAGATCCTTCTTCACCCTTAAGAAGTGGGAAGTGGCATGTGGACATACACCTTTCTGAATTTGCAAAGGATATTTTTGTGCAGCTTCACTGAAGGAAGGCTGAATAAATGTTGATGATTGGATGGAGAGAAGATTCTTTGTGCACATTTATGTCACAGTTGGATACAGGTTAGAACGAGAGAATGCAGTGCAGCATAAGCTTGCCTCACCAAAGCCCTTTTTTTTGTAAGAGTTCTTGAGTTCAGTAGGGATTTTTTTTTTCTTTTTTGAAAAATTGTATCCTTAGTAAACCTTGAGGGGTGTAGGTGGAAAAGAGTCTGGAAGATAAACACAAGTGAAATGTTCTGTGCCTGTGTGTAGGTGGGGAAAAGAATTTAAAAGGTAAACGCAAGTGAAATGTTCTGTGCCTGTGTGTAGGTGGGGAAAAGAATTTAAAAGGTAAACGCAAGTGAAATGTTCTGTGCCTGTGTGTAGGTGGGGAAAAGAATCTGAAAGGTAAACACAAATGAAATGACCTGTGTGTTTGTGTGTGTGTGTGTGTGTGTGTTGTGTGGGATCAGAACTGAGGTACAGCTACAACAGCATGAAATGCGACCTGAAGGATGAGTCCATTAACAAGGTCACCTTCTTCCTGATGGACGCGTCCTGCAGCATTGCCCTCGGGGAGGGAGCCGTAGCCTACACCATCGGCTACTCCACCCGCGCCATCCAGACCATCTCTTTCCCTGCGGAAATTCCCAAAAAGGTGGGTGTGGTTGGTTGTGTGTTAGGTTGCATGGACTGTAACATGTCTGGTCATGGGAGTTAGTCATTGTTCTGCTTTGCGATGCATTGCTTTGCTTTGTTGTTCTATATTGCTGTGAGTTGTGCTGTATTGTGTGATTACTTTGTGCATGATGCTGTATTTGTGATGCTTTGTGTTGTGCTGTTTTGTGTTATGCTGGTTTGTATCGTAATTCTGTACTGTCTGTATGTGGCGCTGCATTATAGGGTAACGGTCATTCCCTCTCCGTCCTCCCTATCCCCTTTGTCTTCTTCTCCTCCACTCTGTCCCCCCCCCCCCCCCCCACTCCACCCCATTCTCTGCTTCTCCCTTTCCTCCGTCTCCCCTCCTCTTTGCCCTTGTCTCCCCTTTCCCCATCTCCTCATCCACCTTCTTCAGTTTCCCTCCTTCCTTCCTTTCCTGTGTTCCCACCTCCTCCTTTGCCTCCCTGCTTCCTTGTACCCTGCTGTTCCCTTCCTCCTCTTGTTCTGTCAACCCTTTTCCTGTCTCCATCCCACCTGTGAACCCAGGATTTTACTCAGGATGTTTAGATCTTCAGCCTTACACTCTCTCAACTGAGCTAATGCGGCTGACAGTAAGGGTGATGTTTCTAATATAGGTGAATGCCAGCAGCAAGGCATGCTTGGACTCACTCCGAATGCCAACTTTGCTTTGCTTCATGATATGGTCGCATTAAAGTCCAACTCATGCAGCTTTCTAGCACAAAAACGATTTGCTCTTGTTGTTTCTAGTATGCTGACAAGTCAGCTTGCCAAATTTGGAGAAAAATTAGATAGAAACTGTGGCTTTGTAAAACCAGCAACAAAGACAAGACTGCACCCGGACAAAGACAGACAGAACAAGCTACATAGTTTATGTACTGTTGTATATGATGCTGTGTTGTATTCTGTACTGTTTTGTCTTGTGCTGGTTTGTATTGTGTCTGTTTTGTATAATTTGCATAGTGCTGGGCTGTACAGTGCTGTGAACTGATGTGTGTATCGCTGCTGTGTATTGTATTATGCACTGTTTCGTCTGATCGTTGTTTCTGTTGTATTGCACACAGTTGTTGATTATTGTTGTCCTGTGCTCTATTCCATCTTGGCTTTCTTGTGTTATATAGCATTGTACTGCATTGAGATTTATTCCATGTTCTATACTGTGTGATTATTCCTGTTGTTGTTGTTGTAGTTGTTGTGTGTTGTCATCATTGTTGTCATCATTATCATCCTTGTCATCATCATCATCTTCATTGTTGTTGTTATTATTATTATCATTATCATTATTCTTATTATCATTTTTGTTATCATTATTGTCATTATCATTAATATGATTATTATCAGTAGTATTACTATTACTATTATGATCATTATTGTTATTCTGTGTTTACAGAAAAATGCTCCAGAGCTGCACCTCAGTCCAGACAACAGATACGAAGGTCATCAGTTGCAGGGAGGGAGCGTTCTGTTGTCGCCTCACCTCAAGTGGCTGGCCTCCTACGGCCCTGACGGTGCCCTCAGTCTGCGGACCATCGGCAGTATGGTAAGAGTGTGCGTGTTTTGTTGTGCATGTGTGTGTGCATTGTGTGTGTGTGTGTGTGTGTGTGTGTGTGTGTGTGTGTGTGTGTGCGGGGGTGTGTGTGCATGCATTGTCACCTCAAGCGGTTGGCCTGATGGTGCCATGAGTCTGAATATACCATTGGTGGTATGGTAAGACAGTGTGTGTGTGTGTGTGAGTATGTGTGTGTGTGGGGGGGAGGGGGGGGGCATGTGTGTTTGTGTGTGTGTGTGTGGGGGGGGGGGGGGGGCATGTGTGTTTCTGCGTGTGTGTGTGTGTGTGTGTGTGTGTGTGTGTGCGCGCGTGTGTGTGTGTGTGCGCCTACACACGTGTGTGTACATGTGTGCGTTGTGCATGTGTGTGTGTGTATATGTGTGTGCTCGTGTGAGTGTGTGTCTGTGTAAATACACACGTGTGTTTTGATTTCTAATTGACACATTATCAGGACAGATGTATAGAATCAAACTCAGGTTATGGGAACCACCCGTCATCTAAATGTTCGCCTCACACAACGTCCCTGTCTGATGACCTTTCAGTCATTGAACAAAGTTTCAGTACCTGACTGGTCCTATGAAATCAGATTCTCATTATATGGACTACCCTGTGAAGCTTTAGAGCCTTGGCAGAGAGGAGAAGTGTCAGAAAAGGTGTGTTTCAGGATCGCACGGTGACCATCCACCCCACGACTACAAGAAAGGTGGTGTGTGCTTCATGGCATTCTCTAATGACTGTCAGAGTATCTTCACTACAGGCTATGACGGGATCCTCTCTTGCTACAAGTGGAAGTGAGTCCCTGTGTCTGTGTTCATAGGTGCGAGTGTGTGTGTGTGTGTGTGTGTGTGTGTGTGTGTGTGTGTGTGTGTGTGTGTGTGTGTGTGCGTATGTGTATGCATGTGTGTATGTGTGTGTGTATGTGTGTGTATATGTGTGAGTGTATGTGTGTGTATGTGTGTGAGAAAGAGAGAGAGGAGAGAGAGAGAGCCAACATTATGCTTTACCACTTTTTTCTTAAATTTCTGAGAAAAAAAAGAAGCTTTTTTTTCAACTTAGAAAAAAAAAAAAAAAAAAGTGAATGCTAACCAATTCTTGGAAGAGAAGACCAGTATGGCAGTTTTGGATGACACGTTACACATTGCATGCACAAAAATGGGTGAAGAAAGAAATGGAGTGAGACTAACTGAATGACACGGGGGAAATGACTAAATGAAGCACCAGCAGGCAGCTGTTCAGTCTATTCTATCCAGGCAGATAGCCCTCCATGTGATCAAGAACATGGAACGTAAAGAATACAGAGCTTGGTTTCCAGCTGAGGATGGGCACTCTGTAAGCGCTCATAATAATGGTGATGATAAACACTTACTCTGGAACAATCTCTTTTCATCGACACACTCCCTTTCCCACCCTTTCCTGTCTAGCCTGCCATTCTCTGTCCTGTCCATCCCACCCCCATCCTCAGCCATTTGAGATCAGTTTTCATGCTCCACATCCCTTCCCCACACATCTCCCCCCCCCCCCCCCCCAATCTCTCTCTTTCTCTCTCTCTCTCTTATTCCTTTCCTGTCTCCGCATAGTAGCCAGTATATTTGATAAGCCATGACATTCTTTTGGGGATGCTAGCTTCTTCTTTGTAGAGATTTTGTTTCCCTCCACATCAATATTCTGTTGTTGTTGTTATTGTTTTTCTCAGAGTATAAATGTTCCTCTTAAAAAAAAATCTCCAGGTATTTAGGGTTGGGGAAAAAAAAATCGTCTTTTTTTTTCCAGAGCATCACAGAGCAAAAGTTTTACAACCTTTTTTGTTGTTGTTAAAAGAGAGTTAATTTCTGCTGTTTACTTATTAAAATTTTTACGATCAGATTGTTGGCATTTTGAGGAAGATTATGTGTGCGTGTCTGATTATAGGTATATGTGTGCAAATGTATAGGATATGTGTGCATATGTTTATGAGTTCTCGGATAGTTATGTGAAAACGTACCTGCACACATAACTGCCTGAAGACTGCCTGTTGACAAGTCTGTGCCTGTTTCTCTTTCCCAGTCTGGTGACCGGGGGCGGGCTGGGCGGAAAGGCCAGGTCAGGACTGGAGAGCTCCAAGAACCACCGGTCGGAGCTGTTAGCGGAGATGCTTGGTCCTCAGGACGATGCTCTGCGAGGCATGGCCCCCTGGCAGCCCCCCTCACCCCTCTCCAGACCCCCCTCCGCTCTGGAAAAGGAGGCCAAGGTAGGACTTGGAGGGGTCGTTCCTGTCTGTCCGTCTCCACGTACCTGGCATAACCCACTGGGGTCAAGCCAGTCCAGGGCTAGGGTGTCTGGTTCCTGTTGACTAGAACAAACCATTGGAAAAGACACTGGAGTTCGTGTCGATGGATCTTGGTTTCAAAATGATCTGTGTGATAATGCTGTGAGACAGACGATGGATCTTGGTTTCAAAATGATCTGTGTGATAATGCTGTGAGACAGACGATGGATCTTGGTTTCAAAATGATCTGTGTGATAATGCTGTGAGACAGACGATGGATCTTGGTTTCAAAATGATCTGTATGATAATGCTGTGAGACAGATGATGGATCTTGGTTTCAAAATGATCTGTGTGATAATGTTTAGGACAGATTTCTGGGAAATTGTAGCCGTGAGACCCTCTTCTTAAATTCCCTCATCTTAGTCATTAATTCATTTATCCATTAGCTTTAAATCATGCTCAGTGTGATCTCAAAACTTAGCAGACGTGGTGTAGTGGATATGGACCAGTCTGCATGCAGTGACGTCTCCTCAGTGAAACTGAAACTGACACTGAAGCTGTGTGAACTCTGTTTCTCCAGTCTGACAAAGGTATTGTTTGTTTCCGGCTCAGTGGGTGGTGATATTGTCTCTTTGTGACTCATTGTTACTGGAAATGACTCTATTTTCGTTTGAGTATAATGATTATCCAAGAAATGGTAGTTTATTACGTTAGAATTTTTTTTTTAAGGTTCAGAATTGGTATTAGATATCATGCTTCACATCACTTGCTTGTCTGCAGAGTTGACAATATTGGTTATTTTTGCAGGGATGGATTTTTCAGCTTTATCTGAGTTGCATAATTACATGATGCAGATTATTTGAGATTCTTTGAAAGACTTGAATTAGGGCTGAAAATTAGTTAATCACATCAAGATGATGAGGTTGATCTTTTCTGAAAGGTACATAGGTTGATATTCACTTATTGCCATTTGAATACTTCAGTGTTTTTTTTTCATCTTGGTTTTTGAATTATTGCCACAATCCTATTGACGGTGATTCTCCTTGTTTGATAATGTCCATATGTTGATATTTGCTGTACTGTTTTTTTTCTCATCTTTACCAAAGCCCAAGTTCAGAAAAGTAAGTACTCACAAGCGATGGGGTTATTCAGCCGCTTTTCACAGTAGCTGTCAATGGCAAAGCTACGGGTACCTCCTGGTGACTCTCAGTGTATCTCACTATGCATGACATCATAGCTGAATGGCAGCATGGGGGTGTCTGAAAGGTGGCGGTGCATGGCTGTGTGTCTATGGTGAATGATAGGGAGGGTGTCTGCAATTGCTTTCTTATCGCACAACATGTAACATAGCATGCCTCTGTTTACCTGGCTGTCCATCTTGATCCAGGATCATTTCAAATTGACTTCTTTGTGTGTGTGTATGTGTGTGTGTGTGTGTGTGTGTGTGTGTGGCAGATACATGAGTGAATGTGTCTTTATGTGTCCAGGCATGCATGTATGCATCAATTGCCTTGTTGCATAGATGTGTGTGTGTGTGTTTGTGTGTGTGTGTGTGTGTGGTGTGTGTGTGTGTGTGTGTGTGTGTGTGTGTGTGTGTGTGTGATTGCGTGCATATGAACATATATTAGAGTGGACAAGATGGAGAGAGCCTGTTATATCCAAAAATCTTTTTGACTTTTAAAAAAGGTTTTGAAAACAAATTCAGATGTGACTGGTCCATTTCGAGTTCAGTGCTAAACTAATTATCTGAGCAGATCATGTAATGCATAGCTAATGTAGCCTCACTCTTTTGTTTTCAATCTGTAAATTATTGCTGGATATACATCGGCATGGCACAAATGCAGTTATGTAGCAGAACGGCACATCATGTATCTCTTGCTATGCATTTTTTTTCATTTTCTCTTCTCAGTAGTTTATACATATATATGTACTTTGCGTACAACGTCATTGCTTTCGATGAATGATATTCTGACATACCATCATGTAGATTGAATTAATTCAACAATCAGCTGTCTAGGGAGACAGATTTTGGTTTGTCTGTTCTGAAGAATTTTGTCATGTTGTTATGCTTACCCGACGACTCTCTGCCTGACCCAGTTTAATGAAATGCCATTGACAAGAAAGTAAATCAAACAATGTTCGACAACAGATCTCCACGCACTGTTCCATTGTCATGAGCTTTCATGGAGGATGTTACTCAATATCATCCCTTCCTCCCACGTAGTGCACGCCAGAAGATTGGCTTTTTGTCACTGAAACTCATGACAAACAGTATTCAGAGACACCGCATTGGGATACCTTACTTCAAGGGTGCAAGTCTTCCAGACTATACCAGAAATCTGGATAAGAAAATATGTGAAAACTTTGTCTCCAGACTGGCAAGATTGTGTTTGTGCTGGGAAGGAGAGGTAGTGCGGTTAGGCAGAATTCCTGCAACTCCCCCTCCACACCTTTCTGATCCTCATCTTGACAGGGTTAGGAAAGGCAGGTGCAAACTGGAGGTCACTGTGACAACTTGCAACAGAAAGTGCTCTTTCTCTCTCAGTTGCAATCTGCATGCATGATCGTCAGCATCATGTGTTTATTTCTCCCATGTGTATGACTGCATCACATTGTCTCTTGGCTTTCACTTGTATTCGGCTTATTCTCTATGGTCTCTGCATGGAGTACAGGTTGCAGGGCAGAGTTGCAGGGCAGAAGGTTGAAGGGTAGAGGTTGTGGGGCAGAGGATTGTGGGGCAGATGCTTGTGGGCAGAGGGTTGTGAGGCACAGTGTTGTGGGCAGAGGGTTTGTGAGGCACAGTGTTGTGGGGCAGAGGATTGTGGCCAGGTTTGGGCAGATGCTTGTGGGCAGAGGTTGCGAGGCACAGTGTTGTGGGCAGATGCTGTGGGCAGATGCTTGGGGCAGAGGTTGTGAGGCAAGTGTTGTGGGGCAGAGCTTGTGGGGCAGATGCTTGTGGGGCAGAGGGTTGTGAGGCACAGTGTTGTGGGCAGATGCTTGTGGGCAGATGCTTGTGGGGCAGAGGTTGTGAGCACAGTGTTGTGGGCAGAGATTGTGGGGCAGAGGGTTGTGAGGCACAGTGTTGTGGGGCAGATGCTTGGGGGCAGATGCTTGTGGGGCAGAGGGTTGTGAGGCACAGTGTTGTGGGGCAGATGCTTGTGGGGCAGATGCTTGTGGGGCAGAGGGTTGTGAGGCACAGTGTTGTGGGGCAGAGATTGTGGGCAGAGGTTGTGGGCACAGTGTTGTGGGGCAGATGCTTGTGGGCAGAGCTTGTGGGCAGAGGGTTGTGAGGCACAGTGTTGTGGGGCAGATGCTTGTGGGGCAGAGGGTTGTGAGGCACAGTGTTGTGGGGCAGAGGATTGTGGGGCAGAGGTTGTGAGGCACAGTGTTGTGGGGCAGATGCTTGTGGGGCAGATGCTTGTGGGGCAGAGGATTGTGGGGCAGAGGATTGCGGGGCAGAGGGTTGTGGGCAGAGGTTGTGGGGCAGATGCTTGTGGGGCAGAGGGTTGTGGGGCAGAGGGTTGCGAGGCACAGTGTTGTGGGGCAGATGCTTGTGGGGCAGAGGATTGTGGGGCAGAGGGTTGCGAGGCACAGTGTTGTGGGGCAGATGCTTGTGGGGCAGAGGGTTGCGAGCAGTGTTGGGGGCAGATGCTTGTGGAGCAGATGCTTGTGGGGCAGAGGATTGTGGGCAGAGGGTTGCGAGGCACAGTGTTGTGGGGCAGAGGATTGTGGGGCAGAGGGTTGCGAGGCACATGTTGTGGGGCAGAGGATTGTGGGGCAGAGGGTTGCGAGGCACAGTGTTGTGGGGCAGAGGATTGTGGGGCAGAGGGTTGCGAGGCACAGTGTTGTGGGGCAGAAGGTTGTGGGGCAGAGGGTTGTGAGGCAGAGGGTTGAGGGGAAGAGGATTGGGGGGCAGAGGGTTGTGGGGTAGAGGGTTTGGGGCAGAGGGTTGGGGGGTAGAAGGTTTGGGGCAGAGGGTTGGGGGGGGGGGGGGTAGAGGGTTGTGAGGTAGTGAGTTGGGGGGTAGAGGGTTGTAGGGCAGAGGGTTGTGGGGCAGAGGGTTGTGGGGCAGAGGGTTGTGGGGCAGAGGGTTGTGGGGCAGAGGGTTGTGGGGCAGAGGGTTGTGGGGTAGAGGGTTGGGGGTAGAGGGTTGTAGGGAGAGGGTTGTGGGGCAGAGGGTTGTGGGGCAGAGGGTTGTGGGGCAGAGGGTTGTGGGGTAGAGGGTTGTAGGGCAGAGGGTTGTGGGCAGAGGGTTGTGGGCAGAGGGTTGTGGGGCAGAGGGTTGTGGGGCAGAGGGTTGTAGGGCAGAGGGTTGTGGGGCAGAGGGTTGTAGGGCAGAGGGTTGTGGGGTAGAGGGTTGTGAGGTAGAGGGTTGTGGGGCAGAGGTTTGTAGGGCAGAGAGTTGTGGGGTAGAGGGTTGTAGGGCAGAGGATTGAGGAGTAGAGGGTTGTTAGGTAGAGGGATGTGGGGTAGAGGATTGTAGGGCAGAGGGTTGTGGGGTAGAGGATTGTAGGGCAAAGGGTTGTGGGGCAGAGGATTGTAGGGCAGAGGTTGTGGGGTAGAGGGTATTAGGGCAGAGGATTGTAGGGCAGAGGGTTGTGGGGCAGACGATTGTAGGGCAGAGGTTGTGGGGTAGAGGGTTGTAGGGCAGAGGATTGAGGGGCAGAGGGTTGTTAGGTAAAGGGTTGTGGGGCAGAGGGTTGTGGGGTAGAGGGTTGTGGGGCAGAGGATTGAGGGTAGAGGGTTGTGGGGTAGAGGATTGTGGGCAGAGAGTTGTAGGGCAGAGGGTTGTTAGGGCAGATGATTGAGGGGTAGAGAGTTGTGAGGTAGAGGGGTATGGGGTACAGGGTTGTGAGGTAGAGGGTTGTGAGACAGAGGATTGAGGAGTGGGGTTGTGAGGTAGAGGGTTGGGGGAGAGGATTGTGGGAAGAGGGTTGTGGGGCAGAGGGTTGAGAGGCAGAGGGTTGGGGAGCAGTGGCTTGGGGGGTAGAGGATTGTGGGGTAGAGGGTTGAGGACAGAGGGTTGGGGGAGTGGAGGGTTCAGGGTGGAGGGTTAGGGGTAGAGGGTTGTGGGGCAGAGCGTTGGGGGTAGAGGGTTGTGGGGCAGAGCGTTGAGGGGTAGAGGGTTGTGAGGTAGAGGGTTGTTGGACAGACAGTTTGGGCAGAGCGTTGAGGGTAGAGGGTTGTGAGGTAGAGGGTTGTTGGACAGACAGTTTGGGGGCAGAGCGTTGAGGGGTAGAGGGTTGTGAGGTAGAGGGTTGTTGGACAGACAGTTGTGGGGCAGAGCGTTGAGGGGTAGAGGGTTGTGAGGTAGAGGGTTGTTGGACAGACAGTTGTGGGGCAGAGCGTTGAGGGGTAGAGGGTTGTGAGGTAGAGGGTTGTTGGACAGACAGTTGAGGGGCAGAGGGTTGTGGGGCAGAGTTGCAAGACAGAGGGATGTGGGGCAAAGGGTTGAGGGGCAGAGGTTGTGCAGTAGAGGGTTGAGGAGCAGAGGGTTGTGAGGTAGAGGATTGTGGGGTAAAGTGTTGCAGGGCAGAAGGTTGTAGAGCAGAAGGTTGTGTGGCAGAGGGTTGTGGGGCAGAGGGTTGTGGGGCAGAGGGTTGTGGGGCAAAGTATTGCTGTGTGATGCCGGCATCTGTTTCAGGAAAACACGGATGATGGGTTTGATTTTTCATGCACAGCCAGGCATTCTAAGTGCACTGTTTCAATAAAGTCTGGCTTTTTATTTTCTGTATGTGTGTGTGTGTGTGTTTGTGTGTGTGTGTATGTGTGTGTGTGTACTGTTGAAAAGGTTTATGTTTTCTTCAAGTGGAGAAGAAAAACTAGGCAAATGATATTATTGTTGCTTGTTGTTGTTGTTGTTACTGTTGTTGTTGTGTGTGTGTGTGTGTTTAAATCAGACCAATTGTTTGGAAAACTGTTCTGGTTTTTTTAGTTCATTTTTGCCAGCTGTTCCTCAACTGTTATGGTGGGTTTTTTTACAGTTAAGACAAATGAAGAAGATACAATAGTTATAGACATTTATACTGCCGTTTGTTTCCTTTTTGTTCAGTTATTTTTTTATGGGAAACGTGTGTTGTGTGTGTATGTGTGTGTGTGTGTGTGTGTGTGTGTGTGTGTGTGTGTGTGTGTGTGTTGTGTGTGTGTGTGTGTGTATGCTTGTGTGTTTTAGAGAGAAAACGTCTAAGAGAGAAAGCTATAACTTCCTTTATGTTGGTATTTCTGAAGGTATGTTATGTATCATGCATATCTAAGAGAGTGGGTGCTGAATATAATATTTTGTTATATTTTTGTTGTTGTTTGCTCAAGACTTCATCATTTAAACTGTGTGCTAGTCTTTCTTTCTGTCCATGGTGAGCATGCCAAACATTTACCTTGCTTCTAATCGGTAACATGATTTCTGTTCCACAGATGATGGAGATTTAAGGTATATGTATTCTCTTGCCAAACACAGTCAGACACAAGACTAAATACAGGTAGAAACACAATATAAGGTGCAAAAGTAACACTTAACGTAAGACACAGTGTGAAACGGACAAGTGAGTTTTTGACAAGTATGTCTTGCTCAGACATCACAAATGACAGGTATGAAAATCCACAAAACTGTTCTCCCCACAATGGCCATGTAGAAAACAGAATGAGAGAATTGAAGACAGTTCTTCCAATATGGCTGTCAGCAGAATGGCCATGCAGAAAGACAAGTGGAGAGGTGAAGACAGTTCTTTCCAGAGGGTTAACAGCAGAATGGCCGTGCAGAAAGACAGAAGTGAAGAGGTGAAGGTTGAAGACAGTTCTCCCGAGAGGGTTAACAGCAGAATGGCCGTGCAGAAAGACAGAAGTGAAGAGGTGAAGACAGTTCTCCCCAGAGGGTAAACAGCAGAATGGCCATGTAGAAAGACAGAAGTGAAGAAGTGAAACAGTTCTGCCCAAATGGATGTCTGCAAGCAGAATGGCCATGTAGAAAAGACAGAAGTGTAGAAGTGAGGAACTTCGAAACAGAGAACAGGAGCAGGCTATGAGAGAGGGAGAGGAGGGTGGGTGGGGGACAGTGTAGGGTAGAAGGGAGTGGGGGAGAAGTGGCAAGAAGTAAGCTGGATCTCATCGATGACAAGTAATGTATGGCAGAGTGCATGAGATCATAATATGCACATAATGAATTTATAAATCTTGTCTGTTTTATATCATTTTACTAAGTGTCAGTTTGCACCTATTATTGTGTGTTCATCTGTATCTTGCCTTGTTTTCAGCAATTTAGAAGTCAGTTTCCATTTCCAAGCAGTCAGTCACAGCCAGCTGTGCATGCTACGCTTGGCAGTTTGATTTTCTTTGTTTTGCTGATCGGTCAGCTGTGCGTGTTGGATGGGTGTGCAGGATCGAGCAGAGCGCATGAAACATGAGGCTCTGGAGAGTGAGGAGATCTACAGGACGCCCACGCCGGAACCTCGAGCCAACAGCACCTGGCTGGAGGAGAGGGAGTTTGAGGTGAGTCGGGGATGGTAATGATCGTCATCAGTGCCTGTCACTCCTCCCAAAACACATGCCGTCATCAACAGACTGAGGCTTGTTTTTCATGGGTCTTCCTCTCCAGTTGCCATCCAGTCTGTGCCGTCTATTTGATGTCTGCTTCCAGGTCCTGATGCTAGATGTTTATCTGCCTGCTTTACTTCTGCATGCCTTGAAATTTCACTTCAAGATGTTGATGTCAGGTGTTTCTCTGCCCACCTTGTTTAAATACGCCTTTAGATTTCACTTCCAAGGTTCTGATGTCACGTGTTTCTTTGCCAGCCTTGCTTCGACATTCCTTGGGGATCCTCTTTAAGGCATGTCTCAGAGACCGCGTCCACTCCATCCCCATGTTCTTCTTTAGATCTCTGTAAGATGTTACCTGGTTTTTTTCTGCCGCAGGTTGATGGTGCCTGGCCATGGATCTATAAGACCTGTTATGAAGCAGCTGTTGATGATTTTCTGCGCTCTAATCATATTTTTGTGTGTTTGTTTTTGCTGTCCACACCACTGCTCTATACAGTAAGAATGAATTGATGCTGGAATTGAGCAGTCTTATCTTTGTGGGGACTGGACGTGCATTTGTGAAGGTTGGAACATTCACCTGCCTGGCACATAGATAAACAAGTCAGAGCAAAAAATGGTCAAGGCAACAGTGATATTCCTTGCAGTTAAGAAAACCTCTGAAGCTCAAACAAAGTGATGATGATGATAGTCGTTAAGACCTGATCTGTGCATTTCACAGAGGTTAAAACTACAAAGGATATGACAGGAAATAAACTAAGTGAATACAAACGCCAAGAAAGGTATTTCACATATGTGTGCCTGCATGTGTAGGCCATGCACACAGCCACTTGCACACACTCAGGCATACACAGACACATGTCTACATGCACAAATGTTTCCCACATATGTAGGCATGTGTATGCATGCACACACACACACACAGATACACACACAACACACACACACACACACACACACACACACACACACACACACATACACACACACACACACACACACACACACACACACACACACACACACACACACACACATATGCATTCACATACAGAGTCATGTTCCAAAAAAGGCAAAATTTAGGTATATAGCAGTATTGCAGAAATGATACTACCGTAAATTCTTCATCTATATATCAGTTTGGGTCTGACCAGCTTGTCAGCTTAATGTGTAGGTCAGGTGTCTGTTATGTTATGTTCATGAGATCCTTATCCCAAATGTTTTCCTTTTGATTCTTGATGTGTTTAGTGTCTCAGTGTAAACTCTGGGCACAGTGGTCTCATGGTCTAATGATTGTTGTGTCATATATATGAACTCATCTGCACATAGAGATATGTCCTTCCTAAAGTTCATTAGTATTATTTTTGTTCTTCATCTTATTATTTCCTTGATCATCATCATGGTATTTCTCAGGTTTTGAGGGACGAAGAAAAGCAGTTCGCTGACAAAAAGAAACACCTTCGAGAACAGATCAGAGATATCCGCAAAACGGTAAGTGTGTACTTTTACTGAGCATTGCTAAACACTGTTTTTCAGATAATTAAAAATGTTGTGTCTCCTGAAACCTTGATACAGTCATAAAATGTTGCTGTTTTGGTTTGCTGGTTACCGTTCAAAATAAACTACTGATGGGTGCATATTAAGTGTTTGTTCCAAGAGCAAATAATTTCAGTAAAGTTGAACATACCTAAGATTCTTATTTGCTGTGGTTTTATTTAATTTATTAAGATAACATAGAGAATAAGACCCACCCTTTTCTCTGATGTAGGTAATTCTAAAATGATGTAGTTTCAAGTAAATCTCAAGGTGATATGATTTTGGTATTTACGTTACAGATAAATCAGTGGTGTGCGTGTCTTACAACAAAAATGTGATATTGTTGTGCACTTGGTTTAATGTTATTATTGATAAATCTGAAGGTTTTATTATTTATAATGAGTAAGCATTCAAAATTTAAAAAAATTGAAGTTTTTGTATTGTTGCCAACACAAGATTTTTACAGTGGACTTATTAGCAGGGACAATTATTAGAGATTATCAGTGTGTTGTGGCTAGATTATCAGTGTATTGTGGCTTATGCATACTTTTTTAACATTGGTATTGAAGTCATATGAAGGTGGTGCATTTTTTAGCCTCCTTTTATTGGAGACTTTTGTGAAGAGAAAGTTTGTAGTATTTAGTTTTGGATGTGAATTTTGCATTTCACACCACATAATCACCATACTCAAAACTGAATGTCTTCTTTGCTTTTTGTATTACCAGATCCAGCTGATGATGAAGGAGAATGAGGTACTGCCAGACATCGAGAAGCTGGGGCGCCATGAGTTTGACCTTGACCTTGATGAGCAGGCCCGACTGCAGGTGGAAGGAGAGCAAGAGATTGAGCGGGTGAGTGGAGCTGCCGTGTCGGCCATCATGGAACACTGCACTCTTTGTTTTGTGGGGAGGGGGGGATAATGCTCATGTCAGATTATGATGATGTGATTCTGTGTATGATGTCTTAAACAAACTAGCAGGGCTTTCCATTAATGGGGGCTGTGACCGCCAGTGAAGCACAGCAGACCAGCGGAAGAGGACTGAGTGCCTGCATTGTTTTCTCTGTTCTCGCTGTGCTGTCCACTCTGTGAAGAACTCGGTCTGATGATGGGCGTGTGGAAGACTGGACAGGAGATGCCAGAATCGTGCTGAGGAGCCTGAACTGGGATTCAGGTGGCAGAACCACGCCTTGCCTCCAGCTGTTTAGTCCTCCTTGGACCTCTTCATGATGAGCTTGTAGCCATCAAAACACAGATTGTCTCCACATGTTTAGTCCTAATTGATCCTCTTCATGATGGACATGTAGCCATCAAAACACAGATTGTCTCCACATGTTTAGTCCTAATTGATCCTCTTCATGATGAGCCTGTGGCCATCAAAACACAGATTGTCCCCACATGTTTAGTCCTAGTTGGTCCTCTTCATGACGAACATATAGCCATCAAAACACACCTTGTCTCCACTTATTTGGTCCTGGTTGGTCTTCTTCATAATGAACACGTAGTCATCAAAACGCTAGTTGTCTCCACTTGTGTAGTCCTGGTTGGTCCTTTTCATGATGAACATGTAGCCATCAAAATGCAGGTTGTCGTCACCTGTTTAGTCCTAATTAGTCTTCTTCATGATGAACATGTGGCGATCAAAACATAGGTTGTCTTCATCTGTTTAGTCCTAGTTGGTCTTCTTCATGATGAACAAGGGGGGGGGGGGGGGGAGGGAGGGAGAAAGAGAGAGAGAGCGACAGAGAGAGAATGAGTATGTGCCAACCTGCGGCGAACTGCACTTGTGTAAACTGCATTCCATGGGATCGTTTTACATGGCTTGCTAACACACCAGGCAATTCTGTGACTCAGGTGCGTGAGGAAATAGAGTATGACAACCTGGCCAAGCGCTTCCTGCACGAGATGATCAAACGGGAATGCTGGGACGACATGCAGATCAAAGGGAGGTCACTGCAGGTCAGTATTGTTCTCTCTGTCCTTGACCATGGTGAGAGACACCATACAAATTAACACACAGAACAGCGTAACAAGCATATGAAGTATAGTGCAAGGTCACACACTAATTCGATACAATATACAAACAGACAGCTATCTGAGGAGAATTGTTTTTGCGCTTTGTATCTCTGCTGTTCTTGACATCTGAAGGAGACATGTTTGTCAAAAATTCAGCTGTCTGTTTCATGTTGTATTGTACAGAAAGTTTTTTTCACGGACTGTTTTCCTGTTTGCATTTTGGCTTGCTTTTAGCAGTACTGCAGTCTGTTTCAGTCTTATTCATGTGGACAGTTGTTGGTGAGGAGGGAGAGGGAGGTTGGGGGAGAGAGTGGTGTGATGGGTGGTGTCAGTTATAGTATTGATGGGTGGTAATTTTAAAGAAATTTACTTACTGGCAATTAAGATGCAGATGAATTAAATTGTCTCATCCAAACGATGATTGTAATGATGGAATTGGAAAAGTTTTGTGGATGATGGCGATGAACAGGTAAAGGTTGTCTTGATAATGATTGGTGATGTTGGCAGACAGGGAAAGGTGTGGTTGATAATTACTAGGATGATGACAAGGGAGTAAGAAGGCAGTGCTGGCATGATGCTTCAGTTCCAGATGTAGGAAAACACGCAACTCAGATACAGCGCAAAACGACAAAAAAATCAAGATCACACCTGTGGATTGACATTGATTGACTTCATCTCCATTATTAAGTAAGTATGTTTGTTGTGGTTGACACAGGCCTTTATCTCCATCCCCAATGTTGTCGGTTGACACAGGCCTTTATATCTCACCATTTCGCCTCTCTCATTACTGATGTATGTTGATGGTTACACCCTTTATGTACACCCCGTATGTTGCGGTTGACACAGGCCTTTATCTCACATTTGTTCACGCTCCTTTACTAATTTAGTTGTGGTTGACACATGGCCTTTATTCACACCCCGTAATTGCGGTTGCCAGTCCTTTATTCTACACATTTCTCCTCCTCCATCATTCTGATTGATAAGTTTGGTTGACACAGGCCTTTTTCCACCTTTCATCCCCGTAATGTTGTGGTTGACACAGGCCTTTCACATTTCCCCCTCATCTCATTATCGTGAACAAGTTGTTTGTGACAGGCCTTTAACTCTAACTTGGAGTTGCGCAATTCGCTTGAAGGCGCAGCAAGGTTGATGAACAGTCTGGCCATTGGTACGGCCTGACGGAAAGGAGATTCAGACCCGATGGTGAGTCGTTCCTTTGCTATACATGTGCTTCTTGGGGTGGGGGGGGGGGGGGGATACCATCGGTTATGTCAGCTGACTGGTTCACATGTAAGGTTGATTGTCTGAAGACATCTTAGGGGAAGAACATGAAAGGGGCGACGGTTGAGTCTGATTCGGTGGCAGTCTGGAGGTGTTCTGTCTCCAGTTTTGTCTGAACGAGCTGGATAGTGTTGTTACCTTGCTGTTGAAGATGGTATGTATGAGGGGTGATGAATGTAGTAGGTCGGTTAGGTTGGATGCATTTGTAAATATGCATGTGTGTGTGTGTATGTGTGTGTGTATGAGACAGACAGGCAGACAGACGGACAGAAAGAGACAGACACACAGACTGACAGACAGACTGACAGAGACAGGGAGAGAGGGGGAAAGGGAGAAAGAGAGAGAAGGGGGGGGGGGGTGTGAAGAAAGAGAGATACAGAGAGAAGACAGAGAAAGAGAGAGTGAACAAGTTCTAGAGAAAAGAAGGCAGAGAAAAAGAGAGCGAACCCATTTTTATTTTATTTTCAGTATAACTTGACCCTAACATTCTGCTTCGCAGTGCATCAGATGATTGCAATTTTATCGTGATCATGTGTGAAAAACATCAGTACTGCCAACACCAAAAGTGCTGTTGGATGATTTTATAATCAGCTTTAGCATGTTAACTGCAGTGACTGACATCGGAAAGTCGGGGTGCTGTCAGATGGTCTTGTTAATGAGCTTCAGTGTGGTAGCTGCAGCAGTGAACAGCACAGAAAAGTCACGCTGCTGTTGGATGGTTTGCAGATCAGGAGGAAAGAGGTGGATCTGGCGTCCAAGTCTTCAGCTTCAGGAGTAAGTGGATCGGCTACACTCTCTTATCACTTCTCCTTGTTAGTGGTGGTGGTGTTTTGCTTTTTTGTCCTGCATGGACGAAACTTCTAATCTCATTTTAATTGACATGTTAGGACCTTATGAATGTCCTTTTCACCAGGGGGCAGTTCTTTTTCTTTTTTTCGTTCCTGGGCTAAAACTGTGAGATTCGCCGTTGGTAAGATTTTTGTATGTCACTGTTTTCAGTAATTCCATTAAGACATTCCATTTTTCAAGGATGATGCATGTGTTTTATTTTCATGTCATCTATCCCACAGGCAGATGATAGCTTGCTCTTCTCCAAAACGTGAGCAGGATTTGACATGAGCGCAAGATTTTTGTTATGCATGCGTTCACATTTGGGAGCTCAGTTGAAAGTCTTATATGAATTACTAGGAGGGACTGGAGTTTGCACAGATGCCAGTTCCAAAGAGAAAATCTCTCCAACCTGGCTGCCTTTGGTGGGGAATCAAACCCTGACCATTGGAACAAGATCCTGACCATACCCACAAGGCCAACTAGCCCCCAAATGTTTTTCTTACTTTTGAGCTCACCATGAACTTGATTTTTGTGTGTGTGTGTGGTTTGTTTTTACTAATGGTTAAGTACTCAGACTGTTAGGTAACCTATGTTGAGTTCAGGTAAGTGGTGACATACATGAATCGATTTGGGTTGAATATGGAATGTGATAGGGTTGATTCTCTGTGCATTACATTGCCGTCACTATTCATCTGTCTTGTGCACTGTTTTAGAATTTGACTGGTCAGAAAACTTCATGTGTACTGTGCTATACTGTTGCTTTGGTCTTTGACATATGTTTATGTGTTGATCAGGTGGATAACATAATGTGATCAGTTGGATTCTTATAATTTATGGTTGAAAAATATACCTGTACATGTACATTTAAAAGTTAATCTAATAACAAATAGATGATAGCTGGAGATTCTCAATGATGAATAAAATACTCAGTATAAAGAGTCAGGTAAAGTGCAGCGCAGCATGGCAGGTCTTATCAAAAACCATTCTGTAACATGATTGTGAGATGCGTAATTTGATGTAATTTGGTTGTTAGGATAAGCACCATTAAGAACCAGCACTACATTGTCAAGTACTTATGTTGGTAATAAATATTACAAAGTGATTTGTTGTGTGAATAATCTAGTTCAGTATGATCAGTCAGAGGTGTCTTATTCTCATGTGAATGTCTAAATGTTTGCCTTTCTACAATCTGATTTGTCAGGAGGATGAGGTTGGAGAGGGAGAAGAAGACGACTACAACAGCGAACAGCCCTCCATCACAGGGAGCCTAGGTCAGTGATCGTTATGTAGTCTGATGTCACACATCTGCTACATGTGGTCAGTGATCGTTATGCAGTCTGACGTCACACATCCCTACATGTGGTCAGTGATCGTTATACAGTCTGATGTCACACATCCGCTACATGTGGTCAGTGATCGTTATGCAGTCTGACGTCACACATCTGCTACATGTGGTCAGTGATTGTTATGCAGTCTGACGTCACACATCCGCTACATGTGGTCAGTGATTGTTATACAGTCTGATGTCACACATCTGCTACATGTGGTCAGTGATTGTTATACAGTGTGATGTCACACATCTGCTACATGTGGTCAGTGATCGTTATACAGTCTGATGTCACACATCCGCTACATGTGGTCAGTGATCGTTATGCAATCTGACGTCACACATCTGCTACATGTGGTCAGTGATCGTTATACAGTGTGATGTCACACATCTGCTACATGTGGTCAGTGATCGTTATACAATGTGATGTCACACATCTGCTACATGTGGTCAGTGATCGTTATATAATCTGACGTCACACATCTGCTACATGTGGTCAGTGATCGTTATACAGTGTGATGTCACACATCTGTTACATGTGGTCAGTGATCGTTATACAGTGTGATGTCACACATCTGTTACATGTGGTCAGTGATCGTTATACAGTGTGATGTCACACATCTGTTACATGTGGTCAGTGATCGTTATGCAACCTGATGTCACACATCTGCTACATGTGGTCAGTGATCGTTATGCAGTCTGATATCACACATCTGCTACATGTGGTCAGTGATTATTATGCAACCTGATGTCACACATCTGCTACATGTGGTCAGTGATCGTTATACAGTCTGATGTCACACATCTGCTACATGTGGTCAGTGATCGTTATACAGTGTGATGTCGCACATCTGCTACATGTGGTCAGTGATCGTTATGCAATCTGAGTCACACATCTGCTAATGTGGTCAGTGATTGTTATGCAACCTGATGTCACACTCTGCTACATGTGGTCAGTGATCGTTATGCAATCTGATGTCACACATCTGCTACATGTGGTCAGTGATCGTTATGCAGTCTGATGTGACACATCTGCTACATGTGGTCAGTGATTGTTATGCAACCTGCCGTCATGCATCTGGTAAATGTATCATGAATGTCTCTCCTTTTCCCCTGGTGCTCTTCCCCCTAACTCCCCATTCCCTGCCACCTTCCACCCACCCATCCAAACAACCTCCCCCCTCCCTCCCTCTGTCTTCCAGCCCCTTTCATTTCTCAAAGAAAAAGGACAGGTGGGTGGGGGCTGAAGTGTGTTTATCAACATAAATGGAGGTTGGCTCACACACAAACTGGGAAGAATCAGCAAATTAAAAAAAAAGACTCCAGTCAAGAACAATATAAGATCAATGATCAGTGATTTAACTTTTTAACTACCGTTTTTTTGTTGTGTGTGTAAAATGTTTGCTACTACCATGTTTATGTCTAAAGGAGTCAAACTCAATTTTGAAACTCGGTCAACTTTAAAAAGCAAAAAAAATCACCTGAAAGAAAATTTGCGTCCAAACCATACCAAAGTGTTTTTACTAATCTGGTTGTGGAAGCCGTTTACCTTGAGTATGTCTGTTTTTGTGTTGTTCATAAATAACTATTTTGGTCACGTGCCTCTTTGAAGTCCATTCTCAATTGCAGAGCTTACTAGTCATCTCACACATTACCACTGAATTTTGAAGCCAGTGCAAGTGCACCCATACATCCCACATAGCTCTGTGAGTCATTGCAATGTATTCAGGAGCACTTTGGATGCTAAAAATTTGATGCTAATGTGTCACACTTGACACAAAAAGAACAACATTAGGGTTTTTTTCTGCTTTTAAAAAAAAGGCAAATCAGAGTTGTTGTTTTTTAAGTGAAAGCTGCTTCAATAAACCATGCTGTCCTTAAAGACATGTCTTAACACTCAACATGTCCAAAATACCCCAGATGGGGACAAAGTGTAGAGTAATCCTTGAAGTGCAAAATTAGATAGATTGTAGACAGAGTGGTCTATGGTGGAAGGGTGGAACTGGCTGGAATTGTTGTTTGAAGGTTACAAAGCCTGCAGACGGGGAAGCAGTGAAGTATGAATAGCATGGGTGTGTGCTTTCAGGAGCCAACTATGGAGGTGGGAGTGATCTGTTCTACAGCCAGTTTGAGCTCCACCTGCGCCACCAGAAGATCAACCAGATTGTCCTGCTGGAGGTATGTGCTAGACTTTTTCACCTGGACTGCCATCATCAAGTCATCCTTCAGGCGGGTGGAATGGCTAAGTGGTTAGAGCATTTATAAGTCAGATCGAGGGTCTCTAAGTTCAAATGCTAGTATATCCTGGCAGGTGAATGGTCAGGTCAGTACTTGTGTAGATCTGCTAGTGGCTGAACCCTTTCAATGGGAAAATAAGCACAGGTTATAGATCCTGTAATCTATGTCAGCCTTTGGTGGGTCATTGAAATATGAAAAGAGCTGGCAAACACCAAGATTTTGGGGGAGTGGGGGGGTGGGGGTAGATCAGTTGAGGCACTTCTAAGCATTTTCCTATGGCTCACTACATTACCAGTCTACTTGACAGAGTAAGTATTACTATTACTCACTAGGGTGCAAGTTTACACGGTGGGTTGTGTGACACATGTGTGCCTATGCTTCCTAGGAGGCTAGTGTTGACCTTGAGGTCCATGCTACTCTCTGTGTGCAGGACGCCATCCACAGAATCAAGGTGGCCTTCAACAAGGACTTTGATGAGGTGTTCGCCAAGAAGGAACAGGAAATTTCCAAGATCAAGGACAAGAACAAACGCATCACCAAGATCCTCAACGATCTGGACTTAGCAGAGAGCATCATCGAGCCACAGCTGAGTGTGTACGAGAGGCCAGAACAGCTTCTGACAGTGGAGGATAGTGAGGTAAGGCGAGAGGATGACCCCCAATGTAATTTGACAGTGTTCACTAGGCTGGCTCTGTGGCCTTGCATTCGGATGGATGTTCCAGGGAATTGTAGAAAGATGGTCTCTGGAGCTGAACTGAAAGGCTGGTTAGACTACACTTCTGCCTCCCTTTTCTAGTGAAACTTCAGTGTCGATAAGAGTCATACTCCTCTCTGCACCTCTTCCCTCAACTCCCAAACTGCCACATAATCTTTCAAAGCCGTTGTTTTTTACTACTAACTCCCAACAACGTGGGTCTCTCCCACAACCCATACATTTCTCACAGGCTGTCTATGGGGCTTGGAAAACCTGCGCCATTGGTAGAGGGTGAGACTTGCATAAACCTCAGTAACATTTATGGGTCCAGAGACATGTGCTGTGTCCATAGTGTGTTGTCAAAAGTGACATCTAGTGAATGTTATGGCATGTTGGTCCAGTTGGACTTACATTGCTGGGAGTATGTAGTTCAAATCACAGAACTAAATGCTTTAAAAAAAAAAAAAACTTTTTTCTTTCAGAAAGCTGAAACTTAGATGACGAACTGGTAATCAGGTTTTAGCAAATGCCTAGGTTTTCATTTCAGTGAATAGATTTGGGGGGTTAAAAATCAAGAGGGTGCACTCTTAATGGCAGAGCACCTTGTGCTTCATAAACGTTTGTAATTAACATAGCTGCACAATTTTTTCAGGTGGATTCCTCCTTGACCAGTTTCTATGCTTCACACATTCAAACATGCATACACATTCACAGACACACATGCACACACAACACACTTGGATGCAGACTCAGACAGATAGACACACACACACACACACACACACACACACACATGTGCACGCATGCATGCTGATATACACTTGTATTTTTGCATGCAGTTGCACACAACAAACACTCACACACACACACAACAGACACACACAACAACACACACACACCACACACACAACAACACACACACCACACACACACACACAACACACACAACACACACACACACACACCACACACACACACACACACATATGCACACACACACTCACTCACATGATGCACACACACAAGCATGCACATAAGCATACATTCACCCATGAACCCATGCATGTATGTTCAATGTACATTCAAGCACACATTTATGCACACACACTTGTGCATACTCACATACACACACACACACACACATAATACACACACAACATACACACACACACACACACACACACACACACACACACACCACACACACACACACACACACACCCAAGCACTATGCATGCACATGCTCATTCGCATTCACAGACACACACACAGCACAGACACACACACACTCGCACACACTGACTGACTGAAACCAATTTATTGTCAGATTAACTCAAGGTTGTACTGACAAAACTCACACCACACACACACACACACACACACACACACACACACACACACACACACACACACACACTTACAGACATATGAATACTCATGCACAACCACATTTACACACACATGCCATTATGCTTATACATCGACACACAATCACACACACACACCACACACACACACACACACACAACACACACACACACACACACACACACACACACACATATACATGCAAGCACCACACACACACCCACACACCCACATGCACTCATGCACGCATGTTCTATGCACATTCAAGCACACATGTATGCACACACATGCACATACACACACATACACATTCACACACTTACATAAATATACTCATATACAAACACATTTACATACACACACCTGTATGCTTACACACACACCACACACACACACACACACACACACCACACACACACCACACAAAAGAGACAATCATTGACACTTGAAATGTGTTTCTGAATGGTATTATTCACCAGTGCAACAGATTCATTCAACCATGTTATAAAAAGTGCACTATATTAATGTAAAATCATCTAACATTAAGAAGATAAAGAACAAAGCACATGAACATTTTTTGCATTGCAAGACAGAAAAAAAGCCTGTGGTTCAGTTGCAGTGTGGTCAGATTTGGTAGATAATATCTGTAGGTTTTCAGACTTTTTTTTTTTCAGCTGATGAAACAGGATAAGATGTGAAGATGAGTACATTTACGATATGGACAGGTTCCAATATTGGCATAGAAAAAAGAAAAAGAGAATGAAAACAATTCGTGGGATAACCATTGTACCATGGTGTGTGTGTGTGTGTGGTGTGTGCGCGCGTGTGTGTGTGTGGGTGTGTGGGTGTTTCATTTATAGGTGAAGGTGGAGAAGTACCTAACACCAGAACAGAAGAAGAAGCTGGAAGAAAAGGAGAAGGCAGAAGAGGAGCGACGTCTGCGAGAAAAGGGAGACAACCAGCGGGAAAGGGCACTGGACATGATGATGGGTGGGGTGCTGGAGATCCGCAAAGAAGACGAACTGAAGAAGGTAAGGTGTTTTGTTTGGGGGATGTCTCTGGGTCTCTTTGGTAGCCACCTACCCAATTTTCCAGACCTACACACACACACACACACACACACACACACACACACACACACACACACACAACACACACACACACACACACACAACACCTCTTGTGTGTGTTTTTTTTCTTTTTAATGCCATTCTCCCTTCTTGTCCCCTGGATCATGGTGAAACACTGAACATGCCCATGCCAGGCAAGCTTATGTCGTTGGGGAAAAAAGATTTTGCCTGCCGGCCTGTGTGTTGACATGGTGCCTCAGATGGCTTTTCGACTCTGGTTCCTTCCTTCAGCCGAGGAGAAGCTTTCCCAAGTGTCTGGTCTCAATCACCTGCACATATTATCGGAGCCAGATGTGCCATTTATTTACTTACATTTTTCATCTTTTTGCCTTTATGCCCCTGAGTGGTGTTACTCCCATAGTTATTGTTCCAGCTCTCCCACACACCCAGGTTTGCCATGTAAAAGTTACCCACCCAGTCCACAAGGTGCAATCAGAATCATGTTGTCACGAGTCAAATCACCAGACGAAACGCTGTGCTGCTGGTAGTCATTTCAGTGGTGTTCAGTGGAGCCGTTTCTGATCCAAATCATGCAGGACTTCCCATACTGAGTTCTGTACTGACAACAATAATTGGATGGTCGCAGAATCAGTTTAAGTGAAGATTCCCCCTTGGGAGGGCACCTTCTCATCCATCCTGCAACAGTTCCCAGAAACGTGCCAGCTCCAACAGCTTTCATATGAATTCACCACGGGTATCAAGAAAACAAAACTGAGATTGCCACAAGAGCAGGGTATGAAGAGCCACAGAATTTGAGACTTTTTTTAAATGATCAATTAGGATGGTGGACATAATGTTATAGAATTCCATTCTGGTTTGATACTTCAAGCTGTAATGTGCGTTTCCTTTCATAACATATCCTGACATCAGCCAGGCCTTGGAGATACAGACACTTGCAGGGTTGGTCAGGAAATCGAGTAAAATTCTCAGAGACACATCCATTGAGTGGATGAAACTCCATCATGTGGACCCAGTCTTCCATGACCTCCCACTGCTCACATCTGCGACACTTTCTGCTGCACAACAACGACTGGTCTCGTGTGTAACTCTGTTTACAATTAGCCTTTTGTGTTGCAGGATATCCCGATCCCCATGTTCATGCAGCAGAAGCCAGAGAACGAGTGGACTGAGGATGAGCAGAAACTGGCCAAGGACTATGAGCGTAAAGTAAAGGAGCTGAATGAAGAGAGGGAGAAATTCAGGAAGGTGAGGACTGTGTGTGACCTCTCACTCTCATACAAAATCATCACATGTGTTTCAGGAAAACATCACTTTGAACAATGAAGAATAGTGTAGACATATGTTCCTGAAAAGTACCATTCAACACAGGACAGTTTGGGCAATTTTTCTCGGAAAAGATCACTCAGAACAATGAGGAACAGGTAGGAAAACATAGAAAACATGTTCCTGGCAAGTACCACTGTACGCATTATAGTACGGTTTAGAACACATATTCCTGGAAAGTATCACTTAACACATAAAGGACAGTTGAGAATACATATCCTGGAAAGAAGCATTGCCACAATAAATGACTGAAACACATGTTCTAGAAAGTATCATTGAACATACTAAAGCTTAGTAAAGGACAGAGTAGCTTACATGGACCTGAAAAATATCACGTGGCACAATAAAGAACTGTGTAGAACACATGTTCAGGAAAGTATCACGCTGCACAATAAAGGACAGTTTAGAACATGTGTACAGGAAAGTATTACTCAGCATAATAAAGGACAGTTTAGAACATGTGTACAGGAAAGTACCCCTCAGTGCAATAAAGGCCTGTGTAGAATACATGTTCAGAAAAGTATCACTCAGCACAGTAGAGGACAGTTCAGAACATTGTACAGGAAACTGTTACTCAGCACAAAAGAGGACAATTTAGAACATGTGTACAGGAAAGTATCACCCAGCACAGTAAAGGACTGTGTAGAATATATGTTCAGGAAAGTATGACTCAGCATAATAAAGGCCTGTGTAGAATACATGTTCAGGAAAGTATCACCCAGCACAATAAAGGACTGTGTAGAATATATGTTCAGGAAAGTATGACTCAGCATAATAAAGGACTGTGTAAGACACATGTTCAGGAAAGTATCACTCGGCACAATAAAGGACTGTGTAGAACACATGTTCAGGAAAGTATCACTCGGCACAATAAAGGACTGTGTAGAACACATGTTCAGGAAAGTATCACTCGGCACAATAAAGGACTGTGTAGAATACATGTTCAGGAAAGTATCACTCGGCACAATAAAGGACTGTGTAGAACACATGTTCAGGAAAGTATCACTCGCACAATAAAGGACTGTGTAGAATACATGTTCAGGAAAGTATCACTCGGCACAATAAAGGACTGTGTAGAACACATGTTCAGGAAAGTATCACTCGGCACAATAAAGGACTGTGTATAATACATGTTCAGGAAAGTATCACTCAGCATAATAAAGGAGTGTGTAGAACACATGTTCAGGAAAGTATCACTCAGCACAATAAAGGACAGTTTAGAACCCATGTTTTGGAGGTATTACTCTAGAAAATAAAAGAGTGTTGAAAATGCAGGTTCCTGGAAAATATTATTCAACACAATAAACAACTGTTTGTAAATACATGTTCTGAAAAGTATCGCTCAACACAATGAAGGACTGTTCAGGGCAGATTTTCTGTTCCTGGAATACATGTTCCTGAAAAATATCACTGTTTAGAATACAGGTTCCTGGAAAGTATCACTTGGCACATAAAGGACTGCTCAGAGTACATGTTCCTGGAAAGTATCACTTTGCACAGTAAAGGACTATTTAGAATACATGTTCCTGGAAAGTACCATTTGGTACTGTAAAGGACTGTTTAGAATACACGTTCCTGGAAAGTATCACATGGTATTGTCAGGACTGTTTAGAATACATGTTCCTGGGAAGGATCATTTGGCACATAAAGGACTAGTGACTTCTGAACTATATACTGGATAAGGCTAATAAGAATAATGACAGAAAGACCAGGACACATGTTAATGAAGAAAAACAAGATGAACGCTCACATTTGGAGGAAAAAAAAGTATCAAACCCATAAATAACCAATAAACCTAGAGTGCAAAGTAACATTTATTTGATACTTAACATCAAACAGACAAAGAGAATTTTTGACAAGCATATCTTCTTTGTACATCACAACCACAGTTTAAAAAAAAGCCCAAAACAGTACTTCATGGATGGTTGTTGGGAGGAAAGTGGCATGACATAATTGTTTAAAATTTACTGATATATTTCATTGTGTGTATTCGTTAGTCAAACAAGGGTTATGGTGCACCATCTTTTCAATGGGTTCTTTTTTTTTTTTTTTAACATTTTAGCTGCTTTTCAGGAATACTGCATGGTTTGGTTTGGTTTTTGATCTTCCAGCTTTATCAAGCAGATAAGATTCACAGATTCATATACATGCAGAGTAAATATTATAGGGTGAAAGATGAAAAAACAAAAATCAGTATTACTAAGGGTGTGTGTGTGTGCGTGTGTGTGTGTGTGTGTGTGCGTGCATGCATGCATTTTGTAGCAACTGGAGACAGAGCTCCGTAAGCTGCAGGGCGTGATCGCAGACGGACTGGCTTCCTTCGATGAGGCTCTGAACCAGCTGTTCCTGAAGAAGATCAAGGTCATGATGGTCATCTACCAGGTTGGTGACCTCCCTTTGGAGCTCTCCTTTCCGGCTTTTGTATTTGATGTGTGTGTGTGTGTGTGGCAAGTATGTGGTGTGTGTGTGTATGTGTGTGTGTGTGTGTGTGTGTGTGTGGTGTGTGTTGTGTGTGTGTGTGTGTGTTGTGTGTGTGTGTGTGTGTGTGTGTGAGAGTGTGTGTATGTGTGTGTGTGTGAGAGTGTGTGTGTATGTGTGTGTGTGTGTGTGTGTGTTCTTGATACATGTATATGTGCATGCGTTCACCGTCTTATCCAATAGACTAGCACACTACATACAGGGTCTACCAATGCCAATGTAAATCTTGACCGAAAGCCCCAGAATATTTTTTTCTTTCCTTGGCAAGTGCCCTGTCCACAAGACCTCATCTTCACTGCCTTGGCCATAGGTCACAGTAGGCATAGGTGCGGCCAAGGATGACACATTGTCCTCACCGGTCTGTTTTTGCACCTGTCCCAGGAGGAGCTGAAGATCCTGCGCTTACGCCGCAACCTGCTGACCGAGGAGGAGCTGGTGATACGTGAGAAAGAGCTGCTCTTCAAGCTGGACCACAAGAAAAATCTTAAGGTGTGTCTCGATTTCTTGGAGGGCTGAAGGACAGGTTGGGGGGGTGGAGGGATGAGTAAAAATTGAGGGGGAGGGTTACCAGTTTTCTTGACAAAGGAAATTTTCCCAAACTGAGCCAGAAACATGCAACATCACTTTCATGAGTTATGGACACTGGACATGACGTTGCCTGTCCGTCAATACTTCTTGATAGGGAGCATGAGACAACTCACTGTGTCAGGCAGCAGGACCACACATTGGCTGGCAGACAACGGCCTCCCCCTTGTCATTAGCACAGGCATTAGTTTGGTCTTTGTGCAGTCCTGACTATCTATCCATGACCATCCTGCAGGGTACAGTGGAGTGTCCCAGGGGCAGACTGACAGCAGTCTTGGATGAAGAAGTTAAAGGACTGGACAGTTAACGATGCTGTTCACTGTCATGCCTGACTGGGTACAGTGAAATGTGTAGAATCCTACAGCCTACATTCACAGGACAGTAATAATGTAGCGAGTCTGTGACTGTTAGGTGTGATAGCTCAGTGCCATAATCCCAGTTCATTAACATTAGAGGGGATCTGTTTAAACTTCAGTACCCTGCTGACAAACCATGATGTGTTGAAGTTATGACTTGGCAGAAGCTTGATTTGTGTGTGTGTGTGTGTGTGTGTGTGTGTGTGTGTGTGTGTGTGTGTGTGTGTGTGCGTGTGTGTGTATACACACACGCTTTAATTCAAGGGAAACTATATGTACATACAAGTCATTAACTTAACGATTTTAACTATTTGAATTTCTGTCCTGCAAATTGGAAACAATGTAGTTTTCTCTCTGATAGTGTTGTTCTGAGACAGGACAGACATTATTCTTTCGTCACTATGAGAGGTGATTGAACTTGTGGTAGGTGAAGCATCCAACATGGAATGTGTTTATATGATGAAGAATAACATTATTTTTTTTAAAAATCATCTTATTCTTCCCAGTGCATTTGGTAAAGGAAGGTAGATAAATTCTTAGGTGAACACACACAGCATTTGCACTTATTCTTTTTTACAGTTTAATGACATGATCGAGACTATTGCAGAAATTTAACTCCAGTAATCATAAACGGAAAAGGGTCATCATAGCTTTATTTCCCGAAGTTACAAAGTTAGATTCAATGGGTCTCAGACTATCTGCTGATCGTTACAATTTGAATTCTGAATAAAAGTTTTTCAGACATAGAGAAAATTTAGAGGGAGGATTAGAGTAGTCAATAAATGATTGTATAATAGAGCTCATTTTCTAGACCATTATGACTAAAATAGGTTAGGGAACTAGGCATTAAAAAAGAGATGGATAAGCTGTCAACCTCGGGTGATGTCGATGGAGGAAGGACTAGCGCACAGCCCAAACACACTCACAGCTTGCTTACGATCTCATTCATATATCATGCATTCGTCACATCAAACCACTAGTAAAGTCTATAACTTTACTACACATGTTCATAGAACGAAACATCAATGCATATGGAATCAAACAAAATAAAACATTCTCTCTTTCCTGAACTTCACAAAATCATTTATCTAAAACATCATTAACTAACCGGGTATAAATAGATTTCTACTTTACCTGG